>CM073498.1:16805000-18005000 GCA_037074585.1 Biancaea sappan
GCTGGAGAGTTTAACTCTTTTTAGCTACGATTTTGTGGCTTTTAGCTACAGTTATAATCGTGACTAAAAGTTATAGAAACATAGTTAAAAAGAGCTGGACTCTCCAACTTACAGGAACAAATCCATGTCTGAAGAGATTAACTTCTAAAGAAGTTGAAGTTTTTACTGTTGGATTACTTTGAGATTTATATAAAATCATTTTTAATTGTCATACAAACAAATTTTAAGGTAATTTAATGTTGATCTAATGTTGCAAAAAATTAAACTTTTTTAGAAGTTGAGCTCTTTATAGACTTTCCTTTTAAATTTTTGTTCAGTTTTGCTAATGCAAGCAATGTTATCAAGATCGAGATATTGCATAAAATTAGAAAAGTCATAAGAAAGATCGAATTGATGATCGTAAAATCCTATAATATTTCATAAATAATTATTATTATATATATATACACACACATGTAAGATCCTGTAAAATTTCATAAATAAATATATACATATATGTGTGTGTGTGTGTGTTAACATTACAAAATATCAAGAGTTCACCTATAAAAATATATCATATCTTGCATATATTGCAAAAATAATAAGAGTTCACCTATAAATTACATCTAAAAGCAACCAAAAGGTACGACACTTGTGTAAAAAATTGACTAATTTGTCTATATGCTTCCTTCCTTATATCCATTTTCAGCATTTGGGTTATAACAATGTTTTTTAACAACTAAATTAAAAATTTTCAACGATAAAAATATAAAAAAATTATTTTTAAACAATTAATAGTTGTTTCTAATTATATATGTTATTGTTTCATTTATTGTTAATCTTTTTTCAATTTTTGTATTATTTAAAATTGGTTTACACTAAATAATAATATAAATAAATATATTAGTTTTATATATAAAATATTTTGACATATATTGTTGAATCAATATGGTGGCATAGTGGCAAGCAGCATATTTTTTTTTTTCCGAGACATCGGTTTAAGTTTAGGATATTACATTTTGTTAAAAATAACCAAAAATTAGATCTAAATCTTACACGATTTTACAATTAAAATCTAAATCTTAAAACAATCATGACCAAAAAAGATTTTACGTCCGATCCAATATATTTTTCACCCACAAAATTTAAGTCTTATAAGATCGTACGATTAAAATCTAAACCTTAATAATTTTAAATGCAAGTGTTCATCTTTAAATATAAGCTGATGGGGCTTAGGTTCTCTATCATTATTTTTTTGTCTGCACTTTTAATAACAAAAACAAATTATTATTAAAAAAAATATGACACTTTACCATAAAAAATAATATGACAGAAAAACCGAGGCCGAGCTAATGGCTTGATTCTAGTAAATTTAAAAGCCCTTGTTTTTTTGGTAGGGGTCAGTCCGTCAGTGAGATGATCAGTTGTTTTTACGTGCAAGAGATATAATAATCATTATGATTTGACGCTTGGGTTCAAGAAACAGTGATAGCAAAACGAAATTGCTAGGTTGATGTTGTTTTCCTTTCATAATGCCTTTGTAAATGGAAAAATCTACAATCTTTTAATATTATTTTATTAAAAATTTGTATTTTCAAAATTAAGGGAACAATTAAAAATGCTCCCCTGAACTCTCCTTAAAAGAGCTTGCATTATAATTGGTCAAGGTTTGTAAGGTTCCAATTGCGACTAATTGCTTGTTGATCATTCCTATGAAGAAATAGGATTATTATTATTATTATGATTTGACCTTACAATGTTCTTAGGTAGTTAGGTGGCACATGTTCGTGGATTGTTATACACCATGCAAGAAAAGTTTTGTTATGCGACTTTATAATTACCCACTGAATTATGCAGCATCTCAATTCATTCTCAGAAACTATATTTAATTTTATGTATTTTATCTCTTATCACAAAAGATACTTAACGCCTTGAAAGCTGAAAAACCTCTCTGTTGTGTGAAGGTCATGGCACGCCACATATAAAACGATAGCCTTTGAACTTATGACATTGTTATTGGGATTTCGTATTTCTGCTGTTACTGTATGCACTATACTGGTTGATTGATGACGTTGAATGTTTTGAAGCATGAAATTCAATTTTCTTTCATTATAGCATAAATACTGTTTATGGGCTCGATAAACAGTTGGGCTTGGGCCTTGTTTGAGGGAAGACGACAATTTGATAATTATATATTGTGATGTCAAACGTAGAAGGCATTGAGAATTAGGTCACTCTCGTGGCGTGACGGTTTGGGAGAATGAAAACAGGGCACTGCTAAAATGTATGGAAGGAAAGTGACTCATAAAATATGAAAAATTTGGTTACCTTGCCACGCATTTGAAACCAATGGAATGTCCAATTAACTTGTACAAGAAACATCAATATAGAGAAATTAATGCGCTGCCTCATCTGGACCATCCAAAAAATAGGTCTCCTTTAAAAAAAAAAAAAGAGATACTTTGTAATGTAAATTCACATAGACCGGTTTCTTTTTGTTAAGTTTACCTCAATTTGTTGTAATATTCAAGTCCAACAACGCAGACTGAGTTGTGTTGAAGTAAGATATTATCTTTAAAGAATAATTTTGTGATTGTAAAAATTTTCCTTAAATATAAAACAACATCTTCTGAGTTTTATTCAAAAAACGTAACAACAAAAAGAAAGAGAAGAGTAACTCAATATATTTTATGTTTGAGTTAGGAAAACAGAGAAATCCAAAAAGATGGGGTATCCAAGTTGAAAGAAGACTGCCTTTTATAGTTGTGAAATTGTATAACTAATTAAATAAGGTAAATAACCAGTTACAATATTAAAATGATTTAAAATATATTAAATAATTTTAAAATAGTCAATTGAATTCTGAAACTGACCCAAATCAATTTGTAGCTAACATAATTCTTACCTGTTTAGATACGCATAAAAATAACTATATTAAAACATTTTTTGTTTTTCAAAAAAAGTAAAATCAGATCCAGTGATGTAAGCGTGCGAGCCTATTTCTTTCTTTAGTTGTTTATGAACCCACCATAACACGTATGTTTATAAGGCCTCATCCCTCTCATGTTTTAGTCAATATATAGGAGACTAATTTTGCTCTTTTAAAATACACAAATTTTATGTTAAAGTTTTATAATACAATTTTACGTTAAAATCATGCAACTGCCACTAATATGGCCCCATTTCATTCACCAATTACCAAGCTCCTTCGAATGGTTCAATATATTAATATTATACACGTCCGCATATATAAATTTTAAGAATCAATGAATCATATTTTTGTTACATCGTTTTTCTTTTTCTCTAAGGAAAATTTGAGCCAATGGCCACAATGTCAGATCCTGTTTGATTGAACTAGAATAGGAAAATGTGACAAGCCTTGAATTGTCAAATATTTACCTATAGATCTAACTGAAATCACCAGCTTAATTTCATTTGATTAATGCAAAAGGCAAGGGCGCTAATATATAGTTTATTATTGACAGTAACGTCCAACGGTTAAGAAGTTAGAACAACATATGTAAAAGAAAAAATTACATTTTATTCTCCTAATTTTTTCTTCATTTGTCAAAAACTCTCTTGAACTTCCAAACTCAGCAAAAAAACCTCCTCAGTTTTCAGTTTGTGCAAAAAAAAACCCCGTAATTAGTTGATCGTCAGTAGACTGTTACTTAAACGCTGACGTGGACTGGACCCATGCCACATTATCACTAGTTTGCACACCTCACATTTCATGTCAATCATTTTTTTACATATTACACTTACCATGTTATACCAACTACCACATCACCTATGTTATTATGCCTACCTAAGCCAGAGTCCAAGCTCAAGCCCCTCCCTTTCCCTTCCCTTCTACCTCAAAACTCCAGCCAGACCAAGGACGACACAGCACGTAGGGAACAAGACCAAGGAACATGACACAACACATAGGGAGGAAGACGAAACAACTCTTTGGGCAAAATTCTCAGGTGAGTTACAATTTAACTTACATTGGCTGCACACGCTGAATTGTATACGATGTTGGGGGGGAATCGCAATTTGTTGCGATTTAGGATTCGATGGCTTCCCTAAACCATGGATTCTCCACCATGGTTTGTTCTGTTACTGGGGCCATAGCCATATTCATCTTTCATCTCCTCCATCCCGTTCCTCTCTCTCTCTCTTTCTATATTTTTCATTTTCTTCACTAAACCTCAGCCGAAAGGTCATGAAGGTATGGCTATGCCGGCAGAAGCAACATTGTGGATATGTTCACTCAAAAGCATATTTGGATATTTATTTGGTATTTTAGGAAATTGACAATGCCCAATATCCCTAGCCTGACAGTCTCGCTTTGTCTTTGACTTCTTCATTCGAGCTTTGTCTTCCCAGAATAAACACTCCTTTAGGATGTGCCACTGAGTTCGTTTTCATCTTGCTTTGTTCTGACAACATTTAGGCTTCGTCTTCGTCTTCCTTCATGTTTGGTTTAGCCTTTGTCTTCGCCTTGCTGTGGCAACCCTTACTGTTTCGGATTAAATCAGAGCTCCACAATTTGGGACAAATAAGATAGGTGATGTGGCAGTTGGTGTGACATGACAAGTGTGATATAAAAAAAATGAGTGACATGACATGTGAGGTGTGTAAACTAATGATGATGTCGTATGAGTCCAGTTTATATCAGCGTTTAAGTAACGGTCAACTAATTACAAGATTTTTTGCACAAACTAAAAATTGAAGGAAATTTTTTGTTGAGTTTGAAAGTTCAGTAAAATTTTAGACATATAAAAAAAAGTTTAAGGGATAAAGTGAAAATTTTCTTATGTAAAAGTGTATAGTACACGTAGGCATGGAAAGCGCAGCCTTGCATCGTTTATTGCTTTTGATTCCGACTTCTTTTGAGATTCCTCCATCAACCACAAACCAGAGATATATATTAAAAAGTGAAGATTGGTGTGACAACACATGAACCAGCACAAGCATCATATGTACAAATATGAAATACATGCATAGAATTATACATCGCTGAAGCAGACCAGCTCCTTTCAATTATAGTACATAATTGCTATTAATGTACTATTTCTCGCGCTGTTCCATTCATTTCTTACTTTTCGTCTAGACACAATTGCATTGTGTTGTTCACTTTTTATGTACACATATATTATAAGTTATAGTTACTGTTGTTCACAGTGAGAGCTCAAATTGTCAACAATGATACCTCAAATTAAAGAAAGGTGTAAAACTCAACGTTGGTTGGTTCGTAAAAGCTAATTTAAAAAAAAAATCTTTATCATCCAATTGAATGGAGATACTCTTAGTACAAAAATAATAATAGAAAAGATATGAATAACTATTGCAACAAACTAATATAATCCATCTTTTTGGACATAACCTCTCGTCCCCTTGAATTTTCTCAAACCAAAAACAAAATATGACGGCAATGGCCGGTGTAATGAAAGGACAATCTTATTTACTCTGGATGCACAAAAGTTTGAAGAATAAGAAACGCATATATATATGATCTACACAGAACGTACATATTTTTATAGGATGTATAATATAATTAATGAGAAACAAAATGGAGGTCATTTAAAGTTAAAAGAAAGCGCACCATTTGGGGCATACATGCCTTATGTAGCCAAGTTTGTCCCCGCCTGAGTATTGCACATAGCAACCATTTTAATTAGGGTTTTGGGAAGCACAATGATTTGGGTATAGAAAGTGGACCTCAAAAAGCAGAGACGTAGTGAGAATTTTAGTGTTGAAGACGAAACCAAACATAAATGGATGAGCCACAGAGCCAATGAGAACAGATGTATAAAGATAAGGCAATCACATCTTTCAACACGTTCCATGTTCAATGTGAAGCTTATTTTCTTGATAGAAACTCTTTATCTGTCTCTATAATTAATGGCACCCTATCCACTTGGTTATAGATATGGCTCTAAGGCCATGGTACAAAACAAGGTTTTCATAATTAAAAAATAAAATAAAATAAAATATATACATAAAAATAGCAAAATAAGTTATTTCAAATAATTATATAATTATAATTACATATCAACATATCATAATTCATATATGTGCAAATATAAAATTAATTAAAAATAATATTTAATATTCAATTACACAAAAGATGTTTTAACAAGATAACATATTTAAATAAATATTTACAAGTAACAATAAAAATAAACTAATTAACCAAAAAAATTATCATTTATCAGTCATTACTTTATCAATTGACTCTATAATTGGTTGGTTTTTAATTTCTTCAACATCTAATAATAAAATAAGAAAAACAAAGTGACCAAAGTGACCAAAAAAAAGTAAAGTGACCCAAAAAAAAACCGGTCAAACCATTGAACCAGCCGGTTCAACCGGTTTTTGACCGGTTCAAAGGCTAATCGATTTTTAAGGGCTAATCGGATCAGACATATAACCGATTCCTGGCCCAACCAGTCGAACCGACTGGTTTGGTCCGATTCTAAAAACAGTGGTACAAAATCATATGGGCCAAACACTTCCTTTTCCACTTCTAATCAAATTAATACTTTTGAGTTTTGGAGATATTGCTATTCGGATGAAGATTTCTTCCTACGCACATAGGCGTAATAGGCTCCTCTTATGACACTTTATTATTATTTTTTAAAAAAAATTACAAAGAATTGATATTTTAAAATTTGATAGTCAATGAATGAAATTAAATATTATTGTAGACCCTAAACGCTAAACTTTAAACCCAATAAATTAAATTAAATATTATTATAGACTCTAAATCTTAAACCATAAACCCTAAATCATAATATTTAATTAAATAAATTACAATAAATTAAATTAAATATTATTGTAAATCCTAAACCTTAAATTAAATATTACTGTAAACTTTAAACTCTAAATCTTAAATCCTAAACCCTAAATTAAATATTATTGTAAACTCTAAACCCCAAACCATGAATTACAATCAATTAAATTAAATATTATTGTAAACCATAAATTTTATCCTTACAATAATATTTAATTGGGAAAAATGCACTTTACCTCCATGAAGTTTGCTCTATGAACAGAAAATCCTCATGAAGTTTAAAACTAAGTAAAAGACTTCTATAAACTTTCATATTGTGCCAAAAATCACATGTCGGTTAGTTGACCGTTAGTAAACTGACAGTTAATGCTGATATGGACACTGAAACACGTACTATATGCTTAACTTTAAAGAAAAATCAAAATAGCACATGCACAGTAAGATTCAAACTTGGACTTGAATAAAAGAAGGAAGAACTCTCTACCATCTAGTCACTGATGCACATTTAACATATATTTGCTATATTTAATATATATAAAAATATTTGTTATTATATTCAAAATTCAAAACAATATACACTAATTATCATATCTTATAAAAAATAAAAAATTTATAATAAGAAAATATGCTATTATTTTACATAACTTATTTTAAATTATATAAAAATTTAAAAATTTTAATAACAAAATATAAATTTAATTGTTATCTATACTTAATAAAAATAATATTTATATTTAAACTAATTATAAAAATATACTATGCATATTAAAATATTTTTTCATATAAGATTTGAAAATTATATTTTTAATAATAATTAATTTTTAATATAATTTAAAATGATTTGAGATTATAATATAAAATTTTAATATAAGATTTGATATTATAAAATTTAATTATTACTAAAAATTATAATATCATATCTTATATTAAAAATAATTTTAATTTGAATAGTATATTTTTATAATTATTTTACTTAATAAAAATAAAATTTATATTATAAGATTTGTTATTAAAATTTTTTAATTTTTATATAATTTAAAATGAATTATGTAAAATAATAATATATTTTTCTATTATAAGATTTATTATTATTTTATAAGATATAATAATCGGTCTATATTGTTTTGAATTTTAAATACAATAATAGAAGTTTATATATGTCACGTCCCAAAATTTGAGCACGTGACCGGCACGGAAAGTGAATTTCATTTCACCTCCGTAAGCCTATCTTTCTCTTAAAAATCATACAATTCTTTTTCATGCAACCAAAACGAGTTCTCTATACATACTACAATTACTCACATTACATCACTGAATGAACCTACCCGATTACAGAGATTTCTAGATTTATACAACTTAGAATAAAACTTAACTATTATACCTTTATCCTGAACAAATGAAAAGGTAATTATGGACTAAGGATCCATAATTCCTTGTTCCGATATTTACCTTCAGCTGTCAACTCTGAAAAAAAATATCAATAAGAGGGGTATGAGCAAACCACGTGCCCAGTGAGTAAATAACACCATACTATGACAAAATAAAAATCATGCATCATAATGATAACATGCAGCAATCATACGTAGATCGATCATCATATGATATAATATTATTCATAATACTTCACAACAATATCCAAGTGAATCAAATGCATTTCAACAAAATTCAAAATTCACAACAGCAATCGATGAAATCAATTTCACACACAATTCCCGTACCAACCGGGTCGTCCAGAATACCTCTGGATCGTTGCCCGCGGCCCCCGCCGCATCCACCCTTATCGCTCCATTTATATTCTCCACCCTTATAGCTTCACATAGATTTCTCCATGGGATGCACCACCATGCCTTTCCTTTCCAGTCAAACACAATCACAATCACATATAAAAACATCCTCAATCATAATCTTGAGCCACATACACAACTCAGTCATTTACAATTCAAGTCACAACATAATCAATGTGGTTCCAGCAACATAGCATGTATATAACATAACCCATAATATAGAACAATTATTCAACTCGGTTCACATGCCATTCACAATCCATCATATAACCTCCATTCATGGGAAAATAAGAAAATATAATTATATATATTACCAGACACGTTCCACATTTGTTTATGCTTCATCGTTCCACATCATCCTCTTCAAACTTGGATATACAACATATTTCCACTATGATGCAAAAAGTCAATAACAGATATTTAATCATATCAAGTATTAACCCACTCACCTGAATTTCACGCTCTCGGAACTCCCACTTTGCACTTTGACCATTCCTCGATTCCTTGCTTTCCCTATGTTGCTTGGCTCCTAGAGGCTCGCCCCGTAGCCCGAGATCCACCCTTCAAAGCCCGGTTGTAGAGTTGGAGTGTAGAGAGATAAATTAGAGAGAAGGAAGAGAGAAGGAGAGGAGAGAAAGTGAAGAGAGAGAGAGAGGAAAGGAGAAAAATGAATAAAAAATAGGTGAGGCCACCTATATACTCGCCCGGGGTGAAATTATCACTTGCTCTGCAATTGACCCTCAGTCAAGACTAGCAAAAGCAAATTCATAAAATCTCACCTCAGGTGTTTCTAAATCCTCGGTGCCCCACAAATTTCCTTATTCACTTTAGTCCCTCTCAATATCTCAAACTCCACTTTAACATCGAATCCATCATCTTTTCGGTACCGGACTCATAATTCATTCCCATAAGCTCTATTCTTCTTCTCGGGTTCCTACTTGGTCATTTCTCAAAAGTCCTCTATACTTTCTTTTCTTTTCACTTTAGTCCTTGAGAATTTGTAAAAATTTCCTAAATTAAAAATAAAAATTTCTATTCCCACATTTTCTTCACTAATTCAAAAAGAAAATTTTCCACATAATTAAATTTTTCACTAAACTTCAAATCAGACTTTAAATATTGATATTACAATATATATATATATATATATATATATATTAAATTTAGCAAACATAAGTTGAATGTGCATGGCTAGATGGTGAAGAGCTCTTTCTTCTTTTATCCAAGCCCAAATTCTAATCCTGATGTGCATGCTACTTTGATTTTTCTTCAAAGCTAAGCATATGTCATATGTGCAATTCTATTGGATACGGTGATTGAGTAAAACAGGGTTGATGTGGCATATGAATCATATGTTGACGTGGCATTTTAGTGTCCATGTCAATATTGACCTTCAGTTGACTAATGATCAACTAATCGACAGGTAGTTTTTAGCATAATATGAAAGTTCTTAAGGGTCTTTTGCTTAGTTTTAAACTTTATGGAGTTTTTTACACATAGAACAAATTTTATAGAGGTAAAGTATATTTTTCCTATTTAATTTAATTTATTGAGTTTAGAGTTTAAAGTCTATAATAATATTTAATTTAATTTGTAGGCTGTTAAATTTTAAAAAATAAATTCTTTATAATTTAAAAAAATAATAAAACTAAAAAAAAATCGTTTAACTACAGAGGAGGATCCTCATCCCCAGGGTTTTCGTTTGGAACTGCCATATTTCATAGACAATGCCTTGTCATTTAAGTCATTACAAGTTTAGTTTTGGATATATAGCTTCAATCCATTTAGATTAATAGATTAAATCTATTAAATATATATAAGGCCATCTCAGGTTGACGTAAAGCATCTAGCAAAATATTTCTATTGATCGTTAGAGGCATAGACGTAAATCTGATACACTTCAAATAACTATAACTTTTTTTCTGGGGGGGTAATTTCCCAGAGTTTTATTTAGTTGGGGTTGTTTTGGGCAAAACATTCTCAATTTTTACATGTATTAGGACTTTATATTTTCCTATATTTTTGTGATTCTATTTTTTTTTGTTTAAATTAATAGTTTTTTCTATCGCAATTCATTATAAATCTGTAATTTTTTATACCACTGAATTATTTACTCAAATATTATTCAAAACAGCGTTTTCTCTGAAATTTCAATTTCATTCTTTTTTCTTTTTTTACTTATTTCACTGTGTCCACATATGTTACTCTTTTTATTCAGAGCACACTAAAAATAAAAATAAATATTTTACAACCATCGAACGAAGAAAATGATAATTCTACATGAATGACAAAAAAAAAATTTGAAATTCACTTAAAACAAGAAATTGTATAACAAGTTACAAATCGAGGTGTTTAGTGTTTTCCAACTAGCTAGCAGATGAATTAAACTTAGTTCTTAAGTTAAGAACTAAGTTTAATTCATCTGAACTTAAGAACTAAGTTTAATTCATCTGCTAGCTAGTTGGAAAACACTACCGAATAATATATACAGTAGAGAGCATAGGATGGGGATAATATCAACGCCAAATTAAAGTATGCGATAAGAGACGAGCCACATGATTTGAGGGTTTTAGGACTATACAGTCCACATGGTGGTTGTGTTTATTTGAATTAAATTTAGTTTATAGCATACATTATTTGAAAAGACGTAGTAATTAAATTGACTATCAAGTTTGTCAATCACTCATTTGTCATTGTCCAAATAAAAACTGCCTCCCACTATATATTCATCCATATCACCAGGAACTTTCTTTAATTTTCTTCTGTCTTCTGTCTTTTCAGAATTTCAGACAATTGTGTTGTCTTGGAAAAAAATAGTTCATTTTCTCAACCGAGAGATTCGAGTTTCGAATATTTTTTTCCCCATGGTAACATAACAAGAGACTTTTGAAGTGAAAGCCCTGAAATTGATTTTACTGATTAATTTTTAAGCTTCGTTGTTTGCTCATTTGCTGAGTTTCTTTCAACAATGTTCCTGATCAGATCTCACATTACTTGACTTGAACAGAAAAGTCATGATAATTAATTCACGAGAGTCCTTCTTTGCGTATGTTGGAAAGATCAAGTTGATCCTGAAAGTTTTTGTTATCTTTTCATTAGTTTTTGGATCGGTCTGGAAATAGATAATATTTATTTTCTTATCTTCTCTTATCTCCCATAAGATTACTTTACTCATAAGTGAAAATTAACATTTGGACAAAGATAATTAAGTGACAGAAAATATATATTACTTTGTTTTGAAATTATTATAAGTATTAAACTTGCAAGTTGATTGTAGTATTGTGTTAACTAATAACTACTTAATTAATTTGATTAGTGGATTGAAACATCATATCTATGCACTAAACTTCATGCCCCTGGATTCTGTGCTAATCCAACATCATGGTGGGCTATTATAAATCGTCTCACTTGACCAAACAGATCACAATAGTTTATCATAATACTAAACCAATAGAAGAGCGACATCCAAATTTCATAAATATTGTGTGTATTTAGTTTCATTCATTTGTTTATTAAAATGACATCTTAATTTGGTAAGGTTAAATTTTTAAAAAATGAAATTAAAAAATATAATATTTTATGAACTAATTTTAAAGATAAAAATACTAAACTACAAATTTAAATGTTATTTATTTGATATCACCAATTCATAATTCAATATAGATCCAAAATAGAAATTATTAGATTTAATAATGAATTTTAAATAAAAAATGAAAAAAGAAAATAAAAATTTAAAACAAGATGATAATATAATCTGGTGTAAAATTAATTTTATAAAATTGAAAATTTTAAAAGTGTATTTAGAAAAGAAAAAAATAGGGGGACATAAAAAAGGGTAGAAACTTTAATGTGACAAACACAGAAGGGGACAAGCAGTTTTCCGACAAAAAATATCCACATTTGTCTCCTGAAAACGTCTTTGCGTTCCCAATGTAAAAGCCGCCCCCGCTCTCCTTCCAACTATAAATAAAAGTTTGGTTTTGTGTTTAAGTCGTGAGATTAATGAATCTAGTTTTCACAAATATCTTCTCACGAAATCATTTTAATATTACAAAAAAATGTTAGCCATTTCCTTGTGTTTCCCATAAATATGCGCTTATTTGCATAGTAATTCACGATTGTTCCCCTCCCTGTACTTTGCCTCTGCCTCATCGTCCATTTATCCTACTTACTCTCCTTCAACTGCTACACTAAAACCAAACGCCTACCTACACACAGACACACACACCCACACACACATACACTCTCTCTCTCTCTCTCTCTCTCTCTCTCTCTCTCTCTCTCTCTATATCTATCTACCGCCATGGCTCGCCATATGAAGTCATAGGAAACATCGAGCTGCTCGTGGCGTCCAAGGTTGTTTGCTCTGACTCTAAATCCTTCTATGGCGTTCCATAATCCCCAACACCATTTCTCTCACTCCTTCCTTTCCGATCAACCCTCGAATTTGCTCGAACACGCCCTTCTCAATACCCACTACGACGACAATAACGGCAACGCCAACAATTTCCTCAACCTCCACACTGCTCCCTCTGACTCCGCCGCAGACCGCCCGGTTCTCCGCGGTGACCGCAGTGACGTCATCGACGGTCCTTCTACCTTGTCCCAGGAATCCGCCGATTTGAAGACGGCCGGCGACGGCAACTTCAACGCGAAGAGCGAGGTGGTTGCGGAGGAGGACGGCGGGGAAAATGGTAGGTCGAAGGCGGAGATTCTAGCCCATCCGCTGTACGAGCAGCTGCTGTCGGCCCACGTGGCGTGCTTGCGGATCGCCACGCCGGTCGACCAGTTGCCGAGGATCGACGCTCAGCTAGCGCAGTCCCAGAATGTGGTCGCCAAGTACTCCGCTTTCGGGCATGGAGCTCAGAGCATGGTTGGGGATGATAAGGGACTCGATCAGTTCATGGTATCTTCTAAATTTCTTTATTAATTGATACGATTTTTACTATTTTTTTTAATTAAGGTTTGTGTTATATAAATTGGAGCGAAGGAGAATGAAATTATACTGCCTTTCTGGCCGTCGTATTACTGCATTAAAATGCTTTGTATGAAATTTTACCTTTCATTTGGGTTTAGGGCCTTTCAACCCAATTCTTATGGTGTAGTAGATGAGATTATGAGAATGGTCTTTATTCTTCAAATCACATCCTTAGAGTTATATCTTTTATTCATCACTAGTTCAGGCCTGTTTTGATTCATATTACAAGCTTTAGTCTGGAACTGCGGGAGGCTTTATGTAAAGAAGCATGTCCTGTAACAATTAGCAATTTTGGTGGGCAAGTGATAGCTTGTGAATTGTAATGTGATTTTATTCTTCAGGTTTTTTGCTATGGAGAAGTTTATTTACTGTGAGATACAGTTCAGCTTTGATGTACATATTTTTTGAACTTGATATTGCAGTCGCACTATGTTCTGTTACTCTGTTCTTTCAAAGAACAACTCCAACAACATGTCCGAGTCCACGCAATGGAAGCTGTAATGGCTTGTTGGGAGATAGAGCAATCCTTACAAAGTCTAACAGGTCCAAACATTGACTACTTTTTGTGATTGTTGCATCTTAGAATAGAATTACTGAGGCATGCATTGCCCGTGAGACAACAATGATCATTCTCGAAAGACTTACAGTTGCCATATGGTGCATGATAAACAGGAGTTTCACCAGGAGAAGGTACAGGGGCTACAATGTCTGATGACGAAGATGACCAAGTAAATAGTGATGCCTATGTGTTTGATGGCTCAGACAGCATGGGGTTTGGCCCTCTTATTCCAACAGAGAATGAGAGGTCTCTCATGGAACGTGTTAGGCAAGAGTTAAGGCATGAATTGAAGCAGGTTAATAGATATGGGATGATGATGATACTTTTTCACTTCTCCTTCATTTACATCTCTTCTCATATCTAGCACTTTTCTTGAATGTAGGGTTATAAGGAGAAAATTGTGGACGTGAGAGAGGAAATTTTGCGCAAGAGACGAGCCGGGAAGCTTCCCGGAGACACCACATCTGTCCTGAAAGCTTGGTGGCAATCACATTCCAAGTGGCCTTACCCTACTGTAAGTTTGGCTGATCGTAACCAACATTTTGAAGTTAAAAATATTTTCTCTTGTTTCATAATTGGTTCATCCCAATCAATTATGTGACTTCCAGGAGGAAGATAAGGCAAAGTTGGTACAGGAAACTGGTTTACAATTGAAGCAGATTAACAATTGGTTCATCAATCAAAGGAAGAGGAACTGGCACAGCAATGCTTCAACTTCTACGGTCTCCAAGAGCAAGCGGAAAAGGTGAATCAATTAGTATTTCCCATATATTGATATAAAAGCCCTTTTATTTAAGGACCTGTTTTTTATTTCACTGAGAAGAATACATACATGTTGCAGGTGATAGTACAGATGAGGAGGTAATCTTAACGAGCCATTTTGGGTATGCTTAATACATCTGAATTTAGCAAGTTGTAACTGAAACAATCCTCGAGGGCTTATACTTTTTGTTCTTATTCAGATGCTTCTGAGATGTATAAAATAGAATAGTGAGGGGTTTAGAGTGTACAGTAGTAGGGAATGTGTCGGTTTTCTATACAATCACACTTGCGTGCTTCTGTTTTCTATGATACTTCTTGGAGTAAAAATTCAAATATCTGTATTATTATATGTCATGTCAATTTTTAAAGAAAATAACAATGTGACAAAAGAAGCTGTGGGACACCTGGAGGTAATCTTTTAGGTCAACTTTACTTTTGGTTTGATTCTAAAATATGTTTTTATTATTCCTTGTATCTGAGATATGTATTCTATTGTAGGTAAAGGTGTAATTTGGGTTAATCTTATTCTTCCCCCATCCTTGTTACCTCTTCTCTTTATGAATGTCAAGGACATAATATAAATGAATTATTGATAGCTATTATGAGGTCTATTAATCAAGTGTCACACTCTGTATTTTTTATTTCTTCAAAATTAGCACAGATATTAAGATTAAGCAAGTCCAAGTTTAAGATAAATGCCCATGGTTACAGAATCATAATAATGACGACGTAATTGGTGATGTGATAGAAAAATAGTGAGAAAATATTAGATTTTTCTTTTTTATTTAAAAAAAGTTAAGAGTGTTTTAGTAAAATATTTTATTTTTATTTTCATTTCTTTTTTATCAATGTGAAAAGAAAAAAAAAAGAATGGGAATAAAAATGCGATATCTTATTAAAATATAAGTTTAGTATTTTTGAAAAAGATAATTTAAGCAAAGATAAGTCTCTAAAAAATTAACATTTTAAGAAGTGTTTTTATATTTAGATTATTTTAAAATTTATATGTACAATAATAAAAAAAATAACTTATACAGATCTTAAAATAATTTAAATATAAAAACTTGAACTCTTTGTATACTGATTCTTTAAATAATTTTTTGCTATCTTTTCAGTTACTTGAAACGTTATACATTGCATGAAAAAAATACCATACATTCTACGTAGTTGGGGATCTGTGGAACAAGTGGAGAAATTGATATGAGCAGCATCAATCTCTTTTTCTATCCTATAATCCGAATGAAGTCAACATAATCTTGTGTACAACTACGTTGTGAAATTGGTTTACAAAGCTTCTTTAAGTTGGCTTTTAATTTACATAATCGATAGATGATTATCGAAAGATTCTAAATTTCTTATTAATTCGGAAAAGTGAGGTGTGATTAATCATCTATGAAACTAAATATGCTGCTCAAACTGAATCCTTCTAAAAGATAAATTGTTTTGTTAAAACTAAGATATTTAAATTTGAATGCACATCTGGTCATTAAAATATTATTTTTAAATTTAAATACCAAATTATTAAGATTGTTTTTTAACATCTAAACATAAAAATAGTTTATTACATAATATTCAAACAAATTAATAATTAAACATATGATACGAAAAAAATAATAAATTAAAAATTAAAAAAAATAAAATTATATATTAAATGAAAAAATTCAGATAACTTCACCATGATGAATCTTGAAATGTGCAAGTTACAGTATGATGAGAATACAGAATTAAAACATCTTAAAAAATATATTAAGAAAGAAATGAAATTTTATGAAAAAGAAATAGAAGGCAAAAAATAAAAATCTTGGATTGAAGAAGAGTACAGTAGTACTGTATTGAATGAATTAAATTCAAACTTTTAATAAGGGTAAACAAATGAGTCATTAATTTGATTGTTTAAAAATAAATTATTTTAATTTAATTTTTGAAAAATTACTCTCTTCCCAATTTGATGATAAAATATTTTAATTTAATTCTTTAAATATTTTTTATTCAAAATAATCCTCCTAAAATGATTGATGGTCTCTTTAATTCAAGAATGAAATTGTTTTGAAGGTTGAAAGTACACTTGGTTAAGTCTATAATTATATAGCTAGCAGCTCCGCAGAATCTTAGTGCTGCCAAATTGAGAGACTATTCTAATTGGTTTAAAATATATATGAACTAAATTAAATGATGTAATTTATCTTTAAAAATTCAAATTAAGATAACATTAACTCTTAAAAAATTAAATTAAAAGATTTTATTTTTGAAAAACTAAATTAAAAAATACTTTAGAAAAAGGAGAGATTTATGAATGAAAGAAATACAATAAAAGAAATCAACAAATTATTGGCTTAGTAAATAACCTCACCTTCGCAAGTTCAAATAATCAAATTCTTTTAAAAAACACGTTTGTTAGAAGAGTTTTAATTTTAAAGTAGTGTTTGGATGGAGAGGAATGAAGGAAAATAAAGGGGAGAAGAGAAAAAATAGAGATAAAAAATATTTCTCTTTTTCTCATTTTCTTTCCTTTCGAAAATGGAGGGATTTAGAAGGGAGAAAATTTGTAACCATGAAGTGTCTTCAATAATTTTTTCTAATACCAAAATTACCATCTAAACCTAATTCTCATCATCTCCTCCTAGCACAATATTAAATAACAGCGAAGCTTACCAAACTACTTACCAACTATTAAATTTTAATAATAATAATAATATCAGTTACCAACAACTAGACGTAAAATATTATTGTTCTCAGTTATTATTAGATGTATAATGATAATAATATATTTAACGAAAAGTACGAACTTAGCTCCCCTCTGCCGTACACCGCCAAAGAAGAGAACGAGATCCAAAAAATACATCTTACTAGTAAACTTTAACAAAATATTATTATTATTATTATTATTATTATTATTATTATTATTATTATTATTATTATTAATTTAATCCTTAATATTAAGATTTCCACACTTTGAATACATAACGTTTACATAATAATCTGAACCTCTCCTAAACTTAATGACTCAAAGCCTTCCTTCTAATGAGTTTTGATATTAACAAGGAAATAGGGAAAAAAATTTTGAACATTTTATTCCTCAAATTCACCTTCCAATTGATGTATGTGATTGAACTTATTTGAAAACTTCAAACTTTTTGTTAATATTTTGTACTATGCTCTATACTTGACTTATTAATATATGTTGATTTATGTATGTACAAACAATTTCTAATGATTATTTGTGAATCCTTTTGTAAACTATATTTTGAGATTCAAAATAATTAATTTGTCATATTACATTATCATTTCCTTTTTATTACTTGATTACTTATTAACATTTTTGTTTATTTGCTTACAAAGGATTTTATAATTTATTTTATTTTGTTGCATAATAATTTTTTTTTTAATTCTCTTTACACATCAAACAAATAAAAATTTATTTTCTGTAGCCTCATTTTCCATCCGTTGAACTCCAACAGTCTACAGTCTATATACAGGGTGTGACATACCCGGGATCCCGTGAGTTCACACAAAACAGTACAATAAAATTAAAACGGAGCCAGTTCATCAACCCTTAACCATCATTTCATCTCAATGCACCTGAGAATATCCACTGGCTTCCAGTTAGAGCCAAGAAGTGTAACAGGTTTCCAAACATATCGTAAATAGTCCCCTCTAATTTAAGCTCTAATTTAAGAGATTTGAATTAATAAAGTTTGCTATTTTAAATTTTTAATAGAAATATAATGTGTGAACCGTGAACAAATATTGTTCGAAAGATTCTGTTGCACTGTTAAAAGGACCCAAAAAAAAAATTACTTCTTGTTGTTTCTGCTAAAGAACTCAATTGCATACACTTAAAAACAGGATGCAACATTTGTTCTAATGTAGCTAAACCCGACAATCTACCGTGACGGCCAGTTCCTCCGGCAACCTGGCGGACGGCGGAGGCGACGCGGAAGCCTTCTTCAACCTGGATGAGAAATCCCTAAACGGAAACTCCTCGTCTTCGGAGGGAATATGGTCCTCGAAATTAAGGGCGTAACTGGACGGGTCGTAGCCGAAGTCGGCGGATTGGGTGGGGCGGCGGTGCTTAAAAATCGGCAAGAGGCAGTGGCTCCTGCCGCGGCGGGGCTCCGGCGAGTGGGCGGTGGGGGATTTCTTACGAGATGGAGTGGCCCTGTGGTAGCACGAGTCGTCGTCGTTCAGGGGGCCGGAGAAGAAGCGAATGGAGAATCTGAAGGTGGTGTTGAGGTGGAGGGAGTGGTTATCCATGGTGGAGAAAAAAACGCAACGAAGATAAGGTGAGTAATGAAGCGAAGGAGAAGGTGGTTACTGGTTAGGATTTGTTAAAGTGAGGAAAGCGGATGGAGCGGAGAAGCGAGGAAGGTGGTTGAGTAGTTTTATACATTAATAATAACGCATCAATCTCAGTCTCAATCTCAATCTCAACCTCAAAGAAGGCGCGTGGCGTGCGTGGTTCCGTACTTCCCGTTTCTCATGTCTCAGCCGTGTCTACCTTCAACTTTTGCTATCCTTCCTTGTTAAGCTTACCGAAATTAATGATCAATAGTTCAATTATCATCCAATTCATTACTTAAAATATATATAAAATCACTCGTGCATAATTAAATTCATAATTTTTTATTAAATAATTATATTTATTTTAATAATATTAAAAATAAGTAAAAACTAAAAATTAACAAGGAAAAGAAATTATAAAACTAAAAAAATTAATAAAACTTAATAAAAGTCGAATCGAGAAATTAAATAAAACAAAAACTATCATAATATGCTACAATGTGCAGTTGTGACATGACGTGTGAATTCGTAATTTTTTTAGAAAGTCAAAAATAAATTTGATTGATTTTTAATTAATTCATCAATTTTTAAATTCAACTGACTAGTTTAATTTAATTCTCTAAATATTAATTATTTTTTACTTAAAATATATGGATAGATTATTCTTAAAATTAATTGCATATATTTTTTTAAAATTTAACTATACATAACTAATTTTGAAGAAAAGTACTTCTTAGTACATAAAAAATATATAAAGCAATTATTTGATCCTTGAAACACCATAATGTATTGTTTAGTCATTAAAAGTATCACGTCCCAAAATCTGAGCACGTAACCGGCACGGAAAGTGAATTTCATTTCACCTCCGTAAGTCTATCTTTCTTTTAAAAATCATATCATTCTTTTTCAAGCAACCAAACCGAGTTCTCTATACACCCTACAGTCATTCACATTACATCACTGAATGAACCTACCCGATTACAGAGATTTCTAGATTTATACAACTTAGAATAAGACTTAATTATTATACCTTTATCCTGAACAAATGAAAAGGTAAGCATGGGCTAAGGATCCATAATTCCTTGTATAGATATTTACCTTCAATTGTCAACTGTGAAAAAAATGTTAATAAGAGGGGTATGAGCAAACCACGTGCCCAGTGAGCAGACACACAAAACTATGACAAAAAAAATATCATGCATTATAATGATAATATGCAGCAATCATACGTAATCGGTCATAATATAATTCATAATACTTCACAATAGCAAACAGTGAAATCAATTTCACACATTTCCCGTACCAACCGGGTCGTCCAGGATACCTCTGGATCGTTGCCCGCATCCACCCTTATCGCTCCATGTATATTCTCCACCCTTATAGCTTCATGTAGATTTCTCTATGGGGTGCACCACCATGCCTTTCCTTTCTAGTCAAACACAATCACAATCACATATAAAAACATCCTCAATCATAATCTTGAGCCACATACACAATTCAGTCATTTACAATTCAAGTCACAATATAATCAATATGGTTCCAGCAACATAGCATGTATACAACATAACCCATAATATAGAACAATTATTCAACAATAACATACTTCAACTATCCGCATATGAATGAACTCAACAATCAGAGTATGATACATTTCAACTCAGTTCACATGTCATTCACAATCCATCATATAACCTCCATTCATGAGAAAATAAGAAAATATAATTATATACATCACCTGGCACGTTCCACAATTGTTTATGTCTCATCGTCCCACATCATTCTCTTCAAACTTGGATATTCAACATATTTTCACTATAATGCAAAAAGTCAATAACAAAGATATTTAATCATAGCAAGTATTAACCCACTCACCTGAATTTTATGCTCTCAGCACTCCCACCTTGCGCCTTGACCATTCCTATTGTAACCAGATAAAAATTATCAAGGCTACAAAATAGAGAAATTTCTTACCACTATTCCCGACCTTCACTTAGTTCTCAAATCATAACTCCTAACTGGTAATGAATATCTAGATGAAACTTATACCATTGGAAACTAGACTCAAAGAGCTTTTCAACAATATTTAAAAAAAACTGATGCTACAGTAACGGTCAACGGTCAACGTAGCTACAGTAACGTTGACCGAGTCAACGCTACAGTAGCCGAGAAAATCTAGAAAAATTTTCCCGATGAACAGTAATTTCTGGGGAAAATTTTCGAATGTTCTTCGTGTTTTTCATCCAAAAATTCTAAAATTATATATAAAACAACATTTCTTTTGATTTCTTCCATGGGTTTTCATCCTTAATGTCTAAGGAGTGTTTTAACACCAAAACCCCCAATTTCTACCAACAATCCAAGCTCAAATCTCAAATTTTCATCAAGAACACTAACTTTTTTCAAATATCCAAATTCTACGAATTTCTCCTAGTTTTCTCCAAATTTCTTGTTCTAATAACATCATAAACCACCTAGGAATGTTTTAGATTAACATCTACACTTAAATTCATCCATTAAAATATTCTACAAAAATTTTACAAAATGATAACCAAGGATTTGATCTTGTAATAAGAGGAGGAAGAAGAAGAACATCAACTTACCAATCCTCCTAACTTTCATGGCTTCCTTCCCCAAGAAAAAATTGCATGAATGATTGATGAAGAAATTCCTTTGCAAGCATAATCGAGAGAGAGAGAGAAAGTGAGGAAGCATACGGGAGAAATGAGAGAAAGAAAAGAATAAGAGAGAAATCGCTCATAGCCACCCTAGCTTATAAGATTTATTCACTTTAATCCCTCTCGATGTCTCAAATACCACTTTAACCTTGAATCCATCATCTTTTCGGTACCGGACTCATAATTCATTCTCATAAGCTTTATTCTTGCTCTCAGGTTCTTATTTGGTCATTTCTCAAAAGTAATCCATATTTTCTTTTCTTTTCACTTTAGTCCTTGAGAATTTGTAAAAATTTCCTAAATTAAAAATTAAAAATTAAAATTTCTATTCCCATATTTTCTTCACTAATTCAAAAAGTAAATTTTTCACGTAATTAAATTTTTCACTAAACTTCAAATTAGACTTTAAATATTCATGTAAATTCTTGGGATATTACATTCTTCCCCCCTTAATAGAATTCGGTCCTCCGAATTCAAAACTCAAGATTGAAATAAATGTAGATATTTTGTCTATATCTCATTCTCTCTTTTGGAATTTTCACAATCAAGTACAAAATATAACAAGTCCATTTTTTTTTTCAAGTTCCTTCAATAAAAGAATCACCTTAACAAAAGAATATTCGAAAACTTAAATTTTATTTCTATTATATAAGCTATAGGCAACAAGCTTAACTCGAGCTGCAAAACAGATAATTTTAATACGTAAACCTTATATCAAACATCAGCTTTAGGTACAAACAAAAGAAAGAAAAAAAATTATGGACGAGGAGGCTTTTGAAATGCAGAAGGTGCTCCAGGTCTAGAAGAGGAAGGTGCTTCAGACCTTAAGGAGGAAGCTAATCGTTGCAGCCTAGAAAGAGTTTTTGGAGGAAACGTCTGGGAAATTTGGCGAAGTGCAGAAGTCACTCCATTCATACAGTCAATACATCTCGCTTGTTGGTCACAAAAATTTTAATTTGCAAACATCGAATGTCTATCAACTCTATTCGCCAATTCCCTAAAATGACGATTCAAAAGCTTCTATTGTTCTGCAAAGAGACGATTTATCAATCTCCCCTGGTCTTCAAAGTGGCGGTTTATCAATTTTTCCAAGTCCTCCATCTTTTGTCTCATAAGCGCAAGCTCAATATTAGAAGATGTTGCTGTGCTAACATCCTCTAGCTCTACTACATCCCTTTTTCTTTTCTTAGCCTCTGGTGACTCTTCCATGGATCTTTTATTCTTATAATTCTCCAGGCTAAGATTTAGATCCAGTTCTACCTTGCCAGCCTCAAAGTTTAAATTGATAGATTTATTGCCGGCCATATTTTTCTAAGCTATAAAGGTACGGAATGAGAAGTTTGATGCTAGAAAGCTTATAGGTAATGAACTCTTAGTGTAGTGAGCAGCGTAATGGGGCATCCATTATATATAGACGAAATTTAGGGCTATAAAACTTTTACATCATACTCTAAAGATGGCCTACAGACCTTATCCGTTACAATGCCAACGGTCTCTGATAAGCATGCCAGAAAATAACAAAATATAATCTAATACAAAAGATTTCCTCAAAAATTTCGGCTAACTTTTGACTCTTGCTCAAATTATTCAACTAATCGCCGCTTCAATTTATGACTTCCTAACTCTGTATTTGTCTTATCCAATAAGACTAAATCGATATATTACTCCATGAACGGGTAGCTTCATACTAACCTTATCTATGTTTCTAATCCGTGGCTTTGCCCTAGGCTTACACATTTTTAAACATACATATTAGAATAAAAACTTCTCATATTTACACATCAAATGTTCCATAAAGTGAGAAAAATTTTTTACCTTTCACTTGCCTCTACGAGCATATATGTATAAACATAGAGATACATCATTATCTATATATTTTCATCTATTCAAGTCCTTTTAAATTTCTGACTTCTCATTCTCTGAATGTATGTGGAATTATTACATATTATTCCTGGCCACAACAAATAGCCTTCACTCACTATGCATAAATAGCATATATATCATATGTTTTTAAATACATATAATCACAGTATGATTCAATCAATCTTGTATATTATACTCAACTGAATGCTTTCAAGAACAACGCAATAAAACAAAGAAATACATTTTAGTTCATCGTGAAAACATCCAAGACACTCTGTAATGGCTACATTATCAACTTCTTTGAATTTCAGAAAATGCCAACAAGAGAAATGGAAAAAAAACCAAGTATAAATCAGCCGCAAATCCACCGAATGTTGACTTTCGTGGTTTTGGCATTAATGCGACGCGCTGTTGGTGTGCATGCCTACCCTAGACTTCTAGCTTCCAGCTTGCAGAAATCCACAGGTCAAGCGTGTAGGGTGCGGCGAAGAGATATCTTCTTTGTCTCTAAGTTCTAATTTTTCCTCTATAAGAACTGCCACAACTTTATCAGTTACCACACTACAAAGAGTAATCATCTCTGAGCCTACAACTTCCCAGCATTCCTCTCTTCTCATACTCCTACATAAATTTCTAAATTTTCCAAATCATGGCCACAAGGAAGTACATTGATCTCACAGTGGAGGCCAAGAAAGAAGAGCTCGACTTAAACTTAAGTCTGGGCAAAGATGTAATACCCATGAAAAAATAAAATATAAATATTTGTTTACAAACTACTGTTACTATTTCAGTATACGGTACTGTTCACCTGTATAATACTATTTATGTATATGATACTGTTCACTTATACAATTGAAATATCAAGTACTAGATGTGGTTTGGTCATAAGAGAAAACTAGAAAGAAGTTCGTGGGAGAAAATGACGTTTTATGTGTAAAAATACCCTCAGGGACTAAAGTGAAAGGACTGAATTGAAAAGAAACTTAAAGGTTTAAGGTGAAATGATAGTTTTTCTCTTAAGTTTTCAATAGTAAGCCGCCTGCGACTTTTCCGTAGTTGCACAATAACTGTTTAGTTGCACAATAACTGTAAATGATTAACGTGGATTATTTTATTAGAAATGTCATTTTCATAAATAGTAAATTGAATTTTTATTAGTGCATAGTGTCAAATAGTACCTTTGACTTTTGCTATAAATAGGCCCTTCTATTTCACTTCTAAACTCACACCTTCAACTTCTCTTCTTCTCTCCTTAAGTTTCTCTTACTCCAATGTTAGGCTTATGAGATTTTGGGCCTTTCCTTTTCAGCTTAGGTAAGGATACTATGCCCTTTCTATGTCTTTCAAATTCTAGAAGTTATTTTCTTAAGTATGCTCTGTGGTTGCGGCTTTGGCTGATCTTCCACATCAGAAAAACTGTCCTTAGTTGCTTACATATTATTTTGATTCTCTGATTACCGAAATAGAATGTAAACTGTGAAGAATACATGTCTAGGAAAGTTCTGGCTAAGGAAAGACCTGGTTTTTAAATGTGTCCAGTGTGACCCTGCACTCTTTCCTGGGAACTTACCTGGTGTACTCTTTTACATATTGTATTCTCTATTTCTGGTATGAATAGTAACCGTACGTATAAATAGTAACCGTATGAATAGTAATAGTATGAATAGTAACTATACATATGAATAGTGACCGTATGTATGAATAGTAACCGTATATATGAACAGTAACCGTACGTATGAATAGTATCTGTACGAAAACAATCCTAACGTATTTTCTCTAATCTTTCATGAAAATCTCCGTAGCGGAATACTGAAATTCATCTGTGTACTCTTGTCTGTAACGACTTAGAGAAGCGATATTCGTACGGAATCCAGGTGAGTGAAACGACCCCGTTTTAATAGAGTTTTAGCATTACTGGTGATAAAAAGTATGTCGTAGGACACTCCTAAGATTCATAGGGGGAAATTGGATTCAGAATGACGAATCTAAATGAGATAATTAATCCATAAGTATGGATAAAATGAAATAAGTATCTTATGATGATTGTGAAGTTTAAATGTTTTCAAAAACGGATTAATTGTTATCTTGATATGTGGTTTATAAATCTATAATATAGTTATATACTATACCTGTTATATGGATGAATATTATATTGAGCTTCTGATTATGATATGAAATGCTATTGATTGTGATTGAGCGGGACAGTACCCCCTCTCACGGCAAGACGGAAAACCCGGTTGACAGGGTGTCTTGACCAATGAGTGTGGAGACAACGATTTTCTCAGTAGGGATATAGCCCGGATTGGTGATAAATCCGTGAGGCGCCCTAGCTAACAAGATGAGGTTGTGCGTCATGGCGGAAATATACATAATTGGTGAGCCGGCCTGTGTGCGCTCTCCGGGATATATTGCCATTGACGAGTACTAGTAACGTTTGTTGAATTGGATGAATTTTTATGTAAGAGGATGATGTTGTGTGTCATGGCGGAAATATACATAATTGGTGAGCCGGCCTGTGTGCGCTCTCCGAGATATATTGCCATTGACGAGTACTAGTAACGTTTGTTGAATTGGATGAATTTTTATCTTCTGTCTATTGGTTGAGTATGAGCCTTCGGATATACTTGCATGACTGGTAATGTATTTGAATTTTATTAATGCGAGGCCGATTCGCTCATTGAGTTTAAAAGCTCACATTGTTTGTACAACCTTTTTGTTCAGATCAGGTTGCCAGCGAAGAATATTTGCTAGAGGAGTAGATCACTTTGGACCTTCCCGTTGTTGGGTAGACCCCTCTTTTGTTATAGATTATGTTGCTCTGTAATCGTCTAGGACATCTAGGTCAGGGGTTTGGTATTTGGTTTGTATGTCAGCATAATAATGTATTTTATGTTGAGGATCTATTATTATATGCAAATAATCTCTATGAATTTCAAATAAAGAAAATTTGATATATTTTCTTCAGGAATGGTTATTTTGATAATATAGAGATAATGACTAAACTCATGGGTAGAATTTATCGAAAGGCTTACAGTGATGGGATATTCATCATTGTGCCGGTCATGTACCCAAAAAATGGGTCGTGACAAAAGACAAGGGCAAAAGACCTTTTGAGGGGTCTCAAGAGAAGCAGAAGGAGAAGAAAATGAAGAAGAACGAGGAAGCTGAGGAGACTAGCACGGGCCATACCTCGGAGGACAAAATCGCCTGTCTAGAGTAGGAGGTGAAAAATCTGAAAAAGATGATAGAAGACCTGGAGAAGTTAACTAAACGAAATAATGCGGCAATGACTTCAAGGATAGACAGGTTCTTCTATTGGTCTACCCAGTGCTTCTGCAATCAACAACAAAGAAGTGTTGATTGTATGAATGGGATTTATACTACCCTCCGTGACATTGCTCTGTCTTTCGCTCCAAGGAATGGTCGAGGGGTGATGATACAATACAACCCTCCTAATCCGAGACCACCTCGCTTTTAAATTACTCATGCATGAGTAATTTTTTTTTTTGCAATGTAATCTTTCTGCTTTTAATGCCAATGGTTTCTTTTATGGGATGGTACTCCAAAAATAGTAATAATAAAATTAAGAAAGATAAAGGAAATCAGTCACACAAAATCAATCATGAATTCAACATATAAAGCCTCATACATACAATTTGATCCGACAGCAACGGAATCAAAACAAATAATAACCTTTCCTTTACCGAGTTCAAAAGTATAACCATATCTATGTAAAACTAAAACTAAAAATATAATTCATAAGAAAAGACAAGTCTCGGAGGGAAAGGAAATGAAAACATCCTACAGGACCTTCAGTGGAGCCGTCTCTCTATAGTTGTGCCCTGGTTCACCACGATAGAGGAGATCCCACTAAAGTTACCTTACTATGTAATCGGTAGGAGACCTAATCCCAAAGCTCTGATACCAACTTGTCATGTCCCAAAATCGGAGCACGTGACCGGCACGGAAAGTGAATTTCATTTCACCTGCGTAAGCCTATCTTTCTCTTAAGAATCATACCATTCTTTTTCAAGCAACCAAACCGAGTTCTCTATACACACTACAGTCATTCACATTACATCACTGAATGAACCTACCCGATTACAGAGATTTCTAGATTTATACAACTTAGAATAAGACTTAATTATTATACCTTTATCGTGAACAAATGAAAAGGTAAGCATGGGCTAAGGATCCATAATTCCTTGTATAGATATTTACCTTCAACTGTCAACTCTGAAAAAAATGTTAATAAGAGGGGTATGAGCAAACCACGTGCCCAGTGAGCAGACACACAAAACTATGATAAAAAAAATATCATGCATTATAATGATAATATGCAGCAATCATATGTAATCGGTCATAATATAATTCATAATACTTCACAATATCAAACAGTGAAATCAATTTCACACATTTCCCGTACCAACCGGGTCGTCCAAGATACCTCTGGATCGTTGCCCGCATCCACCCTTATTGCTCCATGTATATTCTCCACCCTTATAGCTTCATGTAGATTTCTCTATGGGGTGCACCACCATGCCTTTCCTTTCTAGTCAAACACAATCACAATCACATATAAAAACATCCTCAATCATAATCTTGAGCCACATACACAATTCAGTCATTTACAATTCAAGTCACAACATAATCAATATGGTTCCAGCAACATAGCATGTATACAACATAACCCATAATATAGAACAATTATTCAACAATAACATACTTCAACTATCCGCATATGAATGAACTCAACAATCAGAGTATGATACATTTCAACTCAGTTCACATGTCATTCACAATCCATCATATAACCTCCATTCATGAGAAAATAAGAAAATATAATTATATACATCACCTGGCACGTTCCACAATTGTTTATGTCTCATCGTCCCACATCATTCTCTTCAAACTTGGATATTCAACATATTTTCACTATGATGCAAAAAGTCAATAACAAAGATATTTAATCATAGCAAGTATTAACCCACTCACCTGGATTTTATGCTCTCAGCACTCCCACCTTGCGCTTTGACCATTCCTATTGTAACCAGATAAAAATCATCAGGGCTACAAAATAGAGAAATTTCTTACCACTATTCCCGACCTTCACTTAGTTCTCAAATCATAACTCCTAACTGGTAATGAATATCTAGATGAAACTTATACCATTGGAAACTAGACTCAAAGAGCTTTTCAACGATATTTAAAAAAAAACTGATGCTAAAGTAACGGTCAACGGTCAACGTAGCTACAGTAACGTTGACCGAGTCAAGGCTACAGTAGCCGAGAAAATCTGGAATAATTTTTCCGATGAACAGTAATTTCTGGGGAAAATTTTAGAATGTTCTTCGTGTTCTTCATCCAAAAATCCTAAAATCATATCTAAAACAACATTTCTTTTGATTTCTTCCATGGGTTTTCATCCTTAATATCTAAGGAGTGTTTTAACACCAAAACTCTCAATTTCTACCAACAATCCAAACTCAAATCTCAAATTTTTATCAAGAACACTAACTTTTTTCAAATATCCAAATTCTACGAATTTCTCCTAGTTTTCTCCAAATTTCTTGTTCTAATAACATCATAAACCACCTAGGAATGTTTTAGATTAACATCCACACTTAAATTCATCCATTAAAATATTCTACAAAAATTTTGCAAAATGATAACCAAGGATTTGATCTTGTAATAAGAGGAGGAAGAAGAAGAACATCAACTTACCAATCCTCCTAACTTTCATGGCTTCCTTCCCCAAGCAAAAATTGCATGAATGATTGATGAAGAAATTCCTTTGCAAGCATAATCGAGAGAGAGAGAGAGAGAAAGTGAGGAAGCATACGAGAGAAATGAGAGAAAGAAAAGAATAAGAGAGAAATGTATACGCGTGGGCCCTACCAATTTCTTTTTCGATAAAATCGCTCATAGCCACCATAGCTTATAAGATTTGTTCACTTTAATCCCTCTCGATGTCTCAAATACCACTTTAACCTCGAATCCATCATCTTTTCGATACCGGACTCATAATTCATTCTCATAAGCTTTATTCTTCCTCTCAGGTTCTTATTTGGTCATTTCTCAAAAGTAATCCATATTTTCTTTTCTTTTCACTTTAGTCCTTGAGAATTTGTAAAAATTTCCTAAATTAAAAATTAAAATTTCTATTCCCACATTTTCTTCACTAATTCAAAAAGCAAATTTTTCACGTAATTAAATTTTTCACTAAACTTCAAATTAGACTTTAAATATTCATGTAAATTCTTGGGATATTACAGAAAGATCTCAAACATTAACTCATTAGTTATTGTATTTTTTTCATTAGTGAAATGTCTGATGTATTTTATTAAGTACTGGTGTAACCCGTTTATTGTTTATTTAAATGTTTATTGAATTATGATAATTATAAGCATCTAAATAACCAACTAACATGTTCTATTAGATATTTTGTTAATAAAAAAATTAGAGGATGTAAGTGAAGGACTATCGGACTAATGTTTGAGACTTTTTTGAATGATTAAATAATACATTATAATCTTTCAAGAATTGAATAATAATCTTATATAACTTTCAAGAAATAAAAAAGTATTATTCCTCTTATTTTTTTACAAGACTTTTTTTTGCTTATATTAACAAAGAATTTAATAACAAAAATATGAAAATTACATATAAAACCAGTGTTTTTGACAATTCAACCATCCTCTATGGATTTCTTCTTGTTCATCCCTTCATGGTTCCTATTAGTCTTCCCTGTAATATTATTTATAAAACAGTGATGGGGATACTCTTGTCATTCTCACCTCCATTTTTATTTCCTCTTCTATGTTTGAAAATGTCCTAGAACATTTTTTTAAAAAGATTTTTTCATGTTTACAGAATTTTGGATAGATTCATTTGTGACAATCAGAAAATATTGACTATATTTTTGACATCAGTAAGGGAAAAAATAAGTAGTTGACAAAGGCACTTCAATAGTATGAAACCGATCACAATTAGGTCATGTTCAACGTGCGAACAAGATCCTATTCTCACACGCATGATCATCAAACCATCTGGATCCAACAATCATGATATGCAATCAAATACAACCGTTAGATTAAGACTAACCCGACAATCACACGAATGTCCTATTCATATCAAACAAAACATGATCGGGCCCTTATAATATTAAATACCATTGTTTGGTTTAGCCTGTGGGCAGGAGAGTTCAACTTCAGTACAAATGTCAATGTCCACGTGTTTGCATCACACCTCTTTTCTCCCTTTCTTCAGTCCGGCCAACTACTCCATCCATATATATATATATATAGAGCACACAAGCACTGTTCTCCAGTTTCTCAATCCCCGCGCATTCTCTTAAACAAGAAGAATAAAAGAAACTCTTGAATCTATGCTAAGAAAAGAATTTACAGCAAGAGAGTGAGAGGGTGTGAATGTGTTGGTGCAGTTGAAGGATGGTTGGTGCTGACTTGTGTCCTTTTGGTAATATAGCATATCATATGGGTTCATACTTCATAATTAGATTTGATATTGAAAAACATGGATTACTGATATTGTCCAAATGAATGCTGAAACCTAATTCTGCAGAAAGGTCCTCTGCCTCTTCATTTTCTACCTCTTTCAATATGTGCAACACCACTCACGCTCAGGCAGCCTCCACCCATCTTCTCCTTCCTTTTTTTCTCATTTTGTTTTTTTTCCTCTCTTCTGTGAAAGTTTTTTTTTCTTTTTGTAAAAAATTTTTCTTCTTCTTTATAAGATGTTTTTAGATATTAGATCCGAATTATCTTCATTTTCATCTCTGCTCTTTTCTTAATCTCTGGTGCCGTGAAAACCAAATTCAAGGAGTGGAGAAGCTGTGGCATTTGCAACAGCTAGAAGCTTCTTCTACCTAATGGATGCAGGGTCCCACATCAAAGGCACCTGGTAGGTTAAAAAGATGAGATGGTTTCATTTGTTGATGATTCCTTCGTTGATGGTAGGCGCGGAGGGCGACATGGTTGAGTACCTCAGGGTGACATGGTTGAGTACCTCAGGGCCAATAAGAAACCCTCCACAGCCTCACCATGGCCCTCGCCGGCGATTGAATTGGCAAAGGATGGGCATCGAAAGTTTAAAAAACAAAAATTCCAAAAGCGTAGAAGCAAATCCAAACTCTACTACCGGTCATTTTATGACGTCATAATATTGAAGGTGAGCTGACGTATGGAAACTGGTTAAGAAAGGCTTTTTTTTTTTATAGGTAAAATTACTGATTATTAGGATAAGATAAATTATGAATCACAACGACGTTCCTTCCCGAAAAACCTCCCCTAGATCCCTCCGGATACAAGATAGCGGGACATTTTTCATCAGCCTTTGTTCTTATGATGAAGATATTGCGAGCTATACTGTATAAACAAGCATTCAAGTTATTTACATCGAATTTCATCAGTTCAGATTGGGCCCGCACTTTTTTACACATTAACATGGAATGGCCGTTCGTTCATGTTCGTCGATGAATTGCTAATCATATGTGCAAATGCCATCACCGGTATATCTAACGTGACCCAGAATTTTCAACCCATGTAGAAAAATCGTGTTACAAAAGCTTACCAGTAATTTACATAAACTTATCAGTTCAGATAGCGCCTGCAGTTTTTCGAGTTGCAGTAACAAGGAATCTTCTGTCCTTCATCTTCGTGGTTGAAGTGGTAATCGTATGTTATCTCTTCACCGGGAAATATGTCCCTCTCCGCAAAGAAGACAACCTTCAAAACCATAACACACCAAGTTTACCAACGGCAGTGCATGTTGCATTATAGCAATCAATTGGAGCCAATTAACACGATAACTCTCGCAAAATTGAAGCAAAGGTGACCAACAGATTTACCTTCTTTTCATGCCTTATAGTTATCACTTTAGCCACGCAATTTGGCTGTTCATGTAAAGGAAAAGAGTAAGAAAGCTGAAATGGTGTAAACAGAAAACATAGAAACTATTGAGCGGTTAACACACATCAAGTGAGAGTTCTAGTCGTTATTATCATGCAACGGCAGATGAAAGATTTGTTTACATGAGAGATCAAATTTTTATCAACATGCATTGGAAAATAAGATCAAATAGAATTAAAGATTCCTAGTTGTCGCTTATCTGAATGTTTTAGCCAAAATCCCTAGTAGACCCCCCTCTAACATGATAATGTTTAGTCTGAACCCTGCATCTGCCTAGCAGAAATAACTTGAGAATACCCATAACAAGCAATATATCTTAAAAAGCATCAATTTTGTGCATACAGGAGATCTTTAAGGAACAAAAAATCAAAGTCGACGAAAAAACAGAAATCCATGGACAAATTATGAATTCAAAGTTTGAAGATGATACCAAGCATGAGTGATTAACAAAACGAGCAATCCCCCCTTTTCGTGTGGCATCAATAATATGCTCTTTGTCTATCCTAAAGAAGTAGCAGGCGCTCTTGTACTGTAGTTTTCTCCCAGATTGATATTCAATTTCTCTTTTATCAGCTACACGTAGGCCCACAATCTCACCAACATACTCAACAACCTGCACAGGCATTAGAATTACATTATATCAGCAATTAGACAAGGAGCATATATGCATGTTAATCTTAAAGGCTAGTATCACACCATTTCACCCCGGGAAATGAACCGAGAAGTGTAAAGCCCAAGGGCATGTATGCCAGACTTGTAAACAACAAGGTGTTTCCAACCCTTTGCTTGTTTGTACCGAGCATATTCCTTCTGCAGATGAAAGGACATTAGATGCTTAGGACATTGGGCAGAAGCTTAAACCAGAGAATTAGAATGTTCTACATAAAGCATACAAACAATCACTAGGTCAAATTGTTTTACGAATCCTGGTTCAAGTAAAAAGTCCCAAATATGAATCCCCAAGTTTTGCTTGAGGAAACTAAAATTCTTGAAGTACTTAACACCGTCAGGCAAGTTGGTACAAATAAATATCAGGCAAAGACATTTTAACTCTGGTCGGCTACTGAGGAGCACATTAAATTTTGATACAATTGTACCAAAAAACATACCCTGCAATCATATTCAACATCTGATGCAGGAAATTTTGGGAGTCCCTGTGAATAAAACTTCTGCCCATTAATGTGAATCCAAGCATTTAACTGCTCCTGAGGAACGAGGCATCCACCCTTGCCTTTTAACACATCATAATGATTATGCTGAAATCCATCCCTCCTACGCCCCTTGTAACCCTACAATGCTCCAAAGGCATGAATATCATAATTCAATCATCACACGTAGCTACAAAGCACTTACTTGACCATCCGCCTAACTCTAGGTGGACCCAGAAATATCCAACGATGAAGAATTACCTCTGTCCTTGCACAGCTTGATTGCATTCTCTCTGGACAGGCCATCTCGTTCCCAATAAGATCATGTTTGGCCTGACATATAGAGTCGTCAGCATGAAGCACACATCTTCCATAAAATCCCACCTTTTCATCATCAACACCTTCAGCCTCATTTTGCAACAGATTCTGCCAAAAACAAAAATTCAAATATTTGCCAAAACATCATAATTTTTGCACAGGTATCAGATTGACAGCCTTCTATATTAGCCGGCAAAGGATTAGCAAGAAAATCCTTGACATACCAGGGAAACCGCCCGGTTGATGGGACTTGGACATGATGAAATAAAGGAACTAAAATTTCATGCCTAGTGTAAGAGACACTTGCTTTGAGTGGTTACAGGTTAGAGATGTCTAATGACAGTACACATCAATCAGCCTGTTCTTACCATATAGGGTTATAAATTATCCAATGAGCTTGTTTCTGTTTCATTTCAACTAAAAAGAATCAATTACCAAAATCCCTTGCGGCTAATTTGTTTAAGTAACAGGATGTCCATAGACATATAGCCTCATCAATAAGAACTTCAATTGCATTCGACACAACCATCAATATGCTTCCAGAATACTGAAACATTTTAAATAGTTCAATTAAAGTAATCACTTAAAGGTCAGAAAGTTGAATGAACCAAAATCCAAAAGTTGAAAATAAAATACCTTCTGATGAGCACACCAAGGATGAAATTGGACAGAGCAATCAACAATCCTACATTTTATACAAGAGCCACCCCATCGATTACAAATGGAACAAACCTGGGAGAGGTAGTAATAGTGAACACTTAGGCACTATCAAATGTCACAAAAGAATAATGTTAAGAAACTGCAAAATAAGTTTGACTTGACATACTATTGTTGAGTCAGATGCTGTGGACAGCATAACATTCTCCATTTGCATAGTTTAGAACAATAATTTTCTATAAAAATTAAAAAGGTGCATCATTTCCTTCTTTGGACTTTTTCCCTTTATTTTCTTTGATGTGACAACTTTACAGTCAATTGGAAGCCAAAAGCAATCAAACATCAACAAAGCAGTAAACATAGCCTGATCCACGGTCCAATAACCGAGGGTGTGTTTGGGAGTGTGGAGGGGAAGGAAAGGAAAGGAATTTATTTTTTTTTTTTAACTACAAAAAAGGGAGGGAGGGGCGAGGAGAAGAGAAGGGATGGTTAAAAGATAATTAACCTTCCCTTGTTTGGATGTTTAAAATTAACAAGGTAATGAACTTAAAAATTTTAAAAGTATTGAATAAAAGAATAAGCAATTATAAATGTTTTTACTAGTTCATTTTTCATTAAAATAATTAATTATAATGACATACTTTTTTTTCATAAGCAATTTGAAGAACTAATAACATAATATTTAATACCTGTTTCTCCTCCAAAATCCCCCAAATTTGGGGAATTTAAAACTACAAAGAAGTAAGGACGTTGGTGAAATCTTGGAAGGTTATTTGAAAATCCTTTATTTTTATTCCCCCTCCCCTCCCTTATTTTTATTCCCCCTCCCCTCCCTCTTTTTTCTCTAATTACGGAACTCCCAAACAATGAAGCTTCAATGAAGTCTTCCTTTTACCTTCCCCTTCATTTTCCCTCATGATTGAAGGGCACAATTTTGTGCAAAACATTTTCCTTTTTCTTTTTCAGAAGTATTTAGGGGGAAGATGATGCTTAACTTTAAGCCATAAAAAGCAAGGGTCACGAAAAAACAAAGGAATCCTAGGTAATTATCCTAAGTAATTATTTAATAATACATGGCAACAAGTCCTTGATTTCATAATCAGTGTATACTGTTGCATCTGCAATACTAAAATACAGTAAAGACTCATGCAAATTAGTTATACAGAATACCATGCAAACATACACACAGCGACAAAAGTAAGAACTTGTAGCTGGTATATACAGAAAGTTTGACAAAGTTCAGACTTCATAAAACATATAAGAAATTACAAAGTCTTGAGAGGAAAAAAAACCTGTGGATAAACATTATACTGTAGTACTTTATAGATTGGATAATAAAAGCAGTTGAGCAAATACATTTTGACCACAACTATTTCTGTAAAAGACTCACCGTATCAGCTTTTGGACGGGAAACGCCAGATACATCAAAAGCACTCATGGTGTCAACATTGGGGCATCGTGTTCCAGGAGTCCAAAGCCCACAAACCATGTGAACCCACTGCTTAACAGTTGAATCAAGTACTCCTGCTGTTATACTGTTGCATACACTAAAATTACCATTAGAGTATGGAGTTTGTTGCATTTGACTGCTAGACATCTCAACTTTCCTCAGATCTGTAGTTGATGGCTCAATATTTTCTGGCCTTGATACACAATTTTGGTCACCTTCAGGTGCAGATTTTGTGGAATGAATGATGCTCATTTCCTTTTCAAACATTTTGTGTGGAGTTATATGCTTATGCAGGCCTTCTATTTCAATATTCCAAACTTTTAATAGGCTTTTCACAATTGCGTGACTCTGTAGCGCTCGATTCATTGCTCCACCTCCATAACCACATAGGACACAAGCCTTGATGGTGGCCAACCAAACAAACAAATAAACAAAAAGAGTAGTTGAGAAGAGGTTAATGCATAATGACCTAATTGAACCTGGAGCATAACTGAAATATTATATTTGAGAATGGCTATGGACAAGGAACTAGAAGAAAGATTGATAGAAACCACGAAAGAGAGACTGAAATATATTGATAGAAATAGAAGGATTACAGATAGAAATCCCCCTCCCAGAAGGATTAAAGATAGAAATCCCCCTCCTAGAGCAAAGCTCCTACAGAAAAACCTACCAAGGTATTCTACCCACAGTACTACACTGCCAAAACATTATTTCTGCCTGCTCCACTCACACTCCCACTCCCCAATTTATAACCAACTCTGACCCACTACATTTTCTAAATTACCCCTCTAACAAACTCACATAATCACGCACTACACACATTGTATTCCCCTACTAGGTACCTATCATTACCCACCCCTTAAAATCAGCCTTGTCCACAAGGCTGAAGTAAACTATTTTTTTTTTTAATTCAACCCATTCCAATCCTTGGGAATAAGCTATCCACAGGTCCCATTGACGGCCCTGTTCCAGAGACAACAAATTGGGCCTGCCCAACTTCTAAGTTGTGATCATGCGTGGCCCAAGTTCCCAACCTCGGCCCAATCATGATCCGTTCTCCTCCAGTGACCCAAGTTCTCGTTCGACTCCCGTTGTCTTTTCCCTCCATCTGAACCCACGCCGCGAGCTCAGTCACTTCTTCATCTACTTCAATGGCCACCACTCCACCTTCTTCATCTCCCAAAACCACCAGTCGCAATTGCCTCTCAGAGCAATGATGCAAAGGATGATATTCTTCCCCACACCGAAGACACTGACCCTTTGACCTCCTCTCCATCAATTATGAAAAACAGAGAACTACAATTTTTCCCGTCCACATCTCTTCAATCTGCCTCGACTAGTACTCCTCGCCGCCACCAGCGGTCTACCAATGTTGCCCCCTGCTGCGATATCATAAATGGGTTGTAGGTCAACCATTGTATTATCACTTTGACATTCCCGTGCTAAATGTTCGAATGTATATCAGGGCATGTACCTGACCCGGCCCATTCCTCCAGACTTGTTCCAGGCCAATTCTCGTGTCTGCCTCGTCATCTTCCTTCAGCTTCAAAAACTTTGCATAAGTCAGATGTCTAGTGCCATGATTTGTCTCGCTGTTTCCACTTCGGTCACCCTCAGACCCCTTCGCCGGTTGGATCTAAATTTTTAATGTCGTCGTCGAACTCTAGTTGTTGCTCGCCTAAGGCTCAAATATATCTACTCCTCCGTTCAAGTTTGCCTCTCTAAATCCCTTCTTACTTGCGAATGGATCATTATTTATTAATGAATTCCTCGTCCGTTTGGCCTTTTCCTTTAATGGCAGCAAAAGTTGGCTGTATCTTTCCTTGTAATTGATCAAACTCATCATTAATGACTTGTTCCATCTTTCACCGCATTCGGTCAAACGCATCTATCATAACTTGTTCCAACTCTCTTACTCTTTCTTCCCATCTTTCATCTGACATTTTTGGGTGACATGGTATACTGGCTGCTCTTGAATAATCTGGCAAGTCAGATCAATTGATAGAATCCAAGACAGAGAGACTGAAATATATTGATAAAAATAGAAGGATTACAGATAGAAATCCCTCTCAGAAGGATTACAGATAGAAATCCCCCTCCTAGAGCAAAGCTCCTACCAAAAAACCTACCAAGGTATTCTGCCCACAGCACTACACTGCCAAAACATTTCGTTTTGCCTGCTCCACTCACTCCCACTCCCCAATTTATAACCAACTCTGACCCACTACATTTCCTAAATTACCCCTGTTAAACTCACATAATCACGCACTACACACACTGTATTCCCCTACAAGGTACCTATCAAAGATAGTCATTAAATCTCCAAGGCATACACTAGAAAAATGAATAATAATCCACCAACTAAAACCTAAGAACAGGATTGAGAAGTTGACTAAATAAATTAATAAAAGAGTGATTATCTGTAAATATACAATATCTTTTGAATTTGTTCGGCATGGTCTGCAACGCCAACGGCCTTTAGGTATTGTGGAAATGCCATAACAAGCCTGATGCACCTAATTAACAGAAGAACAGAGAAAGTATCAGAGTCCTATTTCATGAAAACTGTGAATATAGTTTGAAAGCCAAATATAATTTGAACATCGACATACTCTTATTAGACATCGACTACACTCCAGCAGACCATTAAATTCATCATTACTAGAGCTTCGACATACACAGCAGAAAGCATCTGAGTCCATGTTGAACGCACTCCTGTGTTCTTGAACAGATCTGAAGGTGCAATGAGACAAAGAAGTACTCAACAGTTAGAATAAAAATATTATTCCATGGCATTAAATCATAATAGACAAAAGCACTTGAAAAGAGCACCCCTAACACTAAATAGGCAAATAAGCCAATTATTGCTTTGCTCACTTTTTACTAGTTGGGTTACACAAATCATGCTCCCTATCTTCAGCAAACTCCAAAATCTTCTTCACTTTAGTTTCTGGCATGGATTTCAAAACCTTTGTAAGGGAAAAATTCTCAGAAAAATAGTTCTCTCCTCATAACAACCAGAAAATGGTCATGTTAAAGAAATAGCGCGTATAGAAAGAGATCAAGGTAAACAGACAACCACATTTTAAATGACTAAGAAAATGCATGTACATATCAGTATAAACAATCTATACAAAATTGCAGAGAAAATTATCGTAAAATAAAAGCATCGCTGTCATGTCATCATATGCCATCAGATTCCTGATGAGGTCACAGCCAAGCAACAGGACTGAGCAGAAAAATGGCAGATACTAAAATTAAAGCATGAATTCCAATATGTATATTAATTTTCTTTTCTGATTAAAAAAAAAGAATTTATTGATGAGAAGACAAAGCAATACAAAAATGGCAGGCAGGCGGGCAGTCCTTCCAATAATGCAAGTTCCTAGTTTTAACAAGAATAGGAGGCAACAGAAACCTTCAAGCTGATCTTAGACTTCAAACAAATATTGATTTTTTATCAAGAAGTCCAGAAATATCCTTCCCTTCAACTACGACTTGCATCAGTTTGTTCAAAATTGTATACTATCATTGGTGAAATAATTTTATAATTTAATTTAAGCACATAACTGTTAATATTGAGGCACAAAAATGTTTAGAAGTTAAACACCACACATTCACCTTTAGCTGTGAGTTCATAAATGCTGCGCTTCCTAATTTCCTTGCTCTTCAGCTTCAATGGAGCATGAATCCTTTCTACAATACTACCAACCTGCTCAGGTTTAACATGCCTCTTCACCTTGCAAATGGCAAGTGGCTTGTTGCTAGTCTTCAAATCTTCCTTAGATATGTCAACATTTGTTTCATTACAAACTAATGCATTTGAGGTTCCCTGATTATCCTTAGTTTCCAAACCAGTATTCCCAAAGCAGTGTCCTTTACTAGTTCCAGAGCTTAACTTTTTCCGCTTCGTTTTTGAAGTTAGTCCAGACTTGCCATTTTTAGGGACTTCACATTTTTCAGAAGCTTTAAGAACCTTGCTGAGAGAAACAATTTTTGCTGGCTTGGGCACATCTCCAGCAAACATTCCTCTAGAAATTTCACCATATTTTCCAAATACTACTGGTCTTCTATTCCTAAAAGCATTTACCTGCCTGCTATAAAATGACTTCAGCATTGCATTTTCAGTTTCCTCACAAGCTGGCTCTTGCTTTTCAAACTGCCTAAATGATTCTGAAGTTAAATCCTTTCTCAATTTCTTTCTTCCAGAAACTTCACCAAATTTGTTAAACTCAGCATCACAGTCTGTTTCTGACTCATTACTATTTTGTTCATCTATGACACCCTGATTCTTTCTTAGATGACTCTTGCAAGAGAGGAGTTTAGATGAAAAAGCAGCTCTCTTTTTGGTACCGGATTGAACAAAAGAAGTTCTAGTCATAGATCTCTGCTGGCTAGATGCAAAATACATTTTCATCTCTTTGGACAAATTGGAAGGGAAATCAGAAACTCCAGTACTTTCATCATTCTCATTATGCAATAAGGAAGGAATTCCAGAAGGGAACATTGCATCTAGCATCATTACCTCCATTCTCTTTCGTTTTTTATCTTTAAATGCCCTCTTGACTTTTGGATATTGATTGGTTTTGCAATTAACAGAAAGCATAGTGTGGTTCTGATCTCGGCCTTTCTTCCATGTCAAGGAATCCAACAGTTTAAGCTCATCAAGAAGACTGCAATGCGATTGATCATTTAAGACTCTCAAATAATCCTTCTTTAATGACGTCTCACAAGTTGAGCCAAGGAACTCAGAACTCCTATCACTCTCAAGTGCATTAGATGACCAGCTTTTCTCAATGCCTGATCCCTCATCAACCACAAGATTATCAAAACACTGATTGTCCACAGCATCAACAGTAGAAGAATCAGCATTATTGACCTCAATAGATGACTGAGTAACCACAGGGGCAGAACATCCAGAAGAAACATTAGAACTTTCTTGCTCTTTTAGAGACTTTTCTACATAGAAGGCTCTTTTTAAGCGTTTAACAGGAACAGGAACAGGAACATTTCCAAGTGGATCCCCACCTTGTCCTTCACAATCCAAAGCAACGGCTGGCTGATCTAAAGATCCTGCATCACAAACCGCTTTTCTGATCTTACTTGGCACATCTCTCCATTGAGGAGTGTGAGAGCCAAATTTGTTAGGATCTTGGACATCAAACTTAGCATCTTGCACAAATTGATTAGTTACATCTTTAGAAGCACTCTGATCTTCAGTAAAATTTGAAGCAACCATCAAAGAAGCTTCACCACTGGTATTGACCAGTTGCTGCCTTGAGCTTTGAGAAGAGAGTCCAACTCCCAAGATAAATTTGTTTCCCAAACGGTTAACCTGAGTGGCACAGGTATATTTGTCAACCAAATGTGTATCTGATGGTTGCTCTGAGCATGTTTCACATTCACAGGATCTAGTAATGCCTTTACTTCTTCCAAGGCTGAAATATAAAATTGGGGGAGAAGAAAGAGAAAAATAAATAACAAGAGATGTTGCTTCCAGTGGAAGGAAAACTTCACAAATAACAGCATGAATGGAACTTAGGTTATGCATCTCAAATATATAAAAGTTTTGTGAATCATAAGAGCCCAACAGAGTAGAACCTACAGGAACAACAGAGGAAACAAAATAGCCAATTTTTGAAACAGTTAATACTTTTAGGCATTCATTCCAGCTTAGAGTACACTAGCTATAGCCTTGGAGCTGATATCTATTGAGAAATAGAATTCAATGTTAAGTTTATTGCTCCCTCCTTCACCTTTTTATTCTCTGATTCTCTCTATGCATGATCTCATTTATACAAATTTCTATCACCTTAGGCCTCATTCCTGCTTAGACAATAGCAATGGCCTTGGAGTCATTGTTTTCCAGCAACAGAATTCAATATTAAGTTCATGGCTCTCTCCCTCATTTTTTTTTTTTAATCTCTCTAAGCATGAATTTATGTTAATAAATTTCTATCAGAGTAGAGAAAATTACTCGTTAAAAAAGCTCAAAACATAGTTTTAGAAAAAAGAAATGCATTTCAGTTTCATTTATAGGGGCTACTAAATGATAGGTCAAAGGGGCCATTATAGTGCAGACAAGATATCCTCAATTATCAGTAGATAAAGCACATGAACTAATAATTCAGTTGTTGGTGCAATTTCACCAAAGGTGTAATTGCCTTGATTACAACACCAGGCCTACCTACTCCTGCTTTCAGACATATATTAGTTTTTGCATTTTAATATGTGTCACCAATAATTTGCCTTATCATCTACAAAGTAACCATTTGTAGTATTGCTTGCAGACCAGAAAATGACATGATTTCAGTTTCTGTTTCACATTCCTCCCAAAGGAGATAATTTTTCACAACCACTGTACTCATATTCCATCCTCCTCAAGACCCAACGACAAATATTTCAAAAATGGATATGTGCTGCTGAAAAATTTGTACCATAATTTGTTTTTTTTTTTTGATAGAAAAAGAAGTATTATTAAGGAGAAAAGAGAGGTACAAAGGGAATGGTTACAAATTTGTACCATAATTTGTTTTTGGGCTGTTTCAGATTGAATTCATTGACCAATCCAAACCCCTTACTGCCATAGATCAACCTTACTTCACATAAAAGATAAAACCGTCTACTATATTGCCTAATGCATTACCAGCATAACAATCATAGAAGCAAGACAAAAACAGTGAGGTACAGCACAAAAACACAGAAGGAACTGTAACAATAATAGTTATCAGCATTCACCTTATGGCTCTTTGGTGTCACGAAAACAGCATTTTTAGCATAAATGCATAACAATCATAGAAACAAGATGAAATCAGCAAATCTAAGGTGCCACAAAGTAGGACCAGAATCACATAAACAAGGAATTATAAACTAAATTCCAGTAAGATGCAGCACAAAGAATAACCATTATATAACATGATAGTTCTCTGCAATTACCTCAAAGAGGGCTCCTCATTTCGAAGATCACAGGAATGCTTACATTGCAATTTCTCTAAATCATCAATAATCCCATGATTCCCACAAGCCTCTTTCTTTGGCGATGATTTCAATGTAACTTCAGAAGTACCATGTTTAGATGTAGAAGCCTCATATATACAGTGCTGAATGTTTGAAAAATTGCAAGATCTCCCTTGTTTTCTATTCATTTCATGCAAATACAGTGCTTGCTGATGCTTTGATAACTCCAGTATCTGTGTCAATGCAAGCAACCTCATATTTTCATCAAGCAAACAAGTGTCCTTGTTACTGGCCTCTTGCTCCAGCAAAGTAGGAGTCTGATCTGATGTAGAGCTTGAAACAAGAAAGGGACAGCCCATCAAGATCCCTTCAGATAGCATCCCAGAAGCCATTTGACTACCCCAGGATCTTAAAGTCACGTGATTGTCTTGTCTAACAGAAGGATTCTTTTTAGAATGACAAGAAATGTTTGTACCAGCAGATGCAGATACCGTCATGCTTGGTTCATGATCATGACATGAGATCTTTCCATTTAGGGCTGGGAAACAGCAATCACTGCTTCCACCAACAGCTCTCATGAAGCTTGGATATTCCATTAATTTACTAATTTTAGATCCTGAATCAATTTTGGTAATTTCTTTAGCACAGCCCACACCTTTATCATTGTCCAGAAATTTGTTGGAACCTAGTGAAGAATTGTTCAACTGCCTTTCTATGTGATCATTGCTGTTCCATAGGATATTAGTAGGACCAGACTGTAAGGTATTAGATCCATATTGCAGTATCTTGGACAAGATAAGCCCACCATCATTTACCAAATTTTCATTAGCATTTGTGTTCCCTTGAGAATGAAATTTACAATGTGAGTATGGTGAAAACCCAAAACCCTTGGCCACTACGTCAGTTTCTGATCTAGCTCTAGCAGCACCTAAACCATTACTAAAACATGCGTTCCTGAGCTTCAGCTGGGATTGTTCTTCAGCCATTTTGGTATTAGATGGACCAGCAGCATAGAAAAAGTTATTCGGCAATTCCTCTTCTCTGCTGAGGGGTTCTGGACCTATTACACGGGATATACTGTTAATTTCTTTTTCTTGAAATGGAAAAGAAAAACTGAAAATTAAAAAAGATAAAGAAAGTTAAACATAGTAACATAGTAAATTATAAACAATCAGCTAAGAGAGAACACTAAGTCAACGCACTATGATGAGTCATTTGCTTCAAATATTGCAACTTCTGGGGGCTGACAAGGGCATCAAACTGCTGTGGCTCTATGACAGATAGAACTGGATTTCCTGTCTGGGGTGGTTGACCAAGCCTCAGCTTGATATTTGAGGAAGCTGCATCTCTACCAACAAAGCCCTCATTCGCTTTCTTATTATTAGTGAAATCAAGGTCCTTCCGAAGACTTATTGGATTTTGTAAAGGAGAGTAGGCAATAGATGAATGTCCATTCCTTTTTAGAGAATCAAGGTATGCAGTTGTAACCTCACAACCATCATTCTGTTGAGTTCCAAAAAGATTTGGTGGAGTGAAATATGTAGCCAGATTGAATTCCATTAATTGACTATTCGCCCTGTCAGGCAAGTTATTTTGTATATTACCACTAAAACCTTTGATCGGAATGTTGCAACCATCACGGCCAGTCGTCTGTTGTTTTTCAGATAGTGTGCCAACAAACAAATGGTGGTCTGTATGAGCATCTTTCGGAAATACAACATTGTCAGAAGGCTTCCCATGCTGTAATGAGACTGCAGGTGAATTAAAAAGATGAGACAAATCACCCTGGGACATATTGGAGTTAGTTCCATTGGATTTCATCAAGCGAGCTGTTGCTGATTTTGATAATACTTCTGGCCAGTCCCATTCACTCTCATTTCCTGGAGACCTAATCTAAAGCATCATAAAAGTATCACCATCCAGTGTTCTCGTAGCTTCAATCACATGCAAATAAGAAATACATTCTCAACGCCAAGAATGAAGGAAAAGACTGGCAAAATCAACATACCAATTTATCATATTTTACAGTCACTCAAATTAAAAGCATCATTCTTTAATAAACTTAACAATAAATGATCTCAAATATAGATTTCCCTCTCTACATCCCCATGCAAACATGGAAATTACTCAATTACTTTACACTTTAGTATCATTAATCAAATCAGGTGAATCTATTAACTTGACAGCAAATTATCTGGCGTATCAGTTCTAAGACAACATGTAACAATATGCCCTGATGGATGAGATTCTGTCACTTTATAATCGATAAACTCATAAGATATCTATATTAAGCTTTCAAAACATATTATTGTCGTTTGCTACTCACCAAATATAACATTATATACTAAAGATGTAGATATTATTGAGAACTTCATGCCAGACAAACATATGACTTGGGCACATTGAACTATGACCACAGCTTTTATAAGCAAATAAATAGCCTCTTCATGGATGTGAACAGTAAAACAAATATTCTTGACAGTTATGCAGTAGAGATACCACAATGCTGCAAGCAAGTGAATGCAATATAGGACCAGAATAAATAGCATTCCTACAGAACATCCTTCAGCAATGCACAGGAAAAGGCAAGCGTATATACTCTATAGTCAAAGGATGCATTAGAAGACATTTGAAGCATTCTTACTCAGAGCTGGGGATATAAGCAGTTAGTAGTATTCATCCTTTAAGATTATACTAAAAGAACAAACTTTTACCTTTTCTTATTTCATAACCAATTATGCTAGTAAGCCAATAAACAGACATGTAATCCTAAGAGAAGTTAATAATATGCATAAGGTCAACCATGTTCCATTATCACCTTGAACCACAGATATAGATCATTCATAGTAAAGCATCAAAAATTTGATTGCATACAGATATACATCATTCATGGTAAAGCATCAAAAACTTGATTGTATAACGTCTACATCTCACCCCAAACTTCAAGAAGTAGAGTTTCCGCCATTGTGCAATGGTCTCACCGCTTTCCATATGAACAACATCCCCTGGGTTGACATTATGTAACCCTGAATGCTGCAATATCAAAACAAAAGAACCATTAAGTATGGAGTCCGTACAATGATGTGAGAAACTGATCAATAAGAAGGGAAAATGTCACAAGATTGTACCACCAGTTTTAACAGAATTTACCTCACAAAATTTAAGGACAGACATGTGGTGATGATGGCATGAGCAAACAATACCAAGAAGCCCTGTATTGCTCAGAAGAAGACAGCCGCCTTTTTTAAATGAACAATGAAAAAGCAAGTGTCAGGATATATAAAGAACATTGTATCTATTAACCAATAGGAAAACATGTTATTCAAGCACTCACTTTTTCCCACACAGAACACACGAGGGCACCCACTCATGAAAGGAATTGCTGTCTTAGATGAGCTTCCTTCTAATGCCACATTTGGCATAGTCTGAATATCTGAGCTGCAAATATTTAGATTAGATGCAGGGGTTGTACCACAGCATTGACTTTTAGAAGAAAGAGGCTCCCTTGCTTTCTCACTACAAGGAACTGAGGGCTGGACAGAAGTATCAGCTCTCTGACTATAAGGAAATACATAATTGACACCGCTACTCAGACCTATCATTGCCCTAGAAGTTATAGCTGGAAAGGTATCTGCCTTGATTTGCATTTTGTGATTGCTAAATTTTTCTGTCGGTTGCCCTTTAGTGGTTGTCAGGAAGGCCCCACTTCCTACAGAATCAACAACGAAATTCCCACCGGCAGCAGGAAAATTAGCAGAGGACATGCAAGGCTTTGAATCTGACAACTCATGGAATTCGCACTGTAACAATGGCGGATGACCAGAAAGGAGAGCCAGAAATGAATTTTCAGCATCAGCATGGCTTGCCACATGGTTGGTTACATAAGAAAATCTGGGATAATAAGGATCTTGCATCCCTCCAGCAAACTTTGGTCTTAAACCATGAGAAACTCGTGGATACGTGCAATAACTCGAATTTACCTCAATCAACTAAAGAAAGAGAGAGAGAGAGAGAGATAAAGTCACAAAATCTTACAAATACTAACACAAAACTGTTTCAAGAAACAGAGACAACATACTCTGAACCATTAAGTGGTATAACAAATCTATAGAAATCATAGATGCATAGTGGCAGATGATGAAGAGGATGACAACACCAAATATTTGCCATCATGCTAAAGAGAATCTTTTCAGAGAATGACCACATATTACCCACAGTGCCTTTCTGAAGTGTTTGCCATCTCAATCTTAAACTTTGAAGCTACTAATTCCTTATTACCAGCCACGAGAATCCTCTATACCCAAATATTTTTTAAAACACGGTTTGAAGTTATCATATAGAAAGATACTGTGCTGCACTAATAAGGAAAGAAGCCATTATTTTAATGGTTCAACTCTAAACATATATTTTCAGTCATAGTCAATAAGCTTAGGTTGCGCTAAAGCCTGTATAAATCTGAATGTCCTTGAAGGATTAATTTAGAACAAAAAATGTATAGAATCTGAAGAACTTCAAAAAAAAAAAATTATCTTAATTCCTACTCCTGGACCAGAAAATCAGCAGAGCCTTAGAAGTTTTTCAGTAAAGAAACCAAATGATTTCCAATTTATTTTCTTCATTAAAAGACCTTGTGTTATTACAAATTGTGTAACTACAGCGTGACAACGTCATATCATCTTAAGTTTACCTCACGAGTTACCAGTCAGTAGTTACTATTTTCTTTTTTGGCCACAAAGTAGTTACTGATTTGAGTCATGCATATAAATGTATAATCAATTGAATTCCACATGCACTATTTGAAGGACCGGAAACTTGAATGAGTCGTTCTAAATAAATAGCAGAAAACATTAACGAAAAGCATATAACAGAGCGTCCTAAACCTATATCACATGTTCCACGGTTAAAAAAATAATTTTCAAAAAAATTATTTACTTACAGACAACGGAACATTGAAAGAAATATTAAATGGTCATTCATGTTGTCATCATATGCAACGGTATATTGTAGAAAACAACAATGCAAAATAAAAACAACACGAGTAACTCTGATAACAACGCTTTTAAAACAGAACATCCATCCCTGCACGCGCAGCGCATTCCATGAAAACCAGAAAGTGAGCGTAAGGAAGCAGAAGTAGCTCATGCAATCGGCAGTGAATAAAACGCAAACAAATAGCACTATTTACCTGACCCCTCGCCTCCTGCGTTGCCGAGGACACCATCAGAGGTGTTGATAGCTGAAATGTCGAATCACATTTCGTCTGCCACGAGCTGTCCATCTCTTAAAACCCTAATATTCCATAAATGAAAGCACCGGACAATCACAAGACCACCAGTGATCAAAGCCAAAAAGAACTCCACGCCACTGTCTGTTCGTGGATATAGATATACATGGAGGTGAAAATGACAGAAACAATGGAAGAAACCCTAGCTTCCACGGGGAAGAGATGCGAAAAGAAAGGGGAAGAAGCGCAGAGAATGGAGAGACTGTGCAGGAAGTGGGGAGTAGGGAAGTATGATGTGAGCACCTGACCTGACCTGACCTGAGGTTGAGGGTGGAGTAATCCGAGGCAAGTCTGACCACAATCTGACACCAGGTTGACTCCTGCAGTGGACAGACAAATCTAGACCGTTGATCTCGACAAAGGGATAATTAGACGATTGCACGCCGTTGATTGTTAACTCGGTTTGGTAAAAGTGAAGGGCCCTGTCCAAAACGAAAAAAGGGAAAGGTCACCGTGTGGTCTATTTAGTAATGCTCCATCACGAATATGGTAAGAGTGTGTTTAGAAATTTGTTAAATAAATTTAAATTTGAGCAAAATTAATTTTTAATAGAATTTATTTTACATAAATGTAATTTATGTTTAAAAATTATTATCATAAAAATAATTTTAAAAAATAAATTTTGTTTTAATATTGGTTAGTAAAAATATTTTTGAATGTGTAATTGTCATAAAGAGTATAAATATTTTATTATTTTATTTCATTTGTCCTTATTTAATTTTTCATAACAAGTTAAATAAAAAAAGTAATTAAAAAATAATTAATTACAAAATGAATTATTGACTAATTTTTAATGGATAACTAAATTTTAAACAAAATGAGGTAAGTATCCATTATAATTAAAATGAATTAAGTACTTATTATAATTAAGTTTTAAACAAAATGAACTATCTTTTGTCTTTTACTTGATATAGACTCTTCTGTTACTTCATCTAGGTCCTTAGATTGAGAATATATTTTGTTCTTTGTTCAAATCAACTCCTATTAACTTTTCAATATTCACTTTGGTCCTTAACAAATTTTGGTAAATTTCATGAAATTCTAATTAAAATCTCATCTATACTAATAATAGACATTTTTAAAAATTTTACTCTCTCCCTCCAACTTCTCATTTATTCATTTAGGTCATTGGTAATAATTTTTCCCTTATTCTTTTATGATCTAAGACCACATTTAGTTTCATCTAGGTCCATAGGTCAAAAATATATTTTGTTCCAAAATTATAACTACTCCTACAGACTCCTAATTTTATTCACTTTAGTCCCTGTCATGCATGCAGACTTCCAAATCCCATGTTTTTCCATTCTTCTTGTTTCATGGCTCTCATAAATTGATCTAGGGACCCTCTAAACTCGTTTTGATCATCTCATCTTGATGTTGTGAAGGATGCTAAAAACTCCAAATTCCTTTGTTGAAATGTTCCCTTGAACAGCACCAAAGTTGCCAAAGTTTACTTGTTGTTTTGGGTTAGAAAGGAACCTTGCAAATTCTCTTCATTCCCCACAGCGTTGCTCTCTGCTTCCTCTGTTTTTGAGTTGTAAAATAGAACTTGGATTTTTTGCTACCTAAGAAAGAACCTGAGTGAGAGCAAGAGAACATAGTTGTGGTCCTTGTATTGCAGAAAACCGAAATTGACAAGGAGGGGCAAAAGTGGAAAAGAAAGAAATCAACGCATAATTGAAAATTAAAAGCAAGTATGAGTAGCTTCAGCTGAAACCTTGGTTTGGATTCAAACGTGGGTTGGATTTTTTTATCAAACATGGAACTAAACATGTTTAGTTATCCTACAAACTCAATTTTAGATATTGAACAATCTTTTTTCTCCCTTCAACGTGGAACCAAACACCCACTAAGCATATAGAGCCTGCGATACCAACACTCGATGGATTTCGCTTCTCTCTTTAAACTCCAAATATAAAGACTCTCCTTAAAGTTTATCAGCCGTCAGATCAGGTCAGTGAACTATGGGGATTTAAGGATGCAGCAAAGTCCAGATTGCATGGAGGCAACTAATGAAAATATGCGTTTTGGGATTTTTTTTTTCAGATCCCCTCCTCATGTCACGTATACCGACTGCAGCTTTTTTTGGGTCTCAGATCCACAACTCGACCCTGTTCTATGGTTTTTTTTTTAATTTTCAACTCCTAGCCAATCAGCACCAGACATGTGGCGATGGGACCCATAGGCAAGCATTTCTTCTTCATCAAGCACCAGCCCCACCATTTGTGTCATGACCCAATTTGGGCAAGTGACCGGCACGATCAAGAGACCATCCTATGACCATAAGCCTAAATTTTAACAACACAAATCGACCAATAAAATGCACAATCATTCATAAATACATTTCATTAATTAGAATCATCTCAATGATATACTTACCATAACAATCATCTTAATCAATAACAGCAGTAACTTTGAATGATTCGTGAGCTCGATCTCTTAAAAAGAATAGAACCAAATATATCCATTCATATAGAAAATTTCATAAATAATTACTAACCTTAACACATGTTTTAAGTTAGCTCTCTAACCTAAGGTCAGATGGTATTGGATGGAATGCAAGTGCAAGAGATGAACAAATAGCAACGAAAACACCTAGGAAGAGAAAAAGCACGGATTTAAGGTTTAGGAAGCTAAAAAGAAGTGTCAAAAGGCGGCGCCTGGGCACCACAAATTATCTACAGCCACTCTAACATCTAGGTGCAAGGCTTCCTGGGTGGCACCCTACAGTGCCACGTCCTAGACTCTCTGACTCAAGATTTTTCCTGGGCACCTTGATGGCGCCAGGCCCCCAACTTTCTGTTAACACAATATGTCCAGACAACAGTACATTAGTATTTGCGAGATTTTCCCCCAAAATGTCGTCCATGAGTCCAAGAGCTCTTATGATGTTTTAGTAAACTTGCTTGGGTGGTCAGGATCTTACTTAAACTGTCTTTGACTCTATCTTGGGGACAAAGAGTAAGGTTGTGCCACCAATTTCAAATTTCCTTTTTACCTTTACCAAAGTCAATCCATAATAACGGCAACAACAACATTCCTCTTGTTCCATAAATGCATCCTCAGCTACTCAAGGTGTATTAGAAACATTTAGCCAAAAGAAATCACCATAGAAGCCACTTGGAAATCCATTTCCACTCAAAACCAAAGACACACAGCATCCATTCTAGGGTTTAAAAGTTTCAAAAATCAGAGGAGAAAATAAGGAATGAAGTGTTGCTTACATGGATCTTCTTTACTAACTCGGCAAGGATAGTTCTTCCTTTCCCAAAACCATATCTTCGGTCAGTACCCAGGGAGAACACGAGAGAAAGGATGAGAGGTATGGAAGGGTAAGCACACATATACACTTTTAGGAATAAAGAAATGAAAAGAATGAAAAGGGATAAAAATGGTGGGGCCCATTATACTAACCTTCTATAGTTTATTGTTAATTTGTCTAGTTTTCCCTTCTCTAGTCCCTTACCAACAAGTCTTTAATTTTAGCATAAATTTCCAAGTCACACTTTAACATAAACTCTTTCACACATGAACATGAAATTCATAATCCATCTAAGTATCATATATCAACAGGGAATTAAATAAATCATAAAATACAATGATCAGTAATTTATGCACAAATAGTTCCAAGAAATAAAAGAAAAGAAAAAGGAGAAATTTAAGGGTATTACAATTTGCATGTCGTAAAGCTTCATCCATCTGCGTCACTGTCGTGCACCAACAACGCAAGCTTCTCCTCCGTCGTGCTAACAAACGTCCTTTCGGTCATGGTGCTTCATTATTTTTGAGGTCGTCTCTTTCATCTTCTTCCTTGCCCAGCATCAGCCTCTCGCCATTTGTGTCGTGAAGCTTCATCCGTCTGTGTGATCATCGTTAGGAATGGCAACGGGGCGGGGAGTACCTCCCCCGCCCCTGTCCCTACTCCCTGAATTTGTCCCTATCCCCGTCCCCGGTCCCCTACAGGGGAGGAAAAACTCTCCCATCCCCACTCCCCGCTTCCCCATAGGGCTATTTAAAAAAAATTCATCAAAAATTTAAAAGTGATTCTTATTTAGTCTTTGAAGTAGCTCTCTTCCCAAGCCATGTGAAAAGGGATACAAAAAGTCACAACATAGTTCATACAATATGAAATTAGAATTTCACAACATAATTCTATCTTAATCAAGTTGATAAAACTATTTCTTTTAACAATAGAGTGATTCATGTAATGTTTCCTAACTTTTGGAACACGAAGATTATACGAGAACTAAATTTCAACAGCTAAGTCTAAATGGAATACTTGACAATTTTGATGCTAGAAAAAGAGATCAGGAACAACAAAAGATTAGGAATGGAGAGCCAAAAACATCACACACTAATTGATGAATGGTTAATGAAGAGTCAAAAACATCAAATACAAAGAACGATAACAGATCAAGAAAATAAAACAAAAGTTTAAAACTAAGAAAAACTGATGAATTGAGAGTCAAAAACATCACATACCAAAAATGGGGAGTCCCCAATACCTGAGACAGTGACATACGAGAAAGGAGAGAACCCAGTCAAAGACAGTGACGCTGAGGGAGGACGAAGGCAGAGACGACGACATCGAGAGAGGACGAAGGCAGAGATAGCGAAGCTGAGGGCAAAGACAGCGAGAGAAGATGAAAGTCAATGGTAGGGATGCGAACGCTTAGGGAGGATGAAGGAATAACAATGGCGGCACGAGGAGAAGATGATGACAGCACTAGGAGAGGACAACAAAGGCAGAGGCGCGCGAGAGAGTTTCAGAATGTGGATTTGGAAATTTAGGTTAGAATGAATAAAGATTTAGGGTTTTTGTTTTTTATTAAAATTATTTTTATTTTAATTGTAAAATTACTAATTTATACTTAACATATATATTTTAAGAGTATATTTTAAGGGTATTTTAGTAATTTTTGTAAAATTACTAAAAAATTATTTGAGGATGAAAACCTCGCGGAGGCAAAGAGTGTGATCCCCGTCCCCTTCCCCATTTAACTTTCAAGGGGATTTTCTCCCCCGCGCCCTTCCCCCATGGGAAAAACTTGAATTCAAAGCCCCATTGCCATCTCTAATCGTCGTGCAACCAATAACGACAGCTTCTCCTCCATCGCCAGTGCACGTCCTTCTCCATCATGATGCTTCATCGTTCGCATAGTTGTCTCTCTCTGTGTCTTCTTCTCTCTCTTTCTTTGTAAAACCTCTTAACTGTTCGTTGTTCGTCGTGGTTCGCTTTGGCTTGTTAATGTTGTTCTATCAATAACAAATTTGTAAGACTCTAAGGAATTCTACCTGAGAGAATGAGAGATAAAGTAGAGTGAATCCTAAATAAGACTAACTTAAGTGTACTCTTTTCCTTTTACGTTTGTGTCCCTCTGTAATTTTACACTGTGATGCATGCTTTTTGCTTCTAGTTTTCACCATCCAATCCTCTTTCTTCACAGGTAACTGATAAATGATTGGTAAATTGAACCTGAAGCTGACCCATGACTATCAGCTCCCTCTTAATCATGTTTCATTATTCCTCAATGTCCAATATGCATATTCAGGATCTCTAAAAGTATATCACAACAGAGCAACCTTTTTGTGCCAGTAGTTATTGATGCAGTTTCACTAGTTAAGAGGACCAATGAAGTTATGGTTCAAAAGAGTGACACTGATAAGCAAGAACTATGAGGTATTATGTGATTTTTATTTTGATTTGCCCCAATCTCCTTTGCATGTATCAGCAAGTATACAAGAGGAGTAAACTGTAAACACAAAAAATATGATAAATAATATATATATACACATATATATATACATATATATATATATATATATATATGTATGTATATATATATATATATTTGTTACTACCCAAACCCATCAAGCTCTTAGGTCAAAGGAAGCAAATAAAATATTTGGACAGCATCCAATAAAAGTGTCATTGATAACAAATATAGATTCAATCCCCATAAAACATAAAGCAAATATACTCAAACTGAAATTTATGCAGGTCCACTTATTTTTCCTGAGGCCAGCCAAAATATCAATAAAAATATAATACAAAAATATATACTTGTTGTATATATTTTACTGAAAGTGATCAAACATTAACTGGCTTTGTATTGGATCCTGCATGATGCTCCCTCACTTCCACATTTCTCTTCCAATCTAGTATTGCTCCTATATTGTCTATATTTCAATCCGGTGTTGCTCCTTTCTGCTCCTTCTATTCTTTGTAGCTCTGAAGCAGTAAGAAGCCAATTAGGCCTTTTACCTTGAAACTTGATATCTTATATATTCAGGAAAAAACCTACAAAAACTCATAAGCATAAGCAATCAATGTATATATAACCATAAGCAAAATTTTGCTTATTGAAAAGACTAAATTCAGCCCTAGAAAGGAAAAACTCATAATTTTGCTTTCTTAGATATCTCCATAAGCAGTCAGTGTGTATATATATGTATATATCAGCTATTAAGACATGACCAAAAGAAGTAATTAAGAACTAAATTCAACCATAGAAAAGAGAAACTCATAACTTTTCTTTATCAGCTATATCCATAAGCAATCAATGTATATATATATATATATATATATATATATATCAGCAATTAAGGCATGACCAAAAGAAGTAACTAAGGCATGAAATAACAAAAGTAACTTGCTAAAATAGGAAATATAATAGCAAATAAAGTGAGGCACTTACACAGCCAATTCAATATCCATCCCAAGTGATGAATTCCATCCAATAATAGAATTTATAATTATAACAAGTTCCTATCAGTAGTAAAAATCAACTCATAATGATTGAACTGAAATTACAAGTCCTGTAAGTAGTAAAAATCATCCTTTACCTCAATTTTTACTAACCTTAATTTTTGAAAGAAGACATTCAAGAATTAAAATGAGCACATGTCCTATAGATTTTCTTCTCCAAACATGCTGCCACAAATAACTACAATGTTACATTCATATTTATAATTCAAGTTTATCACCACATAAAGGACAAACTAAATTTAATTGTCATTAAAATTAAAAGAACTAGATGCCAACATCAATTATTTATATATGAAAATTTGTCATTAAAATGCAATTATTATAGTGATTGCATAAAGTGATCAATAGTCGCCTATATTAAAAATAGCACGTATTAGCATCTCAGTACCATACTTATTTGGCATAAAAAAATCTTAAGTTACGAAAAAAAAAAATCTAAACTATAAGCATTTCAGTGAAACTCAATTTAGGAAGCGCTGCTGAAGGTGCTGAGCAATATATGCCAAGTTGTGCTTCATTCATCTACAAATAGAAAGATGAAATTAGATAGATAAAATGATGTATAGTTAAGTGCATAAAGAATTTTTACTTACTCTTGTTGAGGTTACTTTGTTATTTTTCTTTAAACTCCTATGACATCTCTTATTATTCGCATCGTCTCTTTGCTTGAATCCTGATGCCAATGGTGTGCACTGAGGCAGGGAGCGGAAGAGGCATTGGCACAAGCATTTAGATATGCGTCTGAACCCTTTATAGTCAAATGAAGCTCAATGAGCTACATATGCAAATAATCCATGACATTCATAAACAATGAGTAACTTTCCTCTGACCTACATGCTTTTGTTGATACAGTTATAGATTTCCGAGTGAGCTCCCTAAACGATTGCGTAGTGCGTAGCCTAGGTCATCATCTATCTCTTTCCCCATAGAATCGTATACCATAGGACCTATTGCTTTATTTGTCCAGTGAAGAATAATGTATCGGTCAAGGAGTGGTTTTACGTCATTCACATTGTAAACCTTCAGTGCATGGCAGTAAAGAATACTAACAGATTCAAACTTTCGATAATAACATGTGATTGTGTTATTCAACGGATCAAGTGACACTATGTAATCTCTATCACCACTAACTAGAGAAACAATATAGCGTCTAGAAAGCTGGCCCTCATCCTTTTCCTTTTGTAATATCCCAAGAATTTATATGAATATTTAAAATCTATTTGAAGTTTATTGAAAAATTTAATTACATGAAAAATGTTCTTTTTGAATTAGTGAAGGAAATTTGGGAATAGAAATTTCAAAATTTTAATTTGAGAAATTTTTTACAAATTCTCAAGGACTAATGTGAAAAGAAAAGAAAGTATAGAGAACTTTTGAGAAATGACCAAATAGGAACCCGAGAAGAAGAATGAGCTTATAGGAATGCGTTATGAGTCCGGTACCGAAAGGATGATGGATTCGAGGTTAAAGTGGAGTCTGAGACTTTGAGAGGGACTAAAGTGAAATAAGGAAATCTGTGGGGCACCTAGGATTTAGAAACACCTGAGGTGAGATTTTATGAATTTGCTTTTGCTAGTCTTGACTGAGAGTCAACTGGAGAGCAAGTGATAATTTCACCCCGGGCGAGTATATAGGTGGCCTCACCTCTTTTTTTTCCTCATTTTCTCTTTTCTTTTCTCTCTCTTCACCTTCTCTCCTCTCTTTCTCTCTTTCTTCTCTCTACTTTCTCTCTCTATACTCCAACTCCACAACCGGACTTTGGAGGGTGGATCTCGGGCTACGGGGCGAGCCTCTAGGAGCCAAGCAACATAGGGAAAGCAAGGAATCGAGGTAGAAATTTATATTTCTTAAGCTTTTCCCTATTTTCTAGTTTTAAGAGTATTTAAGGTAAAATCGAGATTCCAGCTTCGTTTCTCGATTAAAATTGGTGCTTTTGGTGTCTAAATGCTCCTTAGACATTAAGGGTGAGATCCCATGGAAGAAATCATGGAAAACGGTGGAGATTTGGCCAGATTTGGGCCAAATCCGAGAGAAATCGCGAAAGATCGCGATCGTGACGCCCAGGCGCTATGTGTGGTGCCTAGGCGCCAAGGTTATGTAAGGAAGAAGAAAGGATTGGTGCCCAGGCGCCAGGTGTGCCGGGAAACCTTAACTTATTTTCAATCGGCCATAACTTCTTCATCCGGACTCCGTTTTGGGCAAACTTTATATCGTTGGAAAGATCTTTGAGTCTAGTTTCCAATGGTATAAGTTTCATTTAGATATTCATTACCGGTTATGAGTTATAACTTGAGATGTGAGTAAAGGTCGAGAGTAGTAATAGGAAATTTCTCTATTTTGTAACCCTAATAGTTTTTACCTGGTTACAATAGGGATGGTTGAGGCGCAAGGTGGGAGCGCCGAGAGCGTGGAATCCAGGTGAGTAGGCAACCTTGCAAAATTAATTTACTAAATTATTCAAAGCACAATATAAATCTCATTTACATTATTTGTAAAATTGAGAAGATTACCAGTGTATGTTCAAGTTGAGAAAATTACAATATCATTTGAAATTATTTTATTACTTTGTGAATTGATTTCTCTAGTTGACTAAATAACTAGATGTGGTGGTTCCTTGAATAAACTGGAACACTTTGTAAGTGAATGACCTTGCTAGACTAATTTGATATTATTAGACAAAGTACAACATAAGTCTCATTTATAATATTATTGAAATGTTAAACAATCAATCTTTCAATTGACAATATATGATGATTGCTATGATTGATGATAGAAATTCAAAGGAATAAAAGTATGTGTAAATTAATTTATTTCATAGTAATTGTATTGTGATAAATTCTCACCATTTTATTGATGAGCAAAAGATATACGGGATCTAATACACGAGTTTGAAATGGTTAAAGTCCTATACTACTCTATGTATAACTGTGAAAATCTATGCACGAGTTTGAAAGGGTTAGAGTCCCATACTACTCGATGTGTAACTGTGAAAATCTATGCATGAGTTTGAAAGAGTTAGAGTCTCATACTACTCGGTGTATAACTGTGAAAATCTATGCACGAGTTTGAAAGGGTTAGAGTCCCACACTACTCAGTATATAACTGTGAAAACCTATGCACAAAGAGTTTGAGGGTTAAATTCCCAAGTCACTCGGTGCAAGTATTTATGGCACATAATGCAAAATGATTGAGGGATTCATCACCCAAGAAATCATACGCAAATCCAGACAAATGTAATACTATAATTATTTAAAATAAATGATAGATTGATTGTATTAGTAAATGTGGTATTTGTGCTTGTGATATTTTCATGTACAGTTGTTTACTCACTGAGTTTTGATTAACTCACACTCTCTATGATTATCTTTTCAGATACAGTGGTTGAGGAGAAGAATTTATAGCCTTTAAAGATATACTCCACTTTTGTCTGGTAAACAAATAAATATAGATTTGGTAAGGAATAGGAAATGCTCTGTAATCTAGTAGGTCACCTAGGCTTGGGAGGTTGTATAGTACTGTATAGTGTATGAATGTTGAACATTTTATGAATATGTATACAAAATATCTTTCTTGAGACATTTATGATTCACATAGTTATGGATATTAAGAATATTCATAGAGATTAAGGGGTACCACGGAGGTACACCTTAGGTATTTTATGTTTATCTCACATGTAAATTTTGGGATGTGACACCTTTACACATGTTCATTCCCTATTATCGCATTCTTGTTGGAACATTTCAAAGACAGTAGGAGTATAACAGTCATTTAGCTGTTTAAGCATAAGTAACCTCGAATTTCTTAATCGCAAGATTTTTTGTCTGGACTCATACTCACACTTTAATTATTTATAGCTCTTCTCGTCCACAATTCTCTCAAAGAGTTTGAAGAACTGAACAAGATCCACACTCGAGTTTAGTAAGTCCTTCAAATATGAGTTGAGTCTCTCACTGAGCTATGTGCTTCAAACGCCAAGTGTGAAAGCCTGTTTTATATAACACGCTATCCATTTATGCTTCAACTGATATACATTAATTATCCACTGATTTACTTTCACATCATAATCTTCAACCATTTAAGTCCAACTTGCCTCAAACTGATCTTCATCAACAATTTTGTACATACAATATTTAATTTCCATCAATATGTATGGCTCCCCCTAGGTAACCAAGCAAGGTGTTAGTATAATATATAAAAGTTTCATGTTAATGCCTATAAGAATAATTTAAAATGAGTGTAATATAACTAAATATAACTAGAGATTAGTTAAAGAATGAGAATAACTTGTGTGTGGCATCGCTCATTAGATGCCATGTACAAAGCCCGTACACGCTGTCTAGCATGACCTCGAATAATGCTCTAGTCATTGCCACATCTTGATCAGTTAAGATGGTAAGGGGCTTTTTGTACCTATTAGCTTGAATAAATGTCTGAAAAAGCCAATTAAATGACTATGCGGTCTCATCAAACAACAACACCACTCCAAATATTATTACCCCTCTATAGTGATTTAAACCACAAAACACAGCAAATGACATATTTTTCTTATTCATACCGAATGTGGTATCAAGTGATACCACATCTTTAAACAGCTCGTAGTCAATTAGTATTCTCGCTTTTGCCCAAAAAACATTTGTGATTTGTTCTTTCACGTCCAATTGATACGCATGGAAGAATGAGGAATTCTCCGATAATTGCTTCTGGAAATATTGCATAAGGGTATCGGCATCCCCGTATGACATATTTCTGGCTCTTCTTGCATTGATGTAATTTTTTGCATCTTCTCGAGAAAAAATATATTCACTCTTTCTCCCGCATAGACGCTGAACAAATCGAAGGATGCATTTTGCCTAAGCCTAGAATCAACTACTAATTCAATCTCATACGCCTAAACATAAAAAAAATATGTTGTTGCGAGGGAAGTATGCGAGCTGTCTCTGGAGTGTGTAGTGCATGATTATGAACTCCGTCAAATTCTTTCACTTGATACTTTCTAGAAATGAGTTTGAACAGTATACGGGCTTTGCACCCCGTTCTAGTCTCGTCACAGAGATTTTTAGTGTTAATATCCCTTTTATCGGCCCTTCGAAAGCCTTCATTCGAACAAACATACAATATCAATGTTATTATTTTGTTATCTTTCATGCTTTTATTATCATTTTCCTTCCATACTCCAAATCTCATATTTCCACCATACATGCTCCAAAAATTTCAAGTCACATTTGCACTATCAAATTCCATCTCTATTACAAGTTCAAATTTCCCTCCATCCATATTCCTGATTTTAAAGAACAATGGCCACAAATGCTTATGACATAAGACCCACAACTAACACCTGATTTAAAGTTTAAATACAAAAAAAAAATTATACAAAAGAGGAAAAAAAACAAAATAGAACTAGAATAAGAAAAACAAAATAAAATACTCTATGAGAAATTTACAAGATGTTTTTATTAATATGAATTAACTTATTGAGCCTACATTATCATTGTCCCTTTAGCAAAGGAGAAGGAAAAAACAAAAGACTTGTCACTTATGTAGAGGTCTAGCAGTTATTACTAAGATTTTTATTTTTTATGTTTTTTATTTGTTCTGACTATTATGTTCATTGTCAAATTTTGAGCCATTTCAAAAATTTGACAACATATCCTCTTGAAATATTTGTTATATGTGCTAAATATTTATTATATATATTTAGTGGTTCATTTGTAATTTATATCTTACTATCCACAAGGTTTCCAAAAGCCAAATTGTTAAGTCTCTAATTCTTTATATCAATTTTGTTAAAAAATATTTAAATGTTTAGTAATGCTCTTTGTATAGCCTTTTCGTGATTGCTATTGTAATTTGAAACCTTAGTTTTTGGCTGCAGTGCTTTGTTTTGTTGGGGAGGATGTTTAGCTTTTCACTTAAATATAAGAGTTTTCTTTTATCTATTACACTAGTGAGTTGATGTCATCAAATTTATTTATTCTTACTAACACAATTACTATTAAAGGGAAAATGTTGGCCTACTTGGATTAACATATATAGGGAGCAGAAGAGTAGTGTAAATATCATGTGCTTTTATGATCTTCTTCAGCAAAAGGAAAGGAGAAAAAAAAAGGACATATTGATGCCTTAATTTTCTTTTTCTTTGATTTGTATGAACATTAAATGTTTTGCATTTATTCTGGCCGAATGAGTCAAAAAATAATGCTCAATATTGTCTTTCTTCTTTTTTAATGACAAGCGTTAGTTGTCTTTTTGCCTTTATCTATTGTGTTATGGCTCATTCATAAATCTCAAATTGACACAAGAATCATTCCAAAACCCTCACCTCCCCATCAACTCAAATGCATATCTCTTGGGGACTAAATTGGCAAATATATATGTTTTAACCATATACTACATTCTTGTATATTTCTCCAGGTTTCAAAGCTTTTTATTCCCATGATACTATGTTATAATATTGCAATAACACATCAAACGCTCACGTCCCTTGGGTCGTTTTGGGGAAAAAGATTAAATTTTTTTATTGTTTACTATTAAAAACACCACAAAAAAGAGCACAACAGAGATAGACCAATTAAAATAACTATGCCAAATTTTTATTCCCAATACTTACAGAGGAGGAATAGAGTGGTGCATGAGGGAGGAGGCTTCATGGGAATATCTGGTTCATGACAATCTGCGAAAGAGTAGGAGGGAAGCTCTGGCTCATGGGAATGCTCTACTGCAAGACGGAGACTAGACGCATAGCACAACAAAGAGATTCTTGCATAGCATGATAGAAAAGAAGATTCACAACTATACGGAGAAGAAGATGGACTTCATGATGGAGAACCAGACACGCTATACAACGGAAGAGAGAAGAAACGCACTACATGATGTAGGATTCAATGACAGATCCACTACACGATAGAGGGGAGAAGTAGACGAACACACGACGGAGGCACTGCAGCAGCACAAACATTCATGACAAATTTGATAGGAAATGGCGAGGCTAATGCTTGATGAATAAGAAATGCTTGCCTGTGGGTCCCACCGCCACGTGTCTAGTGTTGATTGGCTGGAAGTTCAAAAATTTTTTAAAAAAATTACTGAATCGGGTCAAGTTGTGGATCCAATACTTGAAAAAAGTTGCGGGCAAGACACATGGGGCGAGGAGGGGATTTAAAGAAAAAACTCAAAATGCATAGTTTCATTAATTGCTCAGGGCTTTGCCGCATCCTCAAATCTCCACCGTTCACTGGCTTGATCCGACGGCTAATAAACTCTAAGGAGAGTCCTTATATTTACACTCTAAGGAGAGCAGCAAAATCTATGGCGGTGGGCCCTACTTCATTCACCAATGTAACACAATTATCCTTTTCTTCTTTATTGGTATGCACAGAAAGGCCCACGAAGGCATTAAAACTCAAATTTGGTCTTTCACCCTCAAATTAGTTCGAAACTACTCGTAAATGGATGGTTTTGAATTCAGAAAAATTTGTTCATTTAAACATGGGCAAGCCTACTTTTCTTTTCTTAAAAAATACTTTTTACAATAAAATTTTATTTAATATAAATAATTTTAATTTATCACATTTTTATATTTTATAACTTTATATTCAATAAATATATAAAACTTGGATATGAAACTTTTGTAATTTTTTAAAAATTAATATAGAATTTTTAAATTTAAATATAATATAGTTAGTTTTAAAAGAAAATATAAAAAAATTAAAAATATTGGTTATTTAAGAATATTAAAAAAGTAATGTTTTACATGTATAAATTGTATTTTAATAAAAAATACTGAATTTATTTATTAAAAAATTAAAATTATATTATTTACAACAACAACAACAGCCTTATCCCACTAGGTGGGGTTGGCTATATGAATCGCCCGACGCCATTGAGCTATATCAATGACTAACTCTTTAGGGATATCATTTACCATAATATCCCTCTCAATAACCTCTTTAAGTGTCCTTCTTGGTCTTGCTCAACCTTTTTTCACATGGCCCCAAACCATCTGCTCAACTCTTCTTACTGGCGCTTCTAATAGTCTTCTTTGAACATGTCCAAACCACCTTAAACGGTTTTTGGTCATTTTTTCCTCAATAGGTGCCACTTCAATTCTCTCTCGTATACGATTATTACGGATCATATCTCTTCTTGTATGACCACACATCCAACACAACATCCTCATCTCCGCTACTCCAATTTTATGCTCTTGTTGTCCTTTCAACTCCCAACATTCACTCGCATATAAAATCGCAGGTCTTATAGCAGTACGATAAAACTTTCCTTTAAGTTTATCCGGTACTTTCCGATCACAAACAACTCCTGATGCCATTCTCTACTTTAAATAAAAAAAAAAATAGTAGCCCACAAGCTGACTTGTTTCCGCAAGCCAAAATGGTCAATCTCAATCTTAATAAAGAGACACACATGCTTAAACGAACAAGCTCGTTTAACCTTTGGCTCGTTTGACATTGCTAGATGGTATATTATTGACAATAATTTTGTTACCAATGTCAAAATTACTAGCGACACTCAAATCATTTCAAGCTCACTCATAAATTGTTGTGTTTAAGATTAGAAAATTATCTAAATGGGTGAACTTTGTGGGGCTTGTAGGCTAACCTTTTTTTAAAATATAAATTGTATTATTTGGTTTAATAATTTTATTTTATTATATTTTTATAATTTATAATATTATATTCAACAAAATATAATAAATTTGGATATAAAATTTTTTGTAATTTAAAAAAAATATATAAAATTTTCAAATTTAAATATAATATAGTTAATTTAAAAATAAAATATGAAAAATTAAAGTTATGGGTTATTAAAAACATTAAATAAGTAATGTTTTATATGTATAAATTTTGTTTTAATAAAAAAATATTGAATTTTTTAACTAAAAATTTTAATATTATATTATTTAAATAAAAAAATTAATTAAAAAAGTGGCATACAGGCCAGCCTATATAGATTCATGGCAGTGGTAGGTGGGCTTAGGTATTAAAAAGTAGCCCATTTGTTTGTGCTAGATTTTGTGTTGTTTGAATTTCGGATAGACTTTAATTCCAAAAAAGGCTTTTTTATTTTTAGTACAAATATGGTTCTTTTTTAAATAAAAAAAATTGCCAATTTAAAAGAAAACAAAAAAAAATATAAAAGCTATCTAAAATGAATGAACTATCCACATGTTCTTACTTCAAGTTCTAATAGCCAGCAAGAGCACCAACCAAATTAGGTTCTTGTCGGTTTTCATTCCCAAGCTTTGTACTTACAAAGGGAAGAACTTAACATGTTTGAGCCAATATTGGAGAAATACTATATTATACTTGTCTTTATTATATTTTCCAAGCCACTGTTTTTTTATTCGTACTATCCGATCAAGTTTATCCAAGATTTGGTGACCCAATGATTAACATAGTTTGGATCAATTAATTAGACTAAATTGCAAACTACCTGATCAAATTAGTGACTAGTTGACTCACGATCATTTTTTTACGTTCACATTGTGAAAGTGAAAGCAAAATAAATTTTAGAAGGAGTATAACTCATGATACTGTGTGAAAAAATTATTGTTATCTAATATGTATGAAGAATTATATATATATCATTAGACATAATATATAAAACATTATTATTTTATGCAAATCATATTATTATTTTATTAAAATAATTTTAAATCATGAAGAAATTTATAATATTATATAAGTTTAACAATTGAAATTAATTACTCCAAATAAATTACTTTTAAGTTTATTCTTACAATTTATTTATTTAATTAATTATAAAAGATTATATATATTTATTTATTAAATATGAGATTTATGTGCTACATTATTTTAAGATACTTTGATTGTGAAATTAGCATATATTATTTGTTTTATTTGTTTTGATATTTATTTGTGAGAATATATAGATAAATAAATAGATATATTTTTTTAATTCTCTTGGTTTAACAATTAACTCAATAACTTAGGATTAGTGACTTGATGACATAGCCTCATCTCTAGTTGATGACCAGACCAATTTATGAAACTATACTCTGGTCATCACATGTAAATGTTGTCCACCTTAGTTTGTATTGTATCCACTACTAGGAGAATTAAAACAAATTAGTTGGTTAAACCATAAAATCGGTGAACCAATCATATTAATAATTTGATTTAACACAGTGAACCATATAATGAAAAAATAAATAAAAAATCAATTGAATCAATAAATAAACTAATAAAATCAAACAATTTAATAGTTGAACTAATTTTAGGTTTTTTTAATTGTTTCTTTGTTTTCATATATATATTTTTATTTTTTATGTATTATATGAGTATTAATGTGTTATTTTACATATAGGTACTATTGTACCTATGTTCATGTATTAATCCAATGAACTAGTTAGTAAAAAAAAATGATCAAAAATCAATAAAATCAATAACAATCAATAAAATCAGACAGTTTAATAGATGAACCATCATTAATTTATAAATGGCCATTATATACATTTATGAAAAGCATTAAGAAGGAAAGTTGTCAAGCACCGTCATTTTTTTTTTAATTTATCATCAAATTACTTAGTCAATACCTTCATTAATTATTTTTGCATCTTTTCTTGCTGATTCAAATCATTTGTGCAATTCTTGCCTTCCAGAATTTCATGGATCAAGGTGCGTGAGATCAACAAAATCAAACCCTATCAAGCTTATAGTATCACCATCTCTACAATTTCATTCAAACTTCTAGTACCATAATCTCTCTCTTCTATTCTATTATTTTTGAAAATTTGAATATATGTTCAGAAAATCACATCGCTTGACATATATATTAAATAATTCATTTTCTTAATATATCCTTATGTTAAATTTCAATGAATTTATGTTATATAGGTCAACTAGTGTTGTGACCCATGCGATTTACAGGTAATTCACAACTCTAAAAACATTCGTAATTTATAAAAATAATAATAATTGATTGACAGCAAATATATAGTGGTTGGCATAAGAGAAAAATATTTTATAATATGTACATCTAATGTGAATAAAAAAATTAAATTATCCAAACAACAGAAATATTTCTCCAATACAAATACAACTTCAATATTTTTCAAATACTATGTCCTTAACTTGAAAAGAATGAAATAAAATAAAAAATTAACGAATAACATAAAATAATTTTGAATCAATATAATAATACTATGGAAAATACCATATAAAGTTTATTTACAACTAATAGACATTTTTAAAAACTTCTTTATACATTACATTTGTAATACTTGAATTGGCATTTCCATTTTTGTCGAGTATAAAAATCTCCAATCCCTTTCTACTCTTTACTCTTGAAATGACAATATAAAGTTGACTATAACTAAATACTGGAGTTATTAATTTATATTATTATTTATTTAATTAGCAAAATTCATTTGATGCTTTTGATGTTATTAATTTAATATTGAATTTCAATTATAATTCAATTCAATGTATTTGAAAGTGCAATTTGAAATTAAATATATATGAAAACAATATAAAATTATTATGTTAATAAGTAGATAAAAATGTTAATTTAAGTAGATTTTTCATTTTAAAAATTTAAATTTAAATTATAATGTATTATAATTCGAAAAAAAATACAAGTATACCAATTAGATATGTTATTACAATATTATACTTTATATTATGAAAGATATATTATAAAATTATATGCTAAAATTATGTTGTAACAATTTATATTATTTATAGTTATAAAATTTATATTATGAGCTAAATAATCAACTATATATATTAATATTATTATATAGATTCTTGAAATTACAAAATATTAAAATTATTCTAAAATCTGCTTGAAGATTTCTTATTAATTTCATACCATGACTACAAAATAAACTCTTTTACGAAAGATTATGAGCTTGTCTCTTAACCAGATATTTCTCGAATTCCTTTATAAGAGGCCCCAATCAATCACAAGGTCCCAATATGTATAAATGATTGCTGCAGATACTGAGAATACCTAGGCAAGCACTTTCCAATTTATTCCCTTACATTGCATCGTTCTCTTCAAATAGGCGCCTGAGACACTAATAAGAGAAGGAGCATGGTAACTGGTAATTTGGGAGCAATGAAGCATGAACATCGGCATTGTAATACTGAAGTGTTCATGTGTGATACCAAATGTTGTGTTATGTCTGATAAAAGTACTCAACATGTACAAGTTATTTTTAAAGCGTCTTTACTTTGTAGTTTGGAAGTCAAAGTCATATATTAAGCAAAAGCAGACAATTTAACTCCTGCATAATTGTTTGAGACTTGAAATAGTAGGAATTCCCAAAAAAAGAAAGAAAGAGTTTTGATACCTGAAGAAAACAACACCAATAGGGAATCACATGCAATGAAGGAAAATGTATTGAATATGTTGCTTGTGTTGCAAGTGTTTTGTCTACGTTTGAAATCTCTCCATCCACAGTAGCAAATGTAAAACTCAAAACTTCTTAAAGCTTGCACTTAGATGCATAAAAAAGATCACTATATTAGAGATTTGTGAGGGACAAAAAGCATCAAAGGAAAGAAATTGGATGTGTAAAATTCACTGCATAATATCACTTATGTTTTTCAAAAACCTGGCTAGCAAATTGATTTGCCAAGACATTAATCGGAAATATATAATCTAATGAAATATAATATGCAATAAGTTTATTAAAAAAGTTTACCTAATTTACCAATTATTTAACAATTATATAGCAATCTACCATAATTTTTTCAATTTCATTTAATGTGATGTGATTAATTTTTTAAATTTATTAATTTACCTAATTTATTCATTTAAGTTTATTTTATAATACATAATTTAATGACATACCTAAAATTTATTAATTTACGTAATTTATTCATTAAATTGATTCATTTAAATTTATTATATTGTATATAATAAATGCTAATTTATTAAAGGACAACATATTATATTTCAATTGGAAAGTTTACTTAATGTACCAATTATATAGCAATTATATAATAATTTACCTTAATTTTTTCAAATTCATTTAATGTGATGTGATTAAATTTTCAAATTTATTAATTTACTTAGTTTATTCATTTAAATTTATTTGATTATACATAATTTAATTACCTACCGGTAATTAATGCTTTTGAATGGAATTGTTTTAGTCTATTATATAGATTTGTGATTAGAATATATTAACTATTAACACCTAGTATATTCATATATATATATATATATATATATATAACACGACCAAAGTATAGAAAAGGAACATATTTTAAACACGTGTTTTAGTGTGTGTTTGGAAAAATTTATTTAAAGTTTATCTTATGGTATAAGTACTTATGTACGTGTTTGGGAGAACTTGTAAAAATAGTTTATAACATACTCATAAGTTGTTTTCAGCTTATTTCATAAACTCTCTATAATAGCTTATAAAAATAAGTTGAAAACAATTTATGTGAAATTTACCATATTCTTATTATATAAGCACTTAAATAAATTGTTTACTAAACAGGTCTTAGAGACATAGGTCTGTTTGGGAGCACGTTTCGATGGCAATACCGTAGTTTACTGTTCCACAAAACGGGATTTGCAGGATGATGACATGTTTGAGAGATTCTACACGCAACCTACGATTTAGTGAAACATAGTTTGGGAGATTTTAACTACGTTATTCCTGCAGTGAGATTTTGAAGCTTTTCCAGCAAAAGCAATGTGGTTGGTGCTTGTTTTCAATGGAATGGTATTTTTTACCCTTGCTTGTTTTCGAAGGGGAGCAGAATTGTGACGATAAGATGAGAGATAGAGGCAAGGAAGCTCACTTCCATTGCAGCACAGCTCCTCTGTTTCTGACGTGGAAAATAGGGGCGAGAACTGCGAGGGAATTCGAATACGACACATAAATATAGAGGTAAGTCTAGAGACTCAGTTGGTTGTCTCTGGTTGGTATTTACCCTTGTGTCAGGCAAGAGCCAGAGTATGAAACAAGAGACTGAAAACGTCAGAGAAGGATAAGATGAGGGATAAACGTGAAAGAAGGATAAAGATGTGGGATGAATGAGCAAGCTGAATAGCCCTTCAACATGCTCTAGGCATTTTTCTTTCCTTAAATGTCCTAAAAACATTCAAGATAAAATTCTGGGTTGTTTTGGAAGGGGAAAAAAAAGAATTGGACGTGTGCATGCATGGCAAAGACCAAAGTGAATAAAATCAAAAGTTTGTAGGAGTAGCTATAATTTTAGAACAAAATATATTTGTCACCTATGGACCTAGATAAAACTAGATGTGGTCTTAGAACAAGACAAAGATAAAGGAAAAAAATTATTACCAAGGACCTAAGTGAATAAAATTAAAAGCTTGTAGGAGTAGCTATAATTTTAGAACAAAATATATTTGTGGCCTATGGACCTAGATGAAACTAAATGTGGTCTTAGAACAAGAAAAAGATAAAGGAAAAATTATTACCAAGGACTTAAGTGAATAAAATCAAAAGTTTATAAGAACAACTATAATTTTAGAACAAAATATATTTGTGACCTATGGACCAAATTTAATATAAATGAAATTTTAATTATGATTTGATTATGTCCAGATTTAATATAAAATTTCTTTTTTATATGATTTACATATTGATCATTACTGATATATCATATTTTATTTTTCATAAATAATTATTAACACTTTAATTATAATTATACTTAGTTCACATTGTTCAAATTTTAAAATATTCTAATAAATAATATAAAAAATATATATATTTTTTGGTAATTACACATTTCAAATCACGTTTGTATATTAACATTCAAACATCATATTTTACACTAAATTACGTTTGTCCAAATATTTTTCAAACATAAATCACATTTATTCAAACATAATTTTCTTTAACCACTTTTAACCCACCGCATCCAAACACAAACTTAAGAATCTGCGTTGGCTAAAGTGCCCATCCAAGCAGGTGGCAGCATCCCCGTCTGCTCTTGCACCGTCTTAAACAGAGGCGGCAACATTTTATACACTCCTGCCACCTCCTTCATGCCGCCACTTCCGCCACTGGTGGCTTGCACGCCATCACCACCACCGTTGTTCCAAATACTAATCTTGGGCTGAAGCCCATGGATTGCGTCGGCGTTAATCTTGGCAATCTGTTGAAACACACTACCATTTATCATCAAGTAGTCCCTCACAGCAGCATAATTCCCTCCGAGTGAGTCCATAAGCGTGCGTAGGTATGCCCCTTGAGCTTCCCCGAGTGCCATAAGTCCCTCTGCCTCTTTCTTCTTTGCGTATAGCTCTGCTTCTGCTTCTTGCTGGCGAGCATAAAACGCTGCCTCCGCTAATGCTCTTTGTGCTTCTGCTTCTTTCTCCTTCTTAAACAGTATCGCTTCCGCAGCTTTTTGTTTCTTGTACAGCTCCCAATTCGCCTCTTGTACCTATTCCATGTTCAACCATTTCAATTCATATGCTGTGTCGTCAATAATCAGAATTGTTCGCACTTCATAGTATATATATGTGTGTATAAATATCCACCGAGTTCATTACTCAATGAGAATGAATAGCTACAGGACTTCACCACGGGTATAAATGACACGCATCCCATTTCAACATCACATTCTGAATTATAAGGAATCAAGATCCTCTCTGGCGCCCTACGACCGTTAGGCAGAGGATCGGCTCCCGTCTCTATATGTACATGTTACTTTACTCTTAAAAACTTCCAAAGTAAAATCTTGATGAGCATCTTTGTTCTTTTATCCGTAGATTAAAGAAGTGATGAAATTATATGAACATGTTGTGCATCCATCTAGCATATTAAGGAGCATCATATACAAGAGTACTTTAACAAGTCAAAGATATATAACACTCTGCCTATTGAAGGGAAAAGTTAATAGAGTGTCAGTTGTAAGGAGTTTATCAATGGCTAATGGGGGTACTTGTTCTCTATATCTGTAAGAGTTCAACCCTTCAAGGAAATTACGCAACTAAAAAGATAAAGATAGACAAACAAAGCATATATATATATATATATATATATCGGCGAATGAAAGGAGGTCAAAGCCTCAGAAAAGAGGAAAAAAAAACAGAAAAACGGCCATTACATCAGCACAGGTGTTTGATTGTCTACAGCATTAAAAAAAAAAAATATATATATATATATATATAACATCATACCTTAGCAAATTGATAGTCCAATGAAAATTACGAAGAACTAACCTTGGTTTCATACTCAACGCTTGCTTTGGTGAGGAACTCAGCTTTAAGCTTCTCTGTCATAGTCATGGCGTTCATGGTCTCCACCTCTCTTTGCAACTCGGCTTCTCTGAGAGCGACGGCCTTGGCAGCCTCCACCTCGGCCACCTGAGCAGCCATGGCCCATGAAGCTTTCTTCTTCGCAAGCTCAGAATTGGCCTCTGCCACCTCTGCCTCTTTCTGATTCTCAAACACCTTCACCTCCGTCATCACCTTAATCTCCTCCTTCTTCCCCTCTCCCACCCTCTGCGTCGATATAATCTTAGTCTCTGCATCGATCCTCGCCGCATTCTGAAGTGTCAGCCCATCCCTCGACTTGGACCCTATCTCACTTCTCACCCTTCATCTTAGCCTCAGCCACGTCCACTTTGGCTTGATTCGCAGCCTCCATCTGCGTCTTCTGCCCCAAATAAGAGAAGTATTCATGACCCGGCACATCCACCAACTGCTTAACATTGGCATTGTAAATCAGAAGCCCGAATTGGTTAAGCTCCAACTGAACTTTCTCAAACACCTCTTGCTTAAACTCCTTGGTGCCTTTGAAAATCTCTTCCATGGTCATGGAGGCGGCGAGCACACGCGTCTCTCCCTCAATAATCCCCTGCACGAGCTCTTTCACGTGGTGAGAGAGCTTGTCGTGGGACGAGAGGAGCTTGGCATATTTGAGAAGGCTGTTCTGGTCGTCGACTCTGGGGCCGATGGTGAAGACGGCAGGGAGCACGAAAGGGAGCTTCTCTGCACTCATGGCTTGGACTTCGAAGGTGTAGTTCACAGGGGAAAGGTCGAAGACGGCGCATGATTGGCCCGGAAGAACCCAAGCTTTCTTTGCGAGCTTTATGTCTGGGATTCCAATTCCGGTGATAACCAGGAATTCTGATGCACTTGCTACTCTGTACATGGTTTTTTGCTTCGTCTTCTTTTGATCGGAGATGATTGAGTACTAAAAAATCAGAGAGAGCTCTTGCCTGTTGCCATGTATATGGCGAACTAAGGATCAACCATTGAATACATACAGTGGCAATAAGCTAACGACCAGAGAGCATAGGCCTGGCTGGCTACGTTTATAACTAAGGTAACGTGTGAATTATGAACATATACACTGAGATTAGCCTAGAGAATATAGATAGCCTACTTTGAACGAATCAACGTAGTTGAAATAATAGAAAAAAAAAAAATTAAACCCTAATAAAATATGACAAATAAAAAATTACAATTTTAATACAATATGCAAAGAACTTTGTATTTCGTTAAATTCAAATCCCTTTATTATATCCAATATTGGTGAGGTCATTGGTAAGGGTTTGGATCAGCTCTGATTGATATTTGGGGCACTTTATTTTTTTTTTCTAAATTGCACTACTAATTTTAAACTAAGTGATCAGAGTTAACGATAATTAAATCTAACGACTTATAATATATCTTTTATAAAATTACAATAAATATAAAATTTAATTTATAAAGATGTTTTGACTAAATATTGTAATGAAAATATAATATTCAGTTGGATTTAATTATTATTAACTATGATTAATTAGTCTAAAATTAATCACATAATTTTTTATTTAAATAAAAAGGTACTCTAATATCAACCGTTAGATTATTGGAAGCTGGAGCTTGAGGCCCTAGAGCCAATCTAGATCCCATTGGTAAAACAAAAATCTTATTTTTATTAACTCGTAATTAACGTAAAATTACTATGACTTCTAGTCTAGAAAGCGTACTTCAATTTTCAAATATTGAAATAAATAATAATTTTTTCTCCCTTTTCCTGTATCATTGTCTCATTGCGCATTAGAACACTGAAATAGTTGCTACTTATTATTTGTTGATAATTATCTGTTTATTTGCGGTTTGTCAAAATCTGAATGATCGACTTATCCATTGGTTACTACCCACAGAACTTTCTGAACATAGAAATCTTTCTACTTCCGTATATAGGACTCTCTTGTGAAGCCATGCTGCAGTTTTTGGCAGACTACGCCTCTGATGTGTTCTGTTTAGTATTCATTTAAGAAATAAAATTTTTATTCTAGTGTATGGTTGAAACATGTTTGTTATTTATTTTATTGTTGGAATGAGATTCTATCAAGAAAAGAATGAAATGAGGTTTTTAACCATTAGGTTAATGCTAAAATGTCGAAAAACCCTCTCTTTGACTAATTAAAATGTCAACTTTTTCCTTGTGTGATGAATATGTCTTATGTGTACATTGTTTGAAGACTAAATAAGAGTATTTTAGTCAAATTACATTAAATTTATTTCATTTACTCACTTTAAAATATCATACCAAATATATTACTTTATTTTTTTTCATATTTATACCAAACATATTTTTTTATTTTTTTTCCCTTTTTATTTTTTATTTTCATTCTCGTTCCTTTCCTTGATTTTTTTAAATTTATACTAAATGTGCCCTATGTGTTGTGAGATTTTAGCATTATTGTCTTCCCTTGCTTTCTTCACCTTTCTTTTCTTATCCAAATAATTATTTGTTTAAAAAATAATTGGAAAATTTACGCTTTAGACAAACTAAAAATTTAGGTAAAAGCAAGTTGGAGTTGTTTTATGACAAACTAAATTTTAGGTAAAATCAATTCTGTAAAATTTTGATTTTAAACTTTGAATTAAATATCATTTAATTGTTGTAAAATATTGATTTTGAATAGTTTCTAAGCAAGTACTAAGAATGATACTACTTAGCTTCTTCAAATAACAATATAACATCTTCAATTTGACAAATAAGAACAAATGATAAGCATTTCTAAATTGGAGGAAACTTCGACGAACTAGTCTACTAGGTAGTAAGATACAGAGAAATTTACATAAAAAAAAGAAGTATAAATTTTCAAATGAACTCTCAGGGTTGAAGAAAAACAATTGACGATTTTAATTAATTTAATATTATTTAATAAGTTTGTACAGTTGTACTTGAAAATAACATGTTAGACCCATTCTGATTGATAAAGAAATTATCCTTCTTCAAATTGATAACTGTCTAGACAATAAAACATACAAAAAAAACCAAAAGAACAGCTAGTACAGGTGAATTTGTCAATCCATTCAACATAAACTAATTTGCAAGATTAGGTTAGTTTCGTGGGTCGGTTCAGTTTTTTTTTTTCTTAACTTACGAGTATTTAAAAATTTGTTTGATAAACTTAAGTTTGAATATAATTGATTTTTAAAATTAATTTTAAGTAGAATTGATTTTACATGAACGTAATTTATGTTTGAAAACTGTTATTAAAAAAGTGATTTTAGAACATGAATTTTATTTGGATATTGATTAGTGAAAACACTTTTAGATGTGTAATTACCATAAATTATATGAATATTATATTGTTTTATTTGATTTAACTATTGGTACTAATATTTGATTTATAAATGTTATAATGAAATGAATTTATTTATTTTATCTCTAAATTTGATTTAATTTTTTAATAATTATTTAAAGATTACTCTTAGAGTTAAGCAAAATAATATCAACAATTAACTTAAAATTCACTAGCTAATTAGTTATCCATCACCTAATTAAAATAATAAAATAGTTATCAAACAAAGCCTAAAAATTAGTTATCCATCAACTAGTTAAAAATAATTAACTAATTAGTATCACTAACTAATTAGTTATCCATCACCTAATTAAAAATACTTAAAGTATCATTAACTAATTAGTTATCCATCACCTAATTAAAAATACTTAACTTAAAAGTATCACTAAGTAATTAGTTATCCATAACCTAAATAAAAATAATTAACTTAAAGTTCACTAACTATTTAGTTATCCATTACCTAAATAAAAATAATTAACTTAAAGTTCACTGACTTAAATTATTGAGACTAATAATACCAAAGTATATGGTGATTAATAACTAATAAAACTAATTAATTCAGAATATTTCATCATTTATTAATTAGGTGATTAGTAACTAATAAAATTAATTAGTTATTAAACACCTAATTAAAAGTAATTAATTTAATGAATTATTAATTAATCACTTAATTAGTTATTAAATAAATATATATTAACTAAAATTAATTAGTATTATGAAAATAAAAAAACTATTCAACGTTATTATTTATTAATTATTAGATATTAATAAGTTAAAGCATGAACTAACTGAGAATAGTTGCCATCTCATACCAGTTAATAAAGCTCGTATACAAATCCTATTAACACTCAAAGGAAACCAACCAAATGTTGAAGAGACCGAAAACCAAAAAGGCAAGGAAACTGAATGAAAACCAATCAAATAAAAAAACTGAATGCAAATACCAAATGAAGCTACAGTGCACGATCGAAACAAAAACAGAGCATGACAGACCAGACGGAGGAGAATAAACGTGACTTTAGAACACAAAATGAAAACAATGTCAAATGGTGATGGACATAATAGAAAAGGAAGACATAACGGAGGAGAAGACGCTTGGCTGTAGTCGCAGAGAGGAGGACAAGGTTGGAGAAGTTGAGAGAGTGTAGTGGAGAAGACTAGCGAGAGGGACAACTAGAATTTTCAAATGGAGGAATGATGAAAAAGAAAGAGAACGGAAAAGTAGAGAAGTCTGCAGAGGAGTAATTACTTCACCAACCATAATCGATTCTAGGAGAAACAACTCAGGGGCTTGTTGCTTCAAATGTGAGAAAGGAGTATAATCGATTATGGCTGAGATGGAAAACACATAACCAAACAAGTGACATTTTTGTGCAAAACCATGAGTTTAATGCTCTAAATACATATCCAAACACTATCCTAATTGATTTAAGTAATGAATTTATAAATTTTTAACCTATTCAACTTAAACAAATTTGCGAATTTGCTACATCTTTTATATATATATATATTGGAGTAATGAAACTAAGTGGTTGTTTGGATTGGCGTTAAGGGTCATTAAATGCATGTTAGAGCCTTAAACTCGCGTTGCACTAAAATGGAAACTTGTTTGGTTAGGCGTTCTGCATGGGTGGGAGAATTGATTATTACCTCCAAATGTGAAAAGATCAGAAGTGCCAGGGAATTGCTTCTCCATAAAAAATGATTATGGCTTTAGGTTACTTTTCCTCAACTACCCTTCTTTTAATTCAAAAATTGGTGCTTATCACGCTACTTCTTCATCCTGATTCAAAACTATCTGCTTTAACTCAACTACCCTTTCGGCTTTTCCATTTGAGCTCTTAAGTTTCCAAAGTCGGCAACTGCAACGAAGTCGGGCGTTCGTGCTCCAAGTGTTCTGTTCTGTTTGTTGTGCCATACTTCTCCAAGCGTCCGCATCTTCTCCTCTAGTATGTCTTCCCTTTTTCTCCTGTCCATCACATGTATAATTTGTGGCATTATGTGTGATGTGTTCAACTTGCCATCTTGTCTTGTTGGATATTATTATAAAATAGTAAAATAATAAATGTTTTTATTTCTTATCTTCATTATACCTTATGTTACTATACATTAAAAGTGTTTTATATATGAAAAAAGTTAGCCATATTTATGTTGCCTAATTTTCATTGATTACATATAATAATATGTTATCAATATATATAAATGTTGGCTTTCTTGATTCCCTTCGCTTATGGACGTTGGTGCTATTAATTTGGATGTTTTAATTGGTTTTTATTGAACATCAATTGCTGCCAACGGACCACTCCAAAGGATCATAGCAAACTACTATATATATGTATGTCATAGTGGAATGTAGGACGACATATAGAGAAAATGAGATGAAAGGAAAATACACACACATATATATAGATAAGTTTGTACATATATATATATATATATGAGATGGAATAAAAATATATATTAGATATATACTTGTGTGATATTTTGGGTAAAAAAGGTGCAGAAAAAATCGAGTCCGGTTTACTTCTTACGTGCAGAGATAATAAACAAACAGGCGAGTCTTGGGCTATTGTATCCTGGAGGTAACACGTTCGTGCACCGGGTAATATAGCAAAGGGAGACGTGAAAATTACCTTAAAAAAAGATGAGCTACTCGGATCTCAACCTAGTACCATTCAATTTATATTTTTACTCTAACATTCGAATTCTTTTTTTTGTTTATTCTTATTTTTCAGGTGCTGCTCCAACATGTCCTCCGTTATGCTCTATTTTTGCTTCGCCACCTGTGATCCACGCCGTAGAGTGATTGTCATCATCGGAGAGGTGTGTTTGGCGCGGGGAATGGTGAGACGCACCTTTCCGATATCTCTTCCGTCTAAGCTAGGGCCACTATTGTTTTCCTTCGTCGAGTTTGTCATGCGTGCTCTATTCTGTGTTTCTCGTGCGCTGTAGCTTCATTCACCTAGTCATGCTTATTACTTCATTCACAATGCTACTGTAGCTTCATTCATGAATGACATTATGTTCATGTTTTTTTTTCTAATTAATTAATAATTGCACTGTAGCTTCATTCACCTGGTGCTTCATTCATGAATGACACTGTGTTCATGCTTTTTTTTTTCCTTAATTAGTTAATAATTGCATTGTAACTTCATTCACCTGGTGATGCTTATTGCTTCATTCACGATACTAATGTAGTTTCATTTAGGAATGACACTGTGTTCATGCTTTTTTTTTTCTAATTAGTTAATAATTGCCAATATTTTAAAAATCAGACCAGTCATTGAACTGGTAAACGCACTGGTTCATGGTTCAATAGTCCGACCGTGGTTAAACCATGGTCAAACCGGTAATATTTAAAATACATAAATTAATATATATAATCACATAATAAAATTTATAATATAGTATCAAAAAAATTTTAGTTACAAAATTATCAATTTTCTATCCTATTCTCACTTTTTCATTTTTTTTCTTCCTAAATAGGCTATTAGGCTTTCTAAGTCTAGTACTTTAAAAAAGAAACCACAGGCTGCAACCCCTTTCCCTAAGTCACTATTGCTTCTGACCTACTCTTCCCTCACATCCCTTTGTAGTCAATGCTTGAGTCACTCAAAGCCAAAACCAATTTTCAGCTTGTTCCTCTTTCTCTTCACTAATGCTCTTCAGGCTACTTCTTCTTCTTCCTTCAATGGCAGTGGCAACTCTTCGTCTTCAACGTCAACGGCAACAATGACAGCTTATTCTTCTTCTACTTTTTCTTCTTCGGTGGTTTCTCCTACTCCTCTTTCTGCTTCGACCGCAGAAACTCCATCTTCTTCCATGGTGATGGACCTTCCCCCCCCCCCCCAAAAAAAACTTGAACAGGTTCAACTAACACTGGTTTGAAGGAAAAACTGCCAGTTGAACCCGGTGTTTTACCAACTTTGACCAGTTCTTCAGTGTGTCCGAATAAGACCAGGGTCTGGTTCCCAGTCCAACTGGTTCTGTAATATCCCAAGAATTTTCATGAATATTTAAAGTCTATTTGAAGTTTATTGAAAAATTTAATTACATGAGAAATGTTCTTTTTGAATTAGTGAAGGAAATTTGGAAATAGAAATTTCAAAAATTTTAATTTAGGACATTTTACAAATTTTCAAGGACTAAAACGAAAAGAAAAGAAAGTATGGAGTACTTTTGAGAAATGACCAAGTAGGAACCTGAGAAGAAGAATAGAGCTTATGGGAATGAATTATGAGTCCGGTACCAAAAGGATGACGGATTCGAGGTTAAAGTGGAGTTTGAGACTTTGAGAGGGACTAAAGTGAAAGAAGAAAATTGTGGGGCAATTAGGATTTAGAATCACCCGAGGTGAGATTTTATGAATTTGTTTTTACTAATCTTGACTGAGGGTCAACTGAAGAGCAAGTGATAATTTCACCCCAGGCGAGTAAATAGGCGGCCTCACCTAAATTTTCTTCATTTTCTCATTTCCTCTCTCTCTCTTCACTTTCTCTCCTCTCTTTCTCTCTACACTCCAACTCCACAACCGAGCTTGGAGGGTGGATCTCGAGCTACGGGGCGAGCCTCTAGGAGCCAAGCAACGTAGGGAAAGCAAGGAATTGAGGTAGAAATTTTTATTTCTCAAGCTTTTTCCTATTTTATAGTTTTCAGAAAGTTTGGGGTAAAAATCGAGATTCCGGCTTCGTTTCTCGATTAAAATTGGTGTTTTTGGTGTCTAAATGCTCCTTAGACATTAAGGGTGAGATCCTATGGAAGAAATCATAGAAAACGGTGAAGATTTGGCCGGATTTGAGCCAAAACCGAGAGGAATCGCGAAAGGTCGCGATCCTGGCGCCCAGGCGCCAAGGTTCAGAAAATTTTGGGAAGAAAAGGGACTTGGGGCCCAGGCGCCAGGCTTGTGTTGGCGCCCAGGCGCCAGGTATGCTGAAAAGCCTTAGCTTATTTTTCAATCAGTCATAACTTCTTCATCCGGACTCCGTTTTGGGCAAACTTTATATCGTTGGAAAGCTCTTTGAGTCTAGTTTCAAATGGTATAAATGTCATTTAGAAATTCATTACCGGTTAGGAGTTATGACTTAAGATGTGAGTAAAGGTCGAGAGTAGTGATAGGAAATTTCTCTATTTTGTAACCCTAATGGTTTTTACCTGGTTACAATAGGGATGATTGGGGCGCAAGGTGGGAGCGCCGAGAGCGTGGAATCCAGGTGAGTAGGCAACCTTGCAAAATTAATTTAATAAATTAGTCAAAGCACAATATAAATCTCATTTGCGTTATTTGTGAAATTGAGAAGATTATCAGTGTGTGTTCAGGTTGAGAAAAAGTATAATATCATTGGAAGGTATTTTATTACCTTTGAGAATTGATTTCTCTAGTTGACTAAAGAACTAGATGTGATTGTTCCTTGAATAAATTGGAACATTTTGTAAGTGAATAACCTTACTAAACTAATGTGATCTTATTAGATAAGGTACAATACAAGTCTTGTTTATAACATTATTGAAGTGAGAAATAATCAATCTCTTTGTTGATAATATATGATGATTGTTATGGTTGATGATAGACATTCAAGGGAATAAAAATATGTGTAAATTCATTTATTTCATAGTAATTATATTGTGATAAATTCTCACTATCTTATTAATGAGTAAAGATCTACGGGATCTAATACACGAGTGTGAAAGGGTTAAAGTCCCATACTACTCGGCGTATATCTAAGAAATCTTATACACGAGTTTGAAAGGGTTAAAGTCCCATACTACTCGGTGTATAAATGTGAAAATCTATGCACGAGTTTGAAAGGGTTAGAGTCTCATACTACTCGGTGTATAAATGTGAAAACCTATGCACGAGTTTGAAAGGGTTAGAGTCCCATACTACTCGGTGTATAACGGTGAAAATCAATACACGAGTTTGAAAGGGGTTAGAGTCTCATATCACTCAGTGTATAAATGTGAAAATCTATGCACGAGTTTGAAAGGGTTAGAGTCCCATACTACTCGGTGTATAAATGTGAAAACCTATGCACAAAGAGTTTGAGGGTTAAATTCCCAAGTCACTCAGTGCAAGTATTTATGGCATATAATACTATAATTATTTAAAATAAATGATAGATTGATTGTATTAGTAAATGTGGTGTTTGTGCTTATGATATTTTCATGTACAGTTGTTTACTTACTGAGTTATGATAAACTCACACTCTCCATGATTATCTTTTCAGATACAGTGGTTGAGGAGAAGAATTTATAGCCTTTAAGGATATACTCCACTTTTGTCTGGTAAACAATTGGTAAGGATTAGGAAACGCTCTGTAATCTAGTAGGTCACCTAGGTTTGGGAGGTTGTATAGTATTGTATAGTGTTTGAAAGTTGAACATTTTCTGAATATGTATACAAAATATCTTTCTTGGAATATTTATGATTCACATAATTATGGATATTAAGAATGTTCACAGAGATTATGGGGTACCACAGAGGTACACCCTAGGTATTTTATGTTTATATCACATGTAAGTTTTGGGATGTGACAGGTTCGATCGGCCAGTCCGGTCTGATTTTACATCAATGATAATTGCACTGTATCTTAAATCACCTAGTCATCTTTATTGCTTCATTCACAATACTACTGTATTTTCATTAAGGAATGACATTGTGTTCATGCTTTTTTTTTCCTAATCAGTTAATAATTTTAGTTAATATGTAATTAGTTAACAATTTTGAATAATATATATTTAGTTAATAATTTTAGTTAGTATATAATTAGTCAATAACTAATTAGTTAATAAATAATTAGTTGATATATAATTAGTTATTAATAATCTATTTAATTATTAATTAGATGATTAATTAATAATACATAAAATTAATTACTTTTAATTATGTGATTAATAACTATTTAATTTTAAGTTAATTGATGGATAACTAATTAGTTAGTGAAATTTAAGTTAATTGGTTAGTGATACTTTATGTTAAGTATTTTTAATAAGTGAATGATACTTTAAGTTAGTTATTTTTTATTTGGTGAATTTAAAAAAGAATACACTCTTATGCTTGTTTGTAGTTATTAGAAATGAGTTCCTAAAATAGTCAAGTCACTGTAGATTATATTTCAAGTGATAAGGAAAAAGGCTAATTAAGATACAAAAACAACTGAATTATTTGTTTGAACTTGCATAGAACAAGTGGTCAAATGAGAGCGTAATGGAACTAGTCTTACCAAAAGGGGGTGGAAAGCTGTTCTAGCTAAGATCAACAACCAAAGTGAAGGGAATTATATTATATCCCAGTTGACAAAAAAATGGGACTGTTTAAGAAAAGAGTGGCAAGCATGACATAAATTGTTTGCACAGGGAATCATATTAGACTGAGATAATGTCAAGAATACCATTGATGCCTCTGCTGAGTGGTGGGATAAAAAACAATTGGTACTTGTCAAATTAAAAATTATAAGTTATAGATTTTTTTCTTAGTGTGTTGTGTTCTGATGACAATTTCTAAATATACAGGAAAAACCTCAATATGGCAAGTTCAGGCACAAGGGTCTTCCATTTGCCCATGAGCTAACCTCATTGTTTAAGGACATGGTTGGCTGTGGAATGGGAAACAGAATGTTACATAAAAGGTTCTAGCATTCAGGAGAAACTATTAGTAGACATATTCACTCAGTCTTAGTTACTTGCTTTAAATTATCTATCAAATATATTAGGCCACAAGATCGTACATTTCATGAGATTCCATTAAAATTATGAAATGATCGACGATATTGACCATTTTTTAAGGATGCCATAGGAGCTATTGATGGAACTCATGTTTACTGTGTGGTTAGCGCTAGTGAGCAACCAAAATTTATTGGAAGAAAAAGGAGTTTCAACATAAAACATAATGGCTGCATGTGATTGGGATATGTGTTTCACCTTTGCTTTGCCAGTGTAAGAAGAAACCGCCCATGATACTTGTGTTTTCCAACATGTTCTGAAAATACCAGAGATGAATTTTCTACACTCACTTCCAGGTATATCATTTATCATAACCATAAATTGATTATACTTATAGATTAGGCTTTGTTTGATAATTATTTTATTATTTTTTAAGGTAAATATTATTTGGTAGATATTGGTTATCTAACACCAGTTGGATATATTAGTCTGTTAAGTATGAACGTTATCACTTGCCTAATTTTAGACTTTTATTTGGATTTGAGAACAAAAACGAAGTATTTAATTATTAACATTCAATTTGAGGACTACCATTGAAGGAACTTTTGGAGTATGGAATAGTAGGTTTGCACTTTTAAACCATATGCCTAAGTTTAAACTTGAAACACAAGCCCAGTTGGTCAATGTAACAATGGCTACTCACAATTTTATCAGAAGAAACACTAATACAGATATTGAATTCATCTGTTTAGAAGATGAAAAAATATGCTAAGAGAAGATAATGTTAACAATATTGATTCAGATTCCTAGCAAACCCTGAACCTAACATATTCATTAGAAACGAATCATGTTCAAGACGCTATTCGTGATAAATTCGTGGAACATATGCAGAATAATTGACAATTATATGCACTTTATCAAACCATGCACTTCTATTTAAATTTTAATTTAATTTTTACTTGTATTATTTTTTATGTGAGTTTGATGATCTTATTTTTCTTAACTCCAAGAGTGATCTTTAAATAATTATTAAAAAATAATTAAAACTAATTTGGAGATAAATAAATTTATTGTGTTACAACATTTATAAATTTTAATATTAGTGCCAATAGTCAAATGAAATAAAACAATACAAAATTCATACCCAATCTACTAATTACACTTTCAAAAGCACATCTTATAACCAAAATCTAAACGAAATTCATTTTTCAAAATCACTTTTCTGATAACAGTTTCCAAACATAAATCAGTTTAGCTCAAAATCGATTATACTCAAACCTAGGTTTATCCAATGAGTTTTTAAACACCCACTAAAAGAAAAAAAAAATATGTGTATACTGGAAAGGATAAGAGATGCAAAAGGGAATTTAAAATTATATGTTAAACTAAAAAAGATTAATGGCTAAGAATTTTCTTCACTTTGTTTTTTGTTTTTTCTGGCTACAAAACTATGTTTTCAATTTTAAGTTTTATGTTTCAATAGTCAATATTTCACAAGTTATGACACCAAATAATTGTATATGAATGGAGACACCTACCACCCAAAATACTTGACCATTTAATTTGAGAATCTAAAAAAAGGCTTAAATAAAAAAAAAGATGAAATTGGACCTAACTAACCTGAACTAATCCAATCGAACTCCTCTTACCTATTCATGGTTGATTTGAGTTCATGGGTTGTCAAATTAGTCTAATACAAACTAACCCAATGTCACGCCCTAAATCTAGGCCCGTGACCGGTGCGGACGATGTCTAAACTCACACCACCGCAAGCCTAACTTTCCATTTAACTTATTACTCTTTCCTTAATCCAATTATTCATTTAAATATAATTGTTTTAAATTACACAATGAATAAGTAAAACAAGAGAATGTTTTCATATTTAACCATCTTATACAACAATACATGACCTACCCGATTACAGAGCTTTCTAAAATTACTAAAACAACATAATTAAGTCTGTTACCGTACCCCGAACAAAGGGGAGGCATCATCGACACGTTCATCCTCGAAGTTAAAGGGCCTTCTTTACCTGAAACTATGAGGGGGTGAGTCTTATCCACTTGACTCGCCATAAAATAACCTTACCGCACATATAATCAATTATGCATGCCAAAAGTACATATAATCATGTATGAACATGTGAAAAACTCACAACATTAATAATTCATAACATAAATGTAAGTCAAGAGAAATTCATCATAAGAAAGTTCATAAATAATCACATGCACCTCGCCCGAAAGTATTATCCCACTTGTAGATGTCATCCCGCCCGAAGGCGTGTTCTGCCCGTAGGTAATATTTCTACTTAAAGATATATTCATGTCTACAACTATTACATGCATTGGTATCTTAGGAAATCAAACCCTCAACCATTCTATGTGTATAATTCCATGCATTAGTATCTTGGGTCAAGCCCTCAACCATTCCATGTGTATAATTCCATACATTGGTATCTTGGGTCAAGCCCTCAACCATTCCCTTTGCATAATTTCATGCATTAGTATCTTGGGTCAAGCCCTCAACCATTCCATGTGTATAATTCCATACATTGGTATCTTGGGTCAAGCCCTCAACCATTCCCTTTGCATAATTTCATGCATTGGTATCTTGGGTCAAGCCCTCAACCATTCTATGTATATTATATACTCAATTCATAATTCTCATCAATATAATCTTAAATCAACAATAAATTTCATTATCTAGCAATCATCATTAAATATAGAATCTAACTGCGATATGAGATGGAATTTATATTGTATCTTGGAGGGATGAATCCCTCAACTATTCCATGTGTATAATTATATACATTGAATATCTTGTGTCAAGCCCTTAAAAGGACGTCAAGCAATTCAACCTTAGTTCACCCCTGTCCTCAAAGGACGAAAAAGTGTTCGAAATCTCTGTTTCTTTCGAATACAATCAATTGCACAATCAAGAGCATTCATATGCACATCATGAACTTTAATAAATCCATGTCATTCATAATCATCAATCATTCACATAATTTCCTTTGCAAGCTCTATCCAAATATATAGAAAATATATTCATTCCTTAATTTATTATATCTTGTAACAAACAAATTTTAAAAAATAAATCAAACAAGACAAGGCTAGATCAATCCTTCAACTGAGCTCAAATTTTCAAAATTCAGGTATAGTATAAAGTTCTAAATTCCTTCATCCACATACAGTTTGCAAGCTCAAATTATATGCATGTGGTACCTTACATCATGTATGTCAAACACATAATCACCTTATCACATGATATCATTTTACGAAACTTTAGAAAGTACAATCCTAGAAAATAAAATCATACAAGGTATAGCTAGATCCCTCACCTCGAGTCCGAACTAGATTTCTACATCTTATATCAATCAAAGGATGTCCAAAATCCCATTGAAGGCTCAAAGCTAAACATGCATCTCCATTGGGATACATTGTTCTCTCCTTTTCCTTCGACTCTTGGATCTAGGCTGAAAGAAAAATGCCTAAAATCTCAGAGACCTAGTGCCGGGGTAAGAGAAGTTTGAGGAGAGGAAAGAAGAGAAACTGAAGGTGTGAGTTTAGAAGTGAAATAGAAGGGCCTATTTATAGGAAAATCAAAGGTACTATTTGATACTATTCCATCTACCGTTCTTCTATACTATTCCATCTACTGTTCTTCTATACTATTCCATCTACTGTTCTCTTATACTATTCCATCTACCGGTTTCACTTACCAGTCTCACTTACCAGTCTCACTTACTAGTCTCACTTACCATTTCACTTACTAGTCTCACCTACCAATTTTACTTATAAGTCTCATCTACCAGTTCTACTTATCGGTCTCATCTATCAGTATAATCAATTTACTATTTAAGTTTCCTTTCCATTTAGTCCCTAAGGGAGATTTTCTTATATAAAACGTCATTTTTCTCCCAATTTCTTTCTAGTTTCCTCTTATGCCCAATCCACATCTTACCCGTGGGATCATTGCCACATCCCACAATTTATACAATATTGTGAAAATCTGTATTTTCATCAACATACACATATAAGATAACAAGATTCACATAAGCATATGGGAAATTAAATAGACAGAGAGATCATTTTCTTCATTGAATTATTCCAAATCAAATTTAGCACTCATTCATGATGACCATATACGTGAACAGTTATGTATATGTGAATAGTGCTGTATAGGTAAATAGTATCATATACTGAAATTTTTTTTTACGGGTATTACATTACTTCCCCCTTAAAGAAATTCGGTCCCCGAATTTCAACAATTGTTATCTTCTGTCTTACTGATATTATATTGTTTCCTGAAATCTCTTTTAGTACTTACTCTATAGATATGTCCCTTTCAATACACTGCTTACTAAAGCTTTCACCTTCCTTAGCATTTTTTTTTTCATTCCCTTCCATTTGAAGTGTTATTATCCCTATATCCAACACGTCAGTTCACTTATATATTTCCTTGACCTTATACACTAGTGTGATTTACATGTATTTCTCTTGGGGACTTCCCCCTTAATAGGTCAACCCTTGTAATGCAACATGTTCTTACTTATATCGTATCAAGATCTTTTTGGCTCACACGTTGCTTACCATCATATAGTATGCCCCTAAAGACATCACACATTGTGTAGAATTCCTAAAGTTACTCGAGTGCCTTACTTTCACAAGTCAACTTATGGTTACCTAGGAATTCACATTCCCTTCTTTTGCCTAAGATTTCTTACACATGGTGACACCTCCAAGGTGCCATATCCTTGTCCCTCATCTGGTCATGGCCCTGATGAGATCAATTAAATAATATTGCCTCACTGGTCATTGCAATCTTCTTTTTTATAACTTATCTTATTATATTGTACTATAGTTGTCTCTAATTGGGGAGAATACACCATCGCCACTAGTTAGTTTACCGTAACCTCTATCAGATTGTATTCCTAAAGAAAGTAAGGTGCTTGACTACAAGGTCCTTCAAGATTTCATTCTATTTTCTCTCAAGGTATTATATCACAAGGAATTCAGTTGCTTCCAATCGTTAGACCTATTTGTGCAACCTATTTCATAAAAATTTTGGTTCTACTATCTCAATTCTCAAGATTATGCTAACTTTCTTCATAAAGGAACATCTTCATACCTACACAACATGTACGATTGCCAATTTATACGACTTATCTTTTAAGCCTACTATTTCAAAGTAACCCACACTAGGGGCTAAATTTACTCATAGGATCAATTGTCTTAAATATCGAGTAGTATGATCGTGTATAGGTTTTCATCTATATACACAGAGTAGTATAGGACTCTAACCCTTTCAAACTCGTGTATAGGTTTTTATCTATATACACCGAGTAGTACGGGACTCTAATCCTTTCAAACTCATGCATAGGTTTTCATCTATATACACCGAGTAGTATGGGACTTTAACCCTTTCAAACTCGTGCATAGTTTTTCATCTATATACACCGAGTAATACGGGACTCTAACCCTTTCAAACTCGTGCATAGTTTTTCATCTATATACACCGAGTAGTACGGGACTCTAACCCTTTCAAACTCGTGCATAGGTTTTCATCTATATACACCGAGTAGTACGGGACTCTAACCCTTTCAAACTCGTGCATAGGTTTTCATCTATATACACCGAGTAGTATGGGACTCTAACCCTTTCAAACTCGTGCATAGGTTTTCATCTATATACACCGAGTAGTACGGGACTCTAACCCTTTCAAACTCGTGCATAGGTTTTCATCTATATACACCGAGTAGTATAAGACTCTAACCCTTTCAAACTCGTGCATAGGTTTTCATCTATATACACCGAGTAGTATGAGACTCTAACCCTTTCAAACTCGTGCATAGGTTTTCATCTATATACACCTAGTAGTACGGGACTCTAACCCTTTCAAACTCGTGCATAGGTTTTCATCTATATACACCGAGTAGTATGGGACTCTAACCCTTTCAAACTCGTGCATAGGTTTTCATAGTTATACACTGAGTAATATGGGACTCTAACCCTTTCAAACTCGTGTATTAGATCCCATAGATCTTTTGCTTATCAATAAAATAGTGAGAATTTATCACAATACAATTACCATGAAATTTACTTATACTTTTATTCCTTTGAATTTTTATCATCAATCATAACAATAATCATATATTGTCAATTGAAAGATTGATTGTTTAACATTTCAATAATATTGTAAATGAGACTTATATCGTACTTGGAATAAAAATAAATAAACTTGGTTAGCAATGTCATCAACTCACTTAAACTTACTACTATATCTTGGATTCCTCAATACCCTCATCATAAACTCCTTATTTTTAATGACAATAAGCACCTTCCCAATTCATAAGGGTAAGTTTAGCACAACAGCAATATATCTAAGTTGTCCTAACACATTTTAATCTTGGAATCTCATCAATAAATTTATCTCCATTAGGATTTACTGCCCAGGTACATCTTTATTTGACAACAAACAACATAATGATTGTCTCCTTCCGTAAGTTAAGGTACACTTATATTCTTACAAATTTGTAGTTCAATAGATGAGGCCTAACTCACATCACATAACCCAAAAGACCTAAATTGGGTTCTTACACCTATCACTACAATTCGATCACAAACTTTTATAAAGCACTATTCTTCATGCCCTACACTCAAGTATATCCTTAAAATTAGATTCATATATTAGTAAATTATAGTATATTTCTCTTTCCTACCACTATTCACAGTTACCACATTCATGGTTCAAAGAACACTTCTCCTTTAAATGGAATTACTCATAATTTAATAAGGCGTTTAAATGACATCCTTTCTCACATTCCAATATTATTCCAATATCCTTGACTTATATATCATTAAAATACCCAATGAATGACTTCAATTAAATTCATATGCTTTATAATTATCATTTATCTCATAGTGTACCATTTTCCTACACGACGGAGGTGGGTATACCAAGCATTATTTCATATAAGCCTCACGAGGGAATAGGGTGTTCAAAATACTCCATGGTACCTATGTACCATCATATCGGTAGCCATGTAAATACTTCATTATAGTCTACATGCTTATCCAGAATACATAACTCCTCCGTGTCCTACCTGAGGTGACAAGGTCTTTACTCTATGAACATTCTGTTCAAAGTAGAGAAAAGTATACATAACCACTAGTGAGGAGTATGACACGAAAGACAGACATTATTGACTATATAGGGCCTTTTTATGGATCTTCATCCTATGGTCGTGCAGCAGTCACGACAATAGGGGAGGATCCACTAAAGAATCCTTACTCTGTAATCAGTAGGAGACTTAAACCCAACCCTCTGATACCATCTTTGTCACGCCCTAAATCTAGGCCCGTGACCGGCGCGGACGATGTCTAAACTCACACCACCGCAAGCCTAACTTTCCATTTAACTTATTACTCTTTCCTTAATCCAATTATTCATTTAAATATAATTGTTTTAAATTACACAATGAAGAAGTAAAACAAGAGAATGTTTTCATATTTAACCATCTTATACAACAATACATGACCTACCCGATTACAGAGCTTTCTAAAATTACTAAAACAACATAATTAAGTCTGTTACCATACCCCGAACAAAGGGGAGGCATCATCAACACATTTATCCTCGAAGTTAAAGGGCCTTCTTTACCTGAAACTATGAGGGGGTGAGTCTTATCCACTTGACTCGCCATAAAATAACCTTACCGCATATATAATCAATTATGCATGCCAAAAGTACATATAATCATGTATGAACATGTGAAAAACTCACAACTTTAATAATTCATGACATAAATGTAAGTCAAGAGGAATTCATCATAAGAAAGTTCATAAATAATCACATGCACCTCGCCCGAAAGTATTATCCCACTTGTAGATGTCATCCCGCCCGAAGGCGTGTTCTACCCGTAGGTAATATTTCTACTTAAAGATATATTCATGTCTACAACTATTACATGCATTGGTATCTTAGAAAATCAAACCCTCAACCATTCTATGTGTATAATTCCATGCATTGGTATCTTGGGTCAAGCCCTCAACCATTCCATGTGTATAATTCCATACATTGGTATCTTGGGTCAAGCCCTCAACCATTCCCTTTGCATAATTTCATGCATTAGTATCTTGGGTCAAGCTCTCAACCATTCCATGTGTATAATTCCATACATTGGTATCTTGGGTCAAGCCCTCAACCATTCCCTTTGCATAATTTCATGCATTGGTATCTTGGGTCAAGCCCTCAACCATTCTATGTATATTATATACTCAATTCATAATTCTCATCAATATAATCTTAAATCAACAATAAATTTCATTATCTAGCAATCATCATTAAATATAGAATCTAACTGCGATATGAGATGGAATTTATATTGTATCTTGGAGGGATGAATCCCTCAACTATTCCATGTGTATAATTATATACATTGAATATCTTGTGTCAAGCCCTTAAAAGGACGTCAAGCAATTCAACCTTAGTTTACCCCTGTCCTCAAAGGACGAAAAAGTGTTCGAAATCTCTGTTTCTTTCAAATACAATCAATTGCACAATCAAGAGCATTCATATGCACATCATGAACTTTAATAAATCCATGTCATTCATAATCATCAATCATTCACATAATTTCCTTTGCAAGCTCTATCCAAATATATAGAAAATATATTCATTCCTTAATTTATTATATCTTGTAACAAACAAATTTTAAAAAATAAATCAAACAAGACAAGGCTAGATCAATCCTTCAACTGAGCTCAAATTTCCAAAATTCAGGTATAGTATAAAGTTCTAAATTCCTTCATCCACATACAGTTTGCAAGCTCAAATTATATGCATGTGGTACCTTACATCATTTATGTCAAACACATAATCACCTTATCACATGATATCATTTTACGAAACTTTAGAAAGTACAATCCTAGAAAATAAAATCATACAAGGTATAGCTAGATCCCTCACCTCGAGTCCGAGCTAGATTTCTACATCTTATATCAATCAAAGGATGTCCAAAATCCCATTGAAGGCTCAAAGCTAAACATGCATCTCCATTGGGATGCATTGTTCTCTCCTTTTCCTTTGACTCTTGGATCTAAGCTGAAAGAAAAATGCCTAAAATCTCAGAGACCTAGTGCCGGGGTAAGAGAAGTTTGAGGAGAGGAAAGAAGAGAAACTGAAGGTGTGAGTTTAGAAGTGAAATAGAAGGGCCTATTTATAGGAAAATCAAAGGTACTATTTGATACTATTCCATCTACCGTTCTTCTATACTATTCCATCTACTGTTCTTCTATACTATTCCATCTACTGTTCTCTTATACTATTCCATCTACCGGTTTCACTTACCAGTCTCACTTACCAGTCTCACTTACTAGTCTCACTTACCATTTCACTTACTAGTCTCACCTACCAATTTTACTTATAAGTCTCATCTACCAGTTCTACTTATCGGTCTCATCTATCAGTATAATCAATTTACTATTTAAGTTTCCTTTCCATTTAGTCCCTAAGGGAGATTTTCTTATATAAAACGTCATTTTTCTCCCAATTTCTTTCTAGTTTCCTCTTATGCCCAATCCACATCTTACCCGTGGGATCATTGCCACATCCCACAATTTATACAATATTGTGAAAATCTGTATTTTCATCAACATACACATATAAGATAACAAGATTCACATAAGCATATGGGAAATTAAATAGACAGAGAGATCATTTTCTCCATTGAATTATTCCAAATCAAATTTAGCACTCATTCATGATGACCATATACGTGAACAGTTATGTATATATGAATAGTGCTGTATAGGTAAATAGTATCATATACTGAAATTTTTTTTTTACAGGTATTACACCCAACCTGGGAATATCTTTAATAGTAGCATTAGTTAATTAAGAAATTATAATTATTTATGAAAAGATCATGGGCAGAGACAAGCCAATAGGGATATTGCTAGTGAATTGATGAATGAATGCTAATGGTAAATTTATGAAGTGCTTGTTAGAACAAGATGTACCCAATAAAGAGGGTTGAATTAGGTATCGATAAGTTTATCAAATCTTTTTTTTTAAAATCAAAGTGCTGAAAATGAAACCTTTTTGTTTAAAGAGATATGTACAATGAATATAATCAGTAAGCTAATTTTAAAAGATTCCTTTGTAAGATTTCTCATACAATTGTTGGGAAATTGCCTTTTCTTTCTTAAAGATAAAAACAATATAAGCACAGAGGCACAAGATATATATGTTACTTAAATATAGCCTTTTCTGAAACCAGTACCCTGTAGTTTTCACTTAAAAATGTGTTTTTTCATAGATCAAGTATTTCTTTATTAATCACAATGATAAATAATAAAAATAGTGGGAAAATACAAGCAATATATAGTGGTTCGGAGATATCTCAAAAGATATTTCTACGTCCACTTCTCAAACACACAGTAAGAGAATTTTATAATGGAAAACAATAACCAGTACAATCAGTAACCTCAAACACCGAGGATCAACACCTTGCTTTCATGCCATTACCCTGCTAAGTTTTTAAAAGACCTTAGCAAACTTACAAAATGGTAGGTCACCCTGACCTTTTATATCCTCTTTAACCCAAGAGGATTAGCCACAAGCTTTTATACCAATCTTAAAGATTACTCCTAATCTCAATCTCACGAGCTCCTCTCATCAGAACCCTAATACAGAAAGATAAGAAGAATAGTGATGTTCGCACAGAACAGAGATGAGAGATTATAAGCCTCATTAAAAAGAAATCAAGCAAATGAAAATCTCTCTAAAGAAATAGTAGATATGCACCTCAGCTCATTATATGTGTTTCTCTCTTTTCTTCAGCAACACAATTTTTCAAATATTTAGCACAACAAGAGGGTTTTTCAAATTGAAGCTTAAACTCCTTATATAACCCTTCAAATAGCTGTTGGACACTTTAAAAAACTTACAACGGTCAATTCTTTGTTCTAGGTTGCTGGATGAGTAGGAGTTAGATAATTGAGATCGAGAAGAGTGCATGCCCTTTTTCTGATTGTATCTAATCACTAGAATAGTATACTAATATATCTCCTTTTACTATAGCCCCATTTTAACTTTCTTAATCCTCCAATCACATCATGTAATTCTGACACAAAAAATCATAGGGAAGTAGAAAAAGTATGTTGTTATTGATTCCTACTCCACTATGTTTTCTGCTGCTGTCAGTGCCTTGTTTCTGCTGCATTGTGTTTTTTGCTACTATCAGTATTGCTGTCAGCACCTCGCTGCACCAACTTTATGTTTTTTGCCTTTTGTTTTCTTTCCTTTCTTTCTTTACTAACTTGCTTTTTAGGCCATGGCAGATGAAACAAATGAGCTGATGATATTTGAGCTTTTGCATCATACTTTCTTTACTTCCACTTTCTTTATTAGGCTACTGTTTTAATCTTATTGAGCAACACCTTTTGTGTTTATAGTTTATGGGCCAAAAATGATTCGATGAGCCTATTTTCATTCTGTAGGCATACTTGGATTTTTTTTCTTTTCATTTGGCCAAGATTGATTCATTAATAAAAAACCGCAGGGTCCTAATACTTGAATTAGCAGAGTCATGATTCTCGTACTAACAGTGCTTAATCTCTTAGAAGGTTAAATTTTTGTTATCGTTAAATTATCTCAAGATTTATATTCTTTTTAATCACATACACATAGATCTTATAATAATCTAATGATTAAAAAAATCACATTTCAAAAGATTGAATTTTCCATAAATTTTCTCTCAAAGTAATATGGCTTGAAAAGTAACATAAGCTAATGAAAGTGTGTAAGAAATTAAAAGTGTAATTTTCAAAGAGCTTTTATATAATGCATGCATTTTCTCCAAATTGCGAGTGATACGTTTTTGTCTTATTATTGACCTGAGGGAAGCATCAAGAGATCTGCTGGCACTCCAAATGATAGTGGTATACTCTTATGTATTTTTGTGAATTCGAAGGTGTGAGAGAAAGAAAGAAAGAGGAAATGGAAGGTATCAAAGAAAGCAACAATGCTCTTTTTCCAACAAAGCAACTCATAATAAGTTAAATGACGAAAGTGGATTTCCTCTTATGCTTGAAAAATATAGGAGACTCTTATTCTAAAGTGGACTGTTGGATGCATCATATTTAACGGTCTATATTTTTTCTTGCATTTTTTGCTTTTTTTTTTTAAAATTCACTAATTATTCGATCTTATTTAACGATCATTAAATTGAGTAACGTTTAATACAATTTTAAAAATTTTAAAAATAGAAAACAAAAGGAAAAACATATATTGTTAGATGCACATCCAAATATCTAGTTGAAGTAGGAGTTTCCTATGCTTTTCAAGCATAAGAGGGAATTCACTTCTAGAGAAATTCTGCTCCCTTTCACAGACACCAGCTATTTCATCTTTGCACTCATCTATATCAAAAGTATCACCCAACAGTTCATCATTTTCTTTCCCTGAGATGGCATTATGTGGTTGATTATGAGGACTCAATGATCAAATACCCCAGTTGGGTTTGCAGAGGGCCTCAATGGGGGTGTTTCGTGGAAATACACCACCAAACCACATTAGTGATCCGCGGAAGCTACATTTTAGAGTGTTGGCTAAACGTGGTTCAGTTAAAAAACGTGGGTGGCGGTGACCATGCAAACGTGTTTTCAAACATCAATAATTTTCATGCTAATCATGTTAAAACTTGCTAACGTGGTTTGGAGCTGCCTAACGCATTCCCAAACATGCACTATAAAATTGCCTATGAAAAGGCATTGGCCCATCAACCAATATTAATATAACAGAATAAAGTAATTAATAAATAAAAAATTCATGAGTCAAAATAGAATATTTCCTATATTTAATATTTAATATTTTTATCATTTATATCATATTAAGCAATTCAATATAATCTTAATTTATGTTAATCGCTCAATTTAATAGTTCAATTTAATATTAAATTTAAATAGTAATTATTTATTTTAGAAATATAAAATTTCTTAGACTTACAAAAAATATTTAAAATATTTCCACATCTCTCTCGCCTCATACAAGGCAAGAGGGTATATACAAAATCTTTATATGACAATTAGCCGGCGCATATTTCCAATTATGAAAGAATCCACCATTATTGTATTAAATTGAAATCGATTTATCATCCTATTAATTTAGAATTCAGGCACATTGATTATATATCATGTCTGTTAATAAACAATTATTAAAAAATTCATATTGAAATTTGCATATCATTAACAAAAAACATTGTCAAATTAAGCGTGCATATATATATATATATATATATATATATATATATATATATATATATATATATATATATATATATATATATATATATATAATTATGCATATATCTAATTTTGCAATTAAGAAGTCGAAATTATTGCATCAAACCATATTTGAAAAGTAATCAACTTTTCAAATTGTTTCCGCAAAGTCTTGAAAAGAATGGACTTGATCCCTCACTTGGTTAAACACTCTTGATCAAATATGATTATCTGATTAACATTAGTAAATGAACCTCACATGATGAAATGATTCTATTTGACCGAATAAGAAATCCAAGGGAGATAAGAACTTCTCTTAGTAGCTGTTGTTCTTCTTTAAAAGGTTTTATGATGCACTTCCTACTCTGTACATAGCTTTTGCTTTGTCGTCTTTTGACTGAAGATGATGAACTCGACTTTTCCTTAGATTTAGACTATTGGATGACTTCATTTAATAATCTAGATTAATTTTATATTTTTTTTAAATTATATGATTAATTAAAAAAAATATAATATTAGATTTGTTAAAATTAACCATGTAACTTTTTTTTTAAAAAAAAAATTGTGGGAAGGTCGACCTCTGTCCCCAGCTCAATTCTTTTGGTAACCATGTTCGAATAAAAATTTTTTTTGATCAACATATTTTTTGATCCGGGAAATATACAAATAAAATCAATTTTTATGAAGATTGACCTTTCTTGAGACTTGTTGAAGAAAAAAATATAAGATTAATTTAGATTATCTAACAATTCAAATTCAACGAAAGTCGGATTCGTAGATGATAGAGTGAAAAATGAGAGCATTTGCCCTTTGGAATGGATATGGGGAATCGGAAACCAATGATTCAATACATATATAGTGACAATGATACACATTTTTACGTTGGAGAAAACTTCAACGTCCTTGCCTCCCCGTGTTGTATGTGAATTAAAAGGAAGTCTTAATTAGCTAATTTATCATATTTCGAAAGTATTGCTATTCTAATTTATTGCTATTGATTCTTCTTCTTTTTTTTTTTTTTAACTTGTTTTTGATTGATCAAATGATATGATCATATAATGTGGCCTGTGAAGGAATTTTGAAATTGTCATACCTTTTCTGATTTGTTTTTTATTTATTTTACATAATGCAATCCCTCTTTGAAATATGTTCATTAGCAAAATCATCTCTTAAAATTGTTGTACGAAATTAGTGCTGGTTTCATAATAATTGTAGTGATTTTTTACCACATGATAAAACCTACCTTGTTTAGGAATTTTCTTGAAATGTTAAATTTTTCAAGAAGCTTTTATATAATGCATTTTCTCCTGACTACGAATGATACGTTTTCGTTTTATTATTGGTATGGAAATTTCTGTAATATTGTCAATTGGAACGGTTATCTCTTTGCTACTTCCTATAGAACAGTTTTTTCACTTAGAGTATCTATAATTGTGAACTTCAAGTTAATTCTTATTATGAATTCTACAATGCTACATCAGTTTAAATAACTCCTCACCATTTCAACTAATTTTTCACTCGTGGTGAACCTTTTAAAAACCTATAAATGGACTCTATAATCAACTCTCCTCTACTTTGACATTTATTGTGAATTGAGTTGATTATTTTATTATTACTTTTTGTATAAAAATCAGTTCTTATGCGTGACTGCCAACGTGACGAACTACAATGGTAAACAAAAATGAAAATCGATTCTTAAATTTAAGAACTCGTTAAAAAATACTACTATAGATGCTCTTATATAACATTGCTTTCAGTATTCATATACAGTTAAAAAAATTAAAATTATTTTTATTTATATTTTTCTTACAATTTGTTATTTATTTTTTTATAAAAATACATGTATTTTAATTATCTAATTATAAAATATATCTAAGTTAAAACTTGAATTTTGAGTTAAAATTATTTACTTATCAAAACACATGTAAGTAATATTGAATTCTTTAATAGTTTAAAAATATAATAAATATTTCCTACTCCTTATACGCAAGCGCTATATAAATAAGCAACGACATTGATCATACTTCTCTAGAATTTAATTGGATATTCAAAGAATCCTAATTTTGTACCAAAAGAAAAAACATTAGTCAGCAGATTAAATTTTGCTATTCTGAGGCATTATCTCAAAATCATACTTTTGCTATGATATTTTGTATAAAGCTGACAAATGGAACGAAAATAAGTAGATAAAGTAACTGGCAAGACCAAGAATATTTGATTATTTTTAGCTAAATGATTTTGAGAAAATGGGAAAATGATGAAAAATAAAATTACAATTTGCCAAGATATTAAACCAACTATTGCCCAATAGGAAGGTTCATCGAACATTTCCAATTCAATATCGTGTCAACGCAAAATGTGCATGGTTCATTATCATATCAAAAACATTTTCTCACCTTGGTGCCAAATCGCACCTGAAAAACAAACGGATATCCAAGAGTGTGAGAAGGGAAAAACGAAGTACCTACTGCAGTTGAGCTCAGAATCATTGAAGAACACAAAAGTGATCCATATATGACTAAGTAGCACTGGGAACAAAATCAGTAACAGTAACTAAAAGCAAAAACCGTACAAAAATTTTTCCTTGGAAAGCAAACTAAGTGGATGTGTCACGCGTATGTCAAGAACTCCTAAAACTAACACCATCCACTAACAGAAAACCATGTTAGGGTTCACATTCCGGTAAAAGCCTTCTTCACACCTCCAGAAGACCCAGCTGGAATCACTTTCAGCACATTAAACCTTACAGTCTTTGAAATTGGCCTGTCAAGAAGAAAAAGTAATATTAGAACCAGAGAAATGGAAAAACAGTTATTTCAAGCCACAATGTAACAGGATCGAGAGTCAGATGCCAACCTGCACTGCCCAATGATAACATGGTCTCCCTCCTTCACACGAAAACATGGTGATATATGTGCTGGAATGTTTGAGTGTCTCTTTTCATACCTAAAAGAGAATCAAATACAAGATCAGCAATCAGGAAAAGTAGGAAACTCAATTTGCTGATCTGAGCCTTACCTTTGGTATTTCTTAACAAAATGAAGGTAGTTGCGGCGAACAACGATAGTTCTTGTCATCTTAGCACTATGGCACGTACCAGCAAGAATGCGGCCCCGGATGGACACAGTACCAGTGAATGGGCATTTTTTATCAATGTAAGTCCCTAAACAGGCAGATAAGTCATTGTTGTCGGTACTATCAAAAATAAATCATGCAAATCATTGTATAACGTCATATTGTTGTAACAATTGACGCTGGTAAGAAGATCGCCCCATTATATAAAAAATTAATGGCCATTTTCATTAGTGGCTGCAAAAAGTACAAAAAGAAAATTGGTAGTGTATCCTAATCTCCTGGAAACTGAAAATTGTTTGAGTTTTTTTTTTTAAAAAAAAAGGAACTAGAATATCCAGAGAATGGTTTACCAAACATGCCAAATTTTAACCTTAATTTCTATCACTCTACACTCCCCTTTTCCAAGTGAGAAAATATCTTAGTAACATCACTTAGTCTGCCACTGTAAAATAACCACTTGACGTAAAGTTATTTACAGAAAAACCGTAGATTACAAATTCAACAGCTCTGTGGTAAAGTTAAAAACAATAGATAAAATTATGATGGTAATTGTGATAAAAGTTTCTTTGGCCATATGTTGGTGATTGGAGTGATAGGGGTCTTTGGCCATATGATAACCGCACATGACATTATGCTTAGGGTTCTGCGGTTCCCGGGTCAAAAGGGATCTTTCTCTTCCTCATTAAGAGATCCTCTCTTCCTCATAGAGAGGCCCCCATCCCGTGCGGTTCCCGGGTCAAAAGGGATCTTTCTCTTCCTCATTAAGAGATCCTCTCTTCCTCATAGAGAGGCCCCCATCCCCACTTACTTCCCCTACCAAACCCAATTCCAGCGGCCAAAGTTATACACTTCCTATTGTAGCCAAAACAAATGGTGACTAATTCTCGTGACATTAAATGCATTGACATGAATGGCAGCATATTGAAGTTGAGAGTTCTGGACGCTCAATCTATAAATAAAATTTTAGATATAATCTTCAACCCGAGAGTCGAATCATTCTAACATGGACTACAAAAAACCTCCCAATGTCCGCAAGTCAGCAAACATGGAGTATAGCTCATTATATCTAAATGTTAGCAGCAAAACCTTCAATGGCTTCTCTAGGTGTCTTAAAACCCAGCCCAATGCTTTTCCAGAATCTGTTGCCTCCCTTTCCAGGCCTCTTCCCCTTGCCGGATTTCTTCGAGCTGCAAAAGTTGGAAGCAAATTTGTCAGCAGTGAGAGCTCCGCCAGCAATCAATATGATTTATTAATCATACAAGGCAGAGTATAAAACAACCGAATGCACCAGAGATATTCTTACCAAAGAAACACCTTGGGCTGCTTCAAGAATGCCTTCTCCGTCTGGAAAACAAGCAACGATACGTTTTTTAAGAAACCAGCGAAACAACTTTCCTAAGTAAATATTTGGAGGGAGATCCAAACCTGTTCCGCCATTGCTATGGGCTCAAGGTGACTGATACACGCCTAAATGGAGCAGGAGCACCGCTACCCTGAACACACGGCACACAAAAACCCTAATCCAAGCGGCCAGTGGCGAAGTGGCAAGTCTCAAACCTTATTAAGCCTGGGTCATACCCATATGACCAAATTACCCCTCCCTCGTTTGTCCATATGCTTTATAATGATATAATAAAAAATTTTAAGTTGACATTAATAATAATTTATAGAATATTTATATTCCTAATATTGATTTAATTAACTACAACAAAGATTATTTTGGAGTTTAAATTTTTTTATTAATACAAATCTTAGATGCTCTTTTTTTTTTTGGTCAAATGGATATTACTTCCATTAAATGATACCAAACTAGGGTTATATAAAATATTAGATATTCTTCTTGAAAGAATACAAACACACTTACATATTGTTTGGTTGGAAGAGAATGAAGGAGAGGAGAGGAGAGGAATTTTTTTAATTTAGCCTTGTTTGTTTCAATTAGTTGAAGGGAGAGGAGAAAAAATGTAAGTGAAAAATCTCTCATCTCCTCTTGTTTTCTTTCCCTTCGAAAGTATGGCATTTGGAAAGAAGGAAAATTGTAATAATATAAAAGACATAAGTACCCTCAATAATTTTTTCTAATACCAAGATTACCTTTTAACTTATTTTATTTTACTTCTTAAATAATATATTATTAACATATTTGACTAAATAAAAGTTTTTATTATTATTATTATTATTATTATTATTATTATTATATGTATAACTAAATAGTAAAAGATAACCAAAAAAATAATCATAATAATAATAAAATGAGTAAATTAATAAGGACCAAAATATCATTTTGGTCTCTCACAGTTGTCTTTTTTTTTTCAAGTTAGTCACTTACAAATTTTTATTACCAATTTGGTGCCTTATAGATTGATATGTTATCAACTTAGTCCTTTGTAAATTTTTCATTCTCAATATGTTGATATGTTATTAATTTAGACCCTCACATATTTTTATTTTCAATTTGGTCCCTCATAGATTTATATGTTATCAATTTAGTCTCTTTATCAAAAGTTGTGACCATCAAAAGTTATAGCCAGTAAAAAAAGAATTAAATTGATTATATATCAATTTGTTAGGGATAAAACTAAGAATGAAAATAAGCAATGGACTAAATTGATAACATATTAATCTATGAGGGGCCAAATTAAGAGTACAAATTTTTTTGAGGGACTGAATTGATAATATATCAATATGTAAGGGACCAAATTGAGAATGAAAATCTATGAAGGACCATATTTAAAAAAGGACATATGTGAGGGGCCAAAATAAGATTTTAATTAGTTAGTTAAATTTTATTTAATTATTTTTTGTTTGTTCTAACAATAAAATTATTTAGCTTCTTTTTTTATTACGGTAAGAATAAAATTAAAATTTTATATGATTTTTAAAGCACATTATATATTTGAGATAATTTTTAGATGAATTAAATTAAAACTACTAAAATGTTATATTATTTCACCATAATAAATGAACTAACTTATTTGAATATAAGTGATAACAAATTTATCATGTTCTATTTGTCATACAATTAAAGGGTTATAATAATCATTTTATTTTAGTTTCTCTCATTTTCCTTGCAAACCAAATAAAAGAATGTTTATTTTTCCTTCCCCCCTTCCCTCAAATTAAACAAAATAAAGAAATTTTATTTCTTCTCTCCTCCCCTCCCTTCCCTTCCCCTCCATTAAAATCCCTCTCCTCTAATTCATTCCGTTAAACCAAACAGTTACTTGTTGTATTAGTGTGAAGCAAATTTGGCACTCTTGTGATGTGTGTGTGTGTGTGTTTTTCCAAATCTTTGTCATGAGATACACAGGGCTGAAAGAAACCAAGCCCAAGGAAGATTGACACAGAAAATGCACGATTTCTACGCAAATGGATACTTTGACCCCAAAAAAAAAAAGGCACATGGATACAGAATATACCTATTCTAATAAGCCCAAGCAAATCTAATCGACATTAAATCAAATACAAATTAGGCAACAAGTCTAATTAGAAACGCACAAGGGCTGGTCTTATCTGGGTGGATCCTCTCAATTTCTGAAAGAAATTAATATAATATATGAGAAAAATAAGAAATGGGGTATAGACCTCTTAAACCACTCTCATCTTTTTATTTCTCTAAAAGATTCATTCTTGGTCTTATCATACTTGCTCTTGGACTATGTTTTCAACCAAATATACACATCCAATAAGTCAAAAATTGCTTGTCTTGCCAGAATCAATTGGTTCTAGTATTAAAATCATTGATTTATGAGTCATACATTTGATTAACTATTGGACAACTAATAATGAATCACTTTAAAAAATTAATCACCAAGCATCTAATTGTCAGTCGGATGGTTGCCGGGATAAACAAGTAGTTCCAATATTAAAACAAATTCAATATCATTGTCTTACCATACTTGCCATTGGGTGGGACTTTAAACCAAAGTGTAACAATTTTTCAGGTATCAGATGCTTTGAGCGAAGTCATGGAAGCATAATAACTAGATTTAAATTTAAATCCATTGATTTAAACTTTAGACTCAAGGCATTTATCCATTAAATAAGACTATAAACTAGACGCGTTTAGCTTTTGGGCCAAATATGAAAGTATATAGATGGTTAATGTAGCACCTTGAGGGGGTCAGAAACCAAATGTATGGCAATTGCAAGGATCGGATTCCTTCATTGTGGCTTTGTGGTTTGTAATTGTAGATTAAGAAATTCATACGAATGCATGCTGCTTCTTTTTTTGGGTATTAAACTAAGTTGTTTAAACCCAAGGTCCAAAGAAGTAACGATTGTAGGCCCATACATGAACAGACGAAAACACTTGACCAAAAAAATAGAGTAAATTAACATTGAAATTACGTTTTCTTTTTTCTTATTCTCCAATTTTTTTCTTTAACAACTATTTGATATTCGAATACTAAATTTTAATGCAGCTGCATTTTTCCTTGGATCTTCGTGAATTATCCACAACCAATACACTCTAAAATCCACCGAGGATCAATTTTCTTGTGATTCTTTGAATGCAGAATTTGTCTATGTGTTTTATCTTTTTTCTCAAAAACTATCAGAACTCCTCTCATCTGAGTCAAAAATTATGTAATTACAGGTAACTATTCAACATTCAAATGATTCAGGTCAAAACTTAGAGATGCACCATCACATCATGAACTCTCAATATTCTAACGTACAATTTTTTTTGAAGTATTATTAATGTATATTTAAATAATTAAATTATAAATTAATATTTCTTATTAATACAAAATATATTAATATAAAAATCAAAATAATCATTCAATTAGACCTTAGGTGAAAGAATAATATCAGATTTACGCATCTATGAACAAAAGTGAGGCGTATGTAAGTCTCAATCTCTTTACAGGAGTGTTAAAATGGATTTAATTTAATGGGTCAATTTACCTCAATTCTATAAATGAAATTAAGTAAGCAAATAATTTAATAGTTTTATTAAAAAAAAAACTTTTGACCTAGCACATTAAAACCTTAGGGGCCGTTTAATATGCTTGCGAAAACAGAAAATGAAAGCGCATTTTATTATTGTGTATTTTTTTCATTGTTTGGTATAGCTGGTTGTAGCAGTTGGAACAGAAGCCGGCATTCTCTCTTCCTTCAAAATTCTGATATTCGTTTCCATCGCTTCATTGATGGAAAACCGGTCATGGAAAGGGAAAAGGAAGAGAAATGTTAAATTTGCCCACGCTCTGCTATCCCGCATACATTCATATAATAAATTAAAATAGTAGCACCCACAATATCCTTCGGTGTCGCAGTATCCTTCTGCGTCACAAGCATGCTTTAGCAGTGCATGTTTTGAATTGTTAACGGTCACAATAATGACACCCAACAAACAAGATCCAACCTTTCAAAGTTCAAGCAAGAGATCCATTTCTCTTTAGGTAGGCTAGGATGAGCCAGCCTTATTGGACTTTTTAAATATTTTTTTATTTATTTTTAAGCCATAGTTGATTTTTCCATAACTTTAGTTCTTTTTTTTTATAATATCAATACCTAGTTTCTATAATTCAAAATAATTAAATACACGTTTAAAAATTTGTCTAATTTTAAGCTTTAATATCTTTTTTAGAAGTTCAGTTTTTTTTTTTTTAATTCTGATAGTATCAATATTCAACTTTTGTCATTCAAAGTAAACTTTTTTTTAAGACAAATTAGTCTATAGGTTAGCCAAGTCCAGTCTAACCCATGACCCTAGATAGGTTGGGTTGAATTAAAATTTTTAAGTTATAAACCATATAACGCTCAACTCAGCTCAATCTATACTTACTGTTATCTCTGTTGGACTTATATTAGATTGAGTCAGTCTGACCTATTTGACAGGGAAGCGAACTTCCTTTTATTCATATGCTAGTCGTTCGATGCGTTGTCGGACAACTGGCATCACATAGGTCTTTATTTATTTATTTTTTTAAAAAAGATCTAACATCATCTACCTTTTATTTTTAGATAAAAGGAGAATTAAATTAACATAAGAAGTTCATACAAAACCACAAAAGAAAGAAGTAAATAGTACAAGTCAAAGAGTAAGCAAAGAAACAAGTACAGATAGGCAAAATAAAGGAAAGCCAAGTAGCTCCTAGTTACAACCAAAAACAGAGACCTGACTAAGGTCTTGCATGTAGTGTTCTTACACAAAAGAGGGAGCTTTATCATAGGTGTTCATTGGAAAGCCTTTGTTTCCTAGCTTCTTTAGCTATGGTATCAGCACAAACATTCTAGAGATCTTGCTGAATTTAAAATCTTTAAAAGATTAGAGGGTATGCTTGCAATTTTTCACAAGTATGGTGAGTGGGTGAGTATGGTTAAAAATACCAAAAAACATGTCATAAATAAGTTTACAATTAATTAAATTCAATTTTGTTGATGTTCAGAGAAACAAGTTACTTGATACCAATCTCTAAGACTCATGGTTCTGCCATAAAATCGTGACCATAATCCAAAAATTTAACAAAGCTCCAAAACCAACTGTCCTTCACCGCACTCGACAACCTACTCCTGTGACAAAAGAGACTATAATTAACTCAGAAGATGAGTATTTAGACTTTTTTTTTTGGGCCAAAGGTATTAAATTCATTTAGATAGACTATCCAATAAAACATTAATTAGACAACTATATACACTTTTCCGCAATTAAAGTGATGTGTGAAGTAGTAGCCCTTCAGTTTCATTGTAGCCTAGTGGCCGAGCTAGCTCTGCAACTTGACAAAGTTGACTATCTCCAGCCCTATAAAAGGTCCATGGCGTCTGGTCATAACCCAACCCATCTGAGTCTTGCCACCTGTTATCCGCTGTTGGTGTCCCTTAATCATTTCACTGTCCCTTTCTTTTTTTAAGCTCACACATCATCTTCTCGTTAACTTTGGCTCCAAGATATCTTGCTCCATTCATAATTCTAACTCAGATATTTTATTACATAAACTCTAAACAACTAAAACTGTTATTAACTTTACACCTCTCAAACGCCACTAGTACCAAAGTGCAGAACTAACTTTCCTAGTTATTATTCTTTTTTTTTTTCTTGGGGTTAAGCGTTGCTGTTTGAAATTTTCTTTTCTTATTCCCCACCGGAATGTTGGCAGACACTTTAATTTTGACGTAGTTAGTGTTGTCACATGTGATGTACAGATTAATACAAATGTTATAATTTTTATTTATTAAATAAATAAAAATAATTAAAAAATATATAAAAAAAATATGTATAAAAATAATAAGATATTTAATCTATATTAAGATACATATAAGATGATTCATTAGACACAAATGCCTTGAATATTGAATGTAAATTACGTCAAATGAAAAAAAAAATATTACATAAATTAATTTAGATAAATATATTAATTAATGATAAAAATGAGTTAAAATAAAAGTTACTAACCTAATAAGTCTGCTAGGATCAAAATGTCTGTCTTCCTTTGATTGTTTCTTCTTCTATTTCTATAAATATATATTTGGATTAGCAACAATGATAACAACTATAGTTTTATTGAAATTTCAAACATAACTTACATATCCATAAAATTTAAAAAAAACAAAAACAAGATAATCAAGAGAAATATACATCACATCTCAATTTTAAAATTTCATATTTTAAATCTTAAATTAGCATTCAATCAATCCACACACATGTAATCTCGGCATTGCCTGAAGTTTCTCTTCATAGGGATGGCTCTACGCTTTGCTCACAGTAAGCATAAAAGGGATTATTCATTAATCTTATTAGATGAGAAAACTAGGAAAAAATTAATTTAAAAATAGTCAAATTATATTGTTCAAACACAAGTAACTACCTCAATAGTATCATTTTTTTTAGCCTTTGATCTTTCTCATGACCTACTTTACTCAATAAAATATAATGACAGAAACAACAAAATGAAATAGGAATTAGAAAACCAGAACAATGCAAAAATGAAATACCACAGACAGGAATAAAAAATCAGATGACAAAAAAAAAACATAAACGAACCAGAAACACGAAACACAACAACAGAGAACGAATACATAAATGAAAAAAGTAGAAAAAAGAAGAAGCAAAGAATGAAAGAGAAACAGAAAATCAAAAATCACAATTGAATGAACAGTAATTGCGAATGTAAATAATATGTGAACTGCATAGACTAAAAAAATAAATAAAAAGATAATTGAGCTATGATATCAAATGATGTGAAAGAAACATTACTTTAAACTTTTGATGATAAATCGTCATTGTTATCCTTCATTCATGTAAAGGAAGAAGAAGCAAAATCAAAGAAAAAAAAGAAAGAAAATTGTGTGAGAAAAAGAGATATACAAATATAGATGAGATATTCGAAAGAAATATATAAATATCTACATTAATTTTAAATTTTAAAATTTTAATTTTGAAAAACGAAAAAGCCTCCAAATTGGCCAATAATGATGGTTAATTTTTAAAAATCTCTCCATAAAGATAGGAGATTGGCCATTGATGATGGTGCAATAAAGAAGTCTAGTATGCTTGTATAAAAAAAAAGAAAAATGAGTGATAATTCATTATTATAGTTTGATTTAATTGAGCTAATTTTAAATTTTATTATAATTATTTAAGAAGATAAATAAATAATATGAACATTTGTATGTTAGTTTTTATATAGCAATTAATCATTTGATTATTAGTATATAATAAATGTTAATTTATTAAATAACAACATATTATATTTCAATTGAAAAGTTTACCTAATTTATCAATTATATAGCAACTATAACAATTACATACCAATTATATAGCAATTATATCAATTATATAGCAATTATATAATAATATACTCTAATTTTTTTAAATTTATTTTATTATAATAATTTAATGATCTATCGATAATTAATATTTTAGAATGAAATTATTTTAGTTTATTATATAGATGCAGATAAGTGATTCTAGAATATCCCCAAACAAATTAAGAGTCACAAAGGTACAGCTCGGTCAATATTCAAAACAATGTGTATGAAGTTACGAGGTTACTGTAAATTTTCAGTTTATTTTCTGTTCCTTAAACCGGGTCAGTCACACATGTTTTTCTTCAATAATACAATTCTATGGAGAATAGTTGCTACAGTAGAAAAAGCTCTTTTTTTAGGGGGTTAAAAATGGAATCTTATTGGAGCATAAAGTAAGGGTCACGATTCCTACATTAAAGATGATTCTATTTAGGTAATTGAAAAGACAAGGGAAAAGATGTATTGTTTATTTCATTAGGTTAGAGCAGTTAACAATTGGTTGAAGTGCTAACTCTTTTCTATACCTTTACGATGAAATTAAACTTGCACAAGGTAAGTAGTTCCGAGCGTAAAGGTTAGGTTAGGAACAGTTTTGAAGAGTTGAGCAATAAAGCCTATCAATTTTCAAATAACAACAACGATAATTAATGTAATACACCAAACTAACCATTTAATTGTTGGAACTAAAATCAACTTGAATTAATTTGTTATAAATTCTTTTGAAAATCAGCTTCGTTGGAAGGACGAGCAAGAAAATACCTTATGCTCCAAAAATCACGCAAGGGATTCGTAATTGAGAAATCAAATATAATATTCTTCAAGCACAATTGGAGTGGGAAAGTTGGGATCTAATTTACTTCAGTATTGAAGTTTCATGGATGAATTTTAATTTTCTATCAGAATTCATTGTAAGATTCAAAGAACACACGCTTCATTAATGGACAATCAAGATCCGTTTAAAAGATTCCAAAAACTGAAGCCGACTCAAGCACAAGAAAACTTAGCGTGGAATCTTCTTTGTTCGGACGTTTGGCCGTTACCCCACAAAAGCGAGAAAGCCCGTTGTTTTGAAATTGATTGTGAATGCCGAAAAGCTGGACGAGAAATTTAATTAGCATCGTGGCAATCGGGATTCATTTCCAGAAACTTGACCAAAAAATTATATTTCACACGCAAAAAAAAAAAGGGCAGGAATCAATAATTATTTTCAGAAATTAAACAATTCATAATATATTGTCTAGAGAGTCAGAAACCTTGTGTTACGAAGATTTCAACCTTTAAAAGAAAAAAGATTCGAACTCTGAATAATTTGATAGAATTGAAAATTTATTTGAAATATCTTAATTAATAAGACGCGAATTTTAAAATAGTATAATAGTTACGGGGCTGAAACTCCTATTATTTCCCTTGTATATTGTTGAACGTTTCGTAATCGTAGGTGGGCCGACAATTGAATAATGTCTTTCTTTGCGAGATTGGTGCGTCAATAAGATGTGAAGTGACTAAAATGTCCAATAATTGAATTGCAAGACCTGCCACCAACTTGAATCAGTCTAACAAACACGCTTGAGGATCCTTCTCTCATAAATATTCTTCAAATTTAAAATAGTAGCTTGAGCACGACGCAGTTTGGCTACTTTTCTTCCTCTTCGTCTCTCACATTTTAATTTGTTCACTCACGGGTATGAAGGCGTCGCCTTATTTTCTTTTTTCTTTTATTTTTTTGCGGGTTATTGTATGCATTGAACTCATCATCAAGGACTCTGAATTATAAAATAATTCCTTTAAATTATAGAGTTAGGCTTATTTTTTAAAATGTGAGCAAAGAAAGATAAGTTCAATCGATAAAGAATTGCACTATTTTATGTTTTAGGTGGCTGGAAGGAATTTTTTTAGGGATTATGTGGCTGGAAGGAATTGAATCACATAAAATTGGAGAAAAAAATGATATGGGCCTTAACTATGTCCCAAAACAAAAAGGTGTTAATTAATGAGAAAGTGGTAGCAGAATGAAAAAATTTGTGGTAGGGACACGAAGGTTATTTTCCCTAAAGATCAGGGAGAGAGAAAGTATTTGGAAAGTTAGGGATGGTATACACACTGTTATTACTACTTATTAGTTATTACCGACAAAGAAGCGGCTTTGTCGTACACTCGCACACGACCGTTTCCAAACAATGTTATACGTGGCGACTGGCGAGCCTTCGCGTTTGCCGAGAAAAGCTGTTTACACAAAACGCCTGTCGTTTTTTTTCATCATTTCAGCTGTCCACATCATACCTGCCTGCCGTTGGATCAAAACCCTAACTCCATCCCCCCACTCCTTCTAACTAAACCCTCATCCAACCATGGTTAAAATAGCCAACCCTGGTCTTCTAGGTCCAGAACACCCCTCAGCTTGCCCTTAATCACCATTAACCCTCTCCTGCAACCATCTATAAAACCGGCCTCCGAGACTCGATAGGTTTGCCAAACCAACTCCCCGAGGGGGACCTTACAGGTAGAAGGAAACAAAAGCCTCTCTTTGTCTCTCCTCTCTCTCTCTGTTTTTACAGTCCACCATTAATGGCTACGTCGTCAAGAGCAAAGTCAAGCGGACGAGTGCTTCGCTCAATCTCACCCTCTAGCCGATTTTGCTCATATTCCACATCAAACACTGGTTTTTCTTCTACTAGTTCTAGCTTTTCATCTCAATCTTCCACCTTCTTCAATCAACCTCATCGCTATCAGCATCACAACCAACATAGATCGGCTTCTCCTACTCGTGTCAATCTATATACCTCCGCCCCTCCATCGTCCGCCGTCCGATTCTCAATCGACCACCGCTCCATCTCCCCCAACCGATCTATCTCCAACCATGTTATCACCAAGAAGAACCACCCCATCTCTATGCCTAAGAGAACCTGTATGTGCTCGCCGACCAACCATCCGGGTTCGTTCCGATGCAGCCTTCACAAGAGTATGGCAAACCATAGCGGAAGCCATCATGCGGATTCGTACCCCTCTAATCGGCTCAACATGCGTAGATCCGCGATGAAGAACTCTTTGGTGCGGATCCGAGGAGTTGAAGGCGAGTGGGTCAAAAGAGCGCTGACTGCCTTGATCCGGCCTTCGTCACATCAGCAGAGGAGGAGAGCGGCGTTCGAGCCGAGGCCAAGTCGTCTCTCGATCATGTCCAAGGCTTAGGATCCTTGATTTTTGCTTTGCAGGTTCGAGCGTGTCTTGCCTGTATTCTTGAAGTTTCTAGCATCGCGATCATCGGTCAGAGTCAGAATCCGGTGAAGGTGATCGATCGCGAGAGCTTTCTGCGTGTCATCTCCGGTGAGTTTTGGGTTTATCGTCTGGAGAAGTAGTGGTCAATTTGGCGTTCGGTGCAGTTCTGGCCGAAAATGGATCCGTTATAGAACTGTCACCAGGAACCATGGAAGATTCCGGCATAGATCTATGAGACTGGATCCAGAGAATTCCAATTTGTACATGCCATTTGCTATGGAAGGAGAGTTTACGGACTATATATTTTCCATTGAATTCAAATCTAAGAATTTCAAATTGCATCTTAAGCTAAATTTGGATGACAATCCATTCTAACTAAAGCTATGATCTAAGCTAACAACATGGTTATTGAATGTTGAGAATCCACCACTGATCAACTGCGTGACCAATTCCGGTTTTCTATGCAGCGTTGTGTTCCCGTTATGCTTCCCGTTAATGGCCCCGTTCCGTGTCGTGGTCCGACGTCCGTAACTCCGTCGGGCAGTTCCTAATCGGCGCCGTCGATGGCTCCGTTAACCATTCGTTTAGGTTACTTGCGTTGCGTTTGGTGCGAGGTATATTCTTTTGTCCTTGACCTTTTCCTTTTCTATATTAATATTTTTTTAATGTTTAATTGGTTTAATTTCAATTTGGTTGTGCAGCTTTGTGATGGCGGTGCGACTTCTGGAAGGGAGGACAAAGAAAAAGAAAAAAGAAAAAATTATGGACTCATGGACACATGTTACCTGTGGGCACTGGGCTGGACCATCTTGGATTAAAAATCAAGAAATAGAATAAAAAAAAACAGAAGAGAAGACTGACTGAATGAATTAATTTTTAAATGAGAATCTCTATATAAATTATGAAGGAGAATGAAAAAAAAGTAGAGGGAGATAGAGTGAAATGAACCTTTAATTTTTAAATAATCTCTGTATAAGTTAAAAAAAAAGATTTATATGAAGAAATTGATTAGGAAAATGAAATGAAAGGTGGAAGTTGGAAACTTCTGATATTTGTCCTTTGAAGTTGGACATTAAAGATATTATTCAGGAGACCAAGCCAGCTGGCTCCTTTTCGGGTTATCATAATGTCAGAGCAACGTATGAAACGGCATATATTACAACAGTCGATGCCAGCTATAAAGTTGCGTCGTTCATAACAAAAAATTAAACATAAGCAATTTTGAAACAAAAGTTAAATTTTAAATGTAGAGTTTTTCTAAAAATGTTGACTTCTTGTTAAAAAAAAGTTTTATAAATTAGACATTTTATTTCATTTTTTATCACATAATATTTTTTAATTTTTAATCACTCAAATAATTTTAAAAGTTAGCAATTAACTCCTTAGAAATAAGTTGTTTTACCATAACTAATTTATCAAACTAATTCTTTTGTCATTTTGAAAAAAATAATAATAATAGGTCCATAATCTTTGTGCGAATATCACTGGGTAAAAAAAAAAAAAAAGACTCGAGTGAAAAATGAGAAAAGTAAAATGGCAGTCCCAAAAAAAGAAATAATAGTTATGACCCAGGATTTGAGAACCAGACCAGTCGGTCGGACCGAAAAATCGGTGAATCGGCCATTGTTCTGGTTCGGAATAACCATTAAACTGGAGAGCTTAAAAATCGGTTGAAAATCGGACGAACCGTTATCAAACCGGGAAAATCGATCAAAACAAGCTGGGTCACGGTTCAAGTCGGTTTTTGATTTTTTTTTTTGTCTTTTGATCCAAATTTTGCCTTGCTTATACTTAATGTCACTCTTTTTCTCAGCAATATTCAAGCAGTTGAAACTAAGAACACCCCTAGGTGAAAGTTTTGGACCAAAAGGAAAAAAAAAGGTAATGATGAATTTAATATCTTAGAACAGCTATTATTGGAATCCTTTAATGAGATTGGACCTAGCGTTAGTGTTAGTGAAGATGAGAGTGGCAATCTTGATGGAGATGCTAACATACCAAGATTTGATATGAATGATTGTTATAGTGATCATGATCCATGATATTATATATCTTTGCTAATTTGTTAGATTTTATTTAATAAATTTAACTATGTGTATTTGATGATATTGTAAATTTTTACTTGATAAATGTTGTTTTATGTTGAGATATTAAGTATTTAATTGAATTTTTATATTATATTTATGGGATATTTAATTATTTATTATTTTATATATGTTAATTATATATTTTAATATCTTAATATATTTTAATTATCACTAATTCGACCGCGGTTCAATTTCGATTCGACCACTGACCATTGAACCGGTGCCTCGATCGGTACAATTTTTTGAACCTTGGTTAAGACTAGGGCGTCAGAAGATATATAGAGTATGAAGGTACGGAAGGAGAAGGAGACGAGTTTCCAACCATAAGCCCATAGCCACTTATGGCAGATGGAAGAAGTGGCGTTGAAATGTCGTCATTTCTCTCCAACTTGAAATGGCCAACGCCCAATGATTAAATGTTTGTGAAATAGTTAAGAAAACTTGAATTTTGGACAAATTAAGATTTGGATAGAATTAATTATATAAATTTTAAACCAAATATTATGTAGTTGTTGTAAAATTTTAGTTTTAAAACAAAAACTTGATTTTAAAGCTTCTTATTGATTTTTTAAACATACACCAACAAAGTAAGATAACAAGAAATACTCGAAAGCGAACGAAGTATGTGAGGAAAATTAAAATGAGAAAATTAAATTCAGAATTATTGAAAATTATTGAATAGGAAAGTAAAACGTGGATGTAATTGTGATAGGATCAGCGATTCAAGGAAAGCAAAGGCCTGGAACTGGAAGGAGATTGCTAACTTGGTTGTGCTTCTTAGTTCTCACCCATGGAAATATGGGGGAGGGATATGTTGTGGGACACAGTGAGGGTGACCAAAATTTTGAGAAGGTTAGTGGCAGATCTTGAAGATCAATTAAGAAATTTTTTGAGAGGATTATATAAAAAAAAAATTGAATTAGTAAATATTTTTTTGAAAAGTTACTTTTGTTTTTGAGGGGACGATTACCCCTTCTATCTGCACTAAGATCCGGCCCGGGAGAAAGTGTTGGTGGGCTTAAAAAAACAGCGTGATTGGTGAACACTTCGAATAGCTACGAATTGATATGATTTTGAATAAGGACATGGTCAGGTTTGCCTACAAGAATTGTCCATCGACCATTGTGGCCTAATCAGTGGACACTACACTGATGATTGTTATTGCATCTGCCTAACATCACCATTTCCTCATCAACAGCACCGCCCCAGAATGAGTTCTCTTTATCTTGTTTACTCTAATATTGCTTTGTTTAGTTGTTCAAATCATTGTTGTCAAAATCTCAATTAAATAATTTGAACGGTTATGGTCATATGTATGATTTAAATATGTTAGAATATCAGTAAGAATTTAATTTTAATTTTAAAATTTTATGATTTTAAGATTGTATAATATTTTAAATTTTTGTCATTTTTTATTTATTGATATATTTCTAATCTATTAGGTCAATTATAATAGAAAAATGTCATTAAACTAATTTAAGTCTTTATTAATATTATATAATTACAATCTTACTACTCATAATTTGTTTAATTTTTAACTTAGTTTAAGTGAAGACTAACAATGAGATATAATATTATAAATTTTGAAGAAGAAAATATTTATTTGGTAAGAAATTTTTTTTAAATACAATAGAAAGTGAGGGTTGCTATCTTTTTTTTTTTTGGGTACTAATTGTGTTATATTTGAGTTTGTTTTATTGAAATATAATAAGACTTTAATGATTTTATATTATTTGCAAAATTTTATTTCATTATAATTTGATTTATCTTGTCCCAAATCATTTATGCAAATCTTAAATCCAAATTCATATTCATATTCCACCATACCTTTAAAATAAAAAAGAGAAGAGTTCACTAATCCCAGTAATGACCTAGTAGGTTAGGTAAGTTTGAATCAAAGTTTTGGAAGTCGAACTAAGGCTAAGATATATAAAAAATTGTTGGGAAAAATACACTGTGGTCCTATAAATATTTTTTAATGTGCACAAGACTCTCATAAACTTTAAAGCTTAACAAAGAATCCATATAAACTTTTTATTTCATGCTATTTAATCATTCTGTTAAAAAATATTAGTTTGACTAACGATCAACGATAACTAAAATTTTTTAGATGTCACATCATTACTTTTTGTTTACATAAGTAGTTGACTTGACAATGATTTTAATTTTTATATTTTTAATTTATATTAAAATCAAATATTTTTTTGATCCTAAAAAAGTTTGAATTGAAAAAAAAAGATACTAAAATAACTTGATTAAAATATAAATAATTGTATTTTAATTGGGTTTAATATAATTGCAAATATAATAACCCAATTAAAATACAAATTTATTTGGGATCCAAAAAAAAATATAAATTAAAAAAATTAAATTTATTGTTAAGTTAGTTGTTTATGTAGACAAAAAGTGATAACGTGTCATCATTGACCATTAGTTAAACTAACAATTTTTTTTACGGAATGACTAAATTGCATGAAATGAAATATTCATAAGAGTTTTTTGTTGAGTTTTAAAATTCATGAGAATTTTTTACACATTAAAAAATATTCATGAGAATAAAGTTCATTTTTTTCAAATTTGTTTAATAAGTGATGTGAATTTATAAAAAAAAGTATAATTATTTTGAAAAAAATATAATAATTATATTTTGATTAAAATACACAAAATCTCTTTGAATTTTAAGGTTAGTGTATTTTACTATTTTACCCTCCTCAACATTGAAATTCACAAAATGTCATTGTTGTTAGCCAAATCTTAGGTTCAGAGTCACGTCCGAAAAGTAATATTTAATTATATAATATTTGTTCACATTTATGATGAGATGATAAGGGCATTTTAGTCATTTAAACGTAATTAAATCTCTATTTTATTTGAAGTTAAAAAACCAAAAAAGTAGAAAAATGAAAAAAAGCCCAGGCATACACGTATAAAAATATGAAAAATGATTCAATTTATATACAGTTATTTATATTTATATTATTAATTTTTTTATTAAAAACAAAATATGTGCAGAAATCTTCCTTACAATGTTAAATTATAAAAAAATACGCAATTAATTTTTAAAATCATATATTTATTATTTTGGGTTGAAAATTTTAATAACAATAATATAAAAATTGTTAAGTTTTTTTCAATTAAAGAATTTAATAATAAAAATATAAAATTATCTTTTTTGGTTCAAAATAAGAATATAAAATCGCCCTTTTAAGTTTTTACCAGTTGGTCATTCTTGATTGTTTCGACTATGCTAGAGTTGTCTAGAATTGCGGGCAATATGGCCTATTTCAGTTTTTAGTTTTTACTTTGGCCAAAAAGAAGAAAAAAAGTATTCAGTTTCACCTAGAACAATAGCGTCTCTATGATTTTATGATTTTAAGGGACCGTTTGATATTCAGAAAAGAACAGGAATGAAAAGGAAATAAGAAAATAGAAAAGAAAAGAGAATGGAAGTGAAAAAAGAGAATGAAAAAAAAAACATGTTTCATATGAGATAAAAAATGGAGTATGAATGAAATATTTTTTGTGTTTAATACATTCTCTCACTCAATCAGTGAAGCTCACGTCGACTTCCCACTTACCGAAGCTCGCCTGTGCCAGTCAATCGATCGCCGATACCAGCCAATCGACCATCGGGTATAGCTGGTGCCAGTCGGTCAATCGCCGGATAGCAGCCGGTCAATCGCTTGGCGCCCATTGTACCAGTCGGTCGACTGCCGGATAGCAGCTTGTCGACTTGCTGGCACCAGGATCGCTTGGTGCATACGGTCGACCAGATGCAAGTCATCTATCTATCTCAATTTTCAATATTCAAATTTTGCTCTACAAAATGGACATATTGCATCTCAATATTCTAAAAAATAGTTAGGAAGCTCCAATGACAACTTGAGACTCATAATGCGAAGATCAGAGTTCACAGCGACAACTACAACCACAAACAACCTTCGTCAACATTTCTGTAGGACAGAGCATTCTCGACATTTTAATAAATAAAGCATGGGCAAATAAGAAATTTTACTTTGCTTTCTATCAAGATAATCGATTTTCTATCTAAAACGCGAGAGAAATCAAAATCTTAATTTTAAAAGAAGAAAAAATGCTCGATTCTATTTCGTGCATCTACAATAAACCATAGCGAACAAAAAAAAAATACAATAATAAAAATTAACTTTCCTTTTCGATCAAAATAAACATACCAAACGGCCCAAGTTTCTAACATTCTCTCTCAAAATACACCTACACGGGTTGTAGGATGCCCATTTCAACCTCACTTCATCGGTTCCCCATTCTCGCTTTCTTCGCCAGGCGCTTTTTCTCCTTCCCCCCCTCAATTTCAATTTGCCTGCTAAACCCTATGCCTTTCTTTTCCTCTCCAAGGAAATCCTTTCCATCAATCCAACAAACTCTAATCCAATGGTCCAAGAAGCGCCAGTCTTTAGCTGTACCATCTTCTACTCCTTCCTCGTCCTCTTTACCATCACTAGCCTATATCTTTAACTATGACTGTAATCAGCATAACATTCCGGTTTCTGGTTCCTTTCTGAAGTGGTTATCGGCCATTGTATCTGGCTCCACTCTGGGGATTCTCTGTTGGTTTTCTAACTCCAATTTGGAGTTCGATTCTGCTTTTCTCAAGAGCTCGATTTCTTATGCGGACTGTTCAACGGCGACTACTGAGAGCGCATTTGATGCTGGACGGCGTAGGGCACGTTCGTTGTTTAGAAAATTATCCCTGCCGGAAAGTACTGATGGTTTGCTTCTTGGAGGCAAGTATCCGTAATTGTTGGCTTCCAGTTTTTCTTTTCTTTTCTTTTCTTTTTTACACTGAAGATAATTATTACAATCAATCAAATTTAGGTGAAAAATGGACGAGTTGGTCCCCCCCTCTTTCCGGGGGCGGTGTATTATGCTAGGACAGTCATAGAATAATTAAGTTTTCTTGCAGATGCATTTAGGAGAAAATTTTTTTTCAACTACGAGAAGCGCATACGGTTGCGAAGTCCTCCGGAAAAGGTATTTTGTGTTAAGTTTCAAGCATCAACTAAATCATAACAGTATAATTATAAACATAATTAGCGGGAACTCGATGCAATATTGAATATTGTATGTGAACTTCTTTCCTGTTTTAAGCTTGAATATACCCAGCTTATGTTAAGTTACCTAACCAGGATTGTTTTTCTGAGAATTTGCAAACTGGGTATTCTATCTTTCTCTGAGGAAGAATGTTTAAGCTCTCTTTACCGCCTCATTCTTTCTTATGTAATTTTCCTAAGTTGTCACTGGAATTCGAAAGTTGTGATGCGTAATTCTTCTTCCATTTTCTGTACCATGTGTTTGAATGACGATAATAATACTGGAGATGTTATTTTTTGGGTGTTTTTAGACCTCAAGCAATCTGATGATCTTTCCTATTTCTTCTACAATTGAACATGGTCTCTAACATAAAGTTATATCCCTACTTTATGTTGATTAAGGGCCTACCCTAAGTAATTAAGATCTCTCACATTCTGAAGAATGCTCACGTCATTGGCAATCTCTATTCTTTGCATTAAGGTTTTTGAGTACTTTGCATCTTATCGTACACCAGAAGGAGAATTACTCATGAAACCAGCAGACCTAATGCGAGCAGTTGTTCCTGTCTTCCCTCCGTCTGAATCCAAACTTGTAAGAAATGGATACTTGATAGGAGAAAGAAGTCCTGGCCATTTACTTTGTCCTCCTTCAGATTTCTTTATGCTTTTTGATGTAAACAATGACGGGCTTATATCTTTTAAAGAGTGAGTATTATTTGATATATGCATTTTAATATTGTTTTCCTCTTTCTCTCTATCACTCTCTCTGTGTGTGAATGGCTTAATGTTTCTCTCAAACAGGTATATCTTTTTTGTAACACTACTCAGCATCCCAGAATCAAACTTTTTGGTGTCATTTAAAATGTTTGACGTGGACAATAATGGGTCAGTGCTCGTGCCAGTTTCTTTACATGTATATTGCATAGTATAACTTATAGTAGATGCGCTGTGTTACTAGACTTTGTCTATTGTGGATTGAGATTATCTCTTTCTTGTACCAAAATTTCTGTCATCCAGTTCCAATTGTACTGTCTGCTGAGCATGTGGACATTGGCACATTGCTATATGATTTTGCTCAATGGCATCAAATTCAAAAAGAAATGTTATATTTTAATTCTACAGGGAGATAGATAAGGAAGAATTCAAGAAAGTGATGGCATTTATGCGTTCTCATAATAGGCAAGGCGCTCACCACAGGGATGGGTTGCGAACTGGTTTAAAGGTCAATGATACTGTAGATAATGGAGGATTAGTGGAATACTTTTTTGGTGAAGATGGAAAGGGATGCCTCCAACATGATAAATTTGTACAATTTATGAGAGACATGCAGAATGAAGTATGTTTCTAATTGCTCATTCTAGAGTATTATATATTTATATTTTGCAAGGAATGACTGTATTACAAGTTTCATTGTTGATATACAGAAAATCTAAGCTAAGCTAAATTGAAATGCTTGATTCAACAGGACGTCTATTGTGAGGACTTAAAACTCGTACCAAAAACTTGTATACATTGGGATTATTCTTTTGCATTTGCTAGAGAAGTTTCATTTCCTTGAGTGAACTTAGAAGTTATTGATTGATAACTAAAATATATTTTCTGTAGATTATAAGGCTGGAGTTTGCCCATTATGACTACAAATCACGGAAAACCATATCAGCCAAGGACTTTGCACTCTCCATGGTTGCTTCTGCTGACATGAATCACCTAGACAGGTTGCTTGATCGGGCTGATGAATTGGACAATGATCCACGCTTCAGAGATGGACGCATCACATTTGAGGAGTTCAAAAATTTTGCTGAGCTTAGAAAATTTTTTTTACCTTTTTCATGGGCCCTTTTCAGTTTTGGAGAAGTAAATGGCCTGTTAACAAGAGATGATTTTCAACGAGCTGCATCACATGTATGATATTTGTCTTTGATTTCGTTTTAATGATAATGATAATTAGATCTCCATCCCAACAAAGCTTTCATTTTCTTTTTCTTCGGGTAAATAAAAGCTGATATTTTTTTGCTTGGCTGCTGCAATGTTCTACCTTATCCTCATTAGTTGAAGGAAGGGCTTGAAAATGAGTATTGAAAAATCTATGCTATCTGGTTTTATCAGTGGGACTGGGATCTTGAAATTGAGTTTCATGCATTTGAAAGAGAGTTTGCTTCATAAGGTGGCTGGAGAGAAGGACAATTTCATTGTGGACTCTTCTTTTATGGGAGGCAGATCTGGATATTCTCTTTTACTGTTCTTTTTTCTGATCATGCATCTTACGTTCCATCATCTGTCTTTGCCATTTTTTTGATTCAAATTATGACGCTGGTCAACAAATTGAGAACCATTTCTTATGGATGTTGTAATGTCAGGTGTGCGGCATCTCTCTCTCTGACTACGTGGTTGAAATTGTATTCCATTTGTTTGACACTAATCGGGATGGAAGCCTGAGTTTCGATGAGTTTCTGAGAGTCCTACACAAGCGAGAAAGAGACATTGCTCATCCCGTGGAAGCAGGAATTCTGGGTTTCTTCTCTTGCTGCTGGAACCGTGCCGATAACTCGTCATTTTTTGGGTTGTTCCGCTGATGCCACCTTTGTTTATTCCTATATTATACAGAAGCCAGTACACAAAACAGCCACTGATTGCTTGGGAATCAGTTACACTGTTAGCATATTTAGACTTATTCTAATGTATAGTTTTTGGCTTTTTGCAATATCCCTCCTTGTGTTCAATGCCAGCACCAAAGAAGGCTGCCACGTGTTACTTTTTTTTGTCAAAAGTAAATTATTGATTTAACTTTAAAAAATCACAATTATCTCAGTTTTTTTAAAAGATTAAGTGTTCTTAGTAAAAACTATATTTGTTTCAATTTAATTCTTTTTTATTTTTGAAATTTTAAAGATTTACCATGGTTAAGTTTTTTTTTTATTATCCAAGGTTATTTTTATACATAGAGAAATCATATTAAGAGAAATATAAATTTAATTAAAATGTTTATTTTTAAAAATTAAATTAAAATAATTATAATCGTTTCAAGACCGAATCAATAATTTATTTGTTAGATAAAATATAACTTAATTCTTTATAAATTTATCTAACAAAGGATTTGATTCTTATATTTTAAGGTATTGTTAGGTTGGAGGAAAATGAAAGAAGGGAGGGAAAGAATTTTTTTAAATTAATCTTGTTTGTTTCAATTAGTTAGAAAGGAGGGAAGAAAAAATTAAAGTGAAAAATTTTTCCTTTTCTTCCTCTCATTTTCTTTTGCTTCAGAAGTAGGGGTATTTGGATGAAAAAAAAATTGTAACAATGTAAAAGATATAAATGTCTTTAATAATTTTTTTTAATATCAAGATTATCTTCTAACTTATTTCATTTCTCTTTAAATAATATATTATTAATATATTTGTATAACATATTTAGACTATTTAGGAGTTTTATTATTATTATTATACGTAAATAATATATTATAGGTAGAAAGATATTTTATGGCTCTAAGGTTTATATCTAGTTTCATTTATGTTCATAACATTATTTTTTGCCCATTTATGTCTCACGTGTTTCAATTTTTGTCATATATACTATTTTTTTAACTTTATAAGTTGAGTTAACGAAAATGTTGACTGGATAGCTAAGTGTACTCCTTAATAATAAAAAAAATATTTTAGTTTATTCATTTAGGTTCTTGGTTAAAATTTTTTTTTGTCATTTGTTTGATATAAACTTGTTTTCTATTTTGTTTAGATCCATAGTTTAATAATATATTTTGTTCTTTGTCAAAATCATTTCCTACAAACTTTTTAGTTTTTCACTTTAACTCCTATTCTTCACTTTCATATTTTTTTCTCACAGTTTGGTCCTCCAAAAGTCTATAATTTTATTTTTAGTCATAATATGATTCAATCTATCATTTCTACCCAAGAACAATATAAGAAATGAATTAAAATTTAAGTTTCAAAGGTTGCATGCTTACAAAGAACAAAATATATTCTTAAACTAGGAACCTTGACAAAGTAGAAACCGAGTTTATATCAAGCAAAGAACAAAATATTGTTTCTTCTAACAATTAAATTATTTAGCTTCTTTTCTTATTATGGTAAGAGTAAAATTAAAATTTTATATGATTTTTAAAATACATTATATATTTAAAATGTTTTTTAGATGAATCAAATTGAAGTTTATAAAACGTATAAGTGAAGACAAATTTATTATATTTTGTTGAACATATAAACAAAGAGTTATAATAATTATTTTATTTTATTTTCCTTCCATTCTCTTTACAAACTAAACAAAAGAAGATTTATTTTTTCTTTCCCTCAAACTAAATCAAACAAAGAAATTTTATTTTTCTTCCCCTCCCCTTCCTTTCGATAAAATCCCTCTCATCCCTTTTGTTAAACCAAATAGTTTCTAAGAATGAAGGATTTAGTTCTATATTTTTAAAAATTTTAAAAATGATCCTCAATATTAATTAATTAAATACGTGATGCTAACTGACACCCTAAGCATTAAGCACCATTTCAGTGTCTCAAATTTAAATGCTGACTTGTATTTTCTTCCACATCATCAGTGGCATTTTTTTTTGTCTCTTCTATTTCTCCTTTCTCCCTAGCGTTCGCGTTCTCAGCTTCAAAAATCTCGCCCGAACCCTTATAGAATCTCCTTTCTCCTTTCTCCTTGCTGCTGGTGTTGTGTTTTGTTAAAATTCTGGGAGGTGAAAGAAGCATTCCCTCAGCCATGTCCGCGAGCAAACTGGGCATGTCGAAAATGGCTTCCTCGTCCACAAACTCTGTTTCCGAGCCCCCGACATTGTTGTCGTTACTGTTACCTGCGACATTACAAACCGATGACGCTGATGCATTGTGGTCATGAGTTTGTGTCTGTGTGTGAGACATCATGAGTGAGGCTGCGGCGGTGGCGGTAGTGCGAATGTCGGCGGCAGAGGAAGACAACGGCACCGGGTAGTTGTCGGCCCAGTCGGAGAAGTTGAGGACGGCATCGCCGCCGGCCATCTCCGCCGTGGGGAACGTCCCCAGCCATATGCGCGAACTCTTGCGTGGCTCCCGGATCTTCGACACCCACTTCCCACTCCGGCACCGGATGCCATGGTACAGAAGACGCCTCTTGCTCCTTGGAGAAGACATTATTGAAGCAAAGATTATATCAGTATATCAGTAAGGATTCAGGCGAGATTATTGAAGCTGAGAACGCGAACGTGAAGGAGAAAGGAGAAAAAAATTCCAATAGAACTTAAATTTATCATGTGTGACGTTGACGTGTTCTTAAAAGTTTAAAAACCATGATTTGGAGAAATTATAAGGATTTGTATTATATTTTAACCTTATTTGTTTTTCTTTAAGATTGAGAATAACTCATCATATATTGCTATTAATAATGTAAAATTAATGGTAAAGGTAGGGAGAAAATTTTTTTTTTTGGGGTCCAGAAATGTAGTGATGAAATTTCGCTGTAAGTAAAAAATGAACGATCACAGAGGAACCTTTCACCCTGACCCGTCATGTATCTTTTGGCGAAGAGTATTCGTAGCTTTCATTAGCCCAGATCGATATTTGAATTTTTCATCCGTCTCTTCAAGGCGTGTCGAAACATAGTCTCCTCCTCAGAGAGTGAGCGACGAGCGCGACGCTACAGCGTAAGTGCACACGCGCCATCACGGGACGTATTTGCGAAACCTCAGACACTTCCCATTAAACCTGCCTTCCCTTTCCAGCCTCGGACGCCATTTCTCTGTGCTCTTCTCTCCTGATTTCCATTCGAGAGGGAGCACCTCAATGTAACCTCAGAACAAGGACACTAGACGAGCACAAACCTCTTCATGAATAAGAGACACCGTATTGTGATTGCCTCAATCAGGCTCTAATCCAGTTTTTCTTATTCTTATTTCCCTCATTTTTGTGCCGTGTCTTAAAAAGTTTCGATCTTCATCGAAACTTTGATTGTGGGCATTACCATTTTGACTATCGATTGTTAAAATACAAAATGGGGAAACCCAACGGGAGGAAGAGGGCATTCGCAGACCACAAATCTGGAAATGCGAGCAGTAAGAGCATGAAGCATCCTGACCGTTCCTCTAGATCTTTCGATGAGGACACAACGATGTTCATCAACATGTCTCAGGACCTCAAGGAAGAAGGAAGTAAACTCTATCATAAGAGGGATTACGAAGGCGCAATTCTCAAGTATGAGAAGGCCCTCAAGCTCCTTCCCAGAAACCACATAGACATTGCTCTCCTCCGTAGCTATATGGCTGGCTGTTATATGCATATAGGTCTCGGCGAGTACCCTCAAGCCATCAATGAGTGCAATTTAGCTCTAGAAGTATCACCAAGATATAGTAAGGCTCTGGTGAAACGAGCCAAGTGCTATGGAGAATTGAACCGTTTGGATTTGGCTTTGAGAGATGTTAACACTGTTTTGAGCGTGGAGCCTAATAACCTTGCAGCCTTGGAGATCCTGGAGAATTTGAGAAAGACGGTGGAAGACAAAGGCATGAAATTTGACGAAGAGAAACTTAATGCAGCGCTGGCTCCTGGTTCTCGTTTGCGTAAAGTGGTTCGAGAGAAACTAAGGAAGAAGAAAGGCAAAAAAAATGAGACAGACAAGGCAGAGGATAAGGTGGTTGTTGAGGAGAATGTGGCAAAAACAGTTGATAAGGCAGAAATGCTAGTGGAGCCTGTCAAGGAAGACAAAGGAATAACAAGGACAGCTAAATTGGTGTACGGAGACGATATAAGATGGGTACAGTTACCTGTAAATTGTAGAATGAAGTTGGTAAGGGATATCATTAGGGATCGCTTCCCAGGTTTGAAGGGTTTTCTTGTGAAATACAAGGATCAAGATGGTGATTTGGTTACAATCACTACCACTGATGAGCTAAGATTAGCTGAGTCTTCAGGTCAAGTGCCGGGTTCTGTTCGATTTCATATCACAGAAGTTGATCCACACCACCAACCATCTTATGAAGAGGAGAAGATGAAAGTAGATGGGATTGAGAACAATGGAGCCACAGAAGAAGACGAAGATGCATCAAGTAGAGTGACTTCTGTGGAGGACTGGATTATTCAGTTTGCAAGGCTGTTTAAGAACCGTGTTGGGTTTGATTCTGATTCATATTTGGATCTTCATGAGCTGGGAATGACGCTGTACTCAGAAGCCATGGAGGATACAGTGACAAGTGATGATGCTCAAGACTTGTTTGAGATTGCTGCAGATAAGTTCCAAGAGATGTCAGCTTTGGCAATGTTTAACTGGGGCAATGTTCACATGTGCAAGGCCAGGAAGCAAGCTTCCTTCCCAGAGGAAGGGCCAAGAGAATCTGCTCTTGAACACCTTAGAGCTGCTTATGAGTGGGCACAGAAGGAGTACATGAGAGCAGAAATGAAATATGAAGAAGCCCTGAAAATCAAACCTGACTTCTTTGAAGGCTATCTTGCTCTTGGTCATCAACGTTTTGAGCAAGCAAAGTTATGCTGGTACTATGCAAATGCATGCAAAATGGACTTGGAAGCTGGCCCTGCAGACCAAGTTATTGAGCTCTATAACAAGGCAGAGGACAGCATGGAGAAAGGCATATTCATGTTGGAGCAGATTGAGGAGCAGCGCTTAAATGGAATATCCAAATCCGAAAAGCACAAAGCACGGTTAAACAAGATGGGTTTGGATGGTCTTCTTAATGATGTTTCTTTTGTGGACGCCGCAGAACAGTGTAGAAGCATGACGTCACAAATCAATCTTTTGTGGGGCACCTTATTGTATGAGCGTTCTGTTGTGGAATATAAGCTACATCTACCAACATGGGAAGAATGTTTGGAAGTTTCAGTTGAGAAGTTTGAGCTTGCTGGAGTTTGTCAGACGGATATTGCTGTTATGATAAAAAATCATTGTTCCAACGTCAAATCATCGGAAGGTATGAAAATTGATTCATGCTGTATATGCTTTCAAGATGAGAAATGATTAATAAACAAGTCTGCATTTTTACAGGTTGGGGTTTCAAGATTGATGAGTTAGTTCAGGCGTGGAACGAGATGTACGATGCCCAGAGGTGGCAATTTGGAACTCCATCCTTTCGACTTGAGCCATTGTTTCGTCGCCGAGCCCCAAAACTTCATGAAATGTTGGAGCAATTTTAAGCTTAGAATCAAACTAGATGCATAGGTAAATGCTTCTGGTTTTCACAACAGGTGAGTAATACTAAATTTATATCACAGCTTGGTTCCCCAAGTTCTCGTGACAGGAAATCTTCCAACTTATTCCAGTAAAGTAATGCAAAATTGCAGTATACTTTTCTAATTTTGATAATATTCCACTTTTTTTTTCAGGTTTGAACTACAATATGGTGGCACATTTCTGTGTTCTTAGGGTCTTCAGAAAGCGACATCATAGTATACTACAGTTTGCTTAGCTTCTCTGAGTTTTGTCGAATCTCCATTTGTGTTTTTGTTGGATTATTCTCCCTTTGGTTTGGTGAAGAGAGGAGAAGAGAAATGGAAACGGCCAAGCGCCAGTTTGATTGGCCAAATTTCCTTGGAATTCTTATTCTCTTATTTTTGTGAGAATCTGAATTCTTAAGCTATAGAATGACTTTCCATTTATGTATTAATTTATTATTGAAATTTAATAAATATTAAATAGTAATGATTATCCATTTATGTATTATTATAAATTCAGTTATAATACTATTCATATTGAAATAACAGATGCCTTTTATATCTAAAAATATCATTTTTCTTGATTCATGTTATTTTTTTGTTTTAATTTATTTAAACGCAAATTAACTATTTTATTTGTATTACTGGGAAAAAGAAAAGTGATTAATTTTTATTTAAACAAATTTTACACTTGCATAATTGTATTTCAACAAAATTTATACGAGATGCCGAGCTACTTGTAGAATTGTAGCTTGTTCGTAAAAACTCAATACAAGCCAAAGATTATTAATGCAAAAAGGTGAATTAGAAAAAAAAAGTTTTTCAACATAATGCAACAAGTATTTTATTAAATATTTTTATTTGGTGATTATTCTCCAATTTTTCATCTTCTAGTCAAAATTTCTAAAATAAGGCAGCTTCTAGTATCACTTCTTTGTATACTTTCAGTTTCAATTAATTGAACCCTATTTAAGTTAATAAGTCGGTGATTAACGTTGATTCATACTATAAATATGGATGACAATTTTAACGAGACTCAACCCATTTCGTTTGGGTCATGTAATTTCATTTTTAATTGAATATCAGAGCGAATTTGTCGAATGCCATATATGTATAAAATATATGATATAATGCATTATATGTGTGTGGTTTTTTTTTTTCATATAATATAACTCATGGTTTTTATATGTTGTTAATGGTTTAATTAGAATGAAAAACATATGTTAAGTTTAAATGTTTTTAAATATAGCATGTATGACTTAACTTAGATTAATAAAGAATGTTTAGTGTAAATTGTTGAATACAATTGAAGGTTATTGATAGTTTAATAAAGAAAATATTATGTAGGACAGAGTATCTTATAAAATTTAAGTGTTTTAAAATATAATACATAAAACTCATTTTAATTTAATAAAGAATTTTAAATGTAGATTATTGAAGATTATTGTTATTTAATAGAGAAGTATGTATTTATTATTATTTTTTTAAAAGTGCGAGATGGAGCTATATGATCTTGTGCTAGTTTGAGTTCAAGGGAAAAATTAAAAGAGAAAACACAAGGCAACGCGACAAGGATGAGATAAAGTATTGATAGAGATGACAAATGGGACAGATACAAGCATTCCGAGACCTACAAGCAAAAATTATTTTTGTACGAAAACAGGAACGAAAATCATACTCCTTATCCATTCCCAAATACAGGGTTGTAGGACAAAACCAAATAGTAAAAAACTCTTCTCAATTTACTCTGTTACCATTCTTAAGTCCTAACTATGGATATAATCTGATATATGGATGTTTACATATATATATATATATATATATATATATTAACTTTTATGTTATTGTTATTGTTTTATTTAAATTAAAAATTATAGTTGAGATTAAATTACTTCACAAAGTACTCTTAAATACAAGTTAGCCCAACTCGAATTGGTATCACCTGTCCTGTATAGAACAAAAGTCTTTTTTGTTTGTTTTTAATTAATACAGTTCTTAATTTTTCTAAAAATATATAAAAATTTAGAGTCTATTTATTAAAGGTTAAGCTTTTTATATACTTATTCTTTTAAAAAAATATTGTCAATTTGTTAACTTAAACAAACTCTTAAAGGCTTAGAATTAACTCTAAGGTGTTAATCTTAAGGATTATCCTAATCCCAAGAGCTACTAAGTTTTTTATAGTAAAATAATTTTTAGTGCTTAACTTTTTCTTCAACTCCAAAAGTTATGAATTTTTAAATAAAAAACCTATTAAACCCTACAATAAACAGGATTGGGCCAAAAAAAAAATCCCATATGAAAACAAAATATTATATTAAAAACCCAACTTTATTTGTTTATTTATTTTTTTAAGGTTGGACGACAGTGCCTTAAAGATATAATTCATTTTGACCAAATGCAATCACCTATTAGGTTATTAAATAATAAATTACCCTTATCTCTTATAAAATTTGATTAAAAAATATCTAATATTTTTATTTTTAATATTTTACTCAACGCTCTTTTAATTTATTTGTATCTAATGAAAATAATTTTTTTATATGATATGTAAATAATATCTTTAATTTATTAAAAATAAATTTTAAGAAATTATGAAACATATATTAGAGTTTGTTTGGTTTGAATATTTTTTATTTTTGTTTTTACTAAAAATAAAAAATAAATTTAAATATATATTTAGTCGTTAAGATAAACTCAAACAAAAAAATATTAAAAAAATATTTTTAATATTTTAAAAAATATATATTTTTTAAAAAATATTTTTACAAAATGAAAGCAACAAGAAACAATATTAGAAAAACAAAAAATGAGAAGGGACACAATTGCGTAAGGAAAATACTTCTTGTTGCACGAGTCACAATAAATTACTTTATAACTCAATATTCTCTTTTGTTTTTCATTTTTTTAAATTGCTATATAAAATTATAAATATGTCCGCCTAATTTTGTAAATTTGGGAAGACGAGTTTCAGAAGTTAAACTATTCTCCTCTTCTTTCCCAAAGGTTCTGTGCTTAGCACCGTCTGAGAGAGTGAGACTTTGAAGCGACTCAATCATTCGGGCTTTTAGGGTTTTTTTCCCTTATCTAAAATTCTTCTCTAAACGCAAATCTCCAATCATGGAGAAGGTCAGGAGAGCATCGCACGCCGGTTCTTGGTACACTGACAATCGTAAGTCTCCGAGTTTTTGCACGATCGTCCCTCCTCTGCCTCTCTTTTCCACACGCAACGCAGGGAGAGAAATTCTAGTAACGGAGAAAAATTTGAAAGTTTGACTATCGTATATGGGCTAATGTTCTATAAATGATGTGATTTTTAAGGAAAGATGGATGCTTTTACCTCTTGCAATAAAAATTGGGAACAAGGAATTGTTGAATTTGCTGGGGTGATTCTGGTCATGTTGAGAAGGGTGATGCCCTTTGAATTATTGTCTTTTGATTTACGTAGTCGGTGAAATATAATATAGTCTTTGAAACTTGGTTGATTATTTGTAATTTCTGTAAACAATGAGGCTGGTGCTTAAACTGATTTTAGATGTCCATTGGTGAAAGTGCTGAGGAACTTGGACGGCTCCACTTTTAAGTTTCTCTGTTAACTATGTATATTTGTCAGACAGCTACATTTTTTTCGTACAGTTGTTTTGACATTATTCGTCTTTAATATCTCTTTCTCAGCGAAGCAGCTATCGGACGAGCTCGAAGGATGGCTGAGATCATCTGGTCTGACCAAGTCTTCTGATGTGCGAGGAGTAATTGCTCCGTAAGTTTCTACGCTCTGGTTTATTTTATTTTATTATTTAGTTTGTGAATTGAATTAATTATAATGGTATTCCATTTTGACATTGGGGTTCATCCGAATGTTAGACATGCAGGGTATTCCTATTCAGGACGAGCTGCTGCTTATGCCTTTGGAAACATTGATCCGTCTAGCATGTGCGTTGATTTCTTTCTTTCTTTTCTTTCTTTTTTTTTTTTTCAAAGCATAAATTGTCGACTGACATGTTTTATGGAAACCGGCTATGTTTCTCCCTTCCTAGTACTTTGCTGATCACATTTAACTAATCAGATTTTTTCTATTTTACAATTTTAGCAAACGGGTATTTCTTCTTGGTCCTTCTCATCACTATTACACTCCAAAATGTGCTCTTTCTATTGCCACAGTCTACAAGACGCCCATAGGAGACCTGCCTATAGATTTGGAAGGTATTTTTGCTCTTATATATATCCCATTGGTATCTCCTGTCTTTTTACAATGGAATATTAATAAGAATATCCATTAGATGTTTAATACAGGTATATGTATTATTAAATTTCTATAATGTATGAAATAGAAAAAGTAATGTGCATAAGTTAATTAAAATTGTTAGGATATTGGTTTACTATTTATGAGTTATGAAGATGTGGAGAATAATTGAACCAAGTCATCGAGAGGAAGTGGTTCAATTTTCAATGTAATTTTGACAAATTTTCACTCCCTACTTTTTGCTCTAATTCATCTGTGTCATTTTACCAGTAAATGAGGAGCTTAAAGCTACCGGGAAATTTGAACTGATGGATATTCGTGTTGATGAGGCTGAACATAGCATGGAGATGCACTTGCCATATCTGGCTAAAGTATTTGAGGGGTAAGCTTTGCTATATAGATGCTTCTGTTCTGTAATTGCAACAGAGACTGAATTTATCATATTTATGCAGGCATCAGATAAAAGTAGTGCCCATTTTAGTTGGTGCTCTTAGTGCTGAGAATGAGGCTATGTATGGGAAACTACTTGCCAAATATGTAGAAGATCCAAATAATTTCTTTTCTGTGTCATCAGATTTTTGTCATTGGGGATCTCGGTACGTACAATTTACAAATTACCTGTTTGGTTTCCTAGCTCTTACTACTAATGAATACTAAATTGTTTAAGGTGTGCTAACAAACACTGATAGACAGACAGAAATATATGTACAATTGCATATAAAGCAAATATTCCAAGTTTGCCACCCTTGTTCTGTCCATATTTGCCATGTTATCCTAAAGATATAGTGTTTCATTGGTTTCTTTGTGATATTACTGGTTAGGTGATCAAGGCTGTTGATATTATACTTCCCTGGTAACCTAAAGTTTTTATTAAGATATGCTTTGATGTTTTTAACAATTTCTCGCAAGTAGATAGTCCAAGGTTCTGTCAGTGGTCTGGCATTGTTTCGATATTAGTATTATAACCTGTCTACATATAGTCATGCCTATATGATGTAAAATACTATATGTCACTAGTCTACGGCAGTTGTTGGTCATCGTTTGTCCTAGCTGATTCATGTAGTTGTCATGTACTCTACCTCCTGTATGCTAACTGTTTTTTTTTTTTTTCAAAAATCAGATTTAATTACATGTACCATGACAAGAAACATGGGCCTATTCACAAATCTATTGAGGCCTTAGACAAGATGGGCATGGATGTAATAGAAACAGGAGATCCGGATGCATTCAAAAAATATCTTCTGGAGTATGACAATACAATCTGTGGACGCCATCCAATTAGTGTTTTTCTCCATGTAAGTGCCTCGTAAATTGCTGCAATTCCACTAGAGCTTTTAGCAATTAACAATATTATTATTGTTATCAACATTGACAACGTATGAGCGTGTGATCTTTAAGTTCCCTATCTGCTACTCAAAAAATATCTTCTGGAGTATGACGATAACAATATTATTATTATTTGTACCTTTCTACATGATTCTCTTAACATGCCTTACTCAGAGCAAAAATGAATATTCAATGTGAAAGTTCTTTGTAACCCCGCTTTTACAAAAATTAATAAAAACTTGATTGGTAAATTTACTCGGGTATTTGGTTTTGATACCTGAGTTATTTTCGTAATTTGGTATCTTAAACATTGATATTTGATAAACATTCACATTCTGAAAAAGACCTATTGTCAGTCCATCAATCAAAGTTGTGAGGTAAATGATTAAAATTAACATGGTTTGCATTACTAAAATCTCATGTATGTAGTCAAGTACCAACTCTAATGGTTACCGTTTGTGCTGTTATTTGAGAAAACTACTAATGTCAAACCTGTCAACATTGGAGAGTGAGATTGCAAATAGCAATTAAAGTTGGAGTTGCTTTCTGTTAGTGTTATTAGTTTTCGAGAGTTTACAGCATTCTGTAATGTTTTGAGATAAAAGATGTTCTTTATCTGATACTTAATTTGAACAATTTCGATGAGGACTTAACTTGGAAATCCTATATATTGATAATCTATTATTGAAGTACTTCTATCTGTATGTGGTCCCTCTGTTGATTAAATGTTGCAACATACGGTATCAAATGAGTTTCTCTGTTCGATGCTAATGTCATTTTTACCGTCGATGTCTTGCAATTGATCAGATGCTCGGGAACTCTTCAACGAAGATAAAAGTCAAATTTCTTCGTTATGAGCAGTCCAGTCAGTGCAAGACTACAAGGGACAGTAGTGTTAGTTATGCATCTGCAGCAGCAAAGATTGATGCTTCAAGCTCTAGTTGAAGATCTCTATTATTCTCTAATGGTCATGCAGCATTTCATTTTCTTTTAAGTGTCTATTTATATTTATGTTCAGGACAATTGGATATTCGGTTTCTTGTTTATATATATCACTGTCACTAACATACATTGCTAAAGCTGTTAAATAATCAACTTGTTAACCATTCTTGTTAACGTCTGGAACTACTTATGCTTGGAAAGTTGCAATTATGAAACATGCATACGAAAATCATTACACCATTTGCATTGTGTCAGTCGCTGCTATGTATATAATGTAGGATTAGTTATGGTAGTGAAGGGGTTCTCGCTACTAGCATGTTCCGGTAGTTGCAATTGTGATACTAACACTGTTGAATATGGTGTGTCAGACATAGCATGTTACTGGATTAATTTTCATTTTTTGGTATATGAAAAAGATAAAGTTTGAAGCTAAAATTACCTTCTTCTCTCATCATTAGATTACCTGGATTATGTTACTAAACTATGACTCAAACATGGTTAAACGTATCCTTTACGGCATAATTGAGAGGTGCTGTTGGAAGCAACATCATTTTCATCATGATTGATTTACCTCTGCAAAGCCACGTAGCATAGTAATTTTTTTTCTTTTTTATAAAAACTGTTTCTCCCTGGGCTGGGTTAGAGTAAAGTCAATTTTTTTCAAGGTTAAAAAAATCAGATTAGATTGGTCAGTTTGACCAAAAATTTGACGAATTGGCTAGTCATCCGATTTGAAACATGCTTAAAAATGAGAGAGAGATTGAATTGGTTAAACTGAAAAAATAGAAAACTGGCTAGGTGCCATGGTTGGCCGATTATTTCATTTTTCTACCAAAATCTGACAAAACATAGAAGAAGCCGAAAGATTTTTAGGTGGCGGGAGATATGGAAGAAGAGAAAAAACAGAAAAAAATAGTTGGAAAAAATCCGACCACACCTTCGATAATTGCCATAGTTTTGCCTGCATCAAGCTCACATCTCAAACTCTGAAAGATGAGAAAAATTGCCATAGTTTTCACCTGCATCAAGCTCACATCTCAAACTCTGAAAGATGAGAAAAAGAGGAGAAAAACTCAAACTTGAATTGAAATTATAGTAATTATCGAAGGTCGGAGCTCATATCTCAGACTCTCCTTTACTCTTTTCTTTTTGCGTTTACGTTTGGTTGAGGTAAAGCAGAGCTGTGTTCTTGAATTCAAAAAAAATTAGAGAAAAAGTTGTGCTATCACACTCTGCAATCCATAGTACTTACACTGCAAAAGCTGTGCATTGAAGGAGAAAATTGCATTGCTTTCGGAAGAGGGTGTCACGTGGGGAGCTACTCATAAATCGTAATTGGTGCTTCTTTATATAAAAAATAATTCTCAAAATTTAGTTATTATATTAAAATTACATATTTTAATAATTTAATATATTTTAAATATTACCAATTTGAGTATAATTCAATTATTGACTCTTAAATTAACACCTCGGTTGGTCCAATGATACTTTGATTATTTGAACCTTAATTTTTTCCCATGGTTAGTATGCCTGTCTGTACAAGGACCAGAAACTTGCAGTCCAACAATTGTGAAACTAAAATAGCCTAGAGACCCCGAAAAAAAAAATGTCCGTTAGTGTATAAATGGTACACACATGACAAACACGAAAAAAAAAAAATGTCCATCACGCGGGAAGCATGAGGAAGCTACCACGTCAGACTAGTGATGTGTCTTGTTTTATGTTCAGTTATGATGTGTAATGTGTTATGCTTATGTTCAGTTATAATGTCTCACGTGGTGTCTTGTGTGTCATGATGAGGATGGTAGTTGCTTAACAGTTGCTATTCTGTCCGAAAATTATGTAATTCCTATGGAATGTGAATAAAAGTTATTTTTCAGAAAATTGATTCCGTCTGAAAATTATGTAATTCCTATGGAATGTGAATAGAAGTTATTTTTCAGAAAATTGAGTGTTTGCTCAGGAGATAGCAGATTTTCTCCGTTAACAAATCAACAAGATAGGTAGAAGGAAATCTGAGTTCCCATCCTCTTCAGCCCATAGGATCCCCTCTCTCTGTACAAGACCCATAACCAGAGCGTACATCAGGGACCATAACAGAAACTAAAATAGCCTTGTCCTTCACCTACATTTTTGTTCATTTTGTTTTTTCTGGTTCTTCATTTGACACAGTATTTCGGTTATGACTTAACTGCATGTAGACATCTGAAATTCTGAATTGGCCCCCAAGAAAACCCATGATGCATAGTGATGTCACCTTTAAAAAATGGTATATTCTATGTCACAATTAAAGGAAGAATGTCACAAAATGCTCTAAATTCATTGCCGAATGCCGACTATGACATCCGTGGAGGAAAAAAAAGGTCCAATATGTTTAGTAAATTGTAATTCGCCAATTGGTAACGAAGAAGAAGACCCAACCCATGCCATCCTAGCAGATGCTTCATTCCATAGACATAAGTTCCATTTCCTAATTTTGCTTGGGAGATGAACAACTCAAGCTAATCTTTGACTCCAACAGCTCTTCAAGATGCATCAGTCTGCTGCTCCTGAAGTGAAAGAGGAATGGTAGGCCTCCACGTTGTACCTTTGGGACTATCCATAAGAGCAATACCTGAAAGAGCAAGATCATTCCTAATTGCATCTGATTTTTCATACTCCTTGTTTATTCTAGCAGCAGCCCGTTCTTCAATTCTCTGCAAGACTTCATCTTCCGTCAACTTTGCGCGTTTTAAAGCCTTTTCCTTCAGCTGCTGCAAAACCTGCAGCATAAGAACATATATTCAATATCATCTAAACATACCAACTCAGAAATAAATGGGGACTCAGAAATGAAGCTTAAGAAAATTTGGAGTTGCAAATCATCGAGCCAAACTTCAGCTGACTAGTTGTTTAAGTAGAGAAATTACCGGAGGAATGTGTATTCACAATATAAATTATGGGAATCTCAAAATGCTAAAAGTGGATAACAATGACAACATCACTACAGATGGATGTTTCATACCTCAGAATAACTTGGAGACATGAGTCCTAAAACAGTCAGAACGTTCCTGATAGTCCTCTCCAGGGCTAAAAGTGATTCGACTCGCAATTTTTGTTTCCTCCCCTGAATCAATTATCAACTTGGAGATGTTAAAAAGATTAAGCAGAACATATATGATAATCTCTCTCCCCCCACAAAAAAAAAAAAGCATTCCTTCCTAAGAAGCAAATGACAAATTTGATAATGTAGATCTCCACAAACTAAGATGACTTGTTTAATAATTAAAGTTAAAATAAACAAAGGGAGCGTTTGGTATGCGGCTATACACGGGAAAGGAAAGCGTTTTTCCTATACTGTAGCGTTTTTCCGTCGTTTGGGATGCTTACTGTAGCTGCTGGAAGACGTAACTGGGAATTCCCTCTTCCATTGTTTTTGTACGGAACGCTACCATCGATTTAGCAATGGAAAAGCGCATCCTGGAATAGAAAGAACGCGTGACTTCCAAATTGCCCTTTTCCTTGCACCGCAATTTCCTTTCTATCTTCTGGTTTGTGCACCTTATTCCCGACCTTGCTTTGCTTCTGCTTTGCCGGTGAAGGTATGGAAGAAGTTGAAAGCTTCCAAATACAGAGAAACATTAACCAAATCAACAAATGCACTAAAATATTTCTTTTAATTTCATTTTTGAAAATTTTCTGTTAAAAAATCTAGATCTTCACGCCGGCGTAGTTCTCGTCTCTTTAGAGACGCAAATGGACTGAAGGGGGAGTTTGAGACGCAGATGGTAAGAGAAAAGCAGAGAATCACAGAGAGGAGATCGAGAGATAAAACTAGCGAGAGAAGAGATAAAGAGAGAGAGCCAGTAGAGAATGAGAGAGGGCATATGAGAGAAGCAAGACGAACCAGAGGAGCCAGGTGCTTGGCAGCCGGTTGACCGGCCATGCCAAGCGTGGCAACCGGTCGACCGGCTGCCAGGAGCCGGTCAACCGGCCATGCTAAGTGTGGCAGCCGGTCGACCGGCCATGCCAGCCGGTCGACCGGCTCCCGGCAGTCGGCCTTGCTAAGCCATGGCAACCGATCGACCGACTCCCAGGAGCCGGTCGACCGGCCTTACTGAGGGCTCTTGGAGTTTAGTTAAGAGCAAAATAGTAAATTATTTTTATATTTATTTTTTATTATCTTTAAAAATATAATAGTCTTATTTTTTTCCTTTCTTTTCCAATGCATAGTTGCATACCAAACAAGTTTTTTTTTTCCTTTTCCTTCTCCTTTTTCCATTCTCTCTTCCTTTCTATTTTTCTATTTCTTTTCCATTCCTACTTCTTTCTTGGATACCAAACGACCCCAAACAAATATTATACTCCAAAATTGACTAGAACCTGAAAATTATGACTTTTACCTCATTTGATTATATCATTCTAATTAGGTGCTAGCTTCAAATCCACAAGAAATACCATACCTTGCGAGTATGTAGCAGATCATTGATTACTTTTAGTGGGTCAGACAGTGCAGCCAGTACAACCGGGGTGTGAAGGTCATCAGACATTGAGGCCACGAAAACATCATCAAATTTATTAATGATATCCAAAGTATCGGGTGGGATGGAATCCTTGTTAGTTAGATCTTGTTGGTCCAGAAAGCTTTGACATTCATTTAGAGTCTGCGATCACATGGATTTCATCAAAACAGCACATACAATGAGAATATGAAGGAAGCAAGTGTACATTCAAAAGTCTCAAGGAGACGAATATTAAAGGACAATAAATAGTATTCATCACAGGGGCAAGAAGAAAACTTTTATTTAAATTATTTAACAGTCTGTAAAAGTGGCACCTCATATATATAGAAAACACGGTCTGAAGCACTTTCAAGCTGTATATTGGTGTAATTGATTGAAGATCGATAATGGGCTCCCATCAAAAAATATCTCAAAGCCAGTGGATGGTAAAGGTCCACAACCTGATAACATATAATGTTAATACCATAATGATTTAACAAATTATAACAGAATAATGGTCTTTAGTAAAAGATATTGGACTTTATATATATGTATTTATATATATGGGGATATAAAAAGATGTTAGTCTGAAACAGGGTAGGTCTGAACCACATCAGTTATGTTCACCTGCCGTATTGTGACAAAGTTTCCTAGCGACTTGGACATCTTCACTGAGTTCACAGTTACATAGCCATTGTGTACCCAGAGACTTATATTACTTTTCTCACAAGCAGCACAACTCTGAGCAATTTCATTTTCATGGTGAGGAAAAACAAGGTCAATCCCTCCACCATGGATGTCAAATGAGTAACCAAGATAAGCTGCACTCATAGCACTGCATTCAATATGCCACCCTGGTCTTCCAGGACCCCAGGGGCTCTCCCAAAATGGCTCTCCCTCCTTTGCAGACTACGAAATAACATTGAAAACCCATAATAACTAGCAGCAAAGCGAATTAATATTTTAAAGTATTCTACAGTCATCAGTTTGACTTATATAAAAGACAAAAGCATATTTTACAGAAAACTAACCATCTGTCCCAAAGCCACATGAACAATCTATCTCTTCTGCTTAATTACTTAATATTTAATTTCAATGTTACACTGGAATTCGGATGATAGATATGCATGATCCTTTTATAACAAAGATAATATACCTTCCAAAGAGCAAAATCAGCAGGATTTTTCTTCCTTGAATCAACAGCAACCCTCTCACCAGCTCTATTATCTTCTAGGTCTCGTCCAGCTAACTGCCCATATTCTGGGAATTTTTCTACGTTAAAGTATACATCACCCTCAACAATGTAGGCATACCCATTATTAATAATCTGCCAACAAGTATGTTAACTGATCAACGGATAATAATGACAGAAGCATTTCATCAACCAACAGCATATGAAACACTCTGTTAATTGTCAATTTTCATGTGTTTCACTTCAACACTGCAGTCCAACAATGGTACCTGCTCAATCATATTAATGATTTGGGGCATGTGCTCTGAGACTCGTGGTTCCACAGAAGGAGGTAGACAATTAAGAGTTACCATATCTTGACTGAACTCTTCACAATAACGCGAGCTCAAACTGATTGGATCCTCTCCCAACTCCTTTGCTCTAGCAATTATCTACAGAATTTGAAAAGTGCAGACTAAGATCCTGTCATATCAATGTAAAAGCAGTGGGTACTTTGCGTTTATAGGAAAAGTACACAATCAAGATTCAAAACCTTTCAAATATCGTAAGTGCCACAAGTTCAAACTTAAAATATACATAACAGCTAAATGGCCAATAGAAGAGGCAAGGCATAGAATCTTATATAGGAATCCTAGAGTATGAAATGATGGGTAGAGGGATTAAGAAGAGAAATTAGATACATCATTAACACCCACAAATGAGGGTTCTACAAGAACCTCAGTTGTCTCTTGTACTCAGTGTAAAGTTAACTATCAAAGTTCCTAGTTCAAGAAATTGTATTTTGCAGCACTTTTTTCTCTAAATGAGACAACACAATTTTCAAAATTGAAAAACTTAATCAAGCCAACATTACATTTAAGCTACTATTATTCAGGCATAATGACCTTAGAACTGTATTGTTAACTGATAAAGGAAAAAGCTTAATTAAAGATATCAAATTCAATACTGCCAATCTAGATGTTTCTGAAGCTTAAAATAGATGCAATAGAAAAGGAGAGCAAGCAAGCATTCAAACCATCTTCACTGCTTTTTAAACTTGTAGCAAGTAATCAGGAAAACAAAAAAATGTAATTCCTTCAAAATACCAAGGGTGCATGAGTTTATGACATAATAATAACAACTTGACTCACCTTGTCATCTACATCAGTAAAATTGCGAACATAACGGACTTCAAAGTCCAAATGCTTAAGATATCTGCCTAATTGTCAAACAAGGTACAAAAGAAAAACCTATCAGCACCAGAAGTTTGAAATTAAAACGACTTTTGATACTAAGCAGAAAAAAATAGGATAAACTGCGATGAAGTGTTAGAATTGATGTTCAGCTAGTCATTGGATCCAAAGATCGGTTTTGTAGCTTAAGCACTCATTTTCATTACTCGAGCCCAAAAATACACAATTTGCGTGTCATTCCATATGGCTTAGACTTTAGAATTGGGATATCTATCATCATCAAGCTCCTAACTTTGATCCTCAATAAACAGGTAAAATGATTTTTACTGAAAATAAAAAAACCTCCTTTGTTTTCACGTCAACCGTACAGAGATTAGAATCATTCCCAGTAAATAACGAGCCAAACAGTCACTTGCTATATACAGAGAAGGAGAGAAACCTGTAAAGAACGTCAAAATTGATGTAGGCGCGAGCATGCCCAATATGGCTAAGATCATATGCAGTAACTCCACAGACATACATTCCAACTTTTCCTTCCACTTTGGGTTTAAACAACACCTCCTTTTTACTCATCGTGTTGTACAACCACAGCTCCGGCGATGGACTCTTGACCCTCTCACCGTCGGATTTCCCGGGGCTCTTCTCGACAATCGACGGCTGGGAAGAAATGACACTAAAACAACGGGTAGCCGAAGACAACTTCTTCCTCCGAAAAATGAGGGGGTAGTCACTGTGGTTGGTTCTGAGCTGAATTGTTGGAGATGTGTAGGGTAACATTGAGAAGAAGGATCTGTAGCACTTCATAAGAGTACCCATTTGCAAGCGATGCCGATGCTTTCTCCAGCACTGGTTCGTTTCCTTCTTTAGGTCCTCTCAAACAATCTTAAGCGTTATCAACAATAAGCGAGTCTCTGACTCTCTGGTTTACCTGGAAAAAAACAGAGTTGCCTCGGAATAGGTTATCCGAATCGTAAGGGTATTATTGATCTTAATTATCAGACCAGTGGGAAAACCGCATCGAGTGATAGCGTAACTATGAGTTCGGTTAATTATATTCATTTCGTTGACAAAATTGAATTACAACTCTTAGCCATTTTTAATATTTTATATAATTTTAATTTTTGTTAAGATTTGAGCTCAAATTCTTTGATCTTAGAGAGAATTCTAATATCATTCAGTTAAGATTCGCTAGTTATCAAATTGAATTAAAATATGACAAGCAAGAATTTTCTTAACAATTTGAATCATTTTCAATTTTTTTAATTTGATAGTAAACTTTTTTTTTTTTAAAATAACGGGCCAGATAGTAAACATTTAAGAAACCTAAAAGAAAGTTATTTTTTGGTATACACTCACGTTGTATACAGAGTCATTACTTTTAAAATTACAAATTTAACTAAATAAGTATATTAAAATATATTTAATTAACCTTGTATAAAATAACAATGATCATAAACATTTTAAGTATTTTTATAAATTTCAAAAACAATTAAACATCGTATATTTTGTGGATATAAACATTAACTTCACCTATCCCCTATCCCATCTAATATGAATGAATAGATTGAGTATTTGACGTGTTTGGTAATTATTTGTACAATTTATAATATAAATTACAAAACATCATCTATATAATATATAAAAAGATAATATAAATTCGATAAAGTGGAAATTTTCTTGTTATATGAATATGAATATGGGAATATTTAATAACCAACTTAAATTATTTGATATTTATTATATATTAATATTTTTTGAAATACTTTAAATGTTAAATAAATGGATATTCCAAAGGTTAATTTTCTTAATATTCTATTAGAATGTGACTAAAGTATTTCAGACAAATACAATTGCGAATAATTAAAAAAAGAGGCATTCACCCTTTCTCATTCTTAATTTGTAGTGCAAAATAAAAATAGTATATATATTATTTGTTCATGACATAAATTATTAGTTTTAAATTTTAACTTTACCAAATTGATAGAGCATTTTCCCATGCAAAGTAACTTCAGCCCCATCACATGGATGATATTTTTATTTTTCTGACAAAATGGATGATGACAGCTTTTTTTTTTCTTTCTAATTATAAATGAACTCGAGCCCTGACCTCTAAAAACCCATAATTTCTAGTCCCATATTATTTGAGCTATAAACTTGGTGGTACAGAATATGCTAGTTGGATCCTGAGCAAGTGGGTTAATATCCTCCAGAACATGTCGCATTTTCTCTTTTCCCAAATTACGTTAACTGCAAACATTTCGAAGCAATATTGAGATATGCCCTAGCTACAGAAATTAAATTTGACCAAGTCCCCAATATGAAAATTAATCAAATATTAACTAACTACAGAAGGGAAGCCCCAGTATACATCAATGGTTTGAGAATTGAAATCAAGTGTACTTCCGCCATCAGCCGACGGTTTGTTTAACAGACAAAAAATGTTCACAGAACATCCGAAAATATCAAGCCAGCTTCAAATGGCTGCCAGCGACTAGAATGAATCAGGTCAGTCAATCTGTAGTTACCCTTTCACTTTCGCTGCTGAGTGGCGCATCTCAAAGAATAACCAGATCACTGGATATAGAATGAATGTTAGTTCTATTGTCCCAAGGCCGAATGCATCTGGAAGGAGTGCACACAATATTCCACAACTGACACTGATATTCAGACACAACGTCTAAAAATCCCCTGATATACCTAATGAGGGATGTGGTTGCATTTGCTGATGACTAACTGTTCTCCCATCAAGCCAAGGAACATACCTTGTCTGAAAATAAGCAGCACCAATTGTAAGATAATTTGCATTGTGAACTATCAAAATGAATGAGAACATAGTCAACTCTAAACTCGGCTAACATATACGATATAAAAACTCGAAAAAGAAAAAGAACCCCTTCCCCCTTCCTCCCTCCCAGAGGCCAAAAGGATGAGAAAGATTAGGAAAAGAAAACGGCCGCTGCAGAAATTTCACCTTGTCTGATGCTACTGCAGCAAAGGCGACTGTCATCTATATAAGTTGCTTGAACACCCATCATCCATGAGCCCACGGATGTATCGTCAAAGGCGTAAGTCTTAAGAGATACACTACAGATAACACAACTAAATCAGGCTGCAATTCAGAGAACATAAAATAAGACAGCTTTTTTCTTAATGCTATTGAACATATCCAATATCTAAGTTATTTTTTCTGAATTAACCATAATAGCTTTTTTCTGAATTAACCATAATAGCTTGACTTTGAGTTATTCTAAGTGATTCAGTATTTAGAGTCATCCTTATGCAAGTTTGAAACTACTATTAAATAGCTATTGAACCTCTGCTGCTGGGCACCCATTATGGTGTTGAGTAGCATTTATGAGAATAAACATAAATAAAAGAAGAGTATTCAGTTAAAATCCTCCTCCATAGGGTCCCACTTTCCAATTTACTCAAACACAAGGGCATCCAGAGGACTTGTTGATCAACCGAAGTGCTTAATTATGGTAGCCATCCAAACACAATCTTTGCCTATATCAGTTTCATAATATTCACAAATAAAAGATCCTCCATGTGCATAAGAGACTGAGGACGAACCTGTTTATGTTTATGTACTGCGCCAAATTCTTTGAAAGTATAAAAAGTGAACCAGCTGCATGTCGGAAGTACCTAAGGATAAAATTACTCATAAACATTTCCATACTATAAAAACAGTCACCACACACACACACACACACATATATATATTGCTATATAGCTGTCTAATCACCATAATGACAATAAAATTAAAGAAAAATAGTAACATCAAGAGCCATCACAAAAGAAAAGGCACATTTGCAGAGGAAAATACTTCTCCCTTCCCAAATCCCTAGCTATCATTGGTATGAAGCTAACAAAAGTACAAATGAAATGTTAAAGAAGGAACTTCTACAAATGTAAAAAGAGCATATTGATAACTGTTGCTAGTTGCTGTATAGGATACAATGACTAATACTAAAAGGTACAAAATTCCTCAGATTGCTGATGACTTTAGGCATTGCAATTTGCATCCTGTTTTTTAGATGAGTATGACATGTTTGATAACATATACATTATAAACATCCAATTCCATAGAGATCTTTGTAGACACAAGCAACACAATTATGTTTATTTCAACCATTAAGCCATATGTTTTGACAATCCAACATCTGACAAAGAGAAGAAAGAACATTGATACATTTATGAATATGCTTCAGTCACAAGTTAAATGTCCCTCTAATGTTTCTTAGCAATAATGTCATACATTGTCAAGAATCTCAAGATCATTATTTACCCAGTACAGGATGTACCTCAGACAAAATAACAAATTGGTTTCCCTTTGCTACTAGAGATGCACAGTCGCATTGTAGATATTATGAGCCAATAAAATAAAGAGAGCAAATAAAAAGAAAAGTTTCATCCAGTCTTCTCATCCAAAAGGAAGACCACTTACGTTTTCTCATCACCAAATTTCCACCATTCAGGTTCATACCATGGCTTTCCCCTGAAAGTCAACCAAAATAAGGTGACTATATATGGAATTGAAACCTCTGGATTTAAAAAACCTCAATTGAAGGATAAACTTGTAACGGTTTTATGATAATATGTTATTGCAACTACAATGAAGGAGAAAGTCATAAAACCTACCAAAGGAAGTTAATTATAGGTAGACTGAACAGACTTGGAAGATAACAATTTAAAACCAAAAAAAAAAATTTAAACATTAGCATATATGTGAAGGGACTTAAATCTGTATGACACAGAAGTCTCACTGCCAGGTGTAGCAAATTTTTTTTTTTTAGGAAAAAGTGATGCCCAGAGATTGAGAAAAGGATAATAATTGAAAAAAGATCTATGACATCCAGAACCCAAAGAAAGAAAGGGGAAAATTCAAAAACTACAATTATCTTCAATGGAAAATGGATAACAAACTAAAATATAACCCTGTTTACAAGGATGAACAATTCCTCACAGCTAGAAACTTGATCAGACCCTTTTATACTATATGAAGATGCCATATGTCTGTTATAGATATATAATCCCAACTACATTAGAAGAATGTTAAATCAGAGATGTACTCTTCTGTAACAACTTCTCCTGACTTCATGCATCCAATATATGCCCCAACTTGACCACGACGACGGTCAAGAACTCCAATTAAACCCTCTGTTGAGCCAGCAAACAGCATCGAGAATGTGTCAATAAGTTCTCATAATAAAGGGTCTACTAAATGGTAAACAATGACATTAATATATATATAGTCCTTACCCAGATCAAGGTCAATATTGTCATCAACTTTCACATAAAAGTCAGCATCCCAGTTCTGAACTGCAGCACTGAAGAAGAATTTTGCCTTTTTAGAAAACTCTTCTTGAGCTTCTTCATGACCTTCCTGATAATATCAACAATAAATGGTCAAGCTTTATATCTTTTGTGCTTAACAAGGTTCAATACTTCTGTTAGGGACTGGATAGTATGGGATGTCTAAGTCCCACATTGGGTAGTATGGGATGCTTGATGGGGTACTTAAGTAGCTTGGTTCTTCCCCCTTAACAGCTAGCTTTTGAGGGTGGGTTCCCCAAGCTGTTTAGGTACCTAGCATTAGCTCTAGGGGATCAGTCTGATAATTCATTTACCAGATTGGTATTGTTCTTGGATCATTTGAGTCTTTTAATTTTCAGTTATGGAGTCTGTAATAGTGTCTCTTTTCTAAATAAAATCAGTGTTATGCTATTCTGAATTTTGGGTTCCTATAAATTGGTCCTGCCGCTTTCAATATGTCTCTGATAGCAGCTGACCTTGTTGAACTGGAGACTGCAATGCGTGATATTTTCGCCACTTTTCAACAGCGCCAAGAAGCTATACTTGAAAATTTGTTTAGCAAACTCGACCGATCAACTGGATCTTCTGATAATCATGAACGCCAATCTGATGATTCTTCTGGGTGTGCGTCCTCTTCAATGGCGGCTGCACCTATTCCTTCGCCGTCGCAATCTACTCAGAAGTCAGTTTCGAGCTGGGCTTCAAATGGGTCGAGTCTTTTTCTTCATTCGTCTCATCCGTCTTCCTCGGTGGCTTCCATTCATGAAGAGCGACAATCTTTCGATGCCTCACACGGGTCGTCTGGGTCTGGTCTTCTTCATCAACCATCACGTGCGTCTTCTTCTGCCGCACTCGTTCTTGATTCTTCTTCCACGGCGAGTTCTCCGGGCGTCGATTTTGTGAGTTCTATTTCGCAAATGGAGATGTACTTTAAGATAAATACACATCAGCCGAGGACGAGATGGCTTGCCCGCGACATCGAAGCTGGAATCAAACGGGTTGGTGATGGTCTTAGCTTGGGTCGATTCGAGACGACGGCTTCGTCAGAGAAAATGGGAGGCTCATTCAGACACGCTTTGGTTAATCGTGAATTTCTGCACGCTGCTAATCATGGGTTCTTATCCAGTCAGTCGGGTCGGGTAGGCGGGTCACGCACAATTAAAAAGGATCCTGATCCCATTTCTTCTTTGGGCTACCCGAAACCAGCATGTACTTGGGCTGTGCATAGGTCAAGTCCACTTTCAGCCTCTTCTCCTTTGCGTCATCTAATTCTCGGTGATGTGCAGAAATCGCTGGCGAGGACTTCCGAGACGACAGAGGTTGAACGGAGGTTGGTATTTGACAAGAACCGAGATAGCGATTACCCGCAACATCAGTGCGTGGCACGAGCTCTGCGTCTGTTAGTCTTGGGAGAAGATGAATCGAATGAAGCTGGCGAAGAGGGAGAAATGGCAGCCATGGATATCGTGAAAAGCTCAGAAGATGAGAGAGATGGAATAGGATGAATGTTTTTTTTTTTTCTTTCTTTTCTCGTTTTTTTAGTTTTGGGTAATGATTAGTTGCTGATTCTTATATTAAAAAAAAAAAAAAAAAGGGGAGTAGTTTATTTCAGCCTTGAGGACAAGGCTGATTTTAAGGGGTGGGTAATGATAGGTATCTAGTAGTATTAATATAATGTGTGGATTGAGGTATAATATGTGTGAGTTTGTTAGAGGGTAGTGGGGTAATTTAGGAAATGCAGTGGGTCTAAGTTTGTTATAAATAGAAAGTAGTGGGAGAGTGAGAGGAAGGCTGAAGATTATGCTATTGTGCGTATGTTGGGCAGTAGTTTCCTTTTAGGAATCTTCTGAGGAGCATTGGCTCTGGGAGAGCATTAGCTCTAGGGGATCAGTCTGATAATTCATTTACCAGATTGGTATTGTTCTTGGATCATTTGAGTCTTTTAATTTTCAGTTATGGAGTCTGTAATGGTGTCTCTTTTCTAAATAAAATCAGTGTTATGTTATTCTGAATTTTGGGTTCCTATCAACTTCAATGACAAAAGGCAGCTTACTCAAAAGAGCATCAATATATTTTATCAAATAATTAAGAAAAAAAGAGCATTGAAAAAAAATGAACTTAGGAGTGTCTTTTGCGCTAGGCATCTATATGTGTGAACAAACAGTACCAACTTGCAAATAAATGTAAAACCCCCTCAATGCCCTAATCACTAGGGATCTACATTTCAGTGTCTCCCATGTCCACATATATCATCTAACATAGATGATTGAGGCATTGGACTACTTTGAATTACAGCAACTTTAAACTATAATTGCTTACAAGAATCAAGAAATCCTTTGTCGAACTGTTTTCCTCGTCGATATTGCGATCTAAGCTATCACCTCGGTTAGCACTGCCAATAACAAAGCTTTAAAGCATAAGAGAAATTTGCCTCACCACCATTTACGAAAAATTATTAATCATCATCATGCAGATAATATAACAGCTAACAAGGATAAGTGTGAGGAGAAACCTCCGACCAATTACAAAGCGTACGACCACTCCTCTTTCTTCAAGCTTTTTTAAGGCGTCACCTGCAAAAACATGTATTTGTCAACAATATAGAATGGAGCCTGTGCCACAAAGATAAGAATCTACATGATTTTACAACCCATACTACTGGTACACACAACAATCAAGATAATAAGAAATTTAAAAAAAGAATAAAGAAGATTGCAATAAAATTTGCAGAGACCGAAGAACTTTAACTGAAATTCAAACAGACCTCTGGGCATCCAAGAACCTCTGAACTTATTTCTCTGCAGACGACTTCCAAATCCAGTATATACTCCAATAACAGCAAGAAGTCTCCGGTCAGAAGAATCACTTTGAAGCAACTGGCCTTTGAGGTACCCTTGGCTCTTTGCCAAAGTCAGTTCCATCTCAGCTTCAACAATCTTCCTCTCCAGGTCCCTATCAAACAACACAGATGCTATTAACATTATCAAACAACAGAAATCAACCCAAGGAAAGGGAAGACGAACAGGGGGACCTTACCTGCATCCCAGGACCATTAGCTTATCTTCAACTGTAAGAACCCTGGGCCTCTGGCAACGACATCACGTTGATTTAATGTCAGAGAATTGAATATATTAAACAAGTTGCGCAGACAAATAAGGATAAAATCAATTTCTCCATTTATAAAATGCTTCCATAACATTTCTGCTTGATAGAAACCAATCAGCACATAAAATCAAAAGGCAGGGACTTGGAGCTAATTAATACCTGGGCGGAGTTCTTCTTCAGAAGACTGGTAAGTAGATTTCGGTTTTCTGCATCTTGCCATAACCTATTATCCCCAAAAATAATAAAATAAAATTTCATTATACGCAATCCAAATTGAGAACAAATGATTCGGTTCAGAGGTTCGAAGTTTATAACAAAAATTGAGAAATTACAAAGATAATTACAGACGCTGTCTCCCGCAAAAACGGGGCCATAAAATCGAATCCAAATGCAATTTGCACAATCTGGCTGACGTGTTCACATAAAAACTCGGAATTGCATATAAATCTGACAGACGAAGGAAAATATAGAAAAGAAAAGACAGAAATCTCCGATTCCAGGAACGGAAATAGACATCGTAAAATAAAATCACATTGGTTTGGTCGACACAAATGCGATCAACAAGATTTAAAAAAAAAAAAAGAAGTGAAGAACCAAAAATTGACATACCGGCCGGCGACGTAAAGCCAAGCAACGCAGGAGAAGAAGGCCATCACAAGCGAAGGTTTCGAGGTCTGCAGAGGCTTTGATCTCCCTCGCCTATCGGCTTTGGCGGTCGTCATCGGTAACGTATCCATGTTGAGGAGACCGTATCTGCTGCTCGCTCTTAGTAATCAAGGCTTTGGATTCCGATTCATGGAAATTGCAAGGTGAAGTGGTACTATGTAGGACCCAGGCGGAAGGCGAAACGGAGTCTTTCTTTTGCCAAAAGATGAAACGGAGCCGATTGACTCTTGAGTGACAGTAGCTTCTTAATTTCTTTCTTTTTCCTCTCTTTCTGAGTAATTTTTTTGGTGGTGCAGTAAATTTTTTAATTGTGAACGAACGTGAACACTAAAAAAAGTTAAATATTTTACAGTTTTTTTTTTTGGAAAAGATATTGGCAACCAAAAAAAAAATAGCTAATTAGGAAATGGCTAGGAAATGAAGCGTACAATCAAAGTAATAAAGGAGAAGAGATCAGGAAAAAGTTCCATTGCTATAAAGTTTAAAATCAATGCAATGAGTGAAATTATTTAGTTTCCTATTATCAGAGTCCTCTGTGTCTGATTCGATCTCAATTAAAAGGAAAAAAAATTTCTGAGTTTTTTTAATTTTAATTTTTTTATGTTTTAGATTATTCAATCTGACAAAAACTTTCATGTTCATGCCAAATCATGAAAGAATCTCAATTTCATTTTATATAGATCGAATTTTCGAGAATGATGAGTTCTCGGCCCTCACTTTATGACGCAGAGAGATCATATACATCTATAGTTCTCTTTTCAATATTATGGAAAAAAGAGTTCATTCTTATTTGATTAACATGGAATTTTGAGACATACTTTTGTGGGTACAAGTGGTAACTGGATGCAAAAGTCACATAAAAACATTTACTTAAAAAAAAAAGTCACATAAAAACAGATATTTCAAATGTATTTTTATTTTTAAATTTTAAACTTATTTTCAAAACAAATTATTCAGACAATTACTAAAAAGTTTCAAAATAATTTTACAAAACTTATTTTTAAAATAAAAAAATAAAAGCACAACCAAACACATACATAGTGTTTGGTTTAGTTAATCTCAATGAATCTAGAACCCAATAATAACCATTTCATAATTCTCCCTCAAGGTACATTTTTAATGTCATTTCTGACTCTCAACTTGTGAATAGCAATACTAAAGTCCATTCCCTGACAACAATCCGTGCCCTTTCACTCTCTAATTCCATATTATAAGCCAATGGATCTTTAATGTAACTACAAAATGTAATTTATTAATTTTTATTTATTTTTATTGTAAATATTGAGACTGAAAGATTTTTATTTTCAATCTTGATCATTTAATTATGATCAAATGACTCTTGTTTTACGTTAAACTAACATTGCTTAAACGAACCGAAATCATGTTAAGTATAAAATTATTTGGTAGCATTATTTACTTCTACATTTATAACCTCCTACCTGTCTACCAGCAATGGCACACGGGAGAGTGACTTACATATTTAATTTTAAAGCATCACAGCTTGAAGATGACATGCTAACTCGTGCAGTAACTCACTCTTTTTCCGGACCAGCAAAGGAAAACAACTACACGCTTTCTAGTTTCTACAAAACAAACTAAATAAATAAATCAATCAATAAATAAGTAAACCCCTTGGTGCATGGTTGTCAACACTGACAAAAAGTGAGTTGATTCACTAAGAAGCCTACATCTGAAAGTTCTAATTGTATAAGCGTCAACTATCAGAAATTCCAAATTCAACTATCTAATATTGTGCATAAATATGATTTCTTTCACCACCAATTTTTCCATAATAAAATTATTTTAAAATTGCAGACCGTATTTCCTCAGCTCCTGCAAGGGAATCAGACATGCTTCCTGGTTCCCCATTGCTAACACTTCCTAGTTTCTCCCACCGCCAGGTAACAAGCTTGCCAAAGATGGAACTCCTTGATTTCTCATTTCTTCTTGTGCACGCTTCATTTCTTCTGGGTCTGTTGCCACCACAATATAATGGAGCCATCAGCTTAAGTTATGCAAGGTGTTGTGCACTATGCTACTTTATAGTTCTATAAAATATGAAATGACTTTCATTGGGTAGATCATTCAAGAGATGATGGCTGTGGACGTCCATGTTATCACATGGAAACGAGGAGGCATCAGGATCAGGGAAGCAACACAAGATACTTCAGAATGTTCAGCATACATCAGAAGGCGTGCCACTCAGAAAAAGTACACTAAGACCCGAACAATTAATTACCTCAGCACTAATTGTTCTAAAAAGTCAAGAAGATTCGAGTGGAGGAGTGAATAAGCAAATCTAAAACTGGAAAGTCTAAAACTGAAATGTCAAACACTAGAAGGCTAAGCACACTGATCATGGAACCCTTTTGAAGCCAATACAGCCATATATTCATACACAAGAGACAGAGGCTCAAGGAAATGAAAAACAGTTCACAAAACATGTTCAGAAGACATACCAATGTTCTCCATTAATTTGGGCATGACGAAGACAACCATCAGCATAAATCCCACCATCAGACCCATTGGGCTTTTCGCAACAGACATGATAGAGAATGGTTCTCTAACCTGTAATGAAGGAAAATAACATTGTAGATATTGGTGATAATTTGAAGGGAGTGGAAAAAAGCAAAGCATAACAGAAAAAACTTGTAGTCTAAATCAACCTCAAAGTACTTTTCCTCCCTCAAACACTCTAATACAAACTCATTGAGCCCCCTCCTGTTCTCTGTCAGTGCTGCCTGAATTTTGCCTGGGTTTCGGGCACTAACATCAACTCGTACCTATTTGTTTAATGAATCCAATATGATAATAATGAGCATATATAGTAAACGAAACAAGACACTAGGAAAAACTTGAGATTAAATTCCATATTGTGTTTACTGGAGAAAAGAAATAGCCTATTGCAGCCACTTCAATAAGATGAGTCCCTGCTGATATGTTGTGGCTTTATGCATAAAAGTTAAGGAACTAAATTGTCTCAACAATGACTAAACGGCATAACTACAGCTCCTTAAAAGCAAGCACAAAAAAAAAAAGAGGATGGTTCAGGAGGCTGATTTATATCTGAAAGTTTCATCGCACAAATTAATCAGGGGTAGAAATGAATGAAGTTGGATTAAAGGATACAATGAGAAATATCCATCAGGCCTCAGAAAAGTAACTCTTTGACCACCATTGAGAATGACTTTGACATTTGAAACTTTTCCAGGAAGAAAATATCTCCTGGTTCCCAAACCTGCCAAAATGGTTAATTGCTCAATGTTTGGAAAACTGAAAATTACTATTATCATACAACAAAAGTATATTGGCATACCCATGTATTGTTAGAGAAGAGAAAAGATGTGCAACAAGTTGAATACACTATAGACAATGTAACCATAAAATTGTCACAGTATAACCTTCTTAGTAACTTAATGAACTTTAAAACAGCTCCAACAGATTTCAATATCTGTCAAACTGCTGCTAAATTAATTACAAAAACCCATCAAATCCCCCCTAAAAACTTGCCAAGATGGGACAATTTCAGCTAAATTTGAATAAACTAAAACCTTCAGATATACTTCGTCAATCACAATAAACACTAAGTGGTCCTGGATAACCTCTTCCTCTACTCCTGACTTTTCAAGGACACTATTTTCTCATCCTTTTTTTAGTGAGACACAGTATCAAGCAGTAGAAATCCCCGTTTGAACACATTCCTAATTCTATAAAAGTATTAATGATATGTGCCAGCAAGTTTCCATCCGTCCACGATCTCAGAGAGAATCTGAATATTGTATGGTCATGACATTTTTACCAACCTAAAAGCTTCCATTCACTATAAAAAGCCTGACAAATCTATTAACAAAAAAATCATGATGTAAATTTGCATAATGTTTGTAGTAATTACCGCAGCATTAACTCAGTCTTTGATGTTTTTGGTCACATTGTATATTCTTTAGCAGAATCTATATTAAAGTAGTAATTGCTAAGTAAACTCAACGGATTATATATGCCTCATTTAAAAACTCCAGTTCAACAATTTTGTCATCTAAAACATCCTTACGGAGCACAGAAAGGTTGCCATAATTGAACAGAATAAAGTTGGCCAGCAGCATAGTCTCGCATAAAACATCAAACCAGAATTTGAATCGAAATAACAAAAATGTCAGCAATTAATATTCATATATATATATATATAACATACTCGGGAGCATCACTCGACCATTGATGCTGTATCCCTCAGCAGACCTGCATATATTATTAGAAGATAAAATCAATGTCAACATCCCTAAAGCACTTTCATTGCTATACATCGGACAATATGGGAAATTTTAAAGGAATAAAGAGATCAGAGGGCTACGATAAGCTAGTCTTGATATATATATACATATATATATATATATATATATAACAGAGTAAAATTAATAACTGATTTATCAGCAGTCTTTCGCTCACGATTATAGAAAAAAGAAGCTGAAAGCCAGGGCTATTGGGCTAGTGATGGAAAGAACATAAAAAAGACAATTCATACCCAGAAGGGTAACCGAACGATGGAGAAAACAGAGAGGAGCAAACTTGAAAGAAAAGAAAAAGAAACAGTGAATTGGATCGCTTGGTCGACGCCATAACAGACGAAGATGATATTATTCAGAGCTGACTTGAACCCAGCCAAAACTCTTCGTTTTCTCAGCTGACGGAAGAAGGTGAGATATGATCGGGTACGTTACACCCAACGAATGCAGGGATTGGGGGCCTCAGCAGAGTGCTATTATATTCATCTAGAAAGTCCAAATTTTTTAAAATAATATTTATTAATAAATTTTAAAATATTAATATTTTTAAAGTTAAAAAATTATTAAAAATATCTTTTAAAATTTATTTAAAAATATATTTTTTATTTTTTAAAACTATAAAATAAATAAATATTATTTAAAAAAATTCAACTATCAATTCAAATGATGAAAAACATTTTATTTTTTATGTTTGAAGAATAGAGGTCTCCAATCCACCTATGCAAGTTTCTTGTTTTGCTCCAAAAAGATTGTACTTAAGTTAGAAAAATATGGATTTTTATTTGCCTAAGGAAAAATATAGATTTAGTTTACGGAGTTTTTTAATTTTGTTTTAGTTAAATTATTTAACAATAATTTAATTCTTAAAATATTTTTTATTAAAATTATGTTTTGTTAAATAAATTTGTGCCAGTAAATAAATAAAAGGTCACGTAAGAGTTGGCCAATATTTGTTTAGATGGCATTTTCTTTTAAAATAATGTTGTTTAGACAATTACATAAAGCCACATTTTGCTTAAACAATACTGTTTTAGAGAACAATAGCCCTTGAACATGAGTTACTAGTACATAAACTCTCTTTTATCAAATAAAGATTTTTCCCTATTAAAAAGATTTTTTAATTTATAAAGATTAAACTAAAAGATTTTAATTATTTTTTCAAAGTACAAATCAGTTTTTTTCAAAAAAAATAAATCTTTCATTTACCCCACATTTAACTTGCAAAACGGTAGCTTCTTTTAATTTCTTGCGGCCCAAAATATTACAAAGAGACGTACCATAAAATGCAACACATGCAATACTCTTATTCCTTTATAATAGTTCAATTCCTTTGAGCATTTTATATAGAAAATAAAATAAAATGAAATCATGTGTGGGATATATTTAAACTTAAAAGCAAGTATTAAAATATCAAGTGAGAAGAGCAGATCTTTGTGAGAGGTGAAAAAACATAGTCATAGTCAAATTATAGTTATATAATTTGGATTCATGCAAAATCATTAATATAAATATAAAAAAAGATATTTATGACGATTTTTACATTAATCTTGATCATTACTTTATAATGTAATGATAATCATTTTGTCACTATATATATTTATATTTATATTATAGGTATAACAGCAAAAAAAATTTCCTTCACATTATATCAGTCGAAGAACTTCACATTGAGGAATCGGGTCAAAAGATTTCACTGACCTATACACTATACATCCAATGGCTAAAAGTTGAACCTGATGGTGATTACAACCAGAAACCTAACCCTAGAATCATATACATCAATGTCGTATTCTCTGGTTTCGTTTCAACACAAGTCTTCGTGGAATAGCATTAGCACGACGTCGAAAAAGTGGGAAGAGAATCGTCCAAAGAAAGAATCCGTTTTGGTCAAATTCAGCTACAGACAATATGCTACACTTCCATCTTTTTCGTGAAGTCTGACGTAGTAGCTACCACAAAGCCGGTAAAGACCTGCATATTAACGTCAACCCATTAATATATGACTGCAAAGATTATATGATTTATTATCTGGACTTCCACATATGATTCAATATGGTCTCATTGGTAAAAGAACAAGTTGAAGAAATCTTTGAAGATTTATACCTGAGCTGAGCCAAGAACATATATGGCTGAATAATGCCGACCGTGGATCACCATGTCAGCCAACATAGCAAGAGGAATGGTAAGTGATATGCCCAAAGTGGCCACGAGGGGAGTTGTCCATATAACACTAAGTGCCCTGAGTAGGTGAGAAAATCTCTAAATATAAAGATTTCGACTTGTAGATTGTGTTAATTAATGAGATTGATTTTATCATATACCAGAGGTAATCTGAGACTACGCTTCCAATGAATCCATTGGCAAAAACTACTTCATCCGTTATAGCAGAGTGGGGAATCTTAAACTCAGGTTCAATTCCTAAGGCTGTCAGGGGCCACACTGAAAGAAACATGACAGAAAATTATAACTTTAGTAAAACAATGAATAGATTTTTTCCATCTTGGAAAGATAAATTACAACAGAGACCTCAAAAACCCAAAAATGAATGGGGTATGGGGAAAAGAAAAATGGGAAATGCGTGAGTCTGCAAGAACCAAGTTATGAGTGCATGAAAAGTATTAGGTGGTCAAAGAACCTTATGAGTTGGTATTGATGAACAAATGTAGAAGCATGGCTTACGTATAGACTTACCAAGCCACCATAGGCCTATTAGAGTAAACAATCCGATATATCCAAAAAGCTTTTGCAAATCAACCCTTTCTCCATCTTCACCAGAAAGTTTTTTAAGAAGAACTGCACATATATGGTAAAAGAAGTGGTCATAATTCATCAAAGAAATACATGACAGAATCAAGAGCTAAATGGATGAGATATTGCCTTACCTGTAAAGAGAGCATATGTCATGGCCGAGAGAAGGCCAAAAAGATCTCCAACAAGAGAGCGCTTTCCATTGCTGGACACAAATATCAACTGTCAACGCCCAAAAAAAAAAAGATTACAAAGAGCAAGCTGGTATTGGTATATTCATTCAGAAGACTCAGTAGAAGCAGCAGTTTGCAGGATATTCTATAACATCCTAAGATAATATAACTATCTTCTAAGACAACTTGGCTCCATGACACTGCGGCATAATTTTGTACACTTCCTTCCTGTCTCTGTCAAATTATGAATGACACTAACAGAGTAACCACATAAGAACAGATATACACTTTTAAAAAATGCAGAGGAAAAACCAGAGCGGTAAGTAGAATTTCAGAAAGAAAGAGAAGATGCTATTTGAAAAACTGCTCCTTCACTAATGCCCCAAATATGAGCTACTAGTAGAGATGCTACCAGGGTGGAGAAGAGATCTCAACAAGTACTTCAACTGCACAGCAGTTGATACAATAATAAAAATTTTAATTCATCAGAAAAAAACTATAACAACTGATACAATTTGGATTGAAATAAAAGCTTAGCAATCAGAAGAGGTTTTTACTTCTGTTATGTATTAAATGACAGATTACATAAGCAATTAGGGACCAATGTTTGCCAGCCAGCTTAGATCACAGAGGATGAAAAAGGACTACCTCCTACAACAGCACATGTTACTTTGATTGACCCCTAAGAAGTCTGTTAAAACCAGAAAAAAAAAAAACTATGTGATGTAATAATCAAAAGATAGAGTAAAGGCTTACCCAGAACTTGATTGTGAATCATCATCAGCTGCCCAGGTTTTCCCCAAAGTTGTCATGGCAACCCCAGCCATACTGACAAAAACAGAAACTATTTTTGCCATATTTAAAGAATCTTGCCCCATACTTGCACCAATGAAAAGAGTGAAAAGTCCTGAAGTGGATGATAATACTGTTGCACTAGCAACACTTGTACGTGCAAGGGCAGCATTTGATAGATACTGAAAGCAACCAAAAAAAATCCATTCTAGCGCTTCAAAATGTTGTCATAGAACAAAATAAACACCAAAGTTAAACATGTATGATTGAAGAAACAGGGAAATTTGAAGGACGATAGAATATACAATCTAAGGACTGTCGAAATAGGCTAAAAGAATGAACCAGCAATATATAGTTTAGAAAGAGCAAAAGATCAAGCATGAGAAGCATGGAAACATTTCATTGCACCAATATGGTCAATACAATGAGACATTTGACTACCTTAAGAACAAGCCAACTTTAGCTTCTCAAATTTTTAAAGCTTCTTAAAAACAGTCCTACCAAAGTTATCTATCTAGTAATCTAACCATTCCAGAAAGAATTGAAACAAATTACTTCGCAGGACATATAGCACATCAAAAGTGTAATGCTTTGGTGCTTCCTAATTGCCGAAAGGACATCAGTTTGAAGTTACTCACCTCTGACATAAACCAGAGAGGTGCAACGGAAAGTCCATGCAGAGCAATTTGCCTGGTTGTAAGTTCTGTGTTTACCTTTGGCACATTAATATCATTATATTTAGACACCAATGGCTCTCCTTCTGGAAGAGTAGAAAGGTCTAAATCACTATCTTTTCGAATCAAACTCCCCAGTTCCATTTCACTTTTGACCGAAAACTTATCGCTTTCTACATTTTTACCACTTTTAGAAAAGTGGCTAAGCAAGTTACGCAACCAGTCCTTAATGAATGCTACTGGGAGGTAAACTACCATAAGGGAAGCTCCAAGGTATGTAATTGCAAATGGCTGCTTATAAATCGTAAAAATATCCTGTTAAGAAAAATATTATTCAGAAAAGCATTCATAGATAGAGAGTTTTGGTGCTGGCATACTACATGATAATGTTTCCCCAAAAAAGGTAGCCCTCAGGCAGAATTGCTAAATTAAAGTGCTTTAACAGAATAGTGTCTTACTGTGATGGATAAAGATTCAGAGGTTGCGATCGAGATATCCCGATAACTTTACAATTTTAAATCATCGTGTCCTTCAGTGGACATATTTAACATATAACATCACAAGATATAACCGGAAAATTGGAAATGTATCTTCCATCCCTTTAAGAACTTGCAGTTCTAATTTAGCCGAAATCATGACTGCATGTTTTCAGATTAGCTATATGTATTAATTATTCGATCAATGGGATTTTGATATCAACTACAGGATTTATGATTGACGTATGAAATTTGAAATGGTGTATCAATTGAAAATGTTACTTCATAGAAAGCTTTTACACCAACTCTAGTTAAGCTAAACATCAACTTGCATACATCTCTCTCAGGCACAATAGCCTCCTATTTGAATTTTCCATCAATATATTGTCCTATGAGAGAAATAAGCCCCAGAACATTCTTGTCTTCAATTGGTATTATAGAAGCCTGACGATCACAACAGAAATCAAGGAAAAATAAAACAAACCCCAATATGCCAAGTAAACAAACAGAAACGTAGTGCATTCACCCGAAATCGAAGAGAAATTGATTTATTTGGCTAACGAGACTAAATGAGAATTTTAAAGCATGGAATGCGTAAAAGCTTACCTGGGTAACTTCGGCCGAGATGACCCATATAATTACGACAGTAGCTATAAGACCTAATCCAGCCTTGTATCTCCAACCCATCACAAATCAAACTATGCCTAGTTGGAGAAACTACAGGGATTACGAAGATCCGCACAGTTCTGTATCAGCCTTCAATGTATCACAATGTCAACGATATTTAAGAATGAGATCATAGGGAAAGGAATGCTTTCAGTCTTGCGTAAGAATTCGACAGCGTAGGAACAGAAAGAAAACTGGCCACTTTGCGCGGGTATGGCGAAGCAAGTTTGCGGGGGGATTAGGATTCATGCATGCAAAGGAGAAAAGCCGGAGTCCTCGGATGAATGAGAAAGCCAGAGGGAGCTATTGAGATAGAAAATTGAATTTGCTTCTAAATTTCTTATACTTCTTTACCAAAATAAGTTAAAGTTATACAAATGAGTATTTGTAGTTTTAATTTTAGTAATTAACTAATTTTAATTTTAAATTTATACTATTGTATATAGTCTTAACTCTTAATGGTCGACAAAATTATATCTGTTAATATATTAATAAAATAAAATAAAACATAAAAATGAGATTAAAATATATGAGAGATTAGAAGTTGTGAAAAGTTTAATAATTTTCCACCTCTCTTTTTTTGAGATGTAGTAAATATTACGTATTTAAAAGTAAATTTTAAAAAATTGACATGCACTATGCATTAGAAAAATTGGGCGGTTATTTAGCAACAGTTATCGACACGCAAACTATGATTTAATGGCAATTTGCAAACTATCATTATCAGAATTTGAGATACAATGATAATTTGTGTGTATATATATATATATTGTTAAATATAAAAGACTTAATGGCGGTTAAGCCTATTGCCGCTAAGTTGTAGTCATTTGATAATAAATTAGGATGACTAAACAGCAATTAAGTTTAATCATTGTTAAGTAAATTGAAGGAGAAAATAACGCGGTACTAACTTTTTTTTTAAAAATTTTTCATATACTAACTATTTAAAACTATTTCCTTATATATTAACTTTTTGTTGAATTCGACCAACTCCTAGTTGAATTCAGCGCAAAAATACAATAAATTTGACCAAGTTTTGGTCGAATTTGTTACATGTTGTATTTTTTATTAATCTTCACATAGAATTCGATCGAGTGTGGGTCGAATTCTGTATACGATAATTTTTTATTTATAAACCACACCAAATTCGACCAGCCTCTGGTCAAATTTGGTGTGTTATTTTGACACCAAATTCTCGATTGATATACAACATGAATATAATTATTATTAAAATATTAAAAAAAATTTTACATCAATTTCTTTAAAACAATATTGATGTTGAAAATTTTTTTTTATTTAAACTAAAATTATGTAATAAATAAATTATACATGATTATTTTATTTTTATATAATATTTAGTTTCATTAATTATATTAAAAAAGATATATAAATTAGATAATAATAACTTTTAATAATTTGAAAGTTTTATTTTGATTATTTTCTTAGATTTTAAGAATATTCTCAGTTTTTATATTTTAAATGAATAAAAAATATTAAAATATATAAATTGTAGTGGAAAACTAGATATTAAAAAATAAAATAATGCCAATTACAATTGTCATTAATTAAATTTACTATTATTAAAATGAAAAACAATATAACGAATTTAATGAACCAACCAATTTTAATTAATGTGAATAATAAATGAACTAATTAGTAAATTATGAAATCATATTTTTTCTAAAAATATTCATGTATATTTTTTATTTTACTTTATACAAATAATGTTATTTATTTTTGAAATATGAAAATTTTTTTATATGTGTTAACAATTTATTTATGTATATATTTTATATGTATTTTATCATTTATTTGTTGATTATTAAAGTGGCCTACATAATTAATTTTTTTATTAAATTAAATTAATGATATTTTTTATTTATCTATAAAGATTTTGATTTATTTATTTTAAAACATCTATTTATTATTATAGTTTATAAAATTATAATATTAATAAAATACATGAATTTTTTTATTATGATAATAATGAGATGGCATTTGTTATTTTATTAAATTAATGTATATAATTATTATTAATGTGTAATGGTTTTCATAATAATTTTAATAAAATGTATTTAATTATTGTTAGCAATTTAAAAGATTTAAATTAATTTAACTTTTATTTTTGTTGACAATTTTAAGAATATTCATAATTTATATATTTTTTTAAGTTTTAATGAATCAATATGTAACTATATTAATACCAATTTTTGTTTTATTTTTTATTTTTTATTTTTATTATAGTTTGTAATTTTATGGATGTATACATATAATACAAAGTAAATATATAAATTTTTTAATTATAGATTTTAATTTTGTTTATGAAATAATTTTTTTTGTTAAATATTTTTTTATTTACCCTAAGCCACATACGACAAAATAATAGTCTAATAATTTGGAATGAGAATTTTTTTAAAATCTCAATAGATAATATGATCGTACAAATAAAATATTATTTAATTTGATTAGTCTGGTAAGACAGGACGAGATTGGCATGTTGATTGATTGTGTCCGGTTTGTCTGCAGATTCCACATCGTGAAGGTTTCCCATGTTGTCTATAATCCATTGAACTATTTATGTGAGTTAAGTTTGAGCGTCTTTATTTTCGAGCCATTTCAGGATGAGGCTGCACCTTCTGTCCATTGTAGACTAGCAAATTTTCATGACTTCCGATTGGATAAAATTTCTCCTGATATGCTTTCAATATAGTTTCCAATCGAAAAATATTATTGACCAGTCGATTGTAGTCAAAGCCCCACTTTAAATATGTCGCTATTGTATGTTCACATAGAAAGTGCAGAGCTTGAAATTCTCCACAATCGCACTTTCCGACACTAAGATCTAGCTTGCAAGTACGCCTAAACTGTCCGTTTAGTTCATCAAATAGTTCTTCCACTTCAAATAAAGACCTATGTAGATTGAAATCAATCACTATACACCTTCTTGTGCGTTCGCGATTTATTTGCAAATCTTTCGTCACGATCTTCGAGAAGTCGGTGTTTTGAGATGAAATATGTGCCTGTATGGTCGTAGCTTGTGTTGTGAAATATTCTACTAATTTATACATAGTTGCTTTTACTAATCCGATCACAGGCAAGTGCCGCATCCTGAGGAAGACGCCATTCATACATTCGACAAGGTTTGTAGTCATTTGACCCCACCGGAGACCTTTTGTGTCGTACGCACGAGACCACTGTTCCAGTGGTATATCTGCTATATAGTCTGCGCCTGTGTCATACCAGATTCGTATAGCTGCTAGTTCTGCATCCACCCGATGGCGCTCACAATAGTATCATGTTATCCATATACATAGTTTCAGTTGAGAAACTAACTATATTATTAGTAAAAAGAAAAAAAAAAGAGCAAACCTATATTAATAAACTTTTCTAGTAAGTATTTGTTGTACGTTTCTGTCACGACCCATTTTCTGGGTACATGACCGGCACAATGATGAATATCCCATCACTGTAAGCCTTTCGACAAATTCTTACTCATGAGTAAATTATTAGTCATTATCTCTATATTCTCAAAATAACCATTCCTTAATAAATACGAAGAAAATATATCAAATTTTCTTAATTAAAAATAATAGATTCTCAATACAAAATACATTATCATACTGAAATACAAGCCAAATACCAAATCCCTGACCTAGATGTCCTAGACGATTACAGAGCACTATAATCTATGACAAAAGAGGAGCCTACCCAACAGCGGGAAGGTCCAAGGTGATTTACTCCTCTAGTGGATATTCTTCGCCGGTAACTTGATCTGAAAAAAATTTTACAAAGAGTGTGAGCTTTTAAACTCAATGAGTGAATCGACCTCGCGTTAATAAAATTCAAATACATCGCCAGTCATGTAAGTATATCCGAAGGCTCAAACTCAACCAATAGACATAGTTAGAAATTACATACAAGAAGATAAAAATTCATCCAATTCAACAAACGTTACTAGTACTCATCAATGGCAATATATCCCGGAGAGCGCACACAGGCCGGCTCACCAATTTTGTATATTTCCGCCATGACGCACAACCTCATCTTCATAGGGCACCTCACGGATTTATTACCAATCCGGGCTATATCCCTACTGAGGGAATTGTTGTCTCCACACTCATTGGTCAAGACACCCTTTCAACCGGGTTTTCCGCCTTACCGTGAGAGGGGGTACTGTCCCGCTCAATCACAATCAATAGTACAACATTTCATATCATAATCAGAAGTATAATGTAATATTCATTTATATAACAGGTATAATATATAGGTATATTATAGATTTATAAACCACAAATCAAGATAACAATTAAACGATTTTTGAAAAGATTCAAACTCCACATCATCAGGAGATATTTGCTTCGTCTTATCCATACTTCTGGATTAATTATCTCATTAGATTCGTCATTCTGAATCAAATTTCCCCCTATGAATCTTGGGAGTGTCCTACGACATACTTTTTATCACCAGCAATGCTAAAACTCTATTAAAACGGGGTCGTTTCACTCACCTGGATTCCGTACGAGTATCGCTTCTCTAAGTCGTTACGGTTAAGAGTACTCAGGTGAATTTCAGTGTTCCGTTACGGAGATTTTCATGAAAGATTAGAGAAAATACGTTATGATTGTTTTCGTACAGATGCTGTTCATACGTACGATTACTATTTATACCAGAAATAGAGAATACAATCTGTAAAAGAGTACACCAGGTAAGTTCCCAGGAAAGAGTGGAGGGTAACAATGGACACGCTTAAAAACCAGGTCTTTCCTTAGCTAGAACTTTCCTAGACATGTATTTTTCACAGTTTACATCATATTTCGGTAATCAAAATAACATATAGACAGCTAAGGACAGTTTTTCTGATGTGGAAGATCAGCCAAAGACACAACCACAGAGCATACTTAAGAAAATAACTTCTAAAATTTGAAAGACATAGAAAGGGCATAGTATCCTTACCTAAGCTGAAAAGCAAAGGCCCAAAATCTCAGAGGTCTAGCGTCGGACCAAGAAATATTAAGGAGAGAAGAAGAGAAATTGAAGGTGTGATTTTGAAAATGAAATGGAAGGGTCTATTTATAGGAAAATTTAAGGGTACTATTCTATCTACCCCGTCTCACCTACCAATTTCACTTACTAGTCTCATGTCACGTCCCAAAATCTGAGCACGTGACCGGCATGGAAAGTGAATTTCACCTCACCTCTGTAAGCCTATCTTTCTCTTAAGCACAATACTAAACCTTATTTTGGTTATTCTTTTAAATGCAATTAATTTAAATTACATAATTTAAGAAATAAAAAAAAAACTATTTCTCTTCTCACAAAATGATAAGAAATTATGGCTAAACTGAGTTTCTCATACACGTTACAATGATACACATTACATCGCTGAACAAACCTACCCGATTACAGAGCTTTTCTAGATTTATACATTAAAATAAGTCCTAAGCATTATACCTTTATCCTAAACAAATGAAAAAAAGTAATCTTGGCGTGAACGTCATCAAATTAGGAAGTTCTCCATACCTGAAACTGAAAACAACTTCTACTTGAGAGAATCCTACCACATTCACACACAATATAGGTATACATATATACATGCAGATATATATAATTGATCTAACGATATAATCATCTAAGTTTTGGTGTACAAGATATTTATCAAGACACACACATTGAAATCACCTCGCAATTATTAACAACGTATTTAAGATCAAGCCAAATCACATTTCAAACAATTCAAACCATTCATACAATTCCAAATCAAGTTCCCAGACATTTTTCGGGTCTCGTCCACAATAAGTGGCCGTTGCCCCACGGCCCCTGCCGCATCCTCCCTTATTTCACTCATGTCCTCAAAGGGACAAATCTGTAATCCAACCTTATTTCACCCTGTCTTTAAAAGGACGAATATCATATTCAACATCATGTGGCCATAGTGATTTCATTCCACCCTTATTTCATCCCATGGGATCCCATGAACTCCACTTCCATTTCTTTCGAGATCAAACACAATCACATTACACAACCATAGACATCCATATGCATTCTATTTTAGGAAAAGTTCACAATAGTCTCACATGTGAACATTTCAACGTATAACATAAATGCATTAATTTCATGTCACACACACACACACACACACACACACACACACACACACACACACATATATATATATATAGATATATATATTTATAGTACACTTTTAATATATACATTAAATAGGCAAACAAGGTAAGGTAGGATCTCTCACCTCGATTCCAAGCTAAAATTCTACACTTCAAATCAGAGGATAAATGCCAAGGAACTCATCAAAGGCCTAAAGATTAAGCCAAGCGAAGAGATAACACTTAATTAGAACATAGGCTATCATTCATTTAGCTTTATTATGTTTTGAGGTTAAAATCAAAACTAATCTTTGAGAAATTTCTGGGAATAAACTATAGCTCCAAAAATTATGAAACTTGACCTATAACCTCCTTTATATGTTAACATGATATGGTAAAAATTTCAGATTTAAATTCCATCGTTTGACCCCACTAAAGACCTTATTAGTGTCTGTAGGTCAAAGCTCTCTACATTCCACCTAGGGGACATTTTTCTATTTAGTAAGCCTATCAATCCTTAGCCAATTGCTATGATATTTGGTAAACCATTAGTATGAGGTCTTATCTAGGTGCCATAAAAATTTCGGGTCAAAATAAGATCATTTAACCCTTGAATAAGAAATAAACTTCACATCTGACCAGATTAGCCCTTGCACCAAGATCATATTACATTTATTCTAGAGTTTGGCTAATTAAAACCCCTCTAAGAATGAGCGTGTGTACATGAAATAAAATCTTTAGTCTTTCATCCCTTCGTATCAGTATAGTTTCCCATATAATTCTACAACCATTCCCTTTGCATTTTACCCATGAACTAATTGTAAAAATAAAAAGTAAACAATATTATCAAACTTGAGAATCATTAACTTGCAGCATCAAAAGTCATCAAAACATAATGCACCCATGTTATATGATTTACGATATATCAACTACTACTTTATCTTTATCACCTTAATACAAAATAAATGATACCAACAGATCCCACAATCTCCACTTTTTTTTCTTTCAAGTGATGACTCACCGAATGAACAATAAAGCCATCTTTATTTGTAGCCATTGCCGTCTTCATTCCTAGTGTCTAGAGTCATTAACCCTTCAAACTCAAGATATGCTCTGTTTTTCTCTCTTCATGGTTTCGCCCTTCCTTCCTCTCGGTTTTGTTCTGGTTGGAGCTGAGAATTTCATCTTTCAATCCTCAAGATCTGCTCCTTAAATTCCCAGAGGTTTTAGAGCTTCTTTCTCTCTTGGACATACTCCAAAAGGTGGCGAGAATTTCCCCATTTTCTCTCATGAAAACAGAGCAACATTTTTCTTTCTGTTTCTCTCGGTTAGCTCTCCATTTTACTTATCCTCTCTCAGTTTGGTGCAGCAGAGAAGGGGATGCCCACTGGTTGCACATGGAAGTGGAGAAAGGGAGCAGATAATTATGGAGAGGTTCACGAGAAAAGAAATGGGAGAAGGGTCCAAAACTATCTCTTTCTCTTTGTCGGATATGGGGAAGGTTTCTGCTGTGCTCTCTTTCTTGGCTCAATGACAAAAGAATGCTAGGAAATTTATTTCTTGCAGCCAAATGCAAAGGAGTGTGGGACCTTTGTCTATCTCATTTCCCAAAACATTTTTGCTTTTTCAATAAGGTCTATAGTCCAATTAGTAAAATTGTATTTATACCTCCAAAATTATTGCTAACCATATCTTTATGTTATATATATATAATTTAAATAATTCCTCACATTTCCATTTTTTTTAATTCTCTCTTTTTTTTTAAAAAAAAAATTCACGTAATAAATTTTCCCAATAAATTTCTAACTACTATTTTTTTTTAAATCCTCGGGGTATTACATCTCATCTACTAGTTTCACTTATTAGTCTCATCTACCAATTTCACTTACTAGTCTCATATACTAGTTTCACATACTAGTCTCATCTACTAGTCTCACTTACTAGTCTTATCTACTAGTATAATCAATTTGCTAATTTAGTTTCCTTTTAATTTAGTCCCTTAGAGAATTCTCTCATATAAAATGTCATTTTCTCCTACAAATTTCTTTCTAATTTTCTCTTATGATCAAACCACATCTAGTACTTGACATTTTGATTGTACAGATGAACAGTACCATATACATAAATAGTATTATATGGGTGAATAGTACTGTACACTGAAATAGTAATAGTAGTTTGTAAACACGCATTTATATTTTATTTTTCATGGGTATTACATTATCACCCCTTTTAAGAAATTCGGTCCTCCGAATTTAAATTACCTCAAGTCGTGAAAAGATGCGGATATCTAGAACGCATGTCGGCCTCAGCTTCCCATGTGGCTTCTTCGTGAGTTTGATTCCTCCACAACACCTTGACTGATGGTATCTCTTTAGATAGGAGTTTCTTTACTTGACTATCGAGGATAGCCACCGGTACCTCCTCGTATGACAAGTTTTCATCTACTAGGATAGAATCATTGTGAGAAGGGTGAAGTATGTGAGAAGGGTCAGGAAGGTACTTCCTCAACATGGATACGTGAAAACAGGGTGAATCCTTTCCAATTCCATAGGTAGGGTAAGCCGATAAGCCACTTTTTCCACTCGTTCTAAAATCTCATAAGGCCCGATGTACTTAGGACTCAACTTTCCTTTCTTTCCAAATCTCAACACACTTTTCATTGGAGAGACTTTTAGGAATACCATATCGCCGACTGAGAACTCCAAATCACGTCGTCTGTGGTCAGCGTATGCCTTTTGTCTAATTTGAGCTGCTCGTATCCTATCCTGTATTGTTTTAACCTTGGTTAGGGCATCCTGGGCCAAGTCGGGTCCTAATGCTTTTGCTTCACCTACCTCGAACCAACCGATTAGAGATCTGCAACGTCTCCCGTACAAGGCCTCAAAGGGTGCCATCCCAATAGTGGCTTGGTAGCTGTTGTTGTATGCAAACTCTACGAGATACAAATACTTCTCCCAGCTACCACTAAAATCTAAGATACAAGCTCATAACATGTCCTCTAGCGTCTGAATCGTCGGCTCTGACTGTCCGTCTGTCTGTGGGTAAAAAGCGGTACTGAGGTCCACTCGAGTACCTAATGCTTCTTGAAAACTTCTCCAGAAATGAGAAGTAAATTGAGGACCTCTATCAGAAATAATAGATATGGGTACTCCATGTAGCTTCACTATTTCCTTAATATACAATTGTGCCAACGTCACCACACCGTAAGTGGTTTTGACTAGAATAAAGTGTGCTGATTTGGTTAGTCGGTCAATAATGACCCAAACTGAGTCATAACCTCCTGTGGAGCGAGGTAGACCAACAACAAAGTCCATCACTTGTTCCCATTTCCATTCAGGAATCTCTAATTGCTATAACGAGCCTCCTGGCTTTAGATGCTCAGCCTTAACCTGTTGACAGGTTAAACAACGAGACACAAATTCTGCTATGTCTTGTTTCATTCCTTTCCACCAGTAGATCTGTTTCAGATCCTGATACATCTTGGTGGCCCCTGGATGTACAACATATGCAGCATTATGGCCTTCCTCCATGATGTCTTGTCTAAGAGTTCCAACATCTGGTATGCACAACCGTTGTCCAAAACACAAGGCTCCTGTATCGTCGAGTGTGAAACTATTCGCTTCATCATTCTTTACCTTATCCATAATTTGGACAAGCTCAGGATCCTCCATTTGGGATATCCGTATCTGGTCTACAAGGGAAGATCTAGCCCTGATATGGGCTAAAAATGATCCTACCTCGAGAGTAGCACCTTTTGCTCTCATCTCCTGTAGTTCTTTGACCAATGGTCTTCTTGTCACTGCTATATGGGCTAGACTACCCATAGATTTTCGACTCAAAGCATCTGCCACCACGTTCGCTTTGCCTGGGTGGTAAAGAATATTACAATCATAATCTTTTAGTAATTCTACCCATCTCCTTTGCCTCAAGTTTAGGTCCTTTTGGTCGAAAATATACTTTAGACTTTTATGGTCAGTGTAGATTTCGCAGGTTTCTCCGTATAGATAGTGTCGCCATATCTTTAGAGCGAAAATTACTGCTGCCATCTCCAGATCATGGGTAGGGTAGTTTTGTTCATGTTTCTTAAGCTGTCTTGATGCATATGCCACTACCTGGCCATGCTGCATGAGAACGCATCCCAACCCTACTCTTGATGCATCGCAGTACACTGTAAAACCTCCAGGTCCTAAGGGTAAGACCAATACAGGTGCAGAGATTAACCTTTTCTTGAGTTCTTGGAAGCTTTCTTCACAAGCGTCATCCCATTGGTACTTTACTCCTTTCCTAGTTAGTCGTGTGAGAGGGGCAGCTAACTGGGAAAATTTTTGGATGAAACGACGATAATATCCTGCCAATCCCAAAAAGTTACGAATCTCCGTGATAGAGGTAGGTCTAGGCCACATTTTGACTGCTTCCACTTTGCTTGGGTCTGCTTGGATGCCATCCTTGGAGATCACATGTCCTAAGAAAGTCACGCGATCAATCCAAAACTTGCATTTAGAGAATTTGACGTACAATTGATGATCCCTCAATGTCTGCAACACAATACGAAGGTGTTGTTCATGCTCTTCTGAAGTCTTTGAGTACACCAGAATGTCATCTATGAAGACAATAACGAATTTGTCTAAGAAGGATTTAAAAATCCTATTCATTAAATCCATGAAAACAACTGGAGCATTTGTTAGTCCAAATGACATTACCAAGAACTCGTAGTGCCTATATCTGGTACGGAAGGCTGTTTTAGGCACATCCTCCTCCTTGATCTTGAGTTGGTGATAACCAGACCTCAAGTCAATCTTTGAAAAACACTTGGCTCCTTGAAGTTGATCAAAGAGGTCGTCAATACGAGGCAACAAGTATTTATTTTTTATAGTTACTTTATTCAATTGCCTGTAATCTATGCATAGCCTCATCGATCTGTCCTTTTTTTTCACGAACAGAACAGGAGCTCCCCAAGTGTCACATCCCAAAAATTGAGCATGTGAAAAGATACTACTCATTTGATAAAATTCTCAAACATACGTTATTTACATATATTCTGTAAGGTTTTATATTCAACCTTAATCATTCATTCCACACTACAGAATTATATTCATCTGATAAGCAAATATAGACATACATAGTCTGATATTTCTATCTCATCGCAAGCCTAGGAGACCTATAGAAAGTACAGAGCGTTCCTAGTATCCACATTAATAAGTACTGGTATCCCACCAGACAGAAATAGAGGATAATTCCAATGGGCTTCTATTCTTCAAATGGATACTCTTGTTCTTTGTTTTCTGTATCTGAAAAAAAATAATCATAGGGAGTGTGAGTTTATTTAAAAACTCAGTAAGTAAATAACTGTACTATATAAAATATCAAAAGTACAAATACCACATTTACTCATATAATTAATTGTCTTATACATCGAGTAGTATGAGACTCTAATCCTTTCAAACTCATCAATAAGATTTCATAGATATACACCGAGTAGTATGAGACTCTAACCCTTTCAAACTCGTGAATAAGATCTCATAGGTATACACGGAGTAGTATGAGACTTTAACCCTTTCAACTCGTGTATAGATTTTATAGATATGCACTGAGTAGTATGGGACTTTAACCCTTTCAAACTCGTGTATAAGATTTCTTAGATATACACTGAGTAGTATGGGACTTTAACCCTTTCAAACTCGTGTATAAGATTTCTTAGATATACACCGAGTAGTATGGGACTTTAACCCTTTCACACTCGTGTATTAGATCCCGTAGATCTTTACTCATTAATAAGATAATGAGAATTCATCACATAGTACAATTGTCATGAAATAAATAATTTCTACATACTCTTATTTCTACTGATCATCATATACTCCCATATGAAAAAATTAATTGCTTATTATCCAAATAATATTGTAAATGAGACTTATATTGTACTTTGACGAGTAATATCAAATTAGCTGAGCAAGGTTATTCACTCACCTTGATGTTTGTCCAAGTTTACCTTGTTCCACACTAGAATTTGTGTAGAAAAATTTTCTAGTAAAATATATTACAAGGAAACATAAGAAAGGAAACAAAATCACGAAAATACGCAAAATTTTCTGATTGGTACAGTAACGGTTCACTGCAGTGCCGATTCGCTGCAGTGTCGGTTCGCTACAGTACATTGACTGCTACAGTACTGTTGACTGCCGACACTACAGTAACTGCTACAGTAACTCGAAGAAAATTTTCCAGATTTTTCCGAAATCTCTGGTCGCTACAGTAACTCGAATTTTTGCAGAAAAATCTTTCAAAAATTCATCCTTTCCTTTCTTGTTTCAAAACCAGAATTTCAACTCTTTTAACCGATTATAACTCAAATATAACTTCTAAAACAACTGAGATTCATGAATTATCATCAAAATCTTCAAGAACAAAACCTCCTCTGATCTTCTACATAAACTGAAATTTAAAGAAAATAATGAGATTAAAGCTTACCTTTGATCTCTACCAAGCTTTTGAACCGAACAATTCTCAAAAACAACACCAAATCTATAGGAGAGTTGAGAGGGAAGGTTGAAGGTTGAGAGACTTGTGAGAGAGTGAATGAAGAAGATACAGGAGAAAAATGAAGCTAGAAGGGAGAGAGAGAGTTAAAATGTGGTGGGTTAGTTGGGTAACCCAATGGGTATCCATAACCCAACATCCAAACCCATCCAGTCAATTTACAATAAATGGACTAATTGACCATTCTGAAACCACTTTTCCATGAATTTCACCATTCTTAGAATATATCCCACATTGTGCAAATATTTAGTCCAGTCATTTAACTCAATTTTCATAAATAATATTCAAAGAGAACAATTAAATATGAAAATTAAATATGACCAAAATAAATAACTAAAGTAACGTTGTAAAATTCTAAAATACTCTTAAGCGAATTATATTCCGAAATTAATGGGTATTACATTCTACCCCCCTTAAAAGAATTCGGTCCTCCGAATTAAAATCTTACCTCAAGTTTCAAATAAATGTGAATAGTTTTTCCACATTTCATCTTCTGCCTCCCACGTAACTTCCTCGCGAGAATGATTCCTCCAAAGAACCTTGATAGTAGGAATTTCTTTAGTACGCAATTTCTTGACTTTTCTATCAAGGATAGCTACTGGTACTTCTTCGTAGGTGAGAGTTTCATCAAAATGAACTTCTTGGGGTTGAATGACATGAGAAGGATCAGGAAGATACTTCTGTAGCATAGACACATCAAATATTGGATGAACTCCTTCTAGGTCGGAAGGTAGGTCTAGGCGATATGCCACATTACCCACTCTGTCTACAACCTTATATGGGCCAACATACCTCAGACTAAGCTTGCCTTTCTTCCCGAATCTCATTACTCCCTTCATAGGTGAGATTCGTAAGAAAACCATATCACCTATTGCAAATTCAAGGTCACGTCGTCGGTTGTCCGCATAAGACTTCTGTCTACTCTGAGCAGTTAACAACTTCTCTCTGATCAGTTTAACTTTATTTATATCTTCCTGTATCATCTCAGGTCCAAATATTTTGGTTTCACCAAGTTCAAACCAACCTATAGGACGTCTCCCATATAAAGCCTCAAAAGGTGCCATCTGGATACTGGCTTGGTAACTGTTATTATAAGCAAATTCAATAAGAGACAAATGATCTTCCCAACTTCTACTGAAATCCATCACACAAGCTCTTAGCATATCCTCTAAAGTCTGAATTGTCCTTTCGGACTGTCCATCAGTCTGAGGATGGAATGCTGTGCTAAGATTCACTTTGGTACCCAAAGCCTCTTGAAAGACTTTCCAGAACCGAGAAGTAAACTGAGGTCCTCGATCTGATATAATGGATATTGGTACACCATGAAGTTTCACTATTTCTTTAACATAAAGTCGAGCAAGTTTTGCTACACTGAAAGTGGTATGAACAGGAAGAAAATGTGCTGACTTAGTAAGTCGATCCACTATGACCCATATTGAGTCATTTCCTTTTGTTGACCGAGGTAAACCTACCACAAAATCCATAGTGATCCTTTCCCACTTCCACTTGGGAATATCTAGTTTTTGCATCAAACCAGGTGGTCGTCGATGTTCAGCTTTAACTTGCTGACAAGTCAAACATCGAGCTACAAAGTCAGTCACGTCTCGCTTCATGCCCTCCCACCAGTAAACTTGTTTCAAGTCCTGATACATTTTCACAGCACCAGGATGTACAACGTAGGGCGAACCATGAGCTTCCATTAAGATTTCATGTTTCAAAGATTCAATGTTGGGGACACAGAGTCTCCCATTAAACCATAAGACTCCTTCTTCATCTACCAAGAAACTTGGTGCTAGACCTTGCCTTACCTTATCTCTGATTTTGACCATATCAATGTCATTTTCTAAAGTTGCTTTTACTTTTTCAATAAGGGATGATCTAACTGTTAAATGAGCCAGAAATGTACCTGACTCAGTGATCTCGAAGAATACTCCATCAGCTTCCAATTCTTGTAGTTCATATATTAGAGATCTCCTTATAGTGGCAATGTGAGCTAAACTTTCCACAGACTTTCGACTTAGAACATCAGCCACTACATTTGCTTTACCTGGATGGTAAATGATGGTACAATCATAATCTTTCAGAAGTTCCATCCACCTTCGTTGCCTTAGATTGAGATCTCTCTGCTCAAAAATGTACTTAAGGCTTTTGTGATATGTAAAAATTTTACAAGTTTCCCCATACAAGTAATGTCTCCATATCTTTAGGGCAAACACTACAGCTGCCATTTCCAAATCATGAGTGGGGTAATTCAATTCATGCTTTTTAAGCTGACGTGAGTCATAAGCTATGACTTTACCATGTTGCATTAACACACATCCTAAGCCTATCTTTGAGGCATCACAGAATACAGAGTAACCCCCTGGTCCTGATGGTAGGATTAAGACTGGTGCAGAAGTTAAATACTCTTTCAATTGGGTGAAACTTTGCTCACATGAATCATCCCAAATGTATTTAACATTCTTTCGGGTTAACTTATTTAAAGAGAGAGCCGTCTTAGAGAAATCTTTGACAAAGCGACGGTAATACCCTGCTAAGCCAAGAAAACTACGTACTTCTGACACAGTTGTTGGTCTAGGCCATTGTTTTACTGCTTCAATTTTACTTGGATCTACATGAATACCTTCTTGGGAAATAACATGTCCCAAAAATGTTACATGACTCATCCAGAATTCACATTTTGAGAGCTTTGCGTACAACTGATGCTCTCTCAAAGTCTGAAGCACTATTCTCAAATGTTCAGTATGTTCTTCATGACTCTTTGAATATATCAAAATATCATCAATAAATACAATTACAAACTTATCAAGGAATGATTTGAACACTCTGTTCATTAAATCCATAAATGTTGCTGGTGCATTTGTCAACCCAAAAGACATCATGAGAAACTCATAATGGCCATACCGTGTACGAAAAGCAGTCTTAGGTATATCATCATTCTTAATTCGTAACTGTTGATATCCAGACTTTAGGTCAATCTTTGAGAAATATTTTGCTCCTTGAAGCTGATCAAACAAATCATCTATCTTTGGTAAAGGATACTTATTTTTCACTGTGACTTTATTCAGCTGACGATAATCTATACATAGTCTCATAGAACCATCTTTCTTTTTCACAAAAAGAACAGGAGCACCCCAAGGTGAAAAACTTGGGTGAATGAACCCTTTGTTCAACAAATCTTCCAATTGTTCTTTGAGTTCTTTTAGCTCAACAGGAGCCATACGATAAGGTGGAATAGAAATTGGTCGTGTGTCTGGGACCAAATCAATACTAAACTCAATATCTCTTTCTGGCGGTAATCCAGGTAAATCTTCTGGGAACACATCTGGGAATTCATTAACCATATGAATGTCTTCTAACTTCTGTTCTTTCTTTTCTAAATCTTTGATAAAAGCTAGAAATCCCTGACATCCCTTTCGCAACATACGCCGGGCACTTAACATAGATATCATGTTGCAAGGTACATCACTTCGATCTCCTTGAAACACAAAATTACTTCTCCCCGGCATATTAAAGGAAATAACTTTGTCACGACAATTTATAGTAGCATGACAAGAAGATAGCCAGTCCATCCCTAAAATCACATCAAAATCTAACATATTGAGAACCATAAGATCTATCTCAGTTTCCATGCCTCCAACGATTATTTTACAAGAACGATAACATGTTTTAACCATCAAAGTCTCTCTCATCGGTGTGGAAACCAAGAATGGTTCTTTAAGAGTAATCGAATCAAATGCAAATCTCTTGACAAATAGGGGTGACACATATGAGTGAGTAGAACCGGGGTCAAACAAAATACGTGCAGCAAAAGTATTAACAGATAATATACCTGTAACTACAGCATTGGATGTTTGAGCATCCTGTCGGGTTAGAACATATGCTCTTGCATTTCCTCTACCAGCAGCTTGTTTTCCACGGTCACCTTGGCCTCTTCCAGAACCTCTTCCCATACTACCCCCTATTGAAGGGGTTAGTGTTCGAGTAATAGATTGTGGTCGAGGTGGCAAAGTAGACCCTTGACCTAGTCTTGTCATGAGCTGAGGGCATTCCCTTATAAAATGTCCTTTTTGTCCACAGTTAAAACAACCTGTACCAACAGTGTTTAACCTGCATTCCCCGAAGTGAAACTTTTCACACTCAGGACATTGAGGTTTTTCCCTTCTACCTTGAGTACCTCCTCTACTAGAAGAGCTAAAACCACCCCTGCTCTCTGAACGAGGCTTAGCCACACTGGCTGTAGAATAAGTTGACTTAGTAGGAGTGGCTAGAGCATTTTGTGACGCAGTAAAGGGTTTCAAAGTCCCTGAGTCTTCCCCTTGATCAAAAGATCTTCTATATCTAGCTTTCTTCTTTTGACGATATTCTTCTTTATTCTTTGACCTCTTTTCCATTCTTCGGGCCACATCAAGAGCCTCTGAGTACGAAGAGTAATCGTTCATATTAGAACCCACTTGATCATATAAGGCATCACGAAGCCCTTCCACAAACTTTTCTATTTTCTTCCTTTCAGAAGGAATGATTTTAGGGGCATATTCAGATAATTTAACAAACTGAGCTGAATATTCATCAACAGTCATGGTTCCCTGTCGTAGATACAGAAAATCCCTGGCCCTAGATGATCGTTCACTTACCGGAAGAAATTCATCCATAACCAATCTGTAAAATTCTGTCCACATAACTGGCGGTGCGCCTTGAATTCTAGCTTTCTTCTAGTTCCTCTACCATTTACCAGCCCTACCTTTTAACTGAAAGGAAGTGAATTCTACCTTTTGAGTAGGAGAACACCCTATAGCATCACAGATTGCTTCACAATCTTCAAGGAAACATTGTGGGTCCTCTTTGGGATCTTCCCCTGAAAAAGTAGGAGGCCTCATTTTCTGGAATTCAGACATTCTTACCTCCCTTACGTTATCTCCTCCAGCTAACTGAGCTGGTGGTACAATTTCAGCTTCCACAATAGGAGGATCCACTGGCAGGTTAGCTTGTGCAGCTCGACCTCTCATTTCAGCCTCAAATCGGTCAAATCGTTCATTCATCAAATTAATCACATGTGCAATAGTTGCATTGCCAACGTGAGCATCAGGTTCGACTCTCCTTGCTTGCTCACTAGTTGTGCCCTCAGTACTTTGAGCACGTAAACTATCACCACGGTTAGGATCATCTTGCATATGTACTGGTGGATTTATGGCCCTCCTTGGACCCATATGCTCATTATTATTAGAAGATCCTTCTGACATTGATCTGTCACAGATCTACACACATAACAAACAATTTTCAAACATAAACAAAATATCACTTACTAGCCCCACTGAGAAGTTATCTATAAAATGATGTTATACTCTACAAGGTCTTTTATGGAACCTAATCCTATGGTCATGCCGCGGCTCATGACAATAGGGAAGGGCCCACAAACCTATCCTCTGATACCAAATTGTCACATCCCAAAAATTGAGCATGTGAAAAGATACTACTCATTTGATAAAATTCTCAAACATACGTTATTTACATATATTCTGTAAGGTTTTACATTCAACCTTAATCATTCATTCCACACTACAGAATTATATTCATCTGATAAGCAAATATAGACATACATAGTCTGATATTTCTATCTCATCGCAAGCCTAGGAGACCTATAAAAAGTACAAAGCGTTCCTAGTATCCACATTAATAAGTACTGGTATCCCACCAGACAGAAATAGAGGATAATTCCAATGGGCTTCTATTCTTCAAATGGATACTCTTGTTCTTTGTTTTCTGTATCTGAAAAAAAATAATCATAGGGAGTGTGAGTTTATTTAAAAACTCAGTAAGTAAATAACTGTACTATATAAAATATCAAAAGTACAAATACCACATTTACTCATATAATTAATTGTCTTATACATCGAGTAGTATGGGACTCTAACCCTTTCAAACTCATGAATAAGATTTCATAGATATACACCGAGTAGTATGGGACTCTAACCCTTTCAAACTCGTGAATAAGATCTCATAGGTATACACGGAGTAGTATGGGACTTTAACCCTTTCAACTCGTGTATAGATTTTATAGATATGCACTGAGTAGTATGGGACTTTAACCCTTTCAAACTCGTGTATAAGATTTCTTAGATATACACTGAGTAGTATAGGACTTTAACCCTTTCAAACTCGTGTATAAGATTTCTTAGATATACACCGAGTAGTATGGGACTTTAACCCTTTCACACTCGTGTATTAGATCTCGTAGATCTTTACTCATTAATAAGATAGTGAGAATTCATCACATAGTACAATTGTCATGAAATAAATAATTTCTACATACTCTTATTTCTACTGATCATCATATACTCCCATATGAAAAAATTAATTGCTTATTATCCAAATAATATTGTAAATGGGACTTATATTGTACTTTGACGAGTAATATCAAATTAGCTGAGCAAGGTTATTCACTCACCTTGATGTTTGTCCAAGTTTACCTTGTTCCACACTAGAATTTGTGTAGGAAAATTTCCTAGTAAAATATATTACAAGGAAACATAAGAAAGGAAACAAAATCACGAAAATACGCAAAATTTTCTGATTGCTACAGTAACGGTTTGCTACAGTAACGGTTCGCTGCAGTGCCGGTTCGCTACAGTGTCGGTTCGCTACAGTACATTGACTGCTACAGTACCGTTGACTGCCGACACTACAGTACTGCTACAGTAACTTGAAGAAAATTTTCCATATTTTTCCGAAATCTCTGGTCGCTACAGTAACTCGAATTTTTGCAGAAAAATCTTTCAAAAATTCATCCTTTCCTTTCTTGTTTCAAAACCAGAATTTCAACTCTTTTAACCGATTATAACTCAAATATAACTTCTAAAACAACTGAGATTCATGAATTATCATCAAAATCTTCAAGAACAAAACCTCCTCTGATCTTCTACATAAACTGAAATTTAAGGAAAATAATGAGATTAAAGCTTACCTTTGATCTCTACCAAGCTTTTGAACCGAACAATTCTCAAAAATAACACCAAATCTATAGGAGAGTTGAGAGGGAAGGTTGAAGGTTGAGAGACTTGTGAGAGAGTGAATGAAGAAGATACGGGAGAAAAATGAAGCTAGAAGGGAGAGAGAGAGTTAAAATGTGGTGGGTTAGTTGGGTAACCCAATGGGTATCCATAACCCAACATCCAAATCCATCCAGTCAATTTACAATAAATGGATTAATTGACCATTCTGAAACCACTTTTTCATGAATTTCACCATTCTTAGAATATATCCCACATTGTGCAAATATTTAGTCCAGTCATTTAACTCAATTTTCATAAATAATATTCAAAGAGAACAATTAAATATGAAAATTAAATATGACTAAAATAAATAACTAAAGTAACGTTGTAAAATTCTAAAATACTCTTAAGCGAATTATATTCCGAAATTAACGGGTATTACACCAAGGTGAATAACTTGGCCTTATAAAGCCTTTATCTAGCAAGTCTTGTAACTGAGTCTTTACCTCTTTTAATTCTGTTGGCACCATCCTATAAGGGGGTATGGAGATTGGGCGAGTATCTGGAGCTAACTCTATCTGAAACTTAATCTCTCGATCTGGGGGTACACCTGGTAAATCATCCGGGAAGACATCTACAAACTCCTAAACTACTGGAACGTCCTCTACTTTCAGTTCTTCTTTCTTAATATCTTTAACAAATGCCAAGTATCCTTGACAACCCTTTCGCAATAAACGTTGGGCACACATTAATGATATAAGATTTCCAGAAATCTCACTCCGTTCACCATGAAATACGAAGGAGGGTTCCCCTGGAATATTGAACTTAACTATCTTATTATAGCAATCCAGAGTGGCATGACAAAATGCTAGCCAATCCATGCCTAAGATGACATCGAAGTCTGTCATATCCAACAACATTAGGTCTACTGTTGTATTTATTTCTCCGACTCTTATCTTACAAGCCTGGTAGCCTCGTTCTATTAGTAGGGTGTCTCTAGTAGGCGTAGTTACTAAGAACGGACATTCTAATCTAACAACTTTTTGTTTAAAGTTCTTAGCAAAGAATGGTGACACATAGGAATGCGTAGAGCCAGAGTCAAACAAAACATGCACAAAATTTGATTCAATCAGAAAGGTACCTGCTACCACCGCATTAGACGCCTAAGCATCTTGACGGGTTAAAGCAAATACTCGAGCGGTCCATCGGCTTGCTGAAGCTTGACCTCGACCACCTTGTCCTCTGCTAGCACCTCTTCCGATTCCATTTCCTCCTACAGTTACAGGGGCTCTGTTGGCAACAGTGGCCTCTGATTGATTAGGGTGTACTGATCCTTGGCCAGATCTCGTGTGGAGTTGGGGGCAATGTCTTTTGATGTGGCCCTGTTGGCCATATTGGTAACAGACCTTAGTGTTGTTGTTGGTAAAACAAGCTCCGAAGTGATTTCTTTCACATTTAGAGCACCAGGGCCTTTGTTGACCCCCTGTGCCACTTTGTTGATGCTGTGGTGCACTAGCGGTAGAGGCTACATGTCCAGTGGTTTTAGTGGGTGCAGAACTCTCTCCGTGGTAGCATGATTTTTCATCTTGTTTCCTTTTTCTTTTATTATTCCATTTTTCTTTATGCATATTTCTTTCTTCCATCATACGGGCGATGTCGACGGCTTCTGTATAGGATGAAAAATCTCGTATCTTCGATCCTACTCTGTCAAATAGGGACTCTCGAAGGCCTTTAATAAACCGTCGGATCCTTTCTTTCTCAGTTAGGACCATGTGAGTAGCATATTCAGACAACTCCACAAATAGATTGTCGTATTCATCGACAGTTCGTGCTCCTTGCCGGAGTGTCTCAAACTCATTCATCTTTGCTTCTCGTATACTCTCCGGAATAAATTGTTCTCTAAAAATTCTTTTAAAGTCCTTCCATTTGAGGGGTGGGGCATTTCTAGCCATGCCCTTTTTCCACGTTCGCCACCAGCGGTCCGCCTTGCCTCTTAATTGAAAGGTAACAAGAGTCATTCTTCGAGGTTCAGGGCACTCCAACGTGTCAAGGATTTTCTCACAATCATCTAGAAAACGTTGCGGGTCTTCATTAACATCTCCTGCAAATGTTGGCGGATTCATCTTCATAAATTCTGAGATCTTGACCTCTGTCCCTACCCAATCTTGAGGAGGGGGTGGGGGTGGCATCTGGTCTATCTCTTGCACTCTTGTAGCATGTACTGATGCCTGTGAGTCGCCTTCAAATGACTGTCTCATCAGAAGTTCCTTCAGCCCATTTACCTCGTTCTGCATTGCAGCTAATGCTTCCATCACTACAGTAGCGTCATTTTGTAATGGTACTCCACCACTTCTTTCAGGGTTTTTAGTGGGTATCTCTCTATTTTGTGCATGGTTACCTTCTGCACGATTAAGCATCTCCAGCCTTGCATCTGCTGACTGAGCAACTGGAGGGACCAGGGCCCTGCCAGATCTTATGCGGATTCCAGAAGCATTTGATTTTATTGGTGCCATCTAAACTTATTCTATAATTAAAAATAATGTGTATCGTCACCATTATGCTTCAAGGAAAGACACGAAAGGAAATGATTTTAAACTCTATAGGGCTTTTGGTAGATCTTCATCCTTTGGTCGTGCTGCAGTCACGACAATAGGGGAAGGCCCACTAAAGACACCTTGCTCTGTAATCACTAGGAGACCTAACAACCTCTCCTCTGATACCAACTTTGTCATGACCCGTTTTCTGGGTACATGACCGGCACAATGATGAATATTCTATCACTGTAAGCCTTTCGACAAATTCTTACCCATGAGTAAATTATTAGTCATTATCTCTATATTTTCAAAATAACCATTCCTTAATAAATACGAAGAAAATATATCAAATTTTCTTAATTAAAAATAATAGATTCTCAATACAAAATACATTATCATACTGAAATACAAGCCAAATACCAAACCCCTGACCTAGATGTCCTAGACGATTACAGAGCACCATAATCTATGACAAAAGAGGGGCCTACCTGACAGCGGGAAGGTCCAAGGTGATTTACTCCTCTAGTGGATATTCTTCGCCAGTAACTTGATCTGAAAAAAATTTTACAAAGAGTGTGAGCTTTTAAACTCAATGAGTGAATCGGCCTCGCGTTAATAAAATTCAAATACATCACCAGTCATGCAAGTATATCTGAAGGCTCAAACTCAACCAATAGACATAGTTAGAAATTACATACAAGAAGATAAAAATTCATCCAATTCAACAAACCTTACTAGTACTCATCAATGGCAATATATCCCGGAGAGCGCACACAAGCTGGCTCACCAATTTTGTATATTTCCGCCATGACGCACAACCTCATCCTCATAGCTAGGGCACCTCACGGATTTATCACCAATCCAGGCTATATCCCTACTGAGGGAATTGTTGTCTCCACACTCATTGGTCAAGACACCCTTTCAACCGGGTTTTTCGCCTTGCCGTGAGAGGGGGTACTGTCCCGCTCAATCATAATCAATAATACAACATTTCATATCATAATCAGAAGTACAATGTAATATTCATTTATATAACAGGTATAATATATAACTATATTATAGATTTATAAACCACAAATCAAGATAACAATTAAACGATTTTTGAAAAGATTCAAACTCCACATCATCAGAAGATATTTGTTTCGTCTTATCCATACTTCTGGATTAATTATCTCATTAGATTCGTCATTCTGAATCCAATTTCCCCCTATGAATCTTGGGAGTGTCTTACGACATACTTTTATCACAGCAATGCTAAAACTCTATTAAAACGGGGTCGTTTCACTCACCTGGATTCCGTACGAGTATCGTTTCTCTAAGTCGTTATGGTTAAGAGTACTCAGGTGAATTTCAGTGTTCTGCTACGGAGATTTTCATGAAAGATTAGAGAAAATACATTATGATTGTTTTCGTACAGATGCTGTTCATACGTACGATTACTATTTATACCAGAAATAGAGAATACAATATGTAAAAGAGTACAGCAGGTAAGTTCCCAGGAAAGAGTGGAGGGTCACAATGGACACGCTTAAAAACCAGGTCTTTCCTTAGCCAGAACTTTCCTAGACATGTATTCTTCACAGTTTACATCCTATTTCGGTAATCAAAATAACATATAGACAACTAAGGACAGTTTTTCTGATGTGGAAGATCAGCCAAAGCCACAACCACAGAGCATACTTAAGAAAATAACTTCTAAAATTTGAAAGACATAGAAAGGTCATAGTATCCTTATCTAAGTTGAAAAGGAAAGGCCCAAAATCTCAGAGGTCTAGCGTCGGACCAAGAAATTTTAAGGAGAGAAGAAGAGAAATTGAAGGTGTGATTTTGAAAGTGAAATGGAAGGGTCTATTTATAGGAAAATTTAAGGGTACTATTCCATCTACCCCGTCTCACCTACCAATTTCACTTACTAGTCTCATCTACTAGTTTCACTTATTAGTCTCATCTACCAATTTCACTTACTAGTCTTATCTACTAGTTTCACATACTAGTCTCATCTACTAGTCTCACTTACTAGTCTCATCTACTAGTATAATCAATTTGCTAATTTAGTTTCCTTTTAATTTAGTCCCTCAGGGAATTCTCTCATATAAAATGTCATTTTCTCCTACAAATTTCTTTCTAATTTTCTCTTATGATCAAACCACATCTAGTACTTGACATTTTGATTGTACAGATGAACAGTACCATATACGTAAATAGTATTATATGGGTGAATAGTACTGTACACTGAAATAGTAATAGTAGTTTGTAAACACGCATTTATATTTTATTTTTCATGGGTATTACAGTTTCTTTTTTGACGTTGTCACCCAAATGACGAATGCAGAACTTCCAATGAGCATATGGCGGTTTCCACCCAGTTTCTGCATCTTCTAATGCCACCGTCGCACCCTTTCCTCTATCTGTGATAATGCAAAGATCTCGTCGATTCTTAGTCACGTGTGTTTTCAAGTGTGACAAGAAAAACTGATACGCCTCTTTGGTCTTACCCTCGACCAATGCAAATGCAATTGGAACTATCTTTCTGTCCCTATCTTGTGACACAACTATTATCAATTGTCCCGCATACTTTCCGTACAAATGTGTTGTATTCATTTGCACTATAGGCTTCAGATGGACGAAAGCATCAATGCACGGCTTGAAGGTCTAAAAAAGACGACGGAAATAGACCTTTCCATTTTGGTTACGTGTTGGTAGGTGAGTGTCCAACTCGTAGACAATGCCAGGAAAACAGATGACAAGGAGTAATACAAGAGGCTATCAGATCGGAGTCTAGCTTTTTATGATCTTGAGACATTATAGCCGACAGACACGTATGGTCTCCATTGTACTTGGTGATCCTATACGGGTGTGCAGGTGATTTTTTCACTCCTCTGACCCTCCACTCATAGCCATTTCCATAATTTGGGCACCTGTAATCTTCGATCCCACACTTTGAAAGTGTCACTCAAAACGTCTGGTGTGTTCGAATAACGTAGAGTTTCACTACCCATCTTAAACTAAGGACACCTGCAAACTGCATATCCTTATATAGCTCCTGTTGAATATTAAGAGGGGCCAACTCATTGGTATGCCAAGTATCGTCATTTCCCATTCGATGTGTTCGTCATGAGAGCCATGTTCGATGGTGTAATTACGTCTGTGTCGTCATCGTTGTCATCATCGCTGTGATTGTCAAAATTTTTTGGATCGTAGTCGGGATCACTTAACTTGTCTGATATGTTATCTTCTAAGCCCATGTCATACGAAGCAGATAGTAAAAGTGGTTGGTCTAATAAACTTGGCTATGAGTAGTACTGGGGGATTGAGAGAGTCGTTGGATCACATAGTTGATAGTCTAGACCATGCTGTACTTGAGACAACAAGTCCAAATTTGTCATATAGGTTGATATGCTAGTGCTCATATCTATTTGCATTGTACTGAGCTCCACCAATAATTCCATCATCGCCTGATCTTGAAAGTGATCGAGGTGTGTAATCACCGCAGCTTGAAGTTGATAGTCATTTTCCATTTTCATCTTTCAATAGCGAAGTGGTGACAATTTCACAGGACATTGATACCAAACCTTGCTCACAGCCTGGTTATAGAGTAAGCTATAATGAACACGTAGACAGTCTTTAAACTCATCCATAATAATTCATTCGGATAGCCGCATCATCGTCATATTTTCAGACACGAAAGTGTCACCCTCATCTGAGACAGTAATTTCTCTGTGTAGATGTACATACGCAGTAATCTGCCGACTCATTCTGTTTGGATAGAGAAGAATAATGGGGAAGAAGTTTTTTGTTATCTGAGAGCAATGAATTTGAAGACAAAGGGATTGCGCACTGAGCATCACATACTTCATTAGCTATATATAGAGAAGAAATCTCCATCTTCAATTCAATCTTTTAGCTGTGAAATATTGATAAACTTGATGCGACAATAAATGTATAAAATTATTACTGATATGACTTTACACTGAATAATTACAGTTGATAAGATTGCTTGTTGAAAAATTATTACTGATAGTCAATTTGAAAAGATATGACATTGAATAATTTTCGCGCATGCTGTTGAGAGCACCGATTTCTTCTAACACAACGACTTCAAATTCAGTCCCGTGAAGGGTAGGGGGATGTTTTGGAGGTCAAATTCGACCATTAAAGGGTTGAATTGCTGCCTCTGCCAAATTAGACTAACTGGTCAAATTTGGGTCTATTATTAGGCTATATGTTGGTCGAATTTGGGGGCCCCATAATGAGGCCAAATTCGACCAACATATGGTCGAATTGGCAACCTGCCTCCCCCCCTCAAAAGGCCCCCCTCTCCCCACCATCCCCTATATATACCCCATTCTATCATATAATCTACCCACACACACTCCTTCTCAGGCCAAATTCGACCGTTCAACGGTCGAATAGTCGGTTGCCAAGTGGCAGCTGGCTTTCTCCCCCCCAAAAGGCCCCCTCTTTAAGGCCCCCCTCCCCCGCCTTCCCTTATAAATACTCCATTCTATCAGATAATCTACCCACACACACTCTTTCTACACATCTACACACACCCCCTTCTATTACTTTTTTATCTTCAATATGGCAAATCAAATTATAGCACCTGGACCAGTTAAACAAGACTTATTGTATCTCCAAGATCAACATATATCTGAACAAACATGGAATGAGAACCTAGTAAGTCATATTGTTATTATTTTGCCTATTTTATTTTCTATGATTAATTTGTTGTTATTATTTTTATTTTCTATGATTAATTTGTTGTTATTATTTTGCCTATTTTATTTTCTATGATTAATTTGTTGTCATTATTTTTATTTTCTATAATTAATTTGTTGTTATTATTTTTATTTTCTATGATTAATTTGTTGTTATTATTTTTCCTATTTTATTTTTTATGATTAATTTGTTGTCATTATTTTTATTTTCTATGATTAATTTGTTGTTATTATTTTGTCTATTTTACTTTCTATGATTAATTTGTTGACATTATTTTTATTTTCTATGACTAATTTGTTGTTATTATTTTGCCTATTTTATTTTATGTGATTAATTTGTTGTTATTATTTTTATTTTCTATGATTAATTTGTTGTTATTATTTTACACATTTTATTTTCTATGATTAATTTGTTGTTATTATTTTTATTTTCTATGATTAATTTGGTGTTATTATTATTTTTTTGTTTCCTATACAGTCTGATAGACTATTAAAAGTTCGTCGATACACTAGTTAATTAGTGATTCGAGCGGACCCCCACATCGTGCCATATTTGCAACAAGCTGAATTTTACGGAATGTCAAGGATTGGATTCTTTATGTACGACCAAGCATTAGTCACAATACTAGTAGAAAGATGGTGTCCAGAGACGCACACATTCCATCTAACACAGGGAGAGTGCACTATCACATTACAAGATGTGGCAATGCTGTTTGGACTCCCTTGCAGTGGACGTGCTGTTGTAGAAGATTCTGTCCTCTCTGAGATATGGTATGTCTTGTACTGTTGGGAGTTATCCCACCAGAGGACAAATTGAACGGTTAAAGATTATGTATGACGTGGCTTCAAGAATAGTTCTCAGAGTTGTTGGAGAATACGAATGAAGCCACAACTGAACAATACGCACGAGCTTACATTTTGCTCATGATAAGTGGCTATCTGATGCCAGATAAATCTGGCATGAACGTATACTTAATATACCTCCCGCTGTTGCAAGACATTAAGGAATGCGAGAAGTACAGTTGGGGCTCCGCTGTATTGGTCCACCTATACAATGAATTATGTAAGGTAACACACCCTACTGCACATCAAATCAGTGGGTCTATTCATTTATTGCATGTGTGGGCATTTGAATGATTTCCACGATTAAGGCCGCAAGTACCAACTCAACCTAATGATGATGAAGAACATCTGTAACCCCCTCCAATAGTACACAGGTATGTCATATACTAGTATTAATTTATTTAAATATATTATTTGGATTCTTTTTTCAATTCAAAATTTACATCATTCTATATTTCGGTAATAATTTGTCTAAATTGAAAATTGAAATTAAGATTTCATTTTAATAGGTGGAATAGATTTTTCCTATACCAAGTCCCCATTGCTCGTGCTCTAGATCGATACAGGCGATTGAAGCGTGGGTGTTTTGTATCCATTGAGCAAAGACAGGTTGTAATTGTATAGCGGTATCTGAAAACATATCTTGGGGGCGCCCTAAAGCACTCATGGTATCATTATGAATATACAAACCAAAACTGTGAAAGCCTAAAAATATACATACCCAGTTGAGATGTGATATGATTGCATCGCGATGCCTAAGGACACGATCTAATAGATCGTTGTATTAGACCACATGACCGATGATGAGGTATTACCATTTATTTTATTTTTAAATTGATAATATTTTGTTTTCTATTAGTGGATGTGATGCTCATTTTTTTGACAATATTAGGTTATTTGGCTCCCATATGCATGTCAAACAGTCCCAAAATATTGCCGAGTTGACCCTGACATCTGGCGTGCCTCGGTTCCCATTCTAAATTTCCACATAATAGAATGGCACCATCCCGATCAAGTCATGCGTCAATTTGGGATGGAACAACCAATCTCGGTCCCACCGATAAACTTAGGGGATTGGCATCTTAAAAAGTTAACTGGAAAGACTGATACTAACTGGAAGGTGGAGCATGCTGACTTCATCCAGGCGTGGGACCAGTGACGGGATCAAGTACACGTTGCTCCTATAACACTATCAGACCAGCCACTGGGACCGTACTCACGATACATGCAGTGGTGTTACCTTCACACAAGGCAATGGATTTGTGCTTCCAACGCCTGCGATAGATACGTGGTAAAATATAATTTAAATTATTTGTCATTTATTTTAATTAATATTACTTGAAGAATAATTTTGTTTATTGTATTCATTACAGGCTACTCTAGTGAGAGCAATGCACGTGCACGGTCTCCAAGAACCAACGATTCCTTCAGATTATGTGGTATCGACTAGTGACAAGATCTTATAAGCTCTTGGAGAACATAACACCATGGAACACCCAGCTCCAGTTGCACAAGACATATCGTAGCCATATATTCCAAAAAGGCCATCCCGAGGCAAGCGCGGTGGAAGGGCGCGAGGGTTACGTGGTTGTCGTGGTGGTCGGTCGGTGGCATCCAAAGTTGGACCGAGCACCGCAAGGAGGGATAACGCAGGTCCGAGCGCATCTTATCAGACCCCACCAAGACAGTATGCTGAACCTAACGATGATTCAATCGAAGATGACCATTCAACCGAAGATACCGATTAGGAAGAGGAGGATCAAACACTCGGTCGTAGTAAAAGACATGTTGCTCGGCGCCGTTGTGGAACTGGCTCACACTACTATTGAATGTATTATTGTATAAAACTTATTTTATATCCAGTTTTTAATTATATTTTAGTGTAATTCTTTTTTTTTTTCAATTTATTTAAAAAGATATGACTATTCTATAGATTTTAACAATATAATAAAAATAAATCTTCGCCAATACATAAATTAATAATGAAGCCACAATAAAATAATTTATATTGTATACAAAAAAAAATTCATGTATTTTATTAATATTATAATTTTATAAACTACAATAATAAATAGATGTTTTAAAATAAATAAATCAAAATCTTTATAGATAAATAAAAAATATTATTAATTTAATTTAATAAAAAAAATTAATTATGTAGGCCACTTTAATAATTAACAAATAAATGATAAAATACATATAAAATACATACATAAATAAATTGTTAACACATATAAAAAAATTTCATCATAAAATTTCATTTTCAAAAATAAATAACATTATTTGTATAAAGTAAAATAAAAAATATACATGAATATTTTTAGAAAAAAATATTATTTTATAATTTACTAATTAGTTCATTTATTATTCACATTAATTAAAATTGGTTGGTTCATTAAGTTCATTACATTGTTTTTCATTTTAATAATAGTAAATTTAATTAATGACAATTGTAATTGGCATTTTTTATTTTTTAATATCTACTTTTCCACTACAATTTATATATTTTCATATTTTTTTATTCATTTAAAATATAAAAATTGAGAATATTCTTAAAATCTAAGAAAATAATCAAAATAAAACTTTCAAATTATTAAAAGTTATTATTATCTAATTTATATATCTTTTTTAATATAATTAATGAAACTAAATATTATATAAAAATAAAATAACCATGTATAATTTATTTATTACATAATTTTAGTTTAAATAAATTTTTTTCAACATCAATATTGTTTTAAAAAAATTGATGTAAAAATTGTTTTAATATTTTAATAATAATTATATTCATATTGTATACCAATCGAGAATTTGGTGTCAAAATAACACACCAAATTCGACCAGCCTCTAGTTGAATTTGGTGTGGTTTATAAATAAAAAATTATTCCACACAGAATTCGACCCACACTCAGTCGAATTCTGTATGGAAATTAATAAAAAATACAACATGCAACAAATTCGACCAAAGCTTGGTCGAATTTGTTGCATTTCTGCACTGAATTCGACAAGGAGTTGGTCGAATTCAGTAAAAAGTTAGTATATACGGAAATAGTTTTGAATAGTTAGTATACGGGAAAATTTTTAAAAAAAGTTAGTATCACGGTATTTTCTTCTAAATTGAACCTTAATTAGGTATTGAGAAACCACTATCATTAAGTAAACTTTATTTTTCTAAAATATATTTCCATAGAGACAATCTTGCTTGTATTTGGATTCCCTTTAGCAAGTAGAGTGTTGGAGTGAAATCATACTTGTTGGATTTGTCTTTTTTTTTTTTTCTTTTCAAGACCCCTTTAGTTAGTCTCTTATATGATTTCCTCTGGCACTCTAGCCGCTGGAGATAATCCAAATCTATATTGCTTAAGGTGTTACATGTAAGCATGTCTCTTTAAGAAAATTTGAACTTTGATTCACTATTTTATAAAAAATTAACCTCTTTTATTAGATCTAACTCCTATTGATACATTGTCATTAAGTTTAAATGCTTAACAAATGCCATTATTTTTTAAATGGCATAACAACAATCTGAGACACCAATAAGATACGTCAAGTATCATAATTATGATAAGATGCTGTAATATTAATTTTTAAGTTTTTTGTAAATTTTTAATGCAATAACTTAATATTTTTTTTCAACATTTGGAAGAACCTGATATGAAAAGAGAAATTAGAAAGAAGCAAACAATCTTATGTTAGTAATTTTTTTCTTTACTCACGTGTTTAAGTAATTGTATATAGGGTGCCACTAATTAAGGTTTATAATCCAAAATAAAAAAATCTTAATAAAGTTTTTTTAGGGACAAAATATAAATCATTTCCATTAAAATGGCACTAAGCTAAAATTATATAACATTTTACAAGACTTAAAGATCAACTATTTCATCTCAAACATGAACTTATGAAAAAAAAAAGATACATGATTTAGGGCAACAAATCCTAAAAGCAATATCAATACCTATACAATAATACTAGAAAACTAAACAGAGGCAACACACCACTAAATCCTAGATTAAAACTAGTCTAAATAAAGGTAACACACCCTTAAACTCTAGATCAAAGTTGATCTTCTAGCAATGTCATGTGTCATCATTGAACAAATCCACCATGCTAAGATCCTTCATAGTGGCTTATCTCGCCACAGCATTATTGTACTTCCAGCCGTTACAAATGGACAAGATGACGCATCCTTTTTGGAATCGGACGGGGGCTGTAACAAACTTCAAAAAACCTTTTCCAGGGAAGAGGGAAAATTTTCTACAAAAAGAACGAAAAAAACAATTTTATGGAAGAGAGGATTAAAAAAAAAGAGAAGAAGAAGGAGGCGACGAAAGCAACCCTCACCTTTCGACATTGCTGATAAGAGGTCTAAGAGCAGGAGCTTCAAGAAGAAGGAGGAGCAGAAGGAGGAGGAGGATTCAAGAAAACCCTAGCAACACTCTTGTCTTCAGGCACAACTCGCTTAGCTTCTTTTTAAAAAAGTTAATTAATTGAGCTAAAATATCTATCTGGCTTGATTTGGACCTAATGTGTAGAAGCCTGTTATAATCATAACCTTAATGATGCGTCAATGCACTATGAGCTAATCTAATGCTTTTAGGCTAAGGTTCCCCAATGTAGGTTAGAGAGGAGGGTTTTCCACCCTAACTAGTTACTCTGACTTTTCATTTTGGTGAAATAATTTTTTACAGCCACTCCAACCTTGAAAAGCCCAACCCGCCTTCATGTGATTGTTTTCTGATAGATCAAGGTATGTATTCAGTCTTGGTTGATCAAACATTTTCCTTTAATCTATTGAAAAGGTCTTGAGATCGTTAGAATCATAGCTTTGATTCTTGCTTTTCTATTTTGGAGAAACCCTTATATTGGAGAACATTTTGTTGAGTTTTTGACAATATATGTGGTTAATTTCCCATTATCTTACAAACATGAAGATGTAAAAGTTTAGCTCAAATAAATATTGAAACAATAATGATCAGTTTGAAAATAATTATAATATTGTATTTTGTCAACAATTGTAGCTTGTAGAATGTTGATAATATTATTGGAATTTATATAAGTTTCAACGTGGAGACTCGTGAATAGAGAAGTATGGATTGCAATACACAAGAAGGTGGATGAATCTTTTATTTATGAGCTAGGAAAACAAGTGTAATTGTTTGAACTCTTTAGTTATATAAAATGATAAATTTTGCTGAAAGATATGGTTATTACTGATATTTGGTCAATGAATTTGTTTGATTGATATGATAAATGTGTATAAAATTAATTACCAAAATATGTGGGGAAAATTTTTTTTTTTTTAATATGAAGATGGTGGGTCTTTGTCTCATAACATCTTAAGATTACTTGGTGGAGACTAGTTGACTCTAATACTTAAGTCATCTGTCGGTTTCTAATGTCAGTCATTTGATTGCAATTGGACGACTGATGATAAATTTTTTTTAGTCACTTATTGCTAGTCATATGATCAGTGATCGAATGACTGATATCGAGAACTAGTAACTCCAGTACTGAAGCCAACCAATCCCCTTATTTGGTCATAGCTTAGGGAGTCACAAACACATAGAGTTTAGGAATTAAGAAATGGAGCTTGTCCATCCAAAGTCCTACTAATTCATCTAGTGGAATGAGCTAATATAGTATTCCTTACATTGCATTGCAAAATGAAAATGGTTGTCTCCTTCGGAACTTTTAGGGTGAATTACTATTTGAGCTTGCTAACATGCAAGATTCAGCTGTATTTTATAATATTTTTATATTACTTCATTAACTTACAATTATAAAATAATTGTTCATTATAGGTTATAATAATATTTTATGTTCAACTTTAGATAGCTGATCAAGGAAGTAGACACCCATTACTTGGAGATAGAACATATTCCTCAGTTTCTTGTAACCAAAGAAATCAAATTACTCTTTGTATATTAAGATTATAGTGGACAAAACTTTGTATTAGAATTGTAATAATTAGACGATCTTATTGTTGTTTGCATTTAACACTGTTTTTTTTATTAGAATTGACAAATTGTATTTTGCTATGTTGTATTTACCACTTCAAATTATATATATCGTTGTGAAGAAATTAATACAAATAGATATATATGATTTTATTAGGGAAAAGACTAAAAAATGGCTGTTCAATAAAAAGCAGTGGTTAGAAACTGTTGGTATATGCTAATTGACGGTTTGGCGGCAGTTGAAAACGCCACCTAATACTGGGCAAAATTTGTGAAAAAAAAAAACCACCGTCACTATGAGTAATCATTTAGCAGTGGATTTACTTTTATGACTAGCTAAAGCCTTAAGGTAATATTAGCCCGTTTGATTCGTAGAGTAGAAATAGAAACAAAAAGAAAAATAAAAAAATTATTTAACATCTAGTGAAAAATTAATTAAAAAATATTTTTTTTAATAAAATAATTTGATCATAATACTCTAACTATCTTTTTAAAAAAAAAAAATTCAGCCCCTACCTACTGCAGAAGACTTTAGAAACCAAAATCGGCAATCAAAACCCCACAACCTGCCTACTCCATCATCATATTTTTTTTCTCAGTGCTTCTCTCTTTCTCTCTCTGAGTTCTCTATTCGCGTATTTGAATATTGGTAAATATTAAGAACTAAAAATTGGAGGAAGAAGCTGTTGTAAAAATTGAGTTTAAAATGTGTATTTCAAAAGAATATTTTCAAGTATCACATTAATTAAATTAAAGGGGAATGAGACTATATATATATATACATTAATTAAATTAAAGGGGAATGAGACCATATATATATATATTTTTTTTTGAAATAAAATAAAATAATTAAATTATTTTAATTATTTTTATGATTATCTGAACAAGTCAGAATTAGCTGTAATTTTATCTATTTGTTAATTCTGTTGAATTAATAATTTTATATAGTTATTATTCTTATTAAAAACTAATCCTAATTGTTGCAAAATGTGTTAATGTGATTTTAAATTAAATTAGTTTTATATAATATACTTATATAAAGCTAATTTGAAAAGAAAGTACAAAACCACTCACACAATTTTCAGCACATTGAAACCTCCCACTCTCATCATTTGAACTTTTCAACATATCATGTGATTCATTTTTGTTAATAACCGTTATCCCATGTTTCCTTTGTTTTTCCAACGTAATAACACTTTCAGATTTAGCTTATATAGTATATATCAGAGGCATTACTTTTTTGTTTTTGTTGTTTTCCACCTTTTGAGTATTTTGAGAAGGAAAAGTAGGTTATTATATTTTTTTTTTTCTTCTGCTATTCTGTTACCTGAATTTTTTTAGAAGGGCATGTTTTATCCTAGGAGAAAAACTACGAATCTTTTCTTAAGGATAGTGTTAACCAAAGCACGACTCAGGCTACGTGGTTCATTGGCGAAATTTCTCAACAATCTTAAGAAAAGATGAGTGTCGATGCTACTGTAGCTGCGCCTCAAAACGGTACACCTATTGCTTCTGTTGCCGTCCAACAACCCACTGTGCCATCCATACCAGTGATGCCTCCTGTCACATTATCAAAGCCGTTCCCTGACATTTCCAAAATCGAGATGTTCAACGATCAGAATTTTCGGAGATAGCAAGAGCGTGTCTACTCCATTCTCGATATGCATGGAGTCACTACGATATTGACAGAGTCGAAGCCTCTGTCTACTGATGATCCCAATCGACTTGGTGTGTGGACATATGCTAATAAGGTATATAGACATATAATTATTAGTACTTTATCTAACGATTTGTTCGATGTCTACTGTACCTACAAGGAAGTAAACAAAATTTAGGAATCGATGATTCTCAAATACACTGCGGAGGATGCCGGAAAACAAAAGTTCGTGATCAGAAATTACTATTGATGGGAGATGGCGGATGATAAAGATATCAAGGTTCAGATCAACAAGTACCACAAGCTTTTGGAGGATTTACGTGCTGAAAATATTCACTTGCCCGATAAGTTCGTTGCTGGGATCCTGATCGAGAAATTGCCAGATTCGTAGAAAGACTACAAGCAACAATTGAAGCACAAGCACAAACAATTGGCGCTTTCAGATCTTATCACGCACATTATTATTGGAGACACTAATAGAAAGGAGTCTAAAATGGCGAATGCTAAGGAGATGACGTCAAAAACGAATTTGGTGCAAGGTACCTCTTATTCTAAAAATAAAAATAAAAATAATTATAAATCTGATTATAAGCCTAGAGTTTCTAACCCCACCTTCAAGAAGAAGGGAAATTGCTTTGTTTGTGGAAAAACATGAGATCATGCAGCGCAATGCAGAAAGAGAGCAAAATGTGATAATCCTCTTAAGCCAAATGTGAATTTGGTTCAAGGAGATGACATAATAGCGGCTGTTATTTCTGAAGCTCTCTTGGTCGCCGATGTGAAAGAATGCGTGGTAGACTCTGGGGCTACCAGGAATATTTGTGCAAACAAAAATGCCTTTACCTCCTACACTCCAGTAGGGGATGGAGAAGAACAAGTATATCTTGGTGATTCTAGCACCGCTAGTGTTCTTGAAAAAGGAAAAGTTCTTCTTAAACTCACATCTGGAAAGACTTTGGCGCTGAATGATGTTCTGCACGTCCCTAATATTAGAGCTAGTTTGGTTTTTGTAGCTCTATTAGGCAAAGCTGGGGTTAAAGTGTCATTCGAATATGACAAGATTGTAATGACAAAAAATAACACTTTTGTGGGAAAAGGCTATTATAATCAGGGACTTTCTGTATTAAATGATTTAAATGTTATTAATGAAAAATCTGCAAATTCTATTTATTTGATTGACTCTATAGATTTATGGCATGCTAGATTAGAACATGTTAGTATTTCTTATATTAAGAAAATGCGTGAAATAGGATTAATTTCTATTTTTAATAATATTAATTTGAATAAGTGCGAAATATGTGCTGAACCAAAATTAACAAAAAAGTCTTGTTATAGCATATAAAGAGAAATAGATTTATTAAATTTAATTCATACAGATTTGGGAGATTTAAAACAGACTATGACTAGAGGTGGTAAAAAAATATTATGTAACTTTTATAGATGATTTTTCTAGGTATACAAAAGTGTATTTACTTAGAAATAAAAATAAAGTGTTTAATTCATTTTTAAAATATAAGGATGAGGTAGAAAATCAATTAAATAAAAAGATTAAAAGAATTAGATCAGATAGAGGAGGAAAATATATTTTATTTAATAATTTTTGTGAAAAAGAAGGGATAATTCATGGAACAACTCCTCCTTATTCACCCGAATCTAATGGAGTAGCTGAAAGAAAAAATAAGACTTTAAAAGAAATTATGAATGCTATGTTAATTAGTTCTTCAGCACCAGATAATTTGTGGGGTGAGGCTTTGTTATCAGCTTGATACTTACAAAATAGGATTCCCTATAAAAAGATAAATAAAACACCCTATGAATTATGGAAAAATCATATGCCTAATTTAAAATATTTAAAAGTGTGGGAGTGCTTAGCTAAGGTTATGTTGCCTGATCCTAAGAAAAGAAAATTAGGCCCTAAAACATCAGATTGTATGTTTATTGGATATGCTGAACATAGCGCAGCATATAGGTTTCTTGTATTAAATAGTGATGTATTAGATATTAATACTATAATTGAAACAAAAAAAGCATAATTTTTTGAAAATATTTTTCCTTTAAAAAATAAATGTATTGATGGTGCATCTTTACAAAATATTAATAAGGAAAATATAAATGAGAAAATATCTAAAAAGTTATCTGAAAATGCCTATGAGGATTTAAGAAGAAGCAAACGACAAAGGAAGGCAACCTCTTTTGGAGATGATTTTTACACTTTTGCTGTTGATGATGAACCTAAAACATATTTTGAAGCAGTTGCATCTTCTGATGCAAAATTTTGAAAAGAAGCAATTAAAACTGAAATTGACTCTATTACAAAAAATAATACATAGATTTTGGTAGATCTACCACCAGGAGCAAAAACCATTGGCTGCAAATGGATTTTTAAAAGAAAATATAACCCAGATGGGTCAACTGAAAAATATAAAGCCAGATTAGTAGCCAAAGGTTTTACACAAAAACAAAATATAGATTATTTTGATACCTTTGCTCCTGTTAGTAGAGTATCTTCAATAAGAGTTTTAATTGCCCTAGCTTCAATATATAAACTTTATGTTTATCAAATAGACGTTAAAGCAGCATTTTTAAATGGTGATTTAGAAGAAGAAATTTATATGATACAACCTGAAGGTTGTATTCTTCTTGGAAAAAAAATAAAGTTTGCAAACTTCTTAAATCCTTATATGGATTAAAACAAACACCTAAACAATGGCATGAAAAACTAAATAATATTTTAGTTTATGATGAATTTACTTCAGTTGAAGTAGATAGATGTGTGTATACAAAATTAGTAGATGATGATTGTGTAATCATTTGTCTTTATGTTGATGATATGCTTATTTTTTGTACAAGCATGAAAATTATACATAAGACAAAAGATTTTCTTGCCTCTAATTTTGACATGAAAGACTTGGGTGAAGCAAGTGTAATTTTACGAGTTAAAATTATAAGGAAAGGTGATAGTATTTTCACAAGAACATTATGTTCAAAAACTTCTGAAAAGGTTTGGTCACTTTGATGACAAACCAGTGAATACTTCTTATGATTATAACACTCAACTAAAGAAAAACTCAGGTGAGTCTGCAGCTCAGTCTGAGTATGCACAGATCATTGGGAGTCTATTGCATTTAATGAATTTCACCCGACCTGACATAGCATATGCTGTGTGCAGATTGAGTAGGTACACACATAACCCGAGTAATGACCATTGGAGTGCTTTAGTGAGACTCTTGAGATATTTAAAAGGTACCATGAATTTTGGTATCACATATAGTGGATTTCTCGCTGTATTAGAAGGATATAGCGATACAAACTGGATCTCTGATTCAGATGAGATAAAATCTACTAGCGGAAATGTGTTCACTCTTGATGGTGGCACAGTATCATGGAGATCAGCCAAACAAATAATTATAGCTAGATCTACTACGGAATCAGAGTTCATAGCTCTAGAGCTGGCTGGTAATGAGGCTGAGTGGCTAAGAAACTTCTTAGCAAGTATACCGTTGGGCATGAAACCAACACCGTCTGTGTCTTTACATTGCGATATCCAAGTGGCTATAGCTATTGCAAAGAATAAAATTTATAATGGGAAAAGTAGACACATCCGTTTGAGACACGATGTGATAAAGCAATTGCTTAGAGATGGAATAATATCGATCGATTATGTGAGGTCAGAAGTGAATCTAGCTGACCCTTTGACTAAACCCTTGGGTAATAAATTAATTTTTCAGACATCGAGGGGAATAAGACTTATGCCGATTTGAAATTAACGGTGATAGTAACCCAACCTTTGTGATTGAAGATCCCATGAAGAAGGTACATATGGGTAATAACAAGTCACTTATTAATTCTGCTAGCACTAGTTAATTGTCCCTTTCCAATGGTGTTAATGTGAAAGTACTAGAATGCATTTAATGGAGAGGCTGAGCGAAAGCTCTTAATTATTTTTATAGCCCTTAAGGGTGGTGCATTTATTGCAGATACACTTGATGAAGTCACCTATATAAGTGTAGAGTAGGGCCGCTCCTATGAGATTGTGGCAAAATCTCTAGAGCACTCAAGAACACTAGGCACCGTATGACCGTAAACGCGCACCACGATGTCAACAGCAGAAATGGTGGGGGTGTGATGTGACTGGTAAGATCACTGACTTACATTTAGGGTTTGTTGGTTCATAGAAGCTATATCTTATCTGTCTAGATCAGGTTTATAGTCTTGAGGACACCGGATTGATACATCTACACCCAAGTATGTAACCCAGTTTTTCCTTTTATTTTAAAAAAAATCTTTTGAAATATGTGGGGGATTGTTGTAAAAATTGAATTTAAAATGTGCATTTCAAAAGAATATTTTCAAGTATCACATTAATTAAATTAAAAGGGGATGAGGCTATATATATATATATATATATATATATATTTAAGTATGATAATGGACTCATAGATATTGTATACTTGATATATATTTTTGAAATAAAATAAAATAATTAAATTATTTTAATTATTTTTGTGCTTATCTGAACAAATCAGAATTATCTATAATTTTATCTACTTGTTAATTTTGTTGAATTAATAATTTTATAGAGTTATTATTTTTATTAGAAACTAATCCTAATTGTTGCAAAATGTGTTAATGTGATTTTAAATTAAATTAGTTTTATATAATATATTTATATAAAACTAATTTGAAAAGAAAGTACAAAACCACTCACACAATTTTCGGCACATTGAAACCTCCCACTCTCATCACTTGAACTTTTCAACATATCATGTGATTCATTTTTGTTAATAACCGTTATCTCATGTTTCTTTTCTTTTTTTTTTCCAACGTGATAACACTTTCGGATTTAGCTTATATAGTATATGTCACGTCCCAAAATCTGAGCACGTGACCGGCACGGAAAGTGAATTTCATTTCACCTCCGTAAGCCTATCTTTTTCTTAAGCATCATACCATTCTTTTTCATGCAACCAAACTGAGTTCTCTATATACACTACAATCATTTACATTACATCACTGAATGAACCTACTCGATTACAGAGATTTCTAGATTTATACAACTTAGAATAAGACTTAACTATTATACCTTTATCCTGAACAAATGAAAAGGTAATCATGGGCTAAGGATCCATAATTTCTTGTACAGATATTTACGTTCAGCTGTCAACTCTGAAAAAAAATGTTAATAAGAGGGGTATGAGCAAACCACGTGCCCAGTGAGCAGACAACACAACACTATGACAAAAAAATATCATGCATCATAATGATAACATGCAGCAATCATACGTAATCGATCATAATATAATATAATATAATTCATAATACTTCACAACAATATCCAAGTAAATCAAATACATTTCAACATAATTCAAATAATTCACAACAGCAAATAGTGAAATTAATTTCACACATTTCCCGTACCAACCGGGTCGTCCAGGGTACCTCTGGATCGTTGCCCACGGCCCCCTCCACATCCACCCTTATTGCTCCATGTATATTCTCCACCCTTATAGCTTCACGTAGATTTCTCCATGGGGTGCACCACCATGCCTTTCCTTTCTAGTCAAACACAATCACAATCACATCTAAGAGCATCCTCAATCATAATCATGAGCCACATACACAACTCAGTCATTTACAATTCAAGTCACAACATAATTAATATTGTTCCAGCAACATAGCATGTATACAACATAACCCATAATATAGATCAATTATTCAACAATAACATACTTCAACTATCCGCATATGGATGAACTCAATAATCAGAGTATGACACATTTCAACTCAGTTCACATGTCATTCACAATCCATCATATAACCTCCATTCATGAGAAAATAAGAATCACCAGGCAAGTTCCACAATTGTTTATGTCTCATCGTCCCCTTCAAGCACAATATAATTTAAACATATAAATATATATATATATATATATATATATATATTTATGTCATCATCCTCTTCAAACTTGGATATACAACATATTTTCACTATGATGCATAAAGTCCATAACAAAGATATTTAATCATAGCAAGTATTAACCCACTCACCTGGATTTCACGCTCTCGGCACTCCCACCTTGCACCTTGACCATTCCTATTGTAACCAGATAAAAACCATCAGGGTTACGAAATAGAGAAATTCTTTACCACTACTCCTGACCTTCATCCACTTCTCAAATCATAACTCCTAACTGGTAATGAATATCCAAATTAAACTTATACCATTGGAAAATAGACTTAAATAGCTTTTCAACGATATAAAGTTCACTCAAAATGGAGTCCGGATGAAGAAGTTATGGCCAATTGAAAATAAACTAAGGTTTCCTGGCACACCTGGGCGCCAATCATTTCTTCCTCCCCAACAAACCTTGGCGCCTAGGCGCCACAGATGGCGCCTGAGCGCCACAGATGGCGCCTGAGCGCCACGATCGCGACCTTTCACGATTTCTCTCGGATTTGGCTCAAATCTGGCCAAATCTCCACCGTTTTCCATGATTTCTTTCATGGGATCTCACCCTTAATATCTAAGGAGCATTTAGACACCAAAAGCACCAATTTTAATCGAGAAACGAAGCCGAAATCTCGATTTTACCTCAAACACTCTTAAAACTAGAAAATAGGGAAAAGCTTAAGAAATAGAAATTTTTACCTCGATTCCTTGCTTTCCCTACGTTGCTTGGCTTCTAGAGGCTCGCCCCGTAGCTCGAGATCCACCCTTCAAAATCCGGTTGTGGAGTTGGAGTGTAGAGAGAGAAAGTAGAGAGAAGAAAGAGAGAAAGAGAGGAGAAAAGGTGAAGAGAGAGAGAGGAAAGGAGAAAATGAGGAAAAAGAGGTGAGGCCACCTATATACTCGCCCGGGGTGAAATTATCACTTGCTTTCCAGTTGACCCTCAGTCAAGACTAGCAAAAGCAATTTCATAAAATCTCACCTCAGGTGTTTCTAAATCCTAGGTGCCCCACAGATTTCCTTATTTCACTTTAGTCTCTCTCAATGTCTCAGACTCCACTTTAACCTTGAATCCATCATCCTTTCGGTACCTGACTCATAACGCATTCCTATAAGCTCATTCTTCTTCTCGGGTTCCTATTTGGTCATTTCTCAAAAGTCCTCTATACTTTCTTTTCTTTTCACATTAGTCCTTGAGAATTTATAAAAATTTTCCAAATTAAAATTTTGAAATTTCTATTCCCAAATTTCCTTCACTAATTCAAAAAGAACATTTTTCATGTAATTAAATTTTTTAATAAACTTCAAATAGATTTTAAATATTCATATAAATGCTTGGGATATTACAGTATAATATCTGAGGCATTACTTTTTTGTTTTTGTTGTCTTCCACCTTTTGAGTATTTGGAAAAGGAAAAGTGGGTTATTATATTATATATTTTTGCTTCTGCTTATCTGAATCTTTTCAGAAGGGCTTGTTTTATCCTGGGAGAAAAACTACAAATCTTTTCTTAAGGATAGTATCAACCAGGCAACATTGTTCGTTGGCGAAATTTCTCAACAGAAGCTAGGGAAGAAACTCCAACACAATGAAACACAGTTCGTCTGAGGCAGTTCTATCTCTATTTTATGCATCCTCTGTGATAGACTAAATCCACGTTGCAACTTTATCACTGGCGTCACCGGACAGTGGCAGCGAATGAAATTCGATTTAGGGCTGAAATCAGTTACCTAAAAGCTTCCTCGGCGATGAATCTGACAGCAACCAGCAGCAAATGCAGAAGAAAGAAGACAACAGCCAAGAGGGGATATGCACATTGAGATAGGTTGTCTTTGAAGGATTGTGGCAGGGGCAATCAAGGAATTTCCCAGCTTTTCCATCGGGATACAGACACGTTCCATCGAGTAAGCAATGGAAAAATTCGTACTTTATTTGTGGAAAACAGTACTGGATGGAAAACCACTATCTGCTGGAGCTTCTTGATCTAATAGACGAAGGCGGCACTGTAGAAGGGAACAGTCTGGAAGCCTCCTTTCCGGATTGAAGTCTGAACCAAACGCAATCTACGGGTTAGTTGTTGGAACCTTTTTTTTTTCTCTTAATATTTTTTTTTGTGTATTAGTTACGATTTTTATGCAGAATTAAAAAAAATATCTCTCAATAAGTATATTTGTCTAATTTTTAATATATATATATATATATATTTGTTTAAATTTTGAAAAATCAATCAATACATTGGTTCAAAATTCTAAATTAATCTGAGAAATAATATTTTGTTATTTGTATTATATCAATATATTATATCGATATATAACTTAAATTAATTTAAACTTATCATATTGGTTTTCACTTAAATGTCATACCTTTTTTTGTCCGATCTATAATTTTTATTTTACATAATATTATAAATTATACAACACAAGCCACTATTATGTAATATATATATTTTATTCTATTAACAAGGAGTAAAAGAAAGTTATAAACAAGGAGATTATTTAAGTGGGATATTTAATGAAATTTAACTTGAATATGTATTTTTAGATATTCTTTTACACTTATACAATCATAAATAATTTCTGTAATAAAACTTAAATTTTAATGGAATTTAAAAATTTATTATACTTTGGATAATAATTATTTAATGGATACTAAATCTCCAAACGAATTAATAATCAAAATCATGTGGTGAGAAAAATGAAAATTATAATCAATGTTATGAAATTAATAATTTGTGATGCCAAAAAATTAACCCAACCTAAAAAGGAGTATACCAAAATATAGGAAAGGAAAAATTATTTTCTAAGAGCATCTATAGTGGTGAACTTCACTTGAGTTTTTATTGTGAGTCCCACAGTACTACATCAGCTTAAGTAATTTCTCACTACTTTAAGCAACTCTCCACTTCAGTAATGAACTTCTTCAGAACCTACAAATAGGTCTCACAATTAACTCTCCGTTACTTAGCATCTACAGTAGTAATTCTTAAGGGATTCTTAAATTTTAGAACTGATTTTTATTTCGGTTCAACGCTGTAGTTCGCCACGCTGGCTGCCACACGTAAGAACGATTCTTATACAAAAGGTAATAATAAAATAATTAACTCACAATAAATATTAGTGAAGAGTAATAAATACTAAAGTAGTTGAGAGTTGATTGTGAGACCCATTTGTGAGTTATTAAGAGGTTTACCACTGGAGTGGAGAATTGCTTAAAGTGGTAATAAGTTGTTTAAGCTAATGTGATACCATGAGATTTACGATAACAACACAAGTGAGGTTCACCACTGTAGATGCTCTAATATTTATTACTTTCTACTAACATTTATTTTGAGTTAGTTATTTTATTATTAGTTTTTGTATAAGAACTAATTCTTATATAAGAACCGTTCTTACGTATGGGCGTGTAGCAACCAACGTGACGAACTACAGCGATGAACCGAAATAAAAAACGATTCTTAAATTTAAGAATATCTTAAGAACTACCACTGTAGATGCTCATAGTAAATGTAAATATTGAGCTAAGAGATTCTTCATAAAAAGAAAAATAAATAAATAAAAATTTTTACCCATAATGTTTATATCGAGTTTTAAATTCATTCATAATGTTATTTTTTGGTTAATTTTGTCATACATGTTTATATTTTATTTCAATTTTATCTTTTTTACTAATGCAATCAAATAGATGGACAGAAAAGGCTGACTAGGACATCAACTCTCTCTTTTTCTCGCCACCATGCGTCCATCCATCGTGGCAAAAAAGATAGAATTTTTAGGGGCAAAATTATAATTAAATAGATATATTTTTCACATGTCAAAATGTGTTTTGGGTGACATGTGCCACATAGATGTCTTAGTTACGTTTCTCATCCATCTATTTGATAATATTAGTAAAAAAGATGAAACTGAAACAAAATGAAAACATATAGGGTGGAATTTATGCAAAAAAAATTATGAATAAAATTAAGAATCAATGTAAACATTAAGGATGAAAATGTCACTTTTTTCCCCAAAAAAAAAATAAACTACACTTCCCTCCCATATAACTATGAAATTGCTACATTTTAGTTTAATTATATATTTTTTTGTCAAAAGAGGTTTTCTATTGTTTATTTTTTATGTTTGTTAATCTCATACCACATATTTTTGTGGACTAAGATACCATCCATTAATCTAAGTATATATTGAATGCTTATTTTTAAAGTAAAATTGAATAATTGTGAGATCTTATGGATTATACGAAACAATGCATCAAACTGTGTAAAAATTAATGTTCATATGTTAATAAAAAGTACTTTAGTCAAAAAGATATGTGAAATTAGTTATTGAATATTAAAAAAGTATACCGTAACATATCTCTCTGGAAAAAAAATATAAAATTAGATCAAAGTGTAACAATTTCATAATTATAAGGGAGACAAGTGTACATTCTAAAAACAGAGAGGAGGCAAATGAAACTTTGAAAACTTGTAAGGGAGGAGAGTGTAATATTAATTGTCAAGTCATCCTCATAATACAAATTAAGGGTTTATTATGAGAAATTTTTTGAGAGACATAACTTATCGGAACTCGAAGAGTGTATACATAAACAATTCGTTATCTAACGCTAAGAAAAATGAAAACATTGGGACTGTATGGTCTTTTTGCAGTGTACCTATAAACATGGGACAACTCAGATTTGGTTTTACCACAACAATTAATGCTCTGTCGCTTTCTTTAGAGGAAAGGAAGAGGAACTTTCCGCTGAGAGCTAGAAAATGTTGGTACATGGAGACAAGCCTAATTTATAAACGTAAAACACCTTTCCCTTTCCATACAACAGTGTTCATATAAAACTACTTCATTTTTGCCCTACTTTCTTACATACATAAACAAATCTTATCGCTACATATTGTGAACTTTTATTTGGTAAAACTGAACCGTATATTTAGCATTAACAGATGAGACACATTTAATTAGACAACTCTACTTAACCAAATAGGTATCGACAAAAAAAGGAATCAATGGATACATATTGTTTGATGTCCGTAGATTTACAAGACATTGGCCTCAATCTAAGGGATTTGAGACACTTTACAAGATATATGTTGGAGAGAGACATAGAGAGGATATGAGTAGCATTTATAAGTAGACCAGTTAAAATGGGCTCGACTCAACCGTTTAGCCCGCTTTGAGAGAGGATTGGGCTGGCTTAGAACCTGGCCTACATGGCTCGGCCCACATAACCCGCGAGTTACGTAGGCTCAACCCGCGTAACCCACAGGTAACCGATATAACCCACTTAAGTTTTTTTAAAAAATATATATATATCTTATAGAGGATATTAGTGTTTATGAGTAGAAAATATGAGAATAAAGATATTTTTTAAAAAAATTCATCTTATAGAGGATATTAGTATTTATGAGTAGAGTATATTAGGATATTAATATTTTTATTATTGTTGTAATTAAGGATAGAGAATAGTGGCTAATTGACAAACTTCATGCTAAACAATTACCAATGAATGTTCAATGGGTTGATAACAAGAATTCTAAGGGGGAAAAAATTGAAATAGTGATCTTTTTGACTTCAGAAAAAAAAAAAAAAAAAAAAGTGCGGGCTAGCCCGTTTAGCCAGTCAGTCCGCACGTAGGAGGACTGAGTTACCCCTTTCTCAACTTGTTTAAAAACAGGCTAGACCAGCCCAACCCACTTTTTGAGCAGTCCAAGGAGGGCCAGCCCGAACCCGCCAAGTTTGTCCATTTTGACAGGTATATCTATAGGAAACCAAAATAAGAACTGGTCCTTAATTTAAAAACTCTTTAAGAATCATTATTAAAGATGCTCTAAATTACATTAATCATTGTCGAAGTCTCTAATTAAATTATTCTTAATAAATTGTTAGTTTTAAATATCATCCTAGACTAATATACTTTACAAATATTTCCCCTTTAAATTATTTTGTGTAAAACTAATTAATTTTTTTATGCAGTATAAAACTATAATTTTATTTATAATATGATAGAATAGACAGTTCAATATGAAAATGTGATTTTATTTTTAATATGATGATGAACATGTTAGCCCTAATGTATTATGCTATAAGTTTTTATGATGACAAATATGTGGGAATTATAGTGTGATTTAATCTTCTTGGCCCAAATGAATGATTTAATCTTCTTGGCCCAATGTATGATTTAATCTTTCTTAGCCCAAATAGTATGATTTAATCTTCTTGACCCAAATGAATGATTTAATCTTATTGGCCCAAATGCATGATTCAATTTTTCTTGGCCCAAATATATTTAATGTTTTATATATTTATATATAGTAATATAAATTGTTTTTTTGATAAATTTTATTGATTGTTTTAATATAATTTGAAAAAGAATACTTTTTACTGTAGCAAATTTGAAAAAGAATATTGATTGTTGAAAAAAGTTGATAAAGTTTTTTGGTTGTTGTAGAAAAGTTGAAAAATGATGATGAAGCTTACTGTAGCAATTTTGACTAAAGCAGTCACTGTAACAGCAAGGTTTCACTATATAAAGGGGACTTCACAACACCATTTGAATCAAGCTTCAATTGTTTATTTCTCATATTATCTTGAGTTTCATTCTCTCTAAATTGGTAGAAAAATATTCTGAGCTTAATTTCTGCGTTATCTACACTTTGAGAGTGTCCACCATTATTTTCCTTAAGCCTTCAAATTTAGTTGCTCAAGGATTAGTTCCTTGAGTTAGTGTTTGAGAGAAAACACATTGTAAGGGGGAGAGACACCCTTGAGGAAGAAAAGATCTCTATGTTGTAGTAGCTTACAAGTGCCCAATTACATAAACTTGTGGTTTATAGTGAAACACTCAAGAAGTTATCTTGAGGACTGGATGTAGGCTTGGTTTAAGCCGAACCAGTATAAATCTCGCTGTTTGATTTTCGCTTCCCTTGCTCTTTAATTATTTATATGTTCTTTACTTTCTTGGACTCTATATTCATTCATCTCTTTAATTGTTTTTGATTAATTGTACTCTATATCTATTCATCTTGATCATACTTATTTTACTTTCATAAAAAGCTTGGCATTGTTTTTAAAACTTCTTAAACTTCCATCAAGTCTTCGCAATTTTTTTTAAAACCCAATTCACCCCCCCTCTTGGGTGCTAGCCATTTCTATCAATTGGTATCAGAGCTTGGGCTCTTGATTTGAGACTTAACCGTCTAAGAGCAAACATGGTTGGATCTAGTGAGTGGTTTATTTCTGAAAATTGTTCTTTCACAGAACCTCCAGTTTTTGATACTAATCATTTTCAATATTGGAAGTATGAAATGAAAATGTTTTTAATTTCAGTAGACCATAAACTCTGGGAAGTTATAGAAAATGGTTTTGATATGCCTGTCAAGGAAGAACAAGGAAAATGCATTCTAAAACCCAAGAGTGAATGGAATGATACTGAAAGAAGTTTAATGCAACTCAATGCTAAGGCAAAATTGATTATTTCTTGTGCATTGAGTCAAGATGAATTTTTCAAAATCTCCAACTATGCAACTGCAAAAGAAATGTGGGAAATTCTTGAAGTTGCACATGAGGAAGATCTTATTGCTGAGGAATTAAGGTATAGAAGTTTTATTAATGAACTTGAAATTGCTCAAATAAACAATTGCAAAACCATTAATGAGATACAACTTGTGCTTAATCAATTGCAAGCTCTTGGTGTTGAACTTACAGGAAAATCTCAAATCACCAAGGAGATAGAAGAAAAAGAAAAAGGAGAAAAAGAGAAACCACAACCAAAAGCTGAATCATCAAAGAAAGCTTACCTATCTTTCATTTGGGGAAATAGCAATTCTGATGAGGAGAACACAAATGAAGAAGCCAACACTTGTCTTGTGCCCAGAGATAAAGATGAGGTAAATTCATTTGACTACTCTTTTGAAGAATTACAAGATGCCTTTGATGATTTACATGAAGAATCTCTAATACTTGCAAAGAAACTAAATGTTTCAAAACAGAAAAACTCTTCTCTTGAAAATGAGTTGGAAACATTGAAAAACGAATTTTCTATTTTCACGGAAGAGAATTTTGTTTTTGAAAATCAAAACAAAACTTTGCAAGAAGAGAATTTGATTTTAAAAGCAAATATCTCTACCAACAAAAATTGCTTTTGTACCAAGTGTGATTCTTTGAAAAAGGAAAATAATAATCTTAAAAACACACTTGCAAAATTTTCTCAAGGTAGAGAAATTTTAAATATTTCAGTTTTGAAACAAAGAAGTGTTGACCCTAAGGCTTTATGCCATAAGTTTTGATGATGACAAATGTATTTGAATTGTAGCATTGATATGTATAAAGATTAATTATCATATATATGCTACAAGTACTTAAGCATGATTATATTACTTAATATATTGATGTATATATTGAATCATGCTATTATCATGAATTGAACTAACCATTGGATTTTCAAGTAAGACATATTTTATAGGTTGGTTCAAAACAAGGAAGAGTAAGCATTGTATTGAAGAACAAGGAAAAGCAATATCATGCTTCACTCAAGGAAAGCAACATACAAGGACAAAGCTCCAAGAAATGAAGAATTAGAAGATTTGAAGTCTTGGAAGCTTGGATGCATCAAGATAGCCTATGTGTTTACATTAGGTATATTTTATATAGGCTAATATACTTGTGCAACTCAATGATTTAGATTTGCATACATTGGCTCAAGCATTTTAAACAAAAAAGATAATGAGATATGAAATTTTACAAAAGTAGTTTTTGACCTTTGGTCACTCCTTATATCATATCTCATAAATGAAAATTCGGTTTTTCAAATATCTTAATCTCATTTGATAGTAGACTCAAAGATCTTTACAACGGTATATTATTTATTTAAAACGGAGTCCAAATGAGAAATATATAACTATTTAAAATATAGTTTGAAAAACTGAAAGTTGATTTTACTGTACTCAAAAATTATTCTGTTCTGACCTATAGTCAGTATTTTGATTATATCTTTTAAACGAAAAATAATTTTTGAGTAAAATTTGGCTCATTTGAAACTAGACTCCAAGAGCTTTCTAATGGTATATTATTTGTTTAAAACGGAGTTCAAATGAGAGAGTTATGAATTTTTAAACAAAGCTCAAAATCTGTATTTCGCTACTGCCAGCCGGTGGTCGACTACCCCATCTACACTGGTCGACCAACGTGACTGATAAATCACTTCTGAACTACACTGGTCGACCAACGTGCCACACTGGTCGACCAATGGACACCTGGACTGCACTATTAGTGCTGTAACGGCTATATAACGGCTAGTTTTGTAAAATCTTATATATATGACCTTAGATACACGATTTTGAGCTAGAACAAAGTGCTACAATGTGATATTAACTTCTTCTATCATCTTTGAGAGAAAGGAAAGCATTCTTGAGCCAAATCTTGCATATTCTCTATCATTAGAGTTATTAGAGCTTCATTTGTATTCATCTACTATTTAGAGAGAGTTTCTTTGTATTGTTGATTTTGATCAACACCAATATTATTCTGAGTTGAGATTCGCAAGTATCGGTGTTGGAAGAACTTACTTTGGGTTGAGGAGGAGCCCGGATTCATAAATTCTCCATTGTGGTTTCGCAAATACCCGGATCAAATTTGCGTGGTTGTAGTGGTTTGCAAGTACCCGGATTAAACTTGCAATTATAGTGGAAATACTCAAGTGGTCTCTTGAGAACTGGATGTAGGCTTGAAATTAGCCGAATCAGTATAAATCTCCGAGTTTGCTTTCTCTATCCCTACTCTATTTACATTTGAAGTTAATTAATTAATGCTTTGCGTTTATATTTAACTTCTGCCTCAAGTATTAATTAATTTGTGTAGATTTATATTTGCTCCTTAATTCATTGCATTATAAAATTATTCATCTTGATAAACACTTTGATTTTCTGAATTAAATTATTATCTTTAACATTATCCAATTTCATAAAATCATTTTAACTTCCAATTAAGTTTTGTGAAAATTTTTATAAAATCCAATTCACCCCCCTCTTGGGATCCATTCTTTCAATTGTTAAGTAATTTCATTATTGAATGACACATATTTTATTAAACGTTAGTTTCAATGACAAAAAGTAAGTAAGGGGAGAGTTGAGTGCAATATTTGAAATTAGAAAGGTGCCAAATGTAAGTTGATCAAACCTTAAAAGAGGTTAATATAATTCACATTACTTATTTCTACCTCTCTGTAATTTTGTATTATAAATTTCTGGTTAAATATTTTTATTTCCTGTAAGATTTGATTAAATTACCCTTCATATCCCTTTTATTTTAAATATCACACTCGACTCTGTTGTAATTTATTTTTTTCACTAAAATAAACTCTCTGCACAATATGTATTTTTTAAAATAATAAAACTATTTTAGTTTTTATTGTTATATTAAGAAGAAAATCATACTTTTATGTTAAAATTAAACATCAATTTAACTATTTTAATTGATATTATATTATCATACTGTGCGGAGAGCTACTTTATTTGATAAAAAATAAATTAGACAATATTTCTGTAACACCTATCAACATATTATGGAAACTGTGATATTTGAAATAAAGAGGAGTATAAGTATAATTTAATCATGTGTAATTTATCTTCTTCTTCTTCTTTTTTTCTCTCTCTCTCTCAAACTTGATCATGTACTAATCCCAAATTCCCTATCCTACTCTGTCTAGACAACCAGCACACAACATGCGATCCCCCAACAAAAGAATAGCATCATTTTACTGTTCATTTTGGTCCCTCATATGTCTTTTTTTCATATCAGTCTCTCACAAATTTTATTTTTAATTGGTTGCTTTTAAATTGATATATTATTAATTTAATTTCTTGTAAATTTTTATTCTCAACTTAGTCTCTTAGATATGTTATTAATTTAATTATTTTTAAATTTTATTTTTAATTTAATCTTTCACAAATTGATATGTTATTTATCTATTCCCACCACCAAAAGTTATAGTCTATGCAGAACTAAATTGATAACATATTAATTTGTGAGGAATTAAATTGAAAATAAAAATATGTAAAAGACTAAACTGATAACATATCAAATTGTAATGAATTAAATTGAGAAAAAATTAAATTGATAACATATCAAATAAAAATAAAAATCTATAAATATTTAAGCAAAATGAAAAAAATATACATGTGGGAGACCAAAATAAAGTTGTAGTCTCTTACCAATTTAAAGTAAACTGTGTTGGGAAATAGTTTCAAGGTGAAGAACCCCATAGTACCTCGGCACTTATGGTGGCAGCCTCTGCATCTGATTGTGAAGATTCCTTCACCGTCCTCAGTATTTCCACTTTGAACTCTCTCTTCTCTTCTTCGCTCAATCCTTCCCCCACTTCTAATTGTATAGCAAAGATTGCAACACAATTCGCAAAAGGGGATTTCTCCATATCTTCTTTTTCTCTCATCTCTGAGTTCGATTCCGACTCTGTCGCTACACTAACCTCACTTGTCACCTCATCACATTCATGCCCATTCATTCTCTGCAACTCCATGAGTCTCTTAATCAAGTCCTCTTTCAACATCGCTTCGATTACTTCGCTTCTCCCAATATAAGCAATTTCGAGGACGCAATCCAAGGCAGCGAGTTGAACAGATTGATCTTCCAAAAATAGAAGGCTGATAATCCTGGGGATTTCTCCGGTTGCTAAAAGTTCATCCACCAACGGGCTTCTGATGAATCGTATCAGAGACGACAGGACTTTTATCGAACAGCTTGAAGCCAGTGATATTAGGGCCTTAACCGTTGGACCCATTAGCACCAATCCCACAAACACATTCTTGTTGAATTTTACTAAAGCACCTATAGCCATAGCCGCTTGTTCCTGAACCCGTCTCGAACTCAATGGATCACAGAGTATATGTTCGACAATATTGAATACCTTGGCCCTCAGAACCAAATCTTGAAAATCCAAATCGAAACCCAGCGACAACCGTTTCTCGAACCCGATCAACGCCTTCACCTTCGCCTCCTCGTCCGCCGACTCCATCATCGTTTTCACAAGATCCCGAATGCTCAATCGATCGGTGTACGCTTGAATTTCGCACTCCACGGCATACGCCACCTGGGAAATTTGGTAATTGGTGATTTGGCGATGAAGGAGTGACCGGAGACCATAACCCTGAAATTTCTCAAGCTTTTCAATCAAGGCTCTGAGGGAACGAAGCAAGCGAGAGAGCTCGCGGAGGTCTGGGTTCTCTGAAAAAATGGGAACTGCCTTGGCTTCAAGCTCCAAGACAGCTTCAATGGCGGCTCTGGGGTCTATTTTGTGGAGAAAGGGGATGGGGTTAGAGTGGAGGTCCTTGGAAGCTTCTTTGAAAGCTTCTAATAGAGTTAAGACGCGGTTTGTATGTGAATTCTGGTTGTGCAGCTCATCCATAACAGATTAAGATGAGAATGGGAATTCTGGTGATTTTAGGTTGGGAGTGGAAGAAGACGACGGTGGAAGACGACCCAGAGACAGACGGCGAACGAATACTCAACTACTAGTCTAAAGGGTGTTCTTTGTCTACCAGACATTCCACTGAGAGGTCCCAAAAGACAAAGATGTTTTTGTTCTCATTGTTTCTGGAATTCTTTATTTCCAAATTCCAATTACGCTTTTGATTCCACAACAAAACAAAAGGTCTTGATTGGATTCAGAGCCTTCAAAATTCAAATCATAGATAATTTTGATTATACAAATTAAATTATTTAATGAAATGACCTGAAATTGATAGTGATTATCAATTCAATTGATAGTGAATACCAAAAAAAAATTGATTTATTTTATTTAAATCACGTAAGAAATTTTTATTATAAAATATAAATAATCTATATTATGTATATTATTTTATTTTAATCAATATTTTAATTATATATGAATTGATAATTAAGTAAAAAGAATTAGGACATCATGTAGTTTATTCCCATCATGACACTTTCGCCTACTGAACTTTTATCTTATTGTAAAACATCTCTTTCCATCCAACTTTTCCTTATCATCCAAAGGACAAAGCACAACTTGTGTCACGTATACGCCACGTCATGCCATGTGGCCCTCTTTTTTTCCACATGTCGCTTTAATTTTTTTTAGGCTCACTTATGGACACACATCAGCTTGAAGCATGCATTAAGCTGGAATCTTCGTTGAAAATAGCATAGGCGAGTTGGAGTTGGAAAAGCTCGATTGGCTCATCTGCTTGGCCTGGCTAATAATCTCGTTTAGACACGATCGTCCAATCAAATAAATTTCATATAAGTTTTATAAATGGAAATCTTTTCTTTGATTATTAAGCCAAAAATTTTTTTTTAGTTATTTACAATCATTAAATAACTATAAACTTTATAAAACGATAAGTTAAAGAAATGATTCGGTCCAAATTTTACCTTCCAATTCACGTGATCAATCGGCCCCATCGTTAGCTCCTTTGCTTGGCCATTATAGAGGGTATAGGTGCTGTTCAATTTTTGTAAGATCTGGATTTAGTGTTTGTTACTAGAGACAAGTATGGTGTTTGACTTTTAGCCACGATTTTAACCGTGGCTAAAAGTTTCAACAACGAGAACTGTTACTAAAAGTTTTTTTTTAAAAAAAAATTTAACTACGGTTAACACAATTAAAATCGTGGCTAACTGAGACTCATTACTGAATCTGCATCCATTTTTGTAGGGCCATTATTGTTAAGCATGCTATCGATGATTCTTAGTCTACGTCGGTTGTTAGAGAAGATGACCAAGAAGTCGAAAATAGGCCTGAATGGAAAGTAGAAGGCTAGAAGGAGGAGCATTCGAAGTGTTTTCATAGTCATCTGTTTTCTTGAGCTTCTTGGAAGAAGCTTATTCAGGGAAATTTTCTTGAAAGTACTGTAACAAATAAATAAAAATTGTGGAAGGGTCCGGTCTACAGGATGATTTGTTTGTAACAAAACACACACTTGATAAGAGCATGGTGATATAAATCTGACTAAATCAGAGAATTAGAGAGGAATCATTGGAAACAGGTTGGGTGATACGTAGCGTTCTTATCTTCTAATATCCTCGTTAAGGATTCACAGTCCACACTTCTAAGACCCCGCGTCCCCTTCCCAACAATTTGTTTCTGATCCAAGTGTATCATTTTTGAGGCCAAAATTTAGAATTGGCCATGGACATGGTTTGGGAAAAACAAAACATACAAATACCAATTTTCAGATTTTTTAGCTAGGGTCATCTATATAGGGCAACTAGAAGATCCAACGGATACAAAGCATAATGCAAATGTGGGTCAGTATCCAGAATCGAATTGTGCGTGCTTCTGCCAGAATCACCATTACTTTGCCATTTTCAACCAAGATTCCAGCTTCGTGCGTGCTTCTTGTTATTGTGTTTCCAAAGATATGTTGGCAAATGAAACGTTTCATACAGATGTTCACAAAGAATTTTAGATGAAGTCAAATAATTCATGAAGAATTTTAAAAAGTATAAGCAAAGTTTAATAAATTAAATGCATATTACCATAGTCTAACAAAATAATTAAATTAATTTTTTTAATTTATAAAATTAAGATTAATAAATATTTTCTTAACTAGCACCTTTAATATATGTTGACAAAACTCTTGTAAATGGACTTGTGATTGACAACTTGAGAATGAATCTTCTATTTGGTTTTAAAAGTCAAAGATGGTGCTTATATCTTATCAGTCTTGATTTCATGATTATTTTCTAAATAAATAAATAAAATTAGCATCCTAAAATTTAGACTATTGGTTATTTGTGATTTGTGAAAATCAAAGGTCCAAGTGATCCAAGCAGAGAATCAATTGACAATTCTGTGAGGGATGCTTGGAAAGCTTTTGACGTTTCAATTTGTCTCCCTCAATTTTGGAAAACGAAAATGCTTATATTATCTTCATCCTTTCAGGTCCTTAAATAACCCTAACTAATTGTTCTTCATATTATCAATATAACACCCTCCATTTACAAGAAAAATGTGTAGTCCAGAGTGAGGAGTAAGAAGCACCATAGTAACTTGGAAGCCAATATAATTAAGGATCTCTATACTTATGTTGTGGAGTCCACTTAAGATGCAGATTAAGTTTTCCAGATTTAGCTTCATCCAACGCAAAACTCTCCTGAAGTTCCCCTTCTAGGATGACCCTAGTAAGTGTCATCGTTACTCTTCCAATTTTGTCCTGAAACAATTCATGCTTTCATTAAAATTACTACTCCTCATAGCGGAGCTTAATCAAACAAGTTGCAGCTGCAGAGACAGAGATTACCTTCCCAATAAGATCATGATCCCAGACTTCAAGAATCAACATTTCATGCAAGGCGTCCTCCACAACAAAGTCGAATGTCTGATTCCAAACTGGGTTTAGACCTGACGTTGCAACCTGACAACACAAGAGTTATTTTATTTAATCTATTGAAATAATACAGAAATTAATGTCTAAAAAAAAAAAACGACGTGTTTGGCTAAGTCAACTTAAACTTCTTGTTGACTAAAATATGAATTAAATTAATATTCTGGCAGTGTTCTCAGGTTGTATTAATTTGGCTTGAGCGAAGTTTTTAATCCCTACCAATCAAATGATAATAGATTGAACTTTAAACACTCCATATTCTTTTTTTTTTTTTGGGTCTAATAAACACTTTATCACTTAATTAAACCAATCCAACTAGGGGTGTCAACAAATGAGATTAAATAAACTAATAATTCAACAACAACAACTAAACAAGTTGTAGTATTGTCTCCCACGCTCTTGCCTCTGCTAGGGTTTTTCTTCACAAAGGCGCTACAGCAGCTCTCACCCATCCTCTCCCCTACCTTCTTCTTTTTCCCCCCTCTTCCATGAGAAAATTTTTCCTTCTTTTTTTGTAGAGGATTTCCTCTTTTTATTGGAAAAGGAATTTTTGAAGTTTCGTATCTCTCCACTCTCTGCCAACCTGCCGCGCAACCTACCAAGCGAACTGAGTCACTGAGCCCATCATTGTTGCAAGCGGTGGCTGCTAGAAATTTCCAAATCTGCTTCAATGTTGCTCCTTTCCGAGGACTCGCTGATGCCTTTGGGGTGGGACCCTTTGAACTCTAAAGAAGTAAATGGAATGGCAAATTGTCTTCGGTGGCTTCCTAAAAGTTCAACTCTAATATAAAGTTTAGGATTGTATTAGACTAACTTTGATTTAAAGTTTATAAGTGTGTTGTCTTTGTGTAATCTTCTAGTGTTATTGTGTAGGTTTTGATACTATTTTTAGGGTGTATCATGTATCTTATTTTTCTATAAATTCAGGTGTAATAATTGATCTTTAGATCTTGAAAAATTTTACGTAACCTGATTTTGTGCCATTTTAATGGAAATAATTTCTATTTCGTCAAAAAAAAAATTTAACAACTCTTTTTGAAAAAATGACTTTTAATCCCACTCTTAAAAAACCTTGGGACTTAGATAGATTAGACTGCACATCCTTTTTGGGATTTTTCTATAATAGATAGATTAGGCACATCCTTTTTGGGATTTTTCTACAATTTTGTTTATAGATATAATATGAGCTTAGATGAGTATAGGTTGGTCCAACTCATACCACAATCCTTAGGCTGAGCTAATAATTTTATCCCATATTATACATATAAATAAGCTTAGTCTAACCTATATTCACTATTAGTATTGTAAGACTCGAGTTAGGCTAAGTTGAGCTAGTCATTCTAATACCCTAAATTTAATTCATACTTTAAAAGTTTAAGTTGGAAAAATAGTTTTTTATTTTTTTAATAATAAAAAATGTTGTCAAACCCAATCCAGTTATATGGACTGAATTAATTATCACCCCTAGATGAATTAATCCAATCCAAATACTCGAGGTTTTAATAAAAGTGGGAAATGTAGAATGTAGAATGTGGAGAGTGGGAAAACTCAAATTCTCTGCTGAGCGCTAAAGGTTAAGTAAAGTGGTAGACTTCTTAGTATCGTCCAATGTTAAGAAGTCAGAATCAAACTCATATAAGTTTCACTTGTCTCATCTTAATCAAATAATACCAAGAAATCCAACACCCTTATTAGACACTTGGCACTCGGCAAAGAATCTGATTCGGAGTGAGGTTAATGTTACCCTGGTTTTTTTTTGTTGTTGTGCTTTTTTCAAGATGAGGAGCACAAAAGCGTTGGCCTTGCCCGTTAAGTCCATGACTGGCAGGTCTTCTGCTGAAATGACTGTCACTGAGAGCACCCCTCTCACTATCACATATTTATTTTTCTGTGATCTGTTCAAATCCACACCCGACGCACTCTTAATCGCCCTCTCGAATGTGGTCAATCCGTAATTAAGACTGAACAATTCTGCGAAGCTGCTTTCCACACCGTATGGGCAGTACAATAGCTCCAAGTGCACCTATTCACAACGTTACACCATGAAATTGCTCAGTGACGTAAAATAGAGGATACAATATAATCAATGATTGATTTAGTAGTTCAAAAATTAGACACTTTAATTTAATTTTTAAAAAACTATATTTGTTTCACTTTATTTTCTTTTTATTGCTGAAGTTCAACTCTGTTATCGTAGAAGAAGTCATGTTGATGTATAGGAGAACGACAAAATTGAGGGAAATGAATTAGTGTAACCCGCGCCGTTCAAATTTTATAGGGTTGACAATGAATATACACTGGGTTGGGTCAAAATATATATGCATCATGGGTCAATTTTTTGTTTTTGAAAAATTATTTTTTAATTAGATGGAAAATATATATAATGGTCATGCAATTTTAATAAATTAAATAAAGTCTTAAAAAAATATTAAACCTTGAAAAATAAATAAAGAAATTAAAAAAAAAGCTCGATAAGGTTAACCTAGCCCACCCCTAAACCTCAGGTAATGTGGTGGATTAGACTAAAACTTATTTCTTAAAAATGAAGTTTTTTTTTGAACAAAATGAAATGTTAAATCATTGGCCTACCTCCATCAATTTTGCAACGTTAAGGGGGATTGGCCCAATAGACTAAATGTCCAAATCCGTATTGACACTTTAATTTGTAAGAACTTTTGACCAACGAAAATAGCAAGAATTAAATTAAAATATTTAACTGTACGAGTGATGTAATAGTTGAAAAAAAAGGAGATAAATAGTAAAAAATTATTCAAATTATTTTCTTTAAAAATATTAAAATTTTTTTGACTAAAATACTTAATTTTTATTTTTTTTCCTTTCTTCGTATGAAACATTTACGGTTTGAAAGAGCAACTAAAAAAACTATAATTACTCTAAGACCTAATTAATAATTTAAGACTAATTATATTACCTCACCCCTGTATTTTTTATCTCTTTGGACCTCCAAATCCTTGACAAGTTTCAACCATACATCCTTTACTTTACCAGGTTGAAGGTCCTTCAGTGGCACTTGGGCACACCCAATAAGCTGATTAGCCTGAATGCCTTCATCGTCGAAAACTCGCACAGTCAAGTGCTGCGTCGACACATCTTCAACGGTGAACTCAAAGTTCTCGTTCCACACCGGGTTCAATGCGTTGTTCTGAACATTCCCTCGCAATTACCCAAAATAATCAACGTTCATCCTTATATTATAACAAGAAACGACATGAATTGTCCAAGGTGTGGTCTTACGATTGTCTTGCTGGTTTGGATTCTGTCACGGAGCGGACGTACGAATAGAACAGCCAAAGGATCGGATTTTCCGATCAGATCTTTGTTTGCCAAATTCTTCGCTTGCACTAGTTTTACTTCTAGGGTTCCCACAGGTTTCAACTCCAGGTCACTGTTACAGCACAAATAATTACCGCATTAATTATCATTAATATTTAATTATATCTTTTCACTCCAGATTACTGAGAGTCTAATAAAATACCTGTAATCCCCTGGTATAATTGGTACAGTTTTGCGTACTGGCCATGTTATAGAATCCTCAATGGCATCTCGAATTGTTTCCTATATTAAATAACAGAGGGTTACATAAAAATAACTATCTAATCATGGGATAACAGCATCGCCTTATACCTCTATAGCATCAGATATCCCCGGGAGAGTTGTTATGTCACCACCAACAACCTTAAGAATAAAGTCCAGATGTTTCTGTTGGAAGAACAAAAATTGCATTATTAAATTTCGTGTTGAAAGCATGGAGTTAATTGATAGACATTGTAGCTTACCTTCTCTCTCAAGGAATAAGAAACAGCTCCTATGCAAGGAAACTCATTTACTAGGGGTTTAAAGATCAACCTGAAAACCCCAGTGAATCGGACATTTTTTACCTATGTAATTTCCACAATCCAACACATACGGATCAATTAAAAAGTATTCATATCTTCTGTAGATAAAGATAATTGACTGCTGTGTGAAATGGTTTAGATCATGGATACATATACAGATTAAAAAACACTGAAAACTGCATGTGTTGAATGTTACCTGTACAGGCAGTACAACTCCAACTCGAGTTTTAATATCAAGTATGATACTGGGGTTACCATCCCACTGTAGCTCTAATTCCATCGTCACTCCGTCGTCCCCACTTTCTGCTTCAACAATAGAAATTCCTATACATTTCCATTAACTTTCATCAATAGCAGTGTGGCATTCCTAGTGCAGAAAGGTAATGATAACTAAGTGTACTATTAGACATACAGAATTGAAAGGAAGCAGGGAAGAGACCTGTAATCTGTGGAGCCACAGTACCAAGAGTCAACTTGGAGAAGGTGATTGAAGATAGGATAATTGGTGTATATTGTGCGAGAATGGGTTCCAGATTGCTTCTTATCAACTGTGATGCTGCCTGTGCCAAATTAACGAACATCAACAATTATGAGAGTCAGAGCAGATTCAAGTTATGGATGAAACATGGAAGACAACTAGTGAAGTACCTCATTAATATATGGCCAAACCTTATCGAGTTGGGTATTTAGCCACTTTAACTGCAAATGATCAAAGAAGTAATACCATGAGACGAGACAGATCATATATATCAGAATCAAGAGCGAGAGAAAGAACCGAATGAAGTTGAACATAACTTCTGTCTGCGAGTGAAGACCACCCAGGGTGGATAGTACTTAGGAGGAATAAGTTTTTTGGAATCTTCCACTTTCATCCTGGCAAAAGCTGCGATTGTCTTTGCCTAAAACCAGAGGATTCAGTCAATATGAGAATCAATCATAGAAAGAGGATGAATATGGAAGCGAATGAATGTGGAATACAGTTTTGTACCAAATGAGATCGATGCTGGGATCGGGTGGTCTGGAAACGAGAAAAAACGAAGATCAAAGCGATGCCAAAGGCGATCCCGATGATGATGCCAATGATGAAGCCCATTTTTTTGCAGTGTGTAATAATCTGCTTGGTGGTGTTGTTAAAGTTGAAACATGGATTTTGAAGGTGAAGTTCGTTGAACAGTTGGGATAGGGAAGAGTAATGATGACTAATATGCATTGATTATTAGTAAAGTAATCGATATATGCTTGTTGCTTGGGAGAGAGTATAATCTAATGAAGAAAGTAATATGTGCTTTACTTGTCGTTACCAGTTTCAAGCTTCATTGTTCTAGTTTCTTACTTTCTCTCTCTTTACCTTGTCTTCTGTCGCCAAGTCATGAATATATAATAGTGTGTCTTCGTTTTAAGTTGGGTTTCTACGTTTTACGGTTTAGACTAAATATAATTTTGGTGTAAAATAATATATTTGAAAGTGTTTGTAGTATGATAGTTCTGTTCTCAAACCATAATTTTAATGAAAGCTTCAAATGATTACTTCTGAAAATTATAGTTTGTCTAAAACTAGATTTTCTTAAAATGAATTCTGTAAATCATGGTTTACCAAAATTAAAGTTTTCTCAATTATTTTTCAAACACACACTTAATAGACAACAAAATGTCAAATACAGGAATTCCATCCAAATTACATTTTCTGTAGTTGATGCAAAGACTACATAATTCACTCCTTTAATCATGTCATATTTTTATCTCAAGACATATTTGTTTTACTTTTAGTCGTCTAATTTAAAATAAATAATTATGATATAAGAACTACACTTTACAATTTTGACGCCAATTGACTGTACTCAAATTATACAAGGGTGCAATTTGCATGAATATAAATTATTTTATATTTAAAAGTAAATACTTAAAAATAGTTTAATAATTTATTTAAAATTTAAAAAAAAGGCAACACTAACATATTCTGTTATCTTTATTCCTTGTGTACTGTCTCATATCTTTTGGGATTTTCTTTTGTTCTCTGGGAATCTTTCACACAATAAAATCTGTTCCTCTCTCTATCTCTATTATTTTTTTCATTTCCTCTCATATATACATTTTTTAAACCTAATTTGACGTTTATCTCCGTCTACAATTTTTTTTAGCAGTCAATTATATTTTCTTTCTTTCTCTCTCTTTCCCGCACTTTTGGCAGCAGTCTTTCTTTCTCTCTCTTTCCCGCACTTTTGGCAGCAGTGAAATTTGTAACTGACTACTATAATTCCGGTCCTGCACCTAATGCTTCTTTAATTTTAGTTCATTCCTATTTTTACCAAAAACAATTTCTCTCTCTCTCTCTCTCTCTCTCTCTCTCTCTCTCTCTCTCTCTCTCTCTCTCTCTCTCTTTTCTTGACCTTTTCTCTCATTTTCAGAACTTTTTTTTAAACCAAAAATATCCTCACAACCAATTGGATATAAAATTAATTTTTTTCAAATTTACTAACCACAAAAAAATAGAGTTATCTTCAAACTCATGTCTCCAAATTTTTATTGTTCTCTTTTAACATTTAAATAGTCATTATCATTACAACTTGTTAATGTTAGGTTTATTCTCGCAATTATTATTGTTATAGGGGAAAAATACATTATGCCCCTATATACTTCTCTCAATGAGTAAATGACCCTTACGAACTATATAAAATTCATCAAAACACTCTCATGAACTTCCTATTCAATGTAAAAGACTCTTTTTGTTAATAAATCTTTTTGTCAAGTTAACGATTAACGTTGATTGTACAAACTTATGTCCACATCAATAAAAAATTTAACACATCATCAGCTGATTCATCTACATCTCTCCTAACCCAACCTGATATGAGACTCATATAAACGGATCTTCTGTTTGACTTAAAGCCAAATAAAATATTTGACTCATCTAGGTCATTGATTTTCACGATCAATGGTTATATTTTAAAATCTTGTTTTTATTTTTTCTTTAAGTTTTTTTAAAAGTTAACATCTTAAAATTTGAAACATTAATTATAAAAATTAACGATCTAAATAAATTAAATACCCTACTTAACTTTAAAAATCAAACAAAAAATTTGTTTATTGTAACCCATAACCCAACCCACCCAACCAATCTAACAAAACCTTATTGTTTTCAACCTCCTTGTCGATCCAGATTCCAATCATTCAAAGGGAGCAGTAGATTTCAGTCGCTTGAAGGCCCAATAATTTTGGGCAAAATCTTTAGGATAGTAGCGCCACTTCTCCCAAGATTTCCTAAGAGAAGTGAATAATCTTCATGCTTCCTTGATGTTTTCGTCCTTCCGTTCGTTGTCTTTCCTTCTCCTCCAATTGTTTAGATTTCAATATCTTTTTTTTAAAAAAAATTATCAAAAATATTATTTGAAATTCAATAGTTCATGTACAAACAAGTATGATACTTGCACCGGATCCGAATTCTAGATTGCCACACTTGCATTGAAAACTGCTCCATAGAGACCACACTTGATTGCCTCTCTCCACTGTCTGCTCCCCATCAACATTTATAGATGGAGATTTTGACTGTTCAGATGGATCAATAAGTTAGCTTGTAATTTATTTAATTAATTTATAAATTTATTAAAAGTGTTGGGTAAATAAGTTTATATCTTAATTTTATATTTATTTTGCTTTTATATATGAATATAATATATATATATATATATAATAAATTATATAAATATTTTTTTAATAAATTATATATATAATTTAAATTAATTTAATTAAAAACAAAAAATGATATATTTATTTATATTATTTTGAAATTAAAAAATTATGTCTTTTTATGTTATTTTATACTTTTCAACTACGAATAATTTTAATTTAATAATTAGTTTATCAGTTTTTAGCTTCCAACTATAAATTATAAATTAAAAAATAACTTATAAATTTTTAGCTAACTTACCAAATCAATGGCTAACCCCCCCCCCCTCCCCTCTTTTTTTTTCCCTAGTCTGGAAAGTTGGGTGGGGTTGGGCCATCGGGCTCATACTAGGTTGGATCAAAGGTGATATGGATGATTCAATCGATGATATGTTAAATTTTTGGTTGACGTGAATATGAGTTTGTACAATCAGTGTTGATCATTAATTTGACTAATGTATTTATTAATAGATGTCTTTTGTACATATTAAAAAATTTATGGGCGTGTTTTGATTATTTTTGTAGTATGTAGAAGTAATCTACACATTAAAATAAGTTTATCAAGGTGAAGTGCATTTTTCTCTTATTATGGAGCATTTTGATTGATCTTGTAAATTTTGAATTCCACACTATTTTTCTTAACTAAAGAAGCAGAAAATCCATGTTTTTTAACTTTATATTTAAATAAGGGAGTTTTTAATTTAAATTTAAAATAAAAAATAAATTAATATCAGTCATTTACTTTATAAATGATTGAGATTTATTCAATTTCAAGGATTAGCAAAAATCCTAAATCAATTACAGAGCTCAACAAAATTTACTAAAACTTATCCTTAATTTAAGTCCTGTTTAAGTAAAGAGCTTAATTAAATGCTTATATAATAAGTACTTATTATATAAGTGTTTATATATAAGTTATTTCTACAATTGAAGAGTTTATAGAGATAAATTTCACATAAGCTGTTTTAAGCTTATTTTTATAAGTTATTCTAAAGAATTTACGAAAATAAATTAAAAACACCTTATGAACATGTTATAATTTATTTCTATAAACTCTCTCAAATACATATATAAACGTTTATACTATAAAATAAATTAAATAAATTTAAAATAAACTATTCCGAACGCACCACAAATTTGTGTTTCTTCTTAATAACAGGAGATTCATCCTATTTCAGAGGCATTTGGTAAACTATAATTTTTATTGATCTTGTTCAGGGTGGCATTTGAAATAACATTGTGATATCACATCCCGAGAAAAAGGGTATTATTTGATAATAGTCAAAATATTTTCTCATTTCACATCACAAGGTAATTAATATATATATATATATATATATATCTCTCCAGTAAATTCTTTTTTATGTTACTAATCGTGACCTTTGTCTTTCTATGTTAATTCACTCTACAATAAAATTTATTTATCGAAAAAATTCAAAGCATATAAAATACAAGACATAAAATTTAGAAAACTACATTGTATTTTACTTTTCATATGGGGTGAAAAAGGATCATCTTTATCCATATATAATAGTATTCTCATTGTGAAGTCCTCATTTAAAACACTTATATTCCTAATAAGTTTTGAACGTTAGACACTTACATATAATTTTATTAAAGTAATTTATTTTTCCAAGTTATCCTAATTTAATTTAAGTCTTCTAAAAAATAAACAAATAATTACAATTATCTTATCTTGACGATTACCCGAAGGTTAAAAAATGGAGTTATTAATTATCTTTTGAGAATCAAATTTAACTGAATTTGTAATTGAATCAAAATTAGATTGTGAGTTGGATAACCACTCATCCCACGATCCTCCTTTCTGTTTGGGTTCTCCTGTATGGGAACAAAGATTAAGAGTATATTATATTAACTAATTTTTTTAGGTTTAGCTAAATGTCGTATTACACTCTTTAATTTGTTTTGAAAATTACATCTGGTGTCCTCTCTAATTTACTTTGTGTGGTCAACAAAAGAAGTTAACTTTCTATATAAATGTGATTTTTCAAAACTAAAATTACTAAACAATTTTTACTCTCATAATGAAAATAAATTAATTCTCACCTAAGAGCTTAACATCAATTTAATTATTTTTATCATCATAATAAAAATAAAATTAAAGTATTATATTGTACAGAAAAACTTTAATTTCTTTAGCTAAAAATAGTTAAAAAAAAAGCAAAATATATAGGAGGGACTCGTGTAGTTTAAAAAAATTATCTAAAGTATAATTTAATTAACCGTGGCGTAGCTAGCCCAGTGAGTGGTACTGTTCTCTTACTGATACTTCATTGAATTCCACAGTCACTAAGAGTCAATGATGCTACTTCTTATATATATGGAAGCTTCTCAAATCTCAACAAGAAGCTTTTCTCTTTCTTTCCTCCAATGTCCGAAATTTCAGGTCAAAGTATGAACGCATATTCCGATATGATTTATTAGAGAAAACCTTGTTTTTTTCGTTGATCATGGAATGTGGGTTTTTCCCTTTCTACGCCTCTTTTTTGTTATGCCCTTCTCTCTTTCTCATTCTCTTCTTCTCTTATATCGCTCCTCCAACCTATCATCGTCTGTACTTCTGTGTTCCTCTTCAAAACCCACCTTCATCTAACTCTTCCCTTTCGCACAATTCCAGTCCGAATGCAATTAGGAGTGTCAATATCGTAAGTTTTGCATTTTTCTATATGGGAATCGAGATATTTGATTAAAGTTTTGTTTTTTGTTTTTTATTCTGAGTATATGTTTTCATGCAGAGGAAGGGAAAAGTGAGTGGAGTTGAGAGAGTAGAGTATGGATTGGCGAGAGCAAGATCAGCAATAGGAGAAGCAGCTCGAAGACGAAGATATGCTTCTTTCAAACAAGGGGACTTCATTCCCAAAGGACCCCTCTATTTAAACCCTTATGCCTTTCATCAGTTAAGATCCCTTCTCACATCTTAATTATTATACTCATTGATTTTCAACTTTTTCTTGTTTTCGTTTGAACTTTGAATAATCGCGTGTAGTAGAGTATAACTTGAATCCAACGATAATGCAAGCCAAAGAGTAAGTCATAATAACTAGTTATTTGCCCTATGAGAAAATCTTCTGAATCTGCAGTCTAGAGGACGAAAGTGTAGTATAATACATTTTTTAATTAAAAAAATAAGATAAATTCATATTATTTATAGCCTAGTATTACAAGATTAGGTATTTTAAGAAGTACAGTCTTCCTATTACTATTATTACTATGAGAGAACTTGATAACAAAAAGATCATTGCATAAGTTTTGTCATTTACAATAATCTTATTTCACTTTCTGGTTAATTATATTTTCATTTGTTTTGAAAATAAATATCATCTATTCTTAGTTTGATATGTTTTGTAAAACTCCATTTCTACAGATAATCTTTCCTCTTGAAGTAAGAAAAAAACTCTTTTTCCTTTCCAAATTAAGCATCATTAATGTCATGCACATATTTTTCCCTCGTTGCTGTTTTTATTGCATGTATAATGTATGCTAACTGTTTGTTAAAATGTTCAACTAATGTGGCTAATTACAATTGTGAATTTGTGATATATCAATCTCCAATATAAAACTGTAATTTTGTTCTCAATATGATAGTAAAGACTGCTGAATACTTTCATTTTTAGAAGAACATCTTATTATGATTTGTCTAAAAAGTTAACTTCATTAACTGAAAGTAAGACTAAACATTCAAGAGGGAGTCATATAATATATTTGACACAAAAGAATACTATGGAATATATATAATTTAGTCAAATCTAAAGAAGTCACTAAACTAACTCTTTCCTTTCTCCTTTGCATTTTAGCTTTGCATATAAATCTATATATACATGAATAGAATGAAATTCACCAAAAGTGTTTGTCTTCTCCCATTGGAGATGCAACTAGATAACAAAACAACATAGTCAAGATTTAAGGAAAGTCACAACTAGCCATAGGATCAGTGTTGGTTTTCTAGTTGAGTATTAAATGGAAGAGAGTACAAATCAAGAAAGAGAATGGCTGGCACATCAGATTTTGAACCAAAATGATGGAAATTAAAATGGTGAGGAAATCAAAACCCTAACTTGACGTGTGCATGGCCTTTGCATTTACTAAGCACTTATCTATAGCCCGCAAACTACTGCATGCTATATCTTAAATTCATTCACCAAATTAGTAACATTGAAATTCCTCTTGTTACTCATAATTCCATATAACTAGCTAGGCCAATTGACTTTAATATATACATATATGGTCCCCTCCCCTTTCCCTACTATTGAATCATTACCTCTCACTAATAAATATCTTGTGCATTTCAATTAATTAGTAGACCTATAGCTAATTGTATATCAAAACTGGATAGAAAACAAATGATATAAAGATTTCATTAAAATTTGGCCAAAATGTAACCCCCCAAAAAAAATTTCCCATTAACTTGCTGAGTAATTTACCTCTCAAAACTCTCCTAAATTTTTAATTTTGTACAATATATATAACCCCTCTTGACTATTTTATTCAAAAGTAACACCACTTACCCATGTAGGTTGAAAAAGTTAGATTGGCAAAAAATACTTACATGTCATCTTGAGAAGTTAGATTGACAAAAAAGACAAAATAAGCCACTGTTTTGTAACTTCGAATAATAGGTTAAATATATATATATATATATATATATACACATACATATATATATATATATATATATTGTTGATTTAGCCTCTTTAAACTTAAATGAACAAATGATGTTTAGAGGAATGTATTGTTTAACTTTTAAAGCCGATCGAGAAGATGTACTATATTACACAGTTCCTTGCTGGAGGGAAATGGGTTCTTCACATACATTTTGGTCTTAAAATCTTTTGAAGTATTTGATGTGATGATATGTGAATTGCATGTGATGTTTAAGTGTAGTTTATTAAAATAGAAAATGAATGTGGTGTGTGTTGAATGGAATATGAATAGGAGTCACAGAGAAATGGAGAAGCGTTTCCGAGTATGGGTTTACAAAGAAGGAGAGGCTCCCATATTCCACATGGGACCATTGAATGACATATACTCCACTGAGGGCCAATTCATGGACGAGCTTGAGAGTGGGAAGAGTCCCTTTTTGGCTAAGCACCCAAACGACGCCGTCTCCTTCTTCCTTCCCATTAGTGTCGTCAACATCATTCTCTATGTGTATAGGCCTTACACCGATTACTCCAGAGCTCGCCTTCAGAACATCTTCACAGATTACATCCATTTGCTCTCTCACAGATACCCTTTCTGGAACACAACCTTAGGAGCTGACCATTTTATGCTCTCTTGCCATGACTGGGTATGCTGTTTGACCTCCTAAATGGTTTAACTCTCTATGAACTTCGTCTTAATTCATTCCCTTTCTTTACCTACTTGGTAATGAAAATCATTACTTTTTGGGAAATTAAATTGCTTTAATCCTAGGTTTAGTTGAATCATACTCCACACTCTTCTAATTTGAAATAGGATATTATTGATTTTTACTTTTAAGAGGTTACAATTATTTGAATTTGATTTCTAAAAAATTAAGTGTTTAAATTTAGGATATATTTAGTACGCGAAAAGGAAAAAAGAAAAAGAAAAGAAAAGAAAATAGAAACAAGGTATTTTACTAAAATATTTTAACTTTAAAAAAAAATTAAAAAATAAGTTTAGTGTTTTTAATGAGTGCAATCTCGACAACTTCTTAGCATCTTTCTTTTTCCTTCACAACTCCAATGTTAGCAACATTTGTACCAAACATATTATTAGTCCTCAGAATATTGTGTTTTTTCAATTTTGTTTTCATGTTTGTTAAAATGACATCTAACAAAGAAAAACTGAGATATGACAACAATAGATTTAGGAATTTAAAAAGGAAAAGAATTCAATTATAACAAATATAATCTTTTAAATATTATAATAAGGCACTTAATGTTAATTTTTTAAAAACTAAATTGAGCTATAATATTTGATAGAAACTTTCTATTCAACTTATATTTTACAAATCCATTAACTTTCCACATAATATGAGACTACAATTTTAATTTTAGCATGACAATTAAAATTGTTAAGTAATTTTATTATTGAAATAAATACATGTTGGGCAAAAAAATTAACTTTAAATATAAGAAACAAATTAAAAGAGAACCGATTGTAATTTAACCATACTTCCGAAAAGGTGAATGTAATTTAGCGTCATTTGTTTTCAAGTGTTTAGATTAGACGTAAGAAGGATGATATTTGTATGTAATATAATATGTTTGTTAATATGTTTTCAGGCACCAGATGTCTCAGCTGCTGATCCCAAGCTTTTCAAGCATCTGATTAGGGTTCTCTGCAATGCCAATACTTCAGAAGGATTCCAACCAATGAGAGACGTGTCGTTGCCTGAAATCAAAATCCCATTCGGAAAACTGGGTCCTCCTTCCGCCACCAATCCCCCGCAGAACCGAACCATTTTGGCCTTCTTCGCCGGCGGCGCTCACGGCAGCGTCAGAGAAACCCTATTCAAGTATTGGAAAGACAAAGACGACGACGTTCAAGTTCACGAGTACCTACCTAAGACCTCAAACTACACGGAATTGATGAGACAGAGTAGGTTCTGCTTATGCCCTAGTGGGTACGAGGTGGCAAGCCCTAGAGTTGTTGAGTCTATACACGCAGGTTGTGTCCCGGTGATCGTATCTGATTATTACGTATTGCCGTTCAGTGAGGTTCTTGATTGGACCCAGTTTTCGGTTCATATTCCCACTTGGAAGATACCTGACATCAAAGAGAAACTGAAGGGGATTTCAATGGAGGAGTATTTGGAGAAGCAGAAGAGAGTGATGGAGGTGCAGAGGCATTTTGTGCTTCATCGGCCGGCCAAGCCATATGATCTGATGTACATGGTCATGCACTCTGTTTGGCTGAGGAGGCTTAATTTGAGGCTGCCACGCAATTGACTTCATCAAAATTCAGGACCACTTTTTACCCCATGTAAATGATTGTCAAATTATTTATGCTACTTTCGCGAGGAGATCCGCTGCTTGCCAAGCACTATGCTGGCAAGTGAGAGAAGCCAAGCCCACTATTTTTTATGTAGATTTATACTTTAAAAAAAAAAAAAAAAGAGATTAGGCTTGTGTTTGTGGATAATTTTCATTAGTTGATGAGTAAATTATTAGAATGGTTTCTAAAGAATTACAATTGTATTAATTTAATATCTGAAAATTAAATATTTTAGTTTAATCTTTGAAAATTTATATTTATTTTAATTTGATCTTTTTATTTTTATCAAAATAATTTATAACAATAAAAATTAAGTTTTAATAACGATAAATTTATGATTTAATAATAAAAAGAATTATATTAAAATAAATATAATTTTTTAATAATTAAATTAAAACACTTGAGTCTTTAAAAATTAAAAAAAAACTACAATCGATAATAAATCAGTAATTTACCCTTAGTTGACGCTCATTAATGTTTTGGCCTAACAAAACTTATTACTGCTGGCACAAGTTCAATAAGATCCCAGGACTGTGGCATGGTAATAGTGAACTGGATACACAACACAAATTAATAGCATGTTTGGTACCAAAATTGGACTTAATGAAATGGATGAAGTAATATGAAATATAGTAAAAAATTGTCCACATTACTATTCTTAAAAGTTCTAAATTTTCTTTTTTAAAAAAAGTTATAGTATTTTAGTAAAATATTTAATTTTATTTCCATTTCATTTTCCTTTCATTTTCTCTTCCTGTATACCAAACATATCTTTAGATTCCACATTGACAAGTCTAGAAGAGACAAGATTTACTGTTTAAATTGTTAGATCTCATATTAAACAATTTATAGAAAGACAATCACACTACTTATAACAAATCCACCATCGTGTCTAGAATAGGGAAGCCAATCAAGTCCAGTTCGTGCGCGAAAAGAACTATCATGGACTTCTATCGTTGATAGCACGAATTGTGTGGCCAAGACGCAACAACATTGCGCAATTGTCTCAGTCACACACTCATCCACGCGATCGACAGCTGAAATTCGATCCACGTGTCTAGAATAGTAAATTTTGATTCATTAATTCGTTTCGGTATTGACACTGTAATCCAACTAAATTCCTTAATAAGGGTAAAAAAAATACCAACAGAGATTACATCGAAGAAACTGCTCACTCCCCTATTGACACTGTAATCCAACTAAATTTCTTAATAAGAAATAGAAAGATACCAACAGAGATTAACATTGAAGAAAGTGCTCACTTCACTTAAGATAGCTATGATATGTGAAAAGAATCTAAGTAGAGCCCACTTTGGAAAAACTGGGTTTAGAGACCTCTAAAAGGCCTGTAATTAATTTTTTTTCCTCAAAATTAAAAAGAAAAAAGAAAGGAAGATGCAAATGAGTATGGCATTTGCAACCCTTAGTTCATTGGACTCGCTTGCTCACATTTATAGCCAAAATTTCACCCAACCCTTTTATCTTCTTCTCTTTTCACCGTTATTCAACATCATGATGCTCCAACATTTCAAGCAGCAGAAATACCAAAGGATCCATCAATTTCCCTAGGGGAAGTGTGACCTATAGCCATAAGAAATCAAGTGTGGTTAAACCAGGGTCCAACTGCACCGTTGATGTGGCCGTTACTGTGGATACCAACCCCATTGGGGATGAGGGACGGAGGGAGTCCCACAGGCAATGGGGGAGAAGCAGAGGAGTATAGTGGATGATGGTTGTGAGGAAGGGCATGTGGACTCACAAGAGGGCTGCCAGCTGGACTCCCTTTACGCTGTTGAAGGGCATGGATCTGCCTCAGCCCATCTTCATGGATACGTGACAGTGTTTCCAACTCTTTCATTGATAGTGTCTCCAGACCAGCACCGTATAAAGGAGCATGCCGTGACATTTCCTCCTGAAGTGAAGCCTCCAGTGTGTGAATATATTGCTGCAAAAGGAGAAAAAAAAAAAAGCATTTGAAGTTCATGGATTCCCTGAAAATTTAGGACTTATTTAGTTTGGACATTTCTTATTTTTACTTTTACTGAAAATAGAAAATGAACTTAAAAATGTGTTTGGTTGAGTTTAATAAAAATGTTTTCTTAAAAATATTTTTTAAAATAAGCACAAATCTAAAAACACAACAACAAAAAATAATTTCAGTGTTTCAAGAAATGAAGAAAAAAAATAAAAATAAGAAATATTTTTACAAACTAAACAGACTCTTAATTTTACTCATGATCAGGGGAAATAGACACTACTTTTCTGGGTATTAAGTAAATACTACTTTAAAGCGGATTTTGAACTTAAAAAGTGAAATTTTGAGATGAATGGAGCAGTATACTTGCATTGGTGGAATAGTCCACCCACCTAACTAACAAAAAAAGCTCATGAAATACAGATCAGTTATATTTTATTTTATTAGTCAAGGTTACCCGTTGAAACCTGTCATTAATCCAATAAGACATTTCAGATTACAGACAAAGCTGGCTGAACAATTTCTATATTAGTTAATAACATTAAAAGCAAAGTAGCCCTACGCTTAAAGTCATTATATGACTAGGGTATATAAATATATATATATATATATATAAGATGATGAACGACAATCAAACTGTTATAATAAAAGCAAAGCACAGTCTTTATGTTGAAACAAACCTGGCAGGCTTGCAATTTTGATTCCATGCCATCAATATATGCTTCACACCTAGCAACCTGTTCTTCCTTCTCTCGCTTTTCTTCCTCAGTTTGCCCAACCGTCTGTGTCAATCTACAAACTTCATCCTCAAGTGATTTTCGTATTTCTTCACGAGTCACATTTTCTGTTGCATATCTTTTCAGTTCGTCATCAAATCTCTTTCGTGCAGCTTCAGCACTCTTCAATCTTTCAGCAAGTACATTTTTCTCCTTGACTACTTTCTGTGCATAATAAAAATCAACATGAAGTTAAGACTTCATTCCAAAACACGTAACCAGCAAACTAATTATCAATGCAGAACCAGAAGCCTAACGTTTTTCAGGCCAGCAAGTCAAAAGGAAAAAAGAAAAAGACATAGAAATAAAGAAGAAGAAGAATGATCTATTTAGAGAACTAATGTTTCAAGTAATCATCGATGCCCTGGATGCTGGATCCATATGATTGATGATTACCATCAGAACAACTGAACAAGATCTAATGAAACAAATTTCACTTACATAAGAAACCAAAAAGCATGCCACAGAATTTAAGAATGACAAACTTGTAAGATAACAATATAAATTGCTTCATCCAGTAAATTCTTCATATTAATTAGTAACATGAAGTAAATGCTGAGGGAGATTAGGTGGCTGTATAAGCTAAAATAAAATCCCAATAATAATATAGCCATAAGAAATATAATGAAACAAAGAACTTGACGATTGTGCTGACTGACAGGCACAACAAAATTGAGAGAGATACAACAAAACTAGCCACACAGACTTAAGATATGATGACCAACATTTTTCCCATAACTCATCAAAAATTTCTGAAGTTTAAAAATCTATTTTTGAAAACTTAGTATCTCCCCTTTACCGCACTGCAGGCTGTTCAATCAATAAAAGCTTGAATTTAAGTAGCCAGTTTTTCATCAAAGTTAATCAGTTCAAGCAAATGGACACAAAAATTGCAGGTTTGAATGGTTCAAGTGCGTTGTGAAAAAGGTACTAGTTGATCACGCTTCTAGTTTGACTGGCTGTTTTCATTCAAGTTCAATAATTATGCATTAAAGTTTTTTATTTGGAAAAAACAATTTTAAATTTAAAAACTAGAGTAAAAAAATTTAAAAAAGGAAATAAAAACAAAAACGAAGAATTGATCCAGAAGCCACCGAAGCACAACTCAAGGAGGAAACAAAAATGACCCTTCATGACTGCAAACAGATGGGGTGGGGGCTGCAAAAGTAGTAAATCTGATACAAAACACTTGTCCAAATGCCCCTGTCCCCATGGAATAGAGCATCAAGAGTTATAGAAATCTCAACCATAGATGCATATATACCAGTCACAGCATGAATTTGTCAAGACATTATTAGCAAAAGCACCACTTCCTACACAAGATGCTTCATGAAAGATGCCATGCAAGCATGACAAATCTTACATAGTAACATAAACTATTTTGGATTTAACATTTTAGCATACCTAAGTGTACCTTTCACTTATCCAATAATTTAGAGAATAGATATTTTTGTTACAATACCTTTAATTCATCGCGTTTCCGGGACTTTAATTGTGAAAGTTGTGTGTCTGTGTCATGCACACGGTCCTGAAGGGCTTTCTTCTCTGCAGAGAGCTTTGCTATTTCATCATCCCGCTCTGAGCGAAACCACTCAAGCTGACTCTCAACTTCTTGTATTTGTTCTAGTTGCTCCTTCTTCTCCCGAGCAAACCGATCCATTTCCGCCCTCATTTCAGACTGTCAAACCATGAACTGCATTAGAACCTAAATTTTCTACTAACAATCAACTGCAAAAGACAAATGGAGTATAGTATCAAATAAGTCAGAACCTTGAGACGATTGTTTGAGGCCTCAGATTCGGTCAGCTTCTGTGTAACAATAGCTTTTTCCTTAGCCATATTAGAAATCTCAGCTTTCTTTTCTTCACGAACACGAATAATTTCATCTTCACTAGCACATAACTGGTGCCATAAAGCAGACCGATCAACATTTGCAAGTTCAGCAGCTTCACGCATCATACTCAAAACAGGTCTGACAATTTCCTGCTCCTCACAGACTAAAGTAACTAAGATATCCAAATCCAAATCTATTTCATGATCATTATCTGTAGTGCTGGTGGCATGGTCAACAAGCCTCTTCAGCATCCTCCCTCGACAAGATTCATTGGCATACCATCTAAACAATATCATATAAAGTAACTTTACAAATTCCTTCACACATGGGTCTCTGGAGAGTGCCAATGTTTCAGCAAGACCAAGAACTGAAGTAAAATCATCTCTTTGAACTCCAAAGGGCTCATTGGCATCTCCCACGGTGCAAGCTTCTGAATGCTGCAAACTTTCAGCAACATTTCTAGCATTATTATTCAATCTTTGTGAGATACGCCTTTCCAAAACCAGGGCTACAGACTGAGCACCAATTGCACCTCGAGCAACAGCTTTCTCAAAGGTTTGAGAAGCTTCAACAGCAAGACAAGGAATAGACAGCATCTCAATCAGTACATAAATATCAGAAAAATAAGGACAAGCTCGCAAAGCTTGCTCATCAACCACATGCAGGCCAGTAGGAGCAGTGCCGTGTTCACCAAATAAGAAAAGCCCACATGACAGTGCTGAGCAACTGTCACCCAAGTCATCATCACAATCAATGTCCCTCAGTATAGTTTCAGCAACATCCCCCCAACTATTTAATGTTTTACTCAAAAAGTCAAGAACACAAGGTGAAACCTCAAGACCTAGATTTTTGAGCCTGACGCGAACAGATCTGACCTATATAAAAGGTAAAAATAAGGTCAGAAATACTTCAAGAGGCATTCTGAAAAGACGACACATTGTATTATAGGAACATGGTGAAATTTCAAACTATTTTTAAGCTTACTGCTTCAGGGAGATGTTGACACTGAGACGCTGCTTTGAATATAAAATCTACAGTTGCAGCAAGAGGTTCATCATTTGAGTCTCTCAAAAGCTCAAATGACTGGAATAGAATACGCTCCCACACTTCACTACCACACTCCAGTTGACTAAGAGCCCCAAAAACCTAACAAACAAAAATCCCATCAATAGGAGAGAAAAACAGGTTTTAAACAGCATTGCAATAGCAGTGAAGAAGCAGTCTAAAGTCAAAAGTTTCTTTCCCAGGGCATTCGATGTATGTGACATGATAGTATAACATCTTAAATAAGGGCATTGAGGAAATGACCAATATTCTATCTTACAGGTATTCGCAAGGCAGGTTCTGCATCTGGCTTTTGAAGTCGCTCAAGAAGTGCATAGGCAGCCAGTGGATGTTCTGAATGCTCAACCAATTTGGGAATCAAAGCCACCAGGTCAGCTTGCAAATGCTTAGGAGCTTTGTCCAACACAAGGGAAATTTTCTGTGCTGATTGAGGCCGCCGTCGTGGCTCAGGGCAGCCTTGCGGAACAGCCCCATCCAGGGTTCTAAGTGAGTTTACAATCAAACCTAAGAGCTCCTCAGACTGTTCTGGCCACTTGGCCTAAAATTCCAAGTTCACACAATCAATGCCACAGAAATATAAATTAAAAACCTTCTTCTATGAATAAAAATTTTACCTTCGACCGAAATGATGCATTTTCTGAAACAGAAGCTGATGTTTCTGGAGGACAAATAGGTTGTCCAGGAAGAGCTTTCTCTGGAATAGCACTACCATTTAATTCAGAGCTTTGTACAGCATTAGTACTACTACTTTCTTCGTCAACAGAATCCAATCTCTCATAGACAGGAAATTGTGCAGATTCTGCTGCCTCATTTTCTCTATCACGTTTGAGAGGACTAGCAGCTCCACTGCCATCAGGAGATTCTTTTGAGCATGCATTAGAAGAATCAGCAACAGAAGACCCTTCCGAAGGTTGGCAACATTCCACCATTATATCCAAAAGTAAATCAATAATTGCCTGCTGCAAGACTTTAACTCCCATCAGCAAATTCATCAAACTGGGGGAAGATTCATCAGCCTTGGTGACCTTCCCATCACAACTACTAGAGAGCTTGGTTGGAAGAAGCAACCGCTTTACTTTCACAGGATCATCAAGATAAACCCGGAGTCCAGTCAGAAACCCAGCAATTGCACCAGCATCCATTAAAAGCTTTTCTCTTAAAGTAACTTGTGGCTGTGAAGGATTATCTCCATACGTAAGGTGAAATCCAGCTCTGGAAAGAAGATTTCTGAAAATGTCTTCTTCATCTCCACTTATTCCTCCACTATCTTCAGAGTCAATGAGTTCATCAGGATCTGTTGTCAAAGCATCCTGATCATCATCTGAAGCTAAAACCTGGTACATCAAAAACCAGATTATAAGAGACAAATAAAACCACATGACAGCAGCAATAATAATCATATAAAAAACATCTGACTTCAAAACCACTGACAAACTTAGTTAAATTATATAATGATAATGATATACTTAAATCTGTTATAAAGTACGGCTTGGGTACTGGATACAAAATGTTTACCAAGTCTTGTAGTAATTTAAGAAGCCCAGTGTCCGCAAAATCATGGTTATTAGTATCCCATGTATCCCACGAGTCATATCCCGATTCGACACCAAATCTAACCTCAACGATACAGATCGCATGGTATATCTGTCTTGAACCAGAATCGCACACAGAATCCCAAATCTGGTCCCTGAATCGTAAGAATCCCGATTCATAAGGAATCGCACGATACAGTTCCTTCAATAGTTTTCGGTTCGTCTTCCGGGTCGAGTGACCCAGTAGCTCAGAACACAGTGTTTGTAAATTTTTTTCTTTCTTAAATTGGACAGAGCCCGCCGAATATCATCCCTCCCAATAACCCAAGGAAGAAACGCAAGAGAAAACACCTAGGTCATTGTTATTTCGGTCCCCACTACGGCTCCTCAATGTGCATGCATTGCCTCCTTTGTTGTGCGTGTTGCCTCCCACACAGACACTGATACTTTTCTATTATCTTTTCTATTTTGGTCCCCTTTGGTGGCCCCCACACAGGCACACACTGATACTTTTCTATTGTCTTTTCTATTCTAGTCGCCTTTGATATTTTTTGATATATGATTTGAATTTTGGATTATTTTGAAGTTTATATATGATATATCATCTTATTGGTTTTTTTGTTTATGTTAATTATTTATTTAAAAATATTATATTTTTATTGATCTTGTATCTTACGATTCATAATAAGATTTGATTCACGATTTGAAAAATAGGTCTTCTGATTCACAATTCGAATCTCGATTTGATAACCATGCGCAAAATTATGAACAATATCATTAATCAACTTCTATAACACAGCAATAGTAGAAGTGAAGTGAAGAATATTGTTCCAACATTTAACAAGTAATGACAGGAAACTATCTATATTCTATAGTTCCCATTAAGAAATGCAAACAAGAATATCATATCTGAGAGCATGGATTGTTTTTTGATCATCTTAAATATTCATCTTCAAAGTTGTAAGTCATTGCATGCAACTTATCGTCAAATAAGAAGCAAAAGTTCCAAGGATGATGCCATATTTCCTAACCTATTAAATACAGTGTCATCATCTATCTATCTATTTATACTAATATGTTGGAGCAGTTTGATGTCTCTTACTCTCAAATAAAATATCCCAATATTGTTATAATTATAATTACTATAATTATTATACTAAGCATAGTTTGTCCCTAAATCCTTCTGCTCAACTTATTTCTAAAATTAAAAAACAAACATAATCCACTAACTGCTTGATAACCGCCACACACACTCCCCACTCTCTTTAACTTACAAATGTAGGGATAAAAATTATTTATCATTTATATATTAAAATGAAAAATGGATTCCAATGCAAAACCAGATCTCATAATTTAAATAAGTGATGCAAAAGCGACAGAACAGCTCAGGGTCAGATATCATAAGTAGCAATAAAAATATGGGTCACCTAGTATCTATATTTCATAAATAAGCCATCCTAAAGACAGCAGGAGAAGAGAAACATGGAGAGAGACAGAGAGAAATTAGCCTCTATAAACAAGGCAATGCTATAAATAATTACCTCCAAGTCTGAAAACTCAAACCAAGGGCAGAAATCCAAGATTTCACAAACAAAAACAACAGTGTCACGGACTAGAAACCCTGCATCTGCTTCTAATATATCAGAAACCTTCATGAATTGCAAAACAGAATTATTCCATGTCTTTGTGCAAATAGAGGATTCCTTCCACACAGTCTTAGCTGGATTCTTTTGATTCACAACAGCCATCCTGTATTTGACCCAAAAGTTTTTATCTGGATCACTGCCAACAGCCTGATCACTCTCTAGATATATACATATGGTGTCAAAGGACTCATAGACACCTGTGTCATGGAAACATAAGCTCAGAATAAAGAATATGAATGACAATCACGTATTAGAGAGAATAAGTACCTACCAATCCGAAGTTCACATCCACCAGCCTGAAAGAATTTACTGAAGATCTTTCGAGTCTCCATTATTTCCTTAAATGACAGGAAATTCTCCACTTTCCATGTAAATGTACTTCTTTTTACATTCTTATCGGTAAGGGAACCGCTACTACTCATCTCAGAATCATGATCAACCAAATCCTGCATTACTGAAGTCTCTTTCAATATGAGAACTTCCGCAGAGAATACAACAGTGTCCTGGACAAGAAAACCTGAATCTTGATCAAAGAGGCTAGTAAGGGTCACAAATTCACGCCAGCCCCAATCTTTTGCAGCCTTGGAGTAGCGGTTCTGAGATTCCTTAGTGACAGACTTCTCCTCCATCTTCTGGTTCACAACTGACAACCGATGACTAACAAAACAACTCCAATCACTGGAAGTATTTCTTGAATCTGTAACTTCAAGAAACACTGAAAGGTGGCATGGTGGCTGGGACTGCCCTGATAGCATTAAAAACAGAAAATAAATAAATAAGGATCCTTCATTAATCATAACCTCACCATTATTTTGGTCTACTTAAAAACATCTGGAGTTTATGGACAAAAGTATACTCATCTTTGAAAATATCACAATTATAAGCCAATAATTCATGGTGGTTTTTGGTAACAAGGTACCATCATCCATACAATTACAAAGTATCAATTAAGTTAATTTTGCTCCCAAAAAAAAATGGCATGCAAGATGCAATAACACCTCTAAAAATCAAACAATATAGATAAAAATTGTACAATAGTAGTCAGAAAAGGATCTCATTTGAGTGAGTTACTAACATACATCCTATTGAATTTACAATAGTTAAAATTTCAGATAGCTATAAGCATAAAACCTAGCAGGCTCATCAAAAGTGGTAATCAAAGACGATAAAAAGATTTTTAGAACAAGAAAATGGCACACCTCGGGGATAAACTATGAGACGACAATCCCGATTACCAATCTGAAACCTCCTGCTCTTGATGCAAAGACCTGTAATTTTTCTCTTTTTCAATAAATCCTTTAATCTTGTGAAGTTTTCAATCCTCCATGTGAACTTTCCTATGTGGCCATCTGATTTCCTTGTCCCACTCCCACTTCTCCCTGCAATTAAAGCCCCATTCTTAGAGAAGCTACTAAACTCTTTAATGACATGAAATGATGTACTAAAAACTGCAGTATCATCCACCAGAAACCCTGAATCAGGCCCAATAAAATCAGACATCTTCATATAGTCATTCCATCCCAAGCTTGTATTATCACCACTCTTATTGTCAGCTGCAAACCGTCCATACGAATCTCTATGCATGTGATTTGAACCTGGCTTCTGATTCAAGACTGACATTCGAAATAAACACCAGCAACTCCTATCAGACAACATCACCGTCTTGTCCGTATCTTTGCTTTCCAAGCACATTGACAAATATTCGACCCCATTAACCGAGCTCTGATACACACTAATCCTCAAATTACACTCCCCAGCTGGAAAAACTGGGCTCATTATCTTCTGGGTTTTTATCATATCCTTGAATAAACTGAAATTATGCACTTTCCAAGTGAATTTTCCACTCAACACGTCGGACGCAGGGCCCGCAACAACAGAGGAAGATATCATGGATGAAGAAGAAGATGCCGAGGATTGCAACTCATTGTTATCTCGAGTAAAATTAATCGACTCATTAAGAATTAGTATATCGGCCGTTATCAATACCGAATCATTATTAAACAAATAACCCAATTTTGGATCCATTACAGTTGAGGAAGGCGTGAAATCACACCACCCGTGTGATTTCTTCTTACTTGAGAACCGATGCCACGAATCCCGATGAATGGTCTTGGAATCGTCGGTGACGTTCGCGATTGCTAACCGGTAGCTAGCAAAGCAGTCCCATTTGGACGACGAAGTGCCACGAGGGTCCATGATTTGGAGGTAGATGGAGATGTAGCCTGGCAAGGCTTGGGAGTCACCCTTAGGGTATACCAAGAGACGGCAATCATAACCTCCAACCTCGAAGTACTTGCTCCACAGTGCCCTAGCTTTTATTCGTGGAAAATTATGAACCGTCCATCGGCAAACGGCGGAGTACTCGCCCCGGCGTTCAACGGTCACAGTCTCCTGGGCGCCGCCACCGTCCCTCGTCCCCATAGCCAAGTCCTCAGGAGCCGCCACCGAGGACCCCAAAGCGGGCTTGTCCGGTGACGCCAACGATGACGATGAAGTGGCAACGTGGATTTGGTCTGTCACAGAGGATGCAGAAGATAGAGACGGGACTGCCTCAGACGAACTATGCTTCATTGTGTTGGGGTTTCTTCCCTGGTTTCTTCCTCTAGTTTTTGGTTCTTAATATTGACCAATATTCAAGTACGCGAATAGAGAACCCAGAGAGAGAGAGAGAGAGAGAGAGAGAGAGAGAGAGGAGTTTAGGGGATACGCGCTGAGAGGGCAACACAGGAGTCAGGGACGAGCCTTGGACGGGGGGCGCAAGATAGCAAGCGTGCGCTTTTTTCTTGAAGAGTGACTCGTGGGTGTGCCCCTGTCGTTCGTTACTAGGAGGCGCATGATAGTGTCTTGCGCCTTTTCCGATTACAGTGCCCGTGTTTGTAACTTTGCTATATAGGAAGGAGTAGCCATGTTACTAATAATAGGCAATTCGTAGCCCTTCGTTTGTATGATTGATGAAGTCATGATGATCGTAGATTTATGACGCCCGTCCCCATGTTGGGACCCATTCTGATGCACTGCTTATTGGCCTTATGGGAACTTCCTCAGTTTTCTCCCTGTTTCAATGTTCCAATAGGGCCACGTCACCTTTTGAAGAAATTTTAGGGCTGCTTTTTTTTAAAAAAAAAATTTGGTCAGCGCGCCCTATTCTAAATTTCTAATGTGATGCATCGCGTTGATTCTCACGAACACGACATTTTCACCCCCGCTCTGCATTTTCAACCATTCGATCATCCTGAACTCCGCATCCGGTGTTAAATAGGTTAAATTTAGGTGTTGGCTTCATTTTAATAATCATATTGATAAAGAAAAGTGTTAATTATCGATTTAATTTTTTATTTTATTTTAAATAAAAATTTATGAAAATTATTTGTAACTTTTTAATGTATTAGAATCAAACTACGAAACCTCCTCAATTTTGTTATTTAAAATAGGTTAAAATATATTTTATCTTTCTAAACTTTATTCTATGTATAAAATTTTTTTTTTAAACTTTCAAACTCAACAAAAAATTTTTATTAACTTTCGTTTTGTGTCAAAAATTTTTCACAGTTAGTTGATCGTTAACTAAATGTTACGTTATCAATATACTAAACACTTTAAATGCTGCGTCAAACATTTTTTACATTTTACTTGTCATGTCAGTGCTGTCAAATCGTCACTATCAACATTTGAGGTGTAAAAGATGTTTGACGTGACATTTAGTTAACGGTCAACTAACTGTAGGAGGTTTTTGACACAAAATGAAAGTCGAAAAAAAATTTTTGTTGAATTTAAAAGTTTAGGAAGACTTTTTACACATAAAATAAAATTTAGAAGAATAAAATACATTTTAACCTTTAAAGTATTTAAACAAGTCTATATTATGAATAAGTTAACAGCCATGTAAAATTTGTTTTATCTAATGAAGAGTATTTTGAATCAGAAAAAGTCGGTATCACTAGACTCTGTAAAATATTTTCATGCAAAATGTTGGCAGGGGACAAAAGTGGTACACCAGACTTGAGTCCAAACTTTTGTTTATATACAGAGAAAATGAAAACCCAAGTCGAACTTTTTTTTTTTTTCTTCTCTTAGTCGGGTTGGATCCTAACATGCAGGTCCTTCCGTACCGTATGATGGTCAATGCTGCATGTAAGGTTGACAATTTTTTTTTTTGGAAAAGCATGAAAGGTTGACAGTTACTTGCACTGTTCTACAAAAACGCCATGCCTTCTATAATCCTTGGACCCATCCGGGGGCTGAATCTTGGATTTGCCATTCACTTCTGCGCTCTCCGCATATTCTGAAGTAGTCTTGTGTAATTAATTTTCTTCTATCTTGGTTTTACTTGCTTTTTCTCCATTTATATGAACTATGAAGGTAGCCTATAAATGTAAATTTTCATTTATTTGGAAAAATTAACATAAATATAATATTATACAACTTAAATATATTCTTTTTAAAATAATCATAATGTATTGGCGGACTTAGTTGTAAACAGTTGTAACTTAGTTAGGATTAGTTAGGTTCAGTTGTAATTTAGTTGGTTAAATCAAGTTTGCATTTATTGTCTACAAATACTGAATTGAGATGTACAGTAATTACAGTGAAAATAAACTCAAGTCATTTTTCACATTCAAAACAGTATTCTCACATGGTATTAGAGTTTCGCAGGGAGATCTCAATGGAGAATGAATCGAATACTTCGAACACCTTGAACACAATTGTTTTTATAGGTCAGAAAAACTCAATGAACTTCAATCATCCTCTATCAGTCAAGCTAGATGAGAAAAATTTCTTACTCTAAAAGACAGCAAGTAATCGCGACAATAAATTGTCATGATCTTGAATAGTTTGTGGAAGGCAAAGTTGTTGTACCTGCAAGAATGAGTGATGAATATCAGTTGTGGCAAAACAAGATCAGCTTATGCTTTCATGGTTACTGTCATCGATGACAGAAGGAATTTTCGACTCGTGTTGTTGGATGCGCAAGATCTCACGAGGTTTGGAGCAGAATCAACGATTATTTTGCTGTTCACACGAGTGCGAAAAAGCATCAGTACAGATATGAGCTACACAATACAAAGAAAGATACATAACCATTATGGAATACTTGCTGAGGATCAAAGCTTTAGTGGATTCATTGATTTCAATTGGAAGTCCAGTCGGTGAACAGGAACATGTAGAAATTATTTTGGAAGATTATCGAGTGAATATGATGCATTTTCCAGAGCACTTAGAACACGAAAAAGAGGATATACAGTGAGTTTGAGTCGCTCTTATTGCCTCAAGAGGTTATAACAAATCCAGGTATCTCTAAACCTACACTATCTGGTGCACTATCTGCAAATATTGCTAATGTAAACAACAAGGAAAAGCCTAACAATAGTGAGAGGAATACTAATAATAATCAGTTGAATACAAATCAAAATCAAAGAGGCAATTATCAACATAATAGAGGAGGAAGAAGAGGATTTGGAAGAAACAAAGGAAGAGGACGCTTTCAAGGGAATGGATACCCAGTGTTGCGTCAAGTGTGTTTCAAGCCAGGTCATGTGGCTTCTCACTGTTTTCACATATTCGACTACAACTTTCAACCTATTTTCTCATCATATTCGAATCAACCTTACTCAAATTTGTCGAGTCTAGTTACAGTAGCATACTGCAAGGCACCCACAACATATCTTTAAAGTGTATGATTGTCATGGAAATACTTTGGGTACAATCATTTCATTGCTCAAGGAACTTAAAAGTTACACTTCTGTCAAAGCCTCTTATGTTATGTGATAATATGAGTATGATTTTGTTGTCCAAAAACCCTCTTTTTCATAATTGCATCAAACACTTGGAGTTGAACTTACATTTTTGTCAGGGAAAATGTGACAACCAGACTACTAACAGTAGCTCATATTCCTTCCATTCATCAAATGACTGATGTCTTGACTAAGTCTCTATCATATCCTCGCTTCAGTCATCTCAAATCCAAACTTAGAGTAAGTGTAGGTACTTAAAAGTTACAGGGGCGTATTGGGACTGTATCTCTTCTCAGCAGCAAAGGTTAATCACTCTCAGGTGTCCTTTTCTGTATTGCACTTCCCCTAAGTTTACAGGGGCGTATTGGCAGACTTAGTAGTAAACAGTTGTAACCTCGTTATGATTAGTTAGGTGCAATTGTAAACAGTTATAAATTGGTTAAGTCAAGCTTGCCTTAGTTGTCTATAAATACTAAACTGAGATGTACAATAATTACAATGAAAATAAACTCAAGTCATTTTTCACATTCAGAACAGTATTCTCACAATATGCAATACTGTAGGAGCCAAATTTTAGGATTTAAACAAAAAAAAATACTCTTCCCCTCCTTTACTTTTTAAAAATATTTTTTTCTTTGACCTTAAATTGGTTAAGTGAATGTTTGGAAACTCGTTGGATAAACATAAGTTTGAACAAAATTGATTTTATCTAAACGTAAGTTATGTTTATAAACTATTATCAAAAAATTTATTTTAGAAAATGAACATCGTTTGAATATTGGTTACCATAACACTTTTGAATGTATAATTACCAGAAATGGTATAGATTTTATATTGTTTTATATCATTTGACTATTGATACTAATATTAATATTTATGAATATTGTAACAAAATGAATTTATTTATCTATAAATTAATTTTAATTATTTTTAATAATTATTTAAAGATCGCTGTTGGAGTTAAATTAATTTCAATTTCATTACCATTATCATATTTTTTATTATTGATAACAATCAATTTCAATTAATTTCAATTTTATTATCATTATCATATTATTATTATATCTAATTTAAATTAATTTCAATTATCATTATCATTATCAATTTAAATCAATTTCAATTTCATTATCATTATCATATTATTGTTATATCTAATTAATTTTATCAATTAATTAACTTCAACAATTAGTTAGTTACAATTATTATTATTTTTTTGGACAACAATTATTGTTATTATTATTATTATTATTGATGACAGAAAAATGTCCAAAAACACAGGAAAAAAATCAGCCAAAGAAGCCCAAAACATCAACCATTCCACTTACTATCAAATGTCCCAAAAAAAAAAAATAGCACGGCACACTATCATCTTCTCAGGCTGTCAAGTCACACAGGACCCGATGGAAACCAATGCGGAGGCGATGCAGGCAACGCCGGAGTGGTGCGACTCACCATTACTAGCGCCGACCACACACGAAGAAACCGAGTCAAAACAGCGTTACCATTCATGGCAGAGACAACAGAAGATGGAAACGACATACCAGCAATACAACAACAATGGAAACGAAAGAAAGCAACAGAACAATCGAAATGAGAGACAGAGGTAGAAGAGGCAAAAACAACATTAATACTCACTAACCAAAATCGATTGTCGCAAACTCTACTCAGAAACACTTTGCCTCAAACGTGAGTCTAGGAGAAGAAGCAATTATTGCTAAGAATACCAACACAAATCCAAACAAAGACATTTACATGCAAACGCGAGTATGAGGCCAACCACACTACATTCGGAGCATTAAACCCATATCCAAACATAGACTAATTCATATTCAATTTTTCTTGCTCATCAACAGACTTTAGCCCATAACTGGGTCTCAAGATGCTAACCTAGTTGATTAAGTTGCAAATGCTGTTGCAAAGGTGGTTGGGAGTGATGGTATAGGTGGTGATGGTTTTTTATGGCAGCAAGAAGAGCTTTAGATTGTGTTTGACATACATTATAAGCTAATTTATATTTTATTTGACTAACTTATAAATTTGTTAAAAGTGTTTGGTAAATAAATTTATTTTAATAGCTTATAATTTATTTTAAAACGTTACTTTAAGTAGCTTATGACTTATGACTTTTTTTTTTCATATATTTACTATTAGTATTATATCAAAAATCTCATTATACCTTTATATATATAATAATTTAAATTAATTTGATTTAAAACAAAATGATATGTTTATTTGTATTATTTTGATATTGTAAAAATATATGTCATTTTACTTCTATTAGCTAATTCAATAACTACTTTCATCAAATACTTCTAATTCAATAAGCTAACTTAACAACTTTCAGCTTTCAACTAAAAATTAACTTAGACTCTGTTTGAAAAAATTAGCTAATAAACTAACTAAAAGCTTATAAGCTAACTTATTAAATTAAAAGTGTTTGGTATAAATAATTGTTGAAATAACAAAAAAATATAAAATGATATAAAAAAGACATATAATCCCAAAATAATACAAATAAACATATCAATTTTTAATTTTTAAATTATTATATGTAATATATATATATATATAATTAATATTATATATATAATATTATGTTATATATATATATAATTAAAAATAAGAATAAAAATAAAAATTAATCACAAACAAGTGAAAAAACTTAAAAATTTAGGTTACAATAAGTTTAGAAATAGAATGAGTATTTTGAAAAAGTGATAATAATAAAATATGAAAAAAAATTAAAAACTCTAAAATATAAATTGCAAACTACTCATAGTAATATTTTAAAATAAATTATAAACTACTAAAATAAACTCGTTTATCAAACACTTCAAACAAATTTATAACTAATCAAATAAACTATAGACTAGCTTTCTTTACACATTCAAACATAGTTTTATAAACTTTCAACTAACTTATTAATTATTTTTGTCAAATATAACCTTAGAAAGCTTTATATATAAATATACACATATAAATATATATATATACACACACACAGAGACTTCTCATTTGATGGGTCACTCCTTGTTAATTAGGAAAGAGACTCAATTTTTTTGCGGTCATAGACTCACTTGGCTAGTTTTTTTTTTTTCCCAAGGTTATAATTGAAAAGTTGACGGTGTAGCAGCTAATGTGGAATGCATAGCACTGTTTATGAGGTGCTTAAAATCATCCCCATGCAAATCACCAGTAATAACAAAGAGCATTACAACGGAGGATGCGGACAAAGCTGAAAACTGCAAATGATTAAAAGTTAAAAATGTAATTTACAATTTAAACGAAGAGCAGAATGGCTTGCTGATTATTTCCCAAAAAAAAAAAACACTGGGCTGACTTAGCTAATAGAGTTATGATAATAGATACTATGTAACATCATTTTTTCTTTTCTGAGAAAAAAAAAAAAGGAACGAAGACCAGAAAGCTAACAGCAGCTCTCTGAAAGATTCCCCGACTCTAAAACAAACTTATGAACATCCAGAAACATCCAAAATGCAGGGAAAAAAAAAACGCAAATTTATATTTAAATCTCATATACTGGACTGCCTGCATAAATCAGACATACAACAAGGAGGCCAGACAGAATGAAAATCACATTCATTTAGCTATTGGTGGACCAATATATAATTCAAAATCTTACCACCTTCCCTCTTGATCAATAGCAGAAGGCAAAATCCTTGACACCAAGAAGTTGCAATGCTATAACTTACACAAAACTAAGACAATTTTCTCCCAATCCAAACTGTGGTACAAGGATATAAATAGAGTATATCACATCAAACCATACTTTTTGAAGATTGAGTACCATCTGTAAAGCCCAGTCAACCCTCAGCATCAAAACTACAACCCAAAGCACTTCGATTCTACGTCAAGATATACACTAGCAACCATGAGCAATTGAAGCTGTTCAAATAGAAATCGGCAGAACAATGAAAGATAAAGAAGACACCTCGGCATGGGGATTCACGGAGAACAAGGAAGCACCCTCATAAAAACTCACTTGCCAATTTCTTTACAGGCAAGAAGGTAGTGCAAGCCCATGGCAAGCGAAAGCCAGAATAACATAAACAATCACTAGCAGGAGGACTATAAGTGCGACCCTGCAATATGCAAGCTTTTGTCAGTGGTATTAAACCCAAAGACAGAGCCTACTAACAACAACTTGATCATATCAGGGATCCAGAAACAGAGATGAAAGATCAGTGAATTATGCTAAGGGTCTGTAAGACAACAAGAAGTTAATCATTCCCTCTAAATTATTCTACAGGCTACCGGAGTTAAGCCATCTCCAGTGACAGTTCAGAATAAATTAGAACTCTCATCAGACATAAAAAGGAAAAAAAAAAAAAAGCTCTTCACAATTATTTTAACAGAATTAGCTCATATTCCATTAGTGAAAAACCTATTGGTAATGTAATTGTTCATAATAGCTCATACGATTTTTAAAAGGAAAAACAAAATTCTAATTCACTCCAGAGACCGCAGCTTTATCATTTAAAATTTAACCCACATTCATTGTTAATGGAGGCTTAACAGAAGTATTCCTCCTTACTACTTTAAGACAGTGGCTTTACCATGAACAATTTAACTCAAATTTAAAGATAATTAAGAGAAAGATTCTTCCTTATACAAATGCAGGTAGATAAATCCACAATAGCAAATTTGAGTTTTAGGTAGAAAGCATACATAAGCTTAACATTTCTCCACCAGACTGAGCTTCTGAAGCGGCGAGCTTGCTTCCTAAAGCGGAAGGTGTTTCCTTGCATATTAGAAGTCTTATCCACCAGCAATTCCAAACGATCACCTCTATCAAGAACTTTGTCAATATTTTCTATCATGACATTTCTTACCTATTTAAGCATTGGAAGGAAAGACACATCAGAGACACCCAACCAGATTTGATCAAAGTTATAGAAGTCAAATTTGTTCCATTAGAAAACTTATTCCACCAATTAACGGTGAAATAAAGCAGATAGCACATTTGTACAAACTTGAATCCGACATACACTCTGGCCATCTTTAGCTACAAAAAAATTTCCTCTTTGATTTACATTAAACTAACAGAACTATGGACAAAATTACTCAGACAATCATTGTGTCAAGGATAATTTTAAAATATGTGGTGTACTGGTCAGTTGTCACTGACAGCAAAAACAACAAAGCAACAAGTTTCTGAATGCCCTTGATGAAGGTGAACATATATATCCAACTTAAAGATAGTGAAAATTCAAATTCTTAGAAAATACACATCAGACAAGTATTATTAATACTTTTGAGGCTGACAATGGAACTAGTTAAAAAGGCAGAAGTATGATATCATTATACTGGCAATTAGAGGTAAGTAGCATTTATCAAAGCTAAATAATGTTGTTTTCCCTTTTAACAGTGACTTGTAACTTAATATCAGAACTGCCTTTTGGAAAAAAAATTGGGACATCGTTTTAAAACATATATTTGATGACGTATGTCAGTTAACCACATAATTGATCAATAAATAATTAGGAAAACATGTATCCTCTTTCTTTTTGAGAAAAAAAAATAGAGAAAAAATGTATGATACTTACTGCTATAGAAACATATTGTTGGAAATTTTATGTTAACATTGATTCAAGTCATCCTAAACAAAGTAAATAACATCAATAATTCCAAACCAACATCCCCTCCTGTTGTCATTTTTCAGTTCAGAGATTGAAAAGAAGTTGCCAGCAAATAGAATTTATACCGAACTAATGAAGATGAATCTTATATATTCCTTTGTAAACAAACTGGTATAATACTAGCCTTACCTGAGCTGTGATGCCAATTCAAGAATATTATATTATATCATATACATGATCATGAACATCATTTTATCAGTTATATTCAGAATGGTGTTCATAGGGAAGCAATGATTAACATAACATCTAATAATCAGTGGAACTGCAAACCAAATACACCTGCCCTAAGATGAAAAGAAAGAAACTGATATGTCAAACAGAGAAGCATGAAATCATGAGAGTTTTAAATCTAATTTGATTTGGTACCTTCAACGACTAACTTACTAGACAGAATCAATGATTACCTGACTCATTTCACCTTTTAGTCGATTTATCCTATCAGCATTAGGATCACTTGAATAATATTCCATTTGCTGGCTTAAAATCCTTGAAAACTCGTCATTCATTCCATATGCCTGAGCTGAATGAACTGCTCGTCCATAAGTCCTCACAAATTTCTGATGAATATCTTCAAGAAATGCAAAAGGAATTCTCCCTGCAAGAGGAAGGAAAAATGTATAGTAAGTTGTATAGAAATGTGCTCCCTTATTGGAAGGTGCTACATGCCTATGTTAGATAAAAATCATTATATAGGAGGGACGGTAAAGTTTTACTATAAGCGTCATGCTAGACATTTGCAAGACAATAAAGTGATTCCATGCATCAACAAACTTACAAGGTAATTCTTAGTTTCTTATTGAAATCAATTTCCAAAAAATTAAAAGCAACAGAATCGTCTGAGCACATGTGCAGTTCTTTGATTACATCTTCCAGAGACGTAGCTTATAGAATTCATTACAAGAGGCAGAAATCGTACAAATGGTCCATTTAGATTAAAAGGTACCTTCAAAATTCAATATCCGAAAATTGAACCACAATATATATGCAAAGGATGAAATATATGTTCCATTGAAAGGTTTTCAGATACAAATGGATATAACAGACCAGCAGAGTTCCTCCAGCACAGTACTTGTCAAAATCGACAGCATCCGAAATTCAACTAGGCCAATTTTGCAAGCAAATTAAAAACAAATAGAATATTCTACCATAGGATGCAGGAGGAGTATACCAGTGGCAGCAGAAAAGTGTATGTGAGAACAATACCAACAAATTATCCCAAAAATATATATATATAAATAAATAAACCTCAATCATAGAGAACCGTATCCAAGTATATTGGCCATATTCATCAAAAATTTAGGTATGATAATGGTTAGGGTTATGGCCCCGAATCAAATATTCAGCCTGGAATTTCACCACTAGACGCTAACTTCATCAATACCATATCAATTGTTCCACAAAAATATCGCTAATAACAAAAAAAGAGGGATAAAACTTACTCCCAGCGGTTTCGTCAGCCATACAGAGGACAGTAAGACCATCGGTACGCTTAACGTGGAAAATATACCGATCCTGAGAATACGAGACGTGCGTATCATTGCTGCCGGGTATCTTCTCCAAAATCTGCCGCGCGATGGCGCTGGCGTTCGTTGTTGTGGCACTGAATTCCGCCAGAACCACCGATCCCCTCGCCACCAGCGCGTAGAGTATGGCCATTTCCTTTCGCTTTCACTCTTCCTGGCGACAGCAGATTTGATGGTTAGGACAGAACTTTCCCTCCTCTAAGGATTCTCCGGGAAATTGGTTACTGATGAGAGCAGATTAACTCCGATGTGCAGAGTCGGATGAAACTTCTATTCTATACACAGTCCCTGCCCAAACTGGACCGGGTGAGTCTGCTGCGTGATGAGCAGTGATTTATAATTTAATTAATCGGAATAATGAAATGAATAAAATTCCTGAGGGAAACACATGGCACGCTGTCATCAGTGTTTTTTGGCGGAAACCCGTAACAAAAATTGATATCCAGAGGAATTGCGCTGTTCCTGTTTGGGACGGGAAGAAATTAGAATTTCGCATTTGCTGTCCCCATAATTGTTTTCGCTTTTTCGGTAAAAAGTGCTTTACAATAATTATCACTAAACAAAATCAGTTAACATAGTTTATTCTATTTCTTTTTTCTTTTTGTAACAGTTAATTTCAACCTTAATCTAATCACTAGTTTACATTTAATACCTGTTCTTTGACCAATAACAATAAAAATGTTACATAAAGTGATTTCTCTTTTAAAAAAATGTTGAAGGAAAAAGCTAGCAAAGAAAAGTTGGGCCATAAGAGACCCAATAAACGAAACCATCCGTCTTCACGCAAGCTGGAGCCCATTTTGCGTTGTCCTCCTATATGTGTCTAGGCCCATTAGCTACGACTAATCAGACTTTTTTCTTCATGGCCCTATCAAAAGTGGGAGAGTGATAAGAAATCTCTTTTGTGAACCACCACCCCCCCCCCAAAAAAAAAACTCAAAAAAAAAGATTATCTGTTATGTATCTATATATGAATTTGAGATGTTTTGTTATGAATTTCGAAATTATACACGAACAGATAAGTAAAAAGAAAATATAAAATATAATATAGAATAATTGTATTTTTATACTATTAACTCTATCTTTCTCTTATAGGACTTTTTTCATTTTGGGACTAATTCACTCAAAGGAGTGAAAGAAAATCCAAGAAACAGATCGGGTAACAGGCCGAAGGCCTCCAAGGTGTTACGAGAAACAAAAGTCCAAAGCCCAGAAGTAGACATCCGAAAGAGCAACAACAAAAATCTTAAAGATAGATTCTCCAAATCTAAAACTTCTAGAACTGGAAAACAAAGCAACATACTTCACTCTCAGATACATCTTTGATCAGCTTCCAACAGAGTTTTGATTCTGCCAAAGGGACGCGTGTACCAATTCCAAGCTAGAATTCCTGCTTCTTGCATCTTAGCAGTTGTGTGAGCCACAAGATTTGCACATCTTGGGCACCAGTTATAGATTGAAAGAATCCTCTACCTATGCTAACTAAATATCTTCAAGTTGGATTGAGGTTAGTCTTGTGAATTTTGAAGGGCGAAACCGAAACAACTCAAACCAACCTAACAAATTTAATTTGAGTCAGATTGGATGAGTCTATCACTTTTTTTTTTCTTTTGCTTATTAACTACATTTTTGCTTCTTCCTGCTATAGAACAATTACTATTATAGATTTATAGTTGTTAACAGCACCAGAATTTACAATAATAATAATAATAAAAACTCACCTGTTGTGTTGTGCCACGCCCACAAATTTTTCAATTAGCCAAACAAGTCATCCGATTAAATTTAAACACATAAATCTCACATTTCAAAATTGATCGAACGATCTTATTTGATCAAATAAAAAATTTAAATTCATAATGCCACTAGCGTCCAAGAGGAAATTAAGAATGTCAAAGGCTTGAGCTCAGTGATTATGACTAAGATTGAAACAGATCTCGAAGCGCCAAAGTCAAAGAGACGAGGAGCGGGGAATAGATGATTCAGCGAGAGATTGAGAAACAGACGAACTATGGAATTAGAATCTGGAAGAGAAGAGTGGATGAAAGAAAAATGATTGAAGATTTAAAGCACTAACTGACGGAATGAGTGAAGGTTTGATTTTCTTTTTCTTTTTCTTTTTTAAATTTCTCAAGCCCTCGGGAAAAAAATAAAATATCTAAAACATTAAAAGAAAAATCACTTCATTAATTCTTCATATGGCTTTATATACATTGCTCCATTTTATTCTTCTCTTAGTTCTTGCACTTGATTTACGGCCATTCTCATTTCTCTTTCATTATTTCCTATTATTTTTGCTATAATAGAAAGGTAGAAGAACAGGTGCACAGCATTTTCTTGTTTTGCTTCAGAATAATCAATAAGCTCAATGGCGTCGTGCGATTCATGTAACTGACCCCACTTAGTGGGATAAGACTATGTTGTTGTTGTTGTTGCTTCAGAATAATCAATTCGTCCACATTATATCCGTGTACTGCAGTTTCGAGCTTTGTGGTCCATTTACATTATTCAGATTCTCTTCAGGCCTAACAAATATGTAGTAAATGAAGCCGAACTTGATCATTGATTATTAAACTGAAACTTCTAATAACCATCGAATGACAAGTTACCATTTTAACTAGGAGGCTTGCAGTTATCATACCTGAGTAATGTTCTGACAACACACGTTTTAAAATTCAAATTTAGTATATTCAAATAAAATTAAAAAAAAAACTTTTGTAGATGTCCATTAAGGAATTTAAAAACAATCCACGTAGTGAGCACTACCAATCCAGTTATCACGGCATGAATGCCTGAATCAAGAAGAATGTAATGGACCATTAAATAGCAAACTAAAATTTCTCTTGCAACGTCAAAATGACAAACAATATGCTCAACCGGGTAAAAAGACGACGGGTGATGACGGAGCAAGAAATAATGGTCTATTACCTGACATGAATGCTAGTATGCTACTTGAATATCCTTCCATCTCCACATAAAAGAAATTCCAGGAAATTAAAAAAAAAATGCTTAAGCTTTCAACCGGGATACAGCACAGCTTACCAAGTCATAACATGAACTATTTAAATTTAAGTACATTTTTGTGGTATGTTTTTTAAAACATGTCAAACATTTACAGAAAATGGTCTCCACTTAAAGGCACTTGCTTGATATGTTTGACAAACTCCACCCTTCCACCATTGGACCCCCAACAAAGAAGCCACCTAACTGAAAGGAAAGATAAGACAAAAGGAAAAAGGAAAAGCAAATAAGAAAATGAAATGGGATCAAAGATATACAAGGGAAACGTATGTTTGAACTTGATTGAAGTCAAGACCATTCTTCATTGTTGTGAAACATTTGGATACTTCAAAAGATCAAAGAGTTCTGTGTCCTCCAAAATGCTGGACACAATCTCATCAAAGGCATTGTTTGCCATCTTAAGAATTAAGAGATCCTTGACCAGATAAATTAAGTTTCCATTGTTAGAGATATTAATGAAACCATTCATGAGCCTTCTCCAAACAGCATATAAAAGTTGCCCAATATCTGCTGCTATCATGAGGCCACAAAGTGCTTACATGATTTTTTTCCACCTCTTGGCTGCAGCACCTCTAAAACCAGGATTGCACGACAAAAATATGCCCAAGACAGTTCCAAAATTTTGCTGAACACGCTAAAATTGAGAATAAGAACATACTAGGACTTTCACACACAAATGATTTTCTGTAGATGGTGGGACAAATATGACATTTCCAGAGAAGCAATTGTTGCCCTTAAGTCTAGTAAATACTGCAGGGACAAACTCAGTGGCAGCTTCTGGAATTATGAATAAATAGCATGCTTCCAGAAAATATTAACCTATCACAAGATGAAGCCTCCTTACTTCATCTCATTCAAGTTCTACTGATAGGTAGCACAAGCTCAACAACGAATTTCATATTATCATTTCCCTCTCAAACTCATACTCTTCCTTTTCTCACTTAATGCATAACGTCTCGCCATAGCAGGATTATAGAATTTCCTCATATGATCTGAGAGCCTTTGAATGACACAGAGATTGCCAATTACTGAAAGCTGCATCAAAAAACAATCAAACTTTCTGTATGGCAATTTTATTCCCTTGTTCATTACTTCCTCCAAAAGAAAACAAGCATCTCCCTCCTTATTGCAGTTAAATAGCCCATCAATCATCACACAGTATGTGTCTGTATCCGGTGCACAACCTCTCTTGGCCATTTCATGCCAAGTCTCAAATGCCCCATCTGGATCACCCATCTTAAAAAACATAGAAATCAGCATGTTATAAGTCTGGACACTGGGAAGACAACCCAAGTCGATCATATTCCCATAAAGTCTGAGTGCTTCATCAGACTTCTTATTGTCACAAAGGACCTTGAGAAAACAATTATAAGTAACGATATCAGGTGGATAACCTTTGTTTCCCATCTCTTCCAAAAATTTGTATGCCCCACCTACCTTTCCATACAAACACATTCCTTCAATTATATCCTTGTATGTTGAGACATCAGGAAGGCAACCACTACTAATCATATGCTCTAGAAGTTTAAAACAATCCTCCATTCTATCATTTTGGACAAGAGCAACAATAATGATTGAATAAGTCTTGGCAGTGGGAGAAGATATGGTAGAACCTTTTGTTCTCATGAACTCAAAAAGTTCTACTGCCTCCGTTAGCATGCCTGCTTTGCAGAAGGTATCAATGGCAGTATTGTACGTAAAATTGTCAGGCGTATGGCCTAATTGGACCATATCTTCCAGCACATTCATCCCTCTAGTCGGGTTTCTAACTCTACACCACCCAAAAAACAATATATTATATGTTTCTGCATTGGGCTTAATCTTGTTTTGCACTTTCTTAAGCAGACCCTCAGCATCCTCAACCAGGCAACACTTGCATAGAACATCCAAAAGCAAGTTAAATGCATTTATTTCAGGTTGAGTCTTTACTCTTATCCTCTTCTTCTTTGCAAACTTTTGCACATGAGTTAGATATTTTTCAGTGTATTTTCTCAAAATTGTCAAAAGAACTTCAACAGGAATTGTGTTCTTGTTATGCCTCTTCATATAATCCAACATATCACAAACTATTCGAAACTGTTTTACTTTGTATCTTGTACTGGATAGTATATCTATCATATCATTATAAACACAAGACTCGTGGGAATAATTCTCTTGATGGCCAGCCCAAGTGAAAAATCTAAATGCTAGTTTTTCCTCAAAACGAAGCCTGTGCAAGACCCCAGTAACCAAAGGAGTTGACAATGGGATTCCAAGTTGGTCAAGAGCTCTCTCCATATTGGTATGTCCAATAGATTTATCCATGATCGTATTGTATAAGTTTCCAATACTGCTTTCGAAACGATTGTCCTCCACATCACTAGTATTAGAATAAAAATTTTGATCCATGGGAACAGTTTCTGAACAATACATGCGTATGGAAACATCATATGCAACAAACAAATTCATGGGCAATGAAGATTGAATCAAGCTCACATGAGAACTAGAAGCACCTGGTAATACCATTCGGCCATAAGTAGAGTATTTGGAGAAGGACAATCTTGCTGATTGAAGTAAAGTTTCAATTTGAGGTGGAACTTTATTGCCGAAGATATAATTAAAGGTGCATGATAAAAGAGGACGGTTTTTTATGTTATACATGCACCTATAAAATATTTCCATCTTGTTGCCAGTTGAAATTAAAAGCAGAGATTCTTCGAGGAAGACTGAGAAACTCAGAAGAAATTCAGAAACCGGAAATATGAGAAATTATTGATAGCAGACGAAGACAGTGCGGTGTAGGATTCTAAGTAAGGTAATTTTTAGCGTATCGCACAGAAACGAAGGGAGAGGAAGTAGCTTACTGTTATGGATGCTGCAGCTTCGAACATGAGCACAAGTCTATCTATCTGCACATTGGTTTAATCAAGAAGACCAATGAGAAACCCAGGAAAACCGTGTGTGATGGATTAAAAATTTAGTTTAAGAACCATGACCATCTTAGCCCGACCAGAATGTTAAGCGAGGAGACAGGATAATCCCAAATAGTGATAGCAATGGGGCGGACCTGAACGGGTTTTTCACTACCCGTCCCCGCCTGCACACCCACCCACCCACCCCAAAATCTTGTCACATGTGGTCTTTGCCAAGCACCCACCCCATACCCGTACCCGCCCCACAACATTCAACAACAAAATTTTTAAATAACATAATATTCATAAATTTGTCATAACAAATCTCATTACACAATACTTACCAAAATAAATCCAACTAAAACACAATATACATCAAATTGTTAACATATCCACACATCAACATTATAAAAAGAAAAAGTCTCATTCATAAAAACGTTGCCATGCTACTGCTTCATCAAATTACACTGCTTGAACATGGGCTTCGAATGCAAATATTGTCAGCAAGCACAGAAAGAATCATGGCTCTCCTATTCAAATACTACCCACTCTTTCCCATCTACAGCCACATTTTGTTGAGCTTTCAAAAGGATATGCACACAAATGCCTATGAGGGACTAGGGAATATAATTATATCCTCCCTTTGAACCCATCTCCAGCTACATTTTGCTTTATTACACAAACCATGGCTACATGTGAGAGGGAAATTATAGGAGGAATATGACCATGTGTCATTTATAGTGCATGCATGCAAACCTTAGTTATTATGAGTGATTAAAAACTTGATCAGTTTAATTGGACAGAATCAAAATGAAATAATGTGGGGTTGGGACTTGTGACCATGAGATTCTCATAATTGAGGTATATATAGGTGGATTTTAATTTCTACGTATAAACATGTTGATTTAGGTACCATGATGTTGTAGTTGTGGGAAGGGAATTCCTTTTTGGATGCTTTTCTTTTTAACTTTCTAATGCTTTCCTTTTTATGATCAATCTGTGTGTCTTTTCATTCTTTTGCAGCAGAAATGGTGGTTTGGGATGGGTACAATGAGTGGTTGAAGGACTTGAGAATAGTGCTCTATCTATCTTGTATTCAGCATCATATCTCACAAATCACAATCCATATGTATGATGTATCTCATGGCCACTCAGCAATATCATTCTACCTCCTGAAACCTTACCCCTCACCAATATCACCTAACATTTCTACAGCATTTTAGGAATTGTATCAACTAAAATCAAGCCACGAGAAGCAAGATACGCGGAAAGAACAAAAATCACGCAGTAGTAAGTTTTTAATGTAGCAAACAGAATCTTAAAACAATAATTAAATCTACAATAGTCCTCATTTCTATCTCGAACAGTCGAACCACATGCCCTTGATTTTTAAATTGCGTCAATATCAACCATTGCACTTAAAATAATCCCATAAGAACAAGTTCTTATTGCATACTGTTCGATGTTGGAGCATCTGAGCTCCAGAATCGGGTTTATTCCCAAATATTCCATGAAACACTACCAGTCTACTCCGTAAATATTATGAAAGACTACCAAAAAATTTGTTAAGCTCTATTAATTTAGCATAAATCAAATCAGATCAAGCCAGGAGAAGCACGATACAGGGAAAAGAAGAAAAAGCGATACATGGATGAGAAAATCGCACCTTCTTACGGCCGATGCAAGGGATCGACGGCGACTGAACAGCGGCGAGAGAGGAGCGAGACAGAGAGTGAGGCGTAAGACGACGGCGCACGACTCACGAGCAGGACCTGAACGACGGAGATGGATTTCGAAACAAACGGCGGAGAGAGGAGCGAGACTGAGAATGAGGCGTAACGTAAGGTCGAGAGCGAGAGAGAGGGACTTCGAAGCAGCGAAGACTGATGAGTGATGACCGAAGCACGAGTGGATGGACTTTGAAGCAGTGGAGCACTGATGGTGAATCTGAACTGATTTGGAAGAAGGAAATTAGGATAGGGTTTTGTTTTTTAATTAAATTAATTAAAATTATTATATATATAATTAATTAAAAATATATTTTTTATTATATTTTATATATATATATAAACATTTTGTGTGCGTGTTCGGGGCGGGGTTTAGAGTAGAAATACATTACCCTGCTCTGACTCGAATCACGTGTCTCTTTAGGAAATTTTGAATTTGTCTAATTATTCAACTAAATGTTGAATTATTTGACCTGAATAAAAAGAGATGATCGAGTCACTCGAGTTTAAATTAAAATTGTTATCCTTACCGCCATCCTCTCAGGTTAAGTTTTTCTAATAATCCTAAACCCTACCATGAATCTAGCCTAGTAATTAATTAATTATTAATCAAGAACTAAAAATCAAATTCAAACCAATCTTTTACTTGGCTTTAAAAATCAAGTAGAGTACTTAACTGATTTGGATCATTAATTTTTACAATAAAAAATTTAAATTTTAAGATATTATTTTTATTTTTCTAAAATAACTATAAAATTTATATTATTAATTATAAAAATTCACGACTTAAATAGACAAATTATTATGTTTAACTTTAAAAATCAAATAAATGATCCATTTTCGAATCCAATGACACCCTAAGAAAAGATGTTTAGTAGACTTTTCATAATGTTGGCAAACTGGGCACAAAGCATCGCTGAAGCAATTTTTTTTCTTATACAAATTTAACTGGGTGGGTAAGATGTTGTTGACAACCCTCTACTTAAAATGCTTTTTTTTTTTAGGCATTTCACTCCCCCAAATGACCTTCCGAATTCTCTTATCATTGGTTTAAGACAAAGACGCTTTGTTGGAAAAAATTTCACCATAAAAGGTTCTTAGCAACCTAATAACCATCTTGAACAGTATACTCACCATATTTTGTATAAAGCCAGATAATCTTATCCTTAGCAATGGTAGTTACAATAGGCATAGCTAGGATCTTAACCAACAATTTGGGGTTTACAATCTCGCAAATAATGGGAATATTTTATCGTTTGCCTTCAAAGTCTGTAAGCGAAGGGAGTGTACATTAGAGAGAGAGTTATCTGTATAGTTCCTCAGTCAAATCTTTTGACAACCCAACAATCATTCCATATATCGATCTCTCTTCCATCACCAACATACCAGCACCACGAACTCTCAAGAAAATCTTTGGCATTACACAAGCCAAACCAACACCAAGAACTACCTCTGATCCCTTCTTTACCAAATAAAAAGGCACATTTGGGAAATACTTAGCTTTTGGCAATTGTGCCCAAACCCCATCTTGACAATATATGAGTCTGTAAGCCTAGTTTGCAACTAAGGCTTTATTAAGGTAATGGAAATCTTTAAAGTCAATACCTCCATCGACCTTAATTTTTTGTGGTATTGCAAATATCCTCCTTAATTCTCTGTGGTGTTTCAGTGCTAAATATAATCCTTGATTTAGCAGTGTTGATGCATTAACCAGATAGATCAGAAAACCAATTTAGAATGTGAATGAATTCCATAGCCTCAAACATCTTGGCCTTCATAAAAAAACGTAGCATCATCTGCAATTAGAATGTAATAAATTGCATGGGAATTCTGATTGACCCTTAAACCATTAATTCTCCCTTTTACTTCAGCTTCCTTTAGCAAGAGTGCCTCCAGAGAAAGTATGAAAAGGTTAGGGGACCAGGTCTTGTTATGGGATGATAGTGTCACCTAATTGCCCATTAATTTTCACTTTGTATTGTATTGAGCTAATATATGCCATGATTAAATCAATGCATCACTAACTGAAACCAAAATCATGCAAAAATTTCCTAACAAAATCCAATTCCAGTCTGTTAAAGGCTTTATTCTTACCAATTTTGATGGCCATCCATTTCCCCTTTTTATAGAATGGAACCCCTTTTATGCCAAAATAAGATTATCTTGAATTAATTTGCCACTCACAAAAGAACTTTGAGACCTAGAAATTAACTCGTCTAGGACATGTTTCATCTGATTCACCATAACTTTGCCAACAACTTTGTAGATGAAATTGCTGCAACTTCTCCCTCATCTTCTTCAAAAATAGACCATTAATAAGTCCATTCGGCCCCAAGATTAAAAATGGCTTCCTTAACCTCTTTTATAGTAACATGCCTAAGAAGAGCTTTGTTCTGGTCATAAGTCACTAATCTTGGGACCAAAATTTCACTGGTAGTTTCCCTAATTTTGGAAGATAAAAAAATATGTTGGTAAAATCTTTGAAAACATCCTGCACACCTTCTGGAGATTCCACCCAATCACCGGAATGATTTTTCAATTTAACCACCTTGTTCCTACTTTGTCTTCCCAACGCCACAGCATGAAAGAATTTGGAGTTGCGATTTTCAAAATTGAGCCAATTAATGCGAGATCTTTGTTCCCAATAGAGTTATTCTTGTTTCCAGGGACTATTCAAATTATTTTTATGCGTTTTAATCTCACGCCAATTAGAATTTGTGATGTTGCTATTCCGCACCTTCATAATTCTTTTCTTTATTTTCCTTATTTGCTGATCTGTTCTTTTAACTTTTCCTTTTCTCCAATATTTGAGGGAGGAAGCTGTATGCTGAAGTTTTTGCTTTAGATGGTCGAAATTATCCCAAGCTTCCTAAACCACTCCACAAAACTCCTCGTGTTCGCACCAGTAGCTTTTGAACTTAAATCATGTCTTCTTTCTTTCTGTTGGGCTGACAGAGATTGACTATAATAGGTGTATGATCTGAATCTATAGTAGCTTTAGCAATAACAAAAAATTTGGGGAACTTAATTTGCCATGGACTGTTGTAATTTGTAAAGAACCCATTGGGCCCGTCTGTATATTTTGTATGTAGAAGACAAATTACTAATTTACTGATCTAGTGATATGAGCGCGCGAACTTATTTCTTTTTTTTTTTAAATTTTTATAAGCTTATTATAATATATACTTTTACAAAGTATCATCTTTTTATGTTTTAATTAATGTAAGACTAATTTTACTCTTTTAAAATACAAATATTTCAAATTTAACAAAAAAAACACATTCTCAACAAGGTAGATGAGGGAATAAAAGAAAAGCTCTCAGAAATGAGAGAAAAGTTTGATACATCCTTGTAAGTAGATTTGATAAGACTAGAACTCCCTCTTAGACTTTGTTTGGACCATGACGTAAAATTTACGCAACTTTTTGATAGTAATATATATGATTTTATAATTTTTACTTTATAAAATAAAATAAGATTATAATATAATAAAGAGAGTTTAAATCTTCGGGATTCTTTTAAATTATTTTATAACATAAAAATATATTTGTATGATACGGCCTAGACCACCATGTTGATCCAAAACTGGGATCGATCTAGGTGGATGGTTCATATCGGGTTGTAAGTGACTATATTGACCTGGACTTTAACTTAGATTTTTTTTTTGTATAAAAATTTAGAAAAATACATACTTATTAATAATTAAATTCTATCTCATACCTATACATTTTGTATCTTTTAATTTCTTCTTAATTTATATGAGTGAAATAATATATATATATATAAGGTGTTAAAATTATTCTAATCAAAATGTGTGTATGGCAAGATAAAAAAAACTAAAATAAAAAAGACATTTAGTTTAACAAAAATAGTATATTATTATTAATTAATTAGGAGATAAGAAAAAAATAATTATATTTATATAATTCTTTGATGTAAGAAAATTAAATCAAGAAAAATTGAAGAGCATAAACAAAAAATTTTATATAATCATCTAATACATAAAATAACAATCAAATATGTTTTTTAAAAATTATTTGTAATTTGATGACTAATAACATTATTTATGAATGTTTGTATTTTAATTATTTATGATTAATGACGATAGTTGTAAAATTTTAAAATGTGAAATATATATATATATATATATATATTATTTATTTGACTTATTTTTTAATTTATTTGTAAAAGTATATAAGTATATATATAATTTTTAATTTTTTAATTTATTTACCCGATTCAATAATTGACCTGATGACTCAATAGTTGAACTAATAATCCGATAATCTAAAAACATGCCCAAATCAATAACCAGGCCGATTATAATTCACGTATACTTTACTTAATATCAAGTCATTAGTCTATACTAATGACTTGGGATATATTATTCTTTAATTTATTTATAAATAATATTTCGAATGTAAAATTAAATAAATAATTTTTTATTTTATTCAACAATAATAAAAAGAAATAACTTTTCACTCCTTCGCACATATATAATTTTTTTTATTATGTTACAATTTTAGTTTATTATATCTAAATATTTAAGTATCGATATATTTGACTTTAGAACTGATAATCAAAAGGCACGATGCCACATGTATTAGTATAAATTAATAGCATAACTTTAATATGATCACCAGCTACTGCTGATTAATTAGTGTGGCAGGAGAATATGATATTTCACATTAAAAATTTCGCCTAGATTTGATGTATTTGAGAAGTACTATAATTAAGGTTTTAAATGTTCTTTATCGACGTACATAGTTAAAATTAATCATAAATATTATATCATATCAATTGTAATTAAGTATACTAATTATTTAATCTCCACTTCTTAAAGAATAGAATAATCAATAATATAAATCTATACCTGAAGTAGTATATAGACACGAGTACCATATAGAGTGGAGCTGATATATATTTATAACTGGCTTATAATTGCATAGCGAGGTTACTTTCAATTAATCGATAAATATACGGAAAGCTGAATTTTATTTGATGTTGAGTTTTTTTTTTTCAATCGTTACATCACATCTTGAGATTTATAATATAAATTAAAAAAAATACTTTACATAAATATAAAAATAAAATTAAATTGATCATTGAATTGATAAGACACCGATTTATAAGTTAATTATCAAATTGTGTTAAATTTGTCTATTTTAAAATATTAAAACCAATATATATAATTAAATATTATAAATATAAAGTTATAAATTTAATTAAAAAAATATTTGATATCAAATTATACAAAATAATATTCAGAATTAAAATTTTACAATAAAAATTGATCAAATAATAAGAAAATATTATTAATCAAGATAATATTCACTCATAAAAAATTTATAAAATATTAAGATATTGACATATTCACTAAAATTGATTAATAATATTAATAAGTAAAATTTAAAAAAAAATTAATCAATTCAACTAATTTATTTAGCATTAATTTTTTTTAATTTATTAAATTTTTTATCAATTTAATCATCCACTAATTTTATAAGTGGTTTCGAGTCCATTTGCAATTCAATTGAATAAATTGGCCGATGTGACTTAATTTTTCCGACAATATATAGAGGTGACTTAACCTAAAAAATCCAATCTTCTAAAAAATTAAACTTTTTTATCGGCTAACTCTTATTGAATTATATATCACAAGATATAAAACATGCAAATCAAAAGGAACATTTTAAAAAGAAGTCGACAAGTTGTTGATATTTTACGCTCTACCCATTAAATCAATATATAGTTAGAGGCTTCTTTAAGCCAATAATCTAAATGTGTAGTGATTAGCATCACGATGCGTGTTTCGCTTTATTTAGACAATAAAGACGAGTAGGGTTTCCAATGACGCAAGGGGGATGGTAAATAAATTATCAGACAGCACATTGATTCGAAAAAAAATAAGAAATGACAATGAAGTATGATATAAGTTTGATTTTAGCTTTTTTTTTTTTTAAAGTACAGAGGTTACATCACCGACGGAGGATGGCCGACATGTAACGTCCACGCACGTGCTGCTCTCGTTATCTGCTTAATTCATTTTATTAATAATTCATAATAGCGACAGAATGAAAATATATATCCACTGCTTCATATATATTTGATGCAATTTATAGGCTGGAATCCATTTTTAGGATGAAAATTCGAAGGTGATTTTCTGTTTGATTTTAAAGTTAAATAAAATATTTATTTTAATTTTAGTTGTCAGATTTTATAATTAATAGTTTAAATTTAATATGTGAATCTCTTCCTACAGCAAGATACTAATGAGGCTCCTCCTACATGATTTATTATTTTTTAAAGAAAATTATAAAGAAATTGTTTTTTTAAAAATTTAACAACTAATAAATTAAATTAAATATTATTATAAATCATGAATCTTAAATTTTAAACCCAATCAATTAAATTAAATATTATTGTAATCACTATACCCTAAACTATAAACTTTAAACACTAAATCCTTCCCTTACAATAATATTTAATTTAATTGATTGTAATTTAGGGTTTAAAGTTTATAACAATATTTAATTTAGAGTTTCGTATCTATAATTTAAGATTTATGATTTAGAATCTAATTTAAAGTTTAGGATTGATGATTTAGAATTTAGCGTTTAGAGTTTATGATTTATGATTTACAATAATATTTAATTTAATTAATTGTAATTTATTTAATTAAATATTATGATTTAAGCTTTAGAATTTATGATATAGGATTTAGTGTTTATGGTTTATAATCTAAGGTTTACACTAATATTTAATTTAATTGATTTTAATTTAAAGTTTAAAGTTTAGAGTTTAAAGTTTATAATTTAAAATTTATAATAATATTTAATTTAATTTATTGATTATTAAATTTAAAAAAAATCAACTATTTGTGATTTAAAAAATATAAAAATAAAATGTGTAGGAGGCTCTTCCTAGTAGGAAGAAATCTGTATCTTTAAATTTTAAAAAACTATTTTTTTTAAACTTTTTAATAAAATAATATTTTAAAATTTCAATTGTTAGTTTTGAAATTTGATAGTGACTGATAATTTGCCTGACTTTGAGGCAAAGAGATGTGAATCCTGAATTTTCATTTTAAAAGTGGATTCCAGCCTATAAATTGCATCAAATATGAAGCAGTAGTTATATATTTTCATTTTGTCGCTATTATGAATTATTAATAAAATGAATTAAGCATAATGGGAACAGCACGTGCGTGGACGTTAATTTTCAACCTCGAAAGACTATTAAGATCATACATGAACATTTTTTATTTTTAAACTTTTTTGTTTATTATAAAAATATTTAAACGTAACAACTATAATTTTATTTAAAATTTATGTATGATATGTGTTTTAAAAAAACATTTTTCATCGACGTGAAATTTAAATATTTTATAAATAAGTTTTCAAGATATTGAAAAAAATAAACATTCGAGCACCAAACTCAACTTAAATTAAAGAAAAAGAATATTTTGATTCTTAACTAATAAAAATATATTTAATTTGGTTTTCTAAGTATTGTTTTTGACAATAAGCCTTTAAAAAAAAAAAAAGAAAGAAAATGTTTGGAACATTTGCTGATTCAAGTGATTCAACATGTATTTTCTTAATAAATATTTCAAATTCAAGTTTTATAAATAAAAAGTATTAACGTTAAAAGATTTTATACATTTATGTTCAATTTATAATTTAAACCAGATTAATTTGAACTCAGTAGACTTTCAGATATTAATAATTAAAAAATAAAATAAAATAAAATTGCTTCTAATTCTTTCCGCCTGTAGCTTCACTCAATTCATATATATATATTTTTTTTTGCCAAAAGCACGTTCAATCACTAATTTCTTAATTAAACCATTCAATTAACAAAATATCATAAGTTTTTACATCGTTCAGGTACATCGAAAGAATTTTACGTCAATATTTGATTATTTAAACCGTTTGAATAAAACTAAAATTACTTACAAAAAGATAATAATAAATTTTGTTATCTTTAACTTAATTGAGGAAAATATTTTGGAAAAGACGACTAAATTAAACTCTATCGAGGATGAAAATAGTGTTTTCCAAATTTAAATAAGGTAAAAATATATATAGTTTAGTCCTTTATGTTTATTGACTTGGGGCCTCTCCTTCAGAGTGGTGTTTCTCTAGATTTCACGCATCAAACTTATTTTAAAGTTGGAATCATGGCCATCCATCATTGCTTCATCTGACATCCCATAAAACGTGGAAGTGGATCAGTTTCAACTATTTGTTAGCAACGATTTTAACTGTGGTTAAATTAAACATTAGCTAAAATTTACATTTAGTCACAATTTTAATCGTAACTAAATAAATAAAACAGTGACTAATAAAGAGTTGGAGCCTTCAAATACCTATAGCGAAGCCTGAACCATAAAGCGTTGTGTGGCATCTCCTGGATGCACTTCTTGAAGCCAAAATGCACCCAGACAACTACACGTATATAGGCGAGAATGGAAAGCTTCTTGTTATGCCATGTCTTTGACGATGGAAATAGGTGATTTGGTAAACTGAGGAAATTTGACTGGAAGAGAATGGTGAAGCTTCAAAACACGTGTCATCCTCTGGGTGCGTTTTGGCTTCAAAAAGTGCATACAAGAGATGCCACGCAGCACTTTATGTGACATCAGATGAAGCAAGGATGGATGACCATAATTCCAACTTCAGAGTAAATTTGGCACATGAAGGCCAGAGAAACCGCACTCTCTCCTTGGTCCTTAGTCTTCCTTAATCTCCCACTCATCCAAAGGTGATGGTGAGTTAAAGATGGTGTTCTCTAAAGAGAAGTTCTCTCCCGTTTATTCTAGCTCCACTTTAATTTTTTACATTTCATATATTTTGTATTGGTCATTTATATTACAATGTTTTAATCTTTTTTTTTTGGTCAAATTTATTAGGTATTTTAACAAACTTAATAAACTTATGAAAACTAAATAAGTAATTTATATCAGCATTAAAACGAAGAGATATTAAGTCTATAAAAATGTCATTATTAAAATAGTGTGAGTTTGCAATACAGAGAGTTAAAAATAAAACATCTTAAACATGAAAGACCAAAATAAGTTAAATAACACTTAAAAAAAAACAGTAAAGGACTGAAATGTCATTTTTTTTAGTTAAATTAAAAGCCCTTATTTTGTGCCGATCGTCACGTCTTAAGCTGCTCTTAATATATTCTTCACATCTCTTTTACAATCCGATTCCGAGTAGTAAGAAGTAAAAAAAGAAGTCATTTTCAGTCCTTTTTCGATTTTTACCGTCATCATAAACTTTTCCAATAATGCAGAATACATAGGCCAAAAAGTTGCCTTTTCCAGGCCTTCAATTTAAAAAGGTGATCCCCTCCCCTTCCCGTGTAAGTAAGATTCATAACCAATGGGTCCTCGATTATTTTACCCACTCCGAACAAGATGAGGTACCGTGGAATCATGGGCAAGAGAAAGGGAAAGAAAGAGAAGTAGCTAACTAGCCAGCCAAAATAGCAACCAAAGCGAAACATCACAACCAGAGTCTTCAGAAGCATACAAAAGATCCAACTGTATTGTTATCATATCGATCGCACTCTCCAGTCCACTCTCTTCCACTTGATCTGATTTTCCTCCCACTTGCACCTCACGCACTCTGTCTTTAAAACTGGTCGATTCCCCCTGTCCTTCCCATTATTCAAACACACACACACACACACACACACACACACACACACACACACACACGCACGCACTACTCACTCGCTCTCTTCACTGATCACACAGTGCTCACTTTACTTTCTTTCTCATGGCTGTTTCCAACAAGCTCCGTGTCCGTGCCACAATTTTGGTGCTGGCCCTTCTGGCTTACTCGACCTTCGCACAGGCCTGCGGGTCGTGCAAGCCCCCGGCCCCAAAGCCCAAGCCCAAGCCCTGTCCGACGCCGGCGGTGCCTATTCAGTACTACTGCCCCAGGGACACCTTGAAGCTCGGGGTCTGCGTGGACCTTCTGGGCCTCGTCAACCTCGTCGCCGGGACTCCTCCGACGGCCAAGTGTTGCGCGTTGCTCGAAGGTTTGGCTGATTTGGAGGCTGCGCTTTGCCTCTGCACTGCTCTGAAGGCCAACGTGCTTGGGGTTAACTTGAACGTTCCTGTCTCCCTCAGCTTGGTTCTTAGTGCTTGTCAAAAAACTGTTCCTACTGGCTTCCAGTGTCCCTAGAGTTCAACAAGATCTGGTTAAACTGTTCCTACAGCCTCTCATATATATATATATATATATATCCACTTTTATTTAGTGTTTTGGTTTGCATTTATGCTTGTTGGTGTGGGTGATATATAAGTCTCATTAACTGAAGTCTCTCTGTTCTGCCCTATGTTGCATTTGTTTAATACTTAGGCAAGCCCCTTTGCCTTTATTTGTAACGTTCTCATTTTCCAGTGTATTATGGATATATTTAATTTTGCTTTTCCCAGAACCCCAAAAATTGTTGTTTTACGTTGTGATGAAGAAAAAAGTTTATGTAAAATTCTTATATCTTTGTTGTTACTATATATCATGTTTTTCCAATTAAAGCATGACATTATATGGTGTTTGAAAATAATTGTATATCTTCCACAATTAATATCACATGATTCGCACTTTCAATAAATTTTTACAAATGTTCTATTTTTACATTGGTAGTTTAATAAATTGTATAATCTATCTTTTACAAGAAAAGATTCTCTAAAGTTATTGCTTATAATACAATTACAAAGAGATAAAAACTAAAGTGTGTAGGACCCATATATATATATATATATATTCATGCAACAGTAGTGCATGATACTGCACCCTTTGGAATATACATGATCTTCTTCAGTTAATTCTTGTATAAAATAGGAAGGTTACATTTTATATGAAAATCCACGATCTAATATTAAATTACAATTTTAAAGAAATAATTGAAAAAAAGGTCCATGAAATCTTGACGATCAATAAAGAAGATCAATAGTCCATATTTCTAAAACAGGACTCTCTAGTTCTGTAGAAGAGTAAGAGATAATCTTGTTTCTCACATCCCTTCTTCCTCTCTCTCTTTCTCTCCTATCACACACGTCCAATTAAAAAAAAAAGAAAAGATTGAGATGCTTTAATATGCAATCTTAAATATAATGTCATATTATTACTCATTAATAATTCCTATTTTAATGAGCAAAACACGAAATCCATGTCATCTCTATAATACCACCGTAGACATGCGACAAGCAAGTCACGAATTTCTCGTTCTGGTTTTTCTCTTTTCTACGCGTCTTCCGTCATTTGTGCTTGAAACTTCGAAGAAAAAATGCCTACATGGCTCTATACATTTTCCCTCTAAATAAGTCATTATGTTACGTATTGCAAAGGGTATCTTATGCAACGAAAAAGAAGATATATAATATATATACTTTAATCCTCTCGCTCTTTCTTTTCTTCAATAATGACAGTTTAAGTAGTTCAATATTATCAATAAACTGATAGTAATAATTCGCATGATGACCAGTCTCTAAATTTAATATTGACTTTTTTAAAACCGTTTTATCGCACGTACGTAGCATTAATAATGTTTAGCTCAATACTCCAGAAAGTTACTTCACAAACTCGAAACCGTTTTATGACACAGCGTTCTAGTTGGCCTCAAAATGCCAATGGAGCTTTTATGGTTAATAATTAAACAGTTTTTTTCTTAAAAAAAAAACTTATCTTTATGTCGTGTTATGGTAGCTCCAAATTAATTTAACCTGATGCCTTAGTACTCTACTTTGATCCCACATGATTTGGCATTTAATGAGTGGCTGTATACAATAAACTAAACCAGAGTGAAAATTTTTACCCAATCACTTTTTTTTAAAAGTATTTCATATTTTTTAAATGTGAAATTAATATCATTTAAGACAGATTATTGTATCCGCTTATCCAAACTTAATTGCATGTGGTATAATATTATAATCTTTTTGTTTTTGGTTAAAGGATGAAAGCTGAAAATCTCTACCCTAAGACGCAAAGTAAAACTTTTTATTTTATTTTTTGTTTCCTGTTTGCGGTACTACTTATTTAAAGGGTTCAACAATCACACCATCCTCCATCTCTCTTTTTCTCTCTCCATAGGAAGGGTGTTTGTTCATGAATCATGAGTAGTGGTCTTCTTCGTGATCTTCCACAGCTTTCTTGAACTGTGTTTGTAGGGCTTCATGAACTGAATTTGAGAATCTCCATGAACGCAATTCAAGAAAGCTGTGGAAAATCACTGAGATGATCTGCATCGTCGTCTTTGTTTGGTTCGCTCCACACCGAAGAACTTCTGTACTCTTAATTTCCAGTATAATCAACGAGCACATCAGGTTTTATAATTTCTATATATACCTGTGGTTTAATTAATTGTCCAGATAGGAGGATTGACTTGATTTGATTCTTCTTCTTCTTCCTTTCTTTTTGGCACGATTCAGTTTCATTTTGGAGTTCTCACAGTATATGCATGCAGTTTCCGGTGGCTAAATATCAGATCTCTTTCGTTCGCTCCGATCTAAAAGTGAGCTAACCGACGCCTACGGTTACACATCATTGTCGCTTATGCAACAAATTTCAATCTCTTTTGTGCTTTTCTCTCTTTTGGCGTTGTTGCTTCCCTGTAGTATCCTTGAATTTCCCAGTTTGGAAGTAAAAGACACACAGAAAGCGTGACGCACAACAGGCGAAAAATGTTGAAATAAATCAGTTGGAGATGGAAACTCGAAAGGCTTCCTCATTTCCTCTGATGCAAAAAAGAAATTGTACGTTATCAGTGTGTGTCACGCATTGTCAACACGTACAAGCAAACTTCCCCCCTTATACTCTCTCCCTTCTTTTCTCTTTTCTTGTAAATTCCTCTGTGATTTTCTTATCAATGCTAAATTGAGTTAAATAATTGAGAAATAATGAACTGGCAATTTTTTTAACAAATTTGCGTATACCTCAACAGGTCGAATTCTTGTACCATAAATCACATCGAGATCTTAACAAACTTAATCATCAATTTTTAAATTAAGTGGTGTGTAGTGTTGTGTGAATTTTTGCAGACAATCATTAGCCGATCTCTTCATATCAGAAAGGTGCACACATGGTTTCTCTTTTCTACAATGGCGGTTGCTAGCGACAGGCAAGAACTGTGGCGCGAGGTACTTTGGCTCAAGTGCGCAGAGGACATGTGATCTTGTCTAGTGATGCTCTTGTTAATATTGGGAGCTTCAAAACCTTGTTTGGTTTAACCCAAACTGAATAAAATAAAAAGGCAATCCTCGTGTCGTGAATAATATGTAATCTTCCCTATTTCGTTGTTCCATTGATTTGGAACTTTCTGACACCATTGTTACCTGAAAGCTGTTTGGTTTCATACGAAATTGAATTTAAAATCTCAATCCTAACCTCACCAAAAGGATGACTATTAATTTAATGCTTGATAAATTGCAAAAACCTACTAAGGACAATGATGAAAAGCTACTATATTTCAGAACTAGCAATAGGCATATACTCTTGAGAGTCTGGACCATCCTGACTTGGATAGAGAGACTTATTTTGGAAAATGATTCATTCCTTTCAATCCCCACTATTCTCTTCTTTATGCCAAAAAAGAACGAAGTTAAGTGAGTTAATAGTTGAAGTTGAGCGCTAAAAAACAGCCGCATACAGGAAAAGGAACTTTAGGAGTGTTAGTGGAAGGTGACTTCGCGAGCCGATGTGACTCCATGAATGAGATTCTACCTGAAATTCAGATGCCATTGATCCAAGACAACATCACCGAGTCAATTATTTGTCATATGGTTGGACCACTAGAGCAGTTTGCTGAATCATGACTGTTCCACGTCGCTTTCTTTTTCTTTTAAAAAAAACTTAAAAAATGGTTACCAATTGGAACCCAGTTTAGGCCCATAAAGTTTAACAAAAAGGCTTGGAGCTATAAACAGGCCTGGGCGGCGTTGCTGAAGCCCAGGCCTATCCTCATCAAAAAGGTTGAAAAAGAAAAATAAATAAAAAAAGAAAAAAAGAAGAAGAATTTGGGACTGCAATTTCGGAATGTCTCGGTGTTGTTGATGCTCGGCTGTGGCTTAACGTGAAGCTCAATGCGATTCCAGAAGAAGACAGTTAGGTGTGACTGTTTTTCTATTTCGTGTGAGCTCCAAAACGGAGCATAGAATCCAAGCTGACCCTGGGATTGTCACACGCACTGCGCTCTCTTTGGCTTCTTTTAGTCACGCTGATTGTTCTAGTTTTACCGCGCGCCGTACACTGTGGCTAACGGTGTTGACGCCATCTGGCTCAGCCGCTTCCCCGATCTGATCAGTTAAACCCTAGCTTGTAGTGCCCGCTTTCACTTCCCATCCCAATTCCGGGAGGGTGCTCTTGTGCGTCTGTGATATTATGATCGTCAAATCGTAGGAAGAGAAAAGCGAATTCTCTCCGCAAGAGAACAGGATGCTGAGACGGAGTCCTCCCAAGCATAGGCATGATGGGACTTCACCGCTGCCTCTCGGGATGGACTGGAGTCCTCCACCGCGAAATTGGGTTAGTTTCTATTTTGTTTTACATTAAGCTTAATTAAATTTCAATTCCGAGGATTGTGCGAAATCGGATGTTTGAGTTCCTAATTCCTCGATCAGCTCTGTGCTCAATCGTAATTTGATCTCTTCGACCACTGTCTGGTCAGTCTCTCCTTATTGGTCAATCTAATCTCTCTTTCAGGATTCGTAACTTAAGTTCCTTGATTGCTCGCTGGGTCTCTATTAGCATGATTTTAACTGCGACATTTCAGCTTCCTGCCACCCGATTCAGGAATTTTTAACCTGCGGGAGACGTGTAATGCCGCTAAACTGCGTTTCATGAACATCTTTGGTATAATTGAATGCACAAATTTTGTCAACTTTCACTAGCAATGCGAACAAGAGTTCGGTTGAAGTACTTGCGTTTTTTAGGCCGTGGAATCAATTGCTTCTTGATCATTCGGTGTCCATATGTTCCTCCTGGAAGTTGTTGGGTTAATTTGGCTCTTCTAGTTATTGTTTGAAGGGTTTTTGAACTTGCAATAATCCTATTCTTCATCTACTACTTGAGGAAGAAAGGATGCAGAAGGCTTCTTGCAACTATTTCTTATTGACTCCTATTACAAATTCTCCGTGGTTTTGACATTTGACCATGACTTGTATAGTTTACTAAATGAAGAAAATTTCAGAAAGCATTAAATTGAAGAGTTAGAATGCTTTCAGAGATGAAGGTGTCTTGAAGATTCTTGAATTATTTTTCGGCTGGGGAAGAGGTGTACAGAGAAGTGGTTCTCATATTTTAATTATGAGAAGGTTTTAGGATTGCGTAGTTCTAGTTTTCTACTTTTCTTCAATGCAAATTGAAGACAGTACTTTCTTTTTTTCCTTCTTTTTTTTTTTTGGGGGGGGGGGGGGGGGGGGAGGGGGTGGGAAGCATAAAAATTAAAATAGGTGTCTATTACGATAGGCAGTGGCTGGTTATCACATTTTCTTTTTCTTTTATGCAATTCTGTATTGCATCTTCTTCATTCACAATTGTTAATGTAATCTCCAATGTCATAAAGTAATTATATCTGTTCTCCCTTTTCAGTTATTCTTTGGTAGTTTGTATGTCTGTGACTTTTTATGTGTAGAAATTTGTTTGCTTACTGTTATTTCTTTTTTTTGTTTACATTTTATTCACAAAGTCCTTTTTGTGCAGAATGGGCGCAATACAGTATGGCCACACAATCATCATACGGGCTGGAGTTATTGTGTCACAATACCTTCTTGGGTCTTCCTTCCAAAATCAAGAAACTCAGATCCTATAGTGGTACTTAAGCTGATCAATGTCTCTTTACCATTCGCTGCCATAGACACTGATATTTAATAATCTGTCCATTTGAAGTATATTGTGGAATAGTAGCATCTATGTAAATATTCAATTTTAACATCATTAGGGGGCAGTTCTACAGGGTTCAAATTGGTTTACAATCACCAGAAGGGATCACAACGCTCCGTGGAGTACTGCGAAGGTTCAATGATTTTTTAAAGTTGTTTGCGGATGTAAGTTTTTGTTTTTTCTACTGAATCTTATTTTATCAATTTTTATTTTTATTTTTATCAGTTAAAAAAATTGAATGAGTTAGTACTTTTGACCCTGATTCTGACAACCTAGTTGTCAATTGAGCATTAGTATATGATTACATGCAAGTGTATTTGTGTCCATTTGCTTAAGTTACACTGACTTGTAGATATCTGTTTTCTAATGTGCTGTCTATGTAGATTAAAAAGGAATTTCCCAGGAAAAATATTCCTCCCGCTCCCCCCAAAGGGCTTGTGCGATTGAAAAGCCGAGCATTGTTGGAAGAGGTTAGGAAATTCATTAGTTTATTAAAATACCAGTTGTTGCATTTTCAGCATTATGGATCTGCATGCATCTTTATTGAATTTTCTTATTTTAATCTATTCTTTTATGGAAATAGAAATTAAAAGGAACATCACAGTTACAATTCAGGTCACACTTTGGTCACTCTTAAAGTAGATAATTTATGAACTATGAACTCCTTGTTCCATATCATAGTGGAGATTGATTTTTGTTATTAATAAGATTTTTCTCTAAATATTCATGCAATGGTCCCTAACTAGTTAGCCTTTCTAGTGATTGAATCTTTTAAAGCATTGATTATACTTTAGAAAACAATGCTATCTACACAATTGTACAGGTGGCTCCATCTAATTTTAGGTGGCCCCACTCAACTTTTTCCATGAATGTCAGTGAGTCACCTGCTTGGTTGTGCACAATTGTGAATGCAAGAGTTGTGTAGGACGTATTATTATTCTTGTTATTTTTTTATCATGCAAAAGGTCATAGGTATGGCTAACATGTTAGATTTGCTACAGAGAAGGTGCTCTTTGGAGCAGTGGATGACCAAGCTGTTGTCTGACATTGATATATCAAGATGTGCTGCAGTGGCATCGTTTCTTGAATTAGAAGCTGCAGCTAGATCTTGTATGTGCCTGCCTATTGACTCTTGCATTTATTGTGCCTGAGACATGTCATTTTGCATTTAGTGAATGGGCATATATACTTGAATATCAAGAATTGCAAATATAGCCTTTTTATTGGCTTAGTTCTTCTTAGCTTTGTCAAATCTTGACATGTTATACCTCATTAAAACACTTTTCAGCATTCCAAGATACAAATCAGCAGAACTCAGAATCCGATCCTGCTTCCAATAACACAGCTTCTTCAGCACAATCACCTGTCCATTCAAGCTTATCATTGGCTGCTGGCAGTTCATCTATTGCATCAGATTATGGCAGTGATACTGCGTATGAGCCATCTGACCTTGGAACACCAAGAGTTGGACAGGATGATAATTCTGAAATTGGGATAGATGATTTAACATTGGATGAAGATATGACAAATCCAATGGAAAAGCTTGTCAAGTATGGCATATCAAATATTGATGAAGGTTTGTTTATGGGTCAGACTATTCTAGAGCAACTGGAAGGGCTTCCTAGGCATAAAGTAAATGCCAGACAATTCAACTATATTGCAGAGAACAAAAATAATGGAAATGACTATAATTCCTCACTTTTAGCTAAAAACACCATGGAGCTTTTCTCTGAGCCTGAGCATGCTAAAGTTATTGGTCATTCGCGCAAGCTTTCCAATGAGAGTGCTGGAAGTGATGGAAGCTCTTTGCGAGGTAGTGACTTTTCTACTTCTGGAATTCCAAATTCTTCAGGTTATGGCTCTCTTGACCTTCCTGGAAATGCTGTGGTATCTAGAAGAACAGATAATCTTGGTCATGCAGAGTCGCAGTGTACTGGTGATGCTCATCAAGTAGTTCTTCCACAGGATCAGCGCCATAAATTGAATAGGATTCTTTTGACCATGCAGCGAAGGCTAGTCACTGCAAAAACTGATATGGAGGATCTTATAGTTAGATTAAATCAAGAAATAGCTGCTAAGGATTTTCTTGCAACAAAGGTTTGTTTCTCATGGGTTTCCTTGTAAATAATTTCTCATTTTTTGTTAGTTCACCCAAAGATGAGTAGAGTTCAATGTACATTTGTTGTAATTTGTAAAGAAGTGCATCTACAATCTGTAGAGCCCTACGAACTGTTTAGAGTTCAATTACATGCTTAAAATATCAGAAATGTTATAATATTGATGATAATATAACCACAATTGATTGTAATTTCCAGATCAAAGATTTGGAAGTTGAACTTGAAACAACCAAACAAAAAAGTAAAGAGAACTTGCAACAGGCTGTTATGATTGAGAGGGAAAGGTTTACCCAAATGCAGTGGGATATGGAGGAACTTAGGAGAAAGTCATTGGAAATGGAGATGAAACTAAAGTCTGAATCGGTATTTGAATTTGCTTTGTGGATATTAAACCTTTCTCATTGTCACGCTTCACACTTTTAGTAATAAATCGTGACATCATACCAGGGTGAAATTTCATGTCAGAATTTGACAAAGGAATCAGTTGTTCAAGAGACAGAAGAACTGTTGCAGACTCTAAATGCTACTAGAGATCAGCTGGAAATTCTGTCAAAACAGTATGATGAGTTAGAAGGAAAATCAAAAGCCGATGTTAAAGTCTTGGTTAAAGAGGTTAAATCTCTCCGAAATTCCCAAAAGGAATTGAAGAAGGAGCTTGGTGAGTCAATAAAGGACAAGTATGAAGCTGAGGTATGTTATTATCTGATTCTGCACATTTACCTTTTGCAGGATGTCCTGCCTCTTGAGAGATCATTTTCTTTGTAAATTTACCTGTTTCGTGATTCTGAATTACTAGGCAAAATAATTATCTGTTCTTTATTTTGGATATTGTTATAGATTTTTCTTTCATCGTATTTTGAATTTCTATATCCTGTTACTGTTTATTAGTTTTTCTTTCTTTTGCTTGTTTATCTATTTAGAAACTTCTTCAACATGAAAGAGAGAAGAGGGAACAAGCAGAATCTGCTTCAAGAAGGCTGACGCAGAATTGTAGGCTTCTTTTCAACCAGCTTCAACAGTGCAACATCAATTTTCCTAAAGAAGGTCAAGATAACACAATCATGAACTCATCATCAGTAGAAGAGACTGTAAATCAATTAGCAATGTCTGATGACCAAATTGGCGTCCTACTAGGGAAGGTACATGTTATACTTTCATTTGCCGTTCTATGATTTTACCAGTTCTGCAAGAGTTAAGCTGTAATTATTTTTAATGCAACTTATCTAGATACATAATTTTTTCTTTCGCACACTTCATTTCCCCAGCATAATTGGAGAATTTTCATTTGGATTTGATCAGGTAGAAAACTTAGGGAAGGACAGGGGAAGCTCTGCTTCTGATGTAGATAAAATCAATGACATAAAAGATGGTGTCATCGGGGACGATGAATTGCACAAGATCATAACAGATTTGTTCATGGACAATGCTAGATTGAGAAAACAGATTAACTGTGTTGCAAGGTATGCTCTCAAATCGGATATGTCACCAAATGGTGATTCTCCAGTGGAAACTGTAACGAGTAATATGAACTGAGCCGATGTATATTGTTCCCCCCTCTCTCTCTCTCTCTCTCTCTCTCTCTCTCTCTCTCTCTCTCTCTCTCTCTCTCGACCATGATCCCACTGAGTGTGTTTCTCATCCTGGTCGATCTCATATGCTGTTACCAGTAGTTAAGTTAACCTCACCGAATGGAGTAGCCCCCCATAGTGTACTTTCAAATGTACAAGTTTTTGCTTTGCAGTTTGCACACATGTACTAGCCCTTTTACCTTGCACCACATTTTTGTAAACTTTATACCCCAAATAATGCAGTCTAGAACTCTACTGAAGATATATGGTGTTTTCTCATATTTTCTGTTCTCTCTCATTTGTTTGGGTAGATGAGATGCTCTTGCATTCGTGTACATTGTACATAGAACTCATCTCTAGAGGTAAAAGCTTTTTCTTTGGTTTTAGTTGCAATAGCATTTTGGTCGATTGTTGACAGGCACTTGCATGATAACTTGAATTTATGTCTGTATGACTGCTTGAGAAGTATGGCTCTAAGGGCCAAATAAGAAATAAAACACCTTTACTTATTAAAAGAGAATAACCGATAAAGTACATTCATACTTTGTATTTAGTGAGTGTACTGTTAAGTGGAACTTAATCAAATAAAAGATAAATTAGTACAATTTACCTTATAAAGAACAGTGTTCATTCACCATCAAGTCTAATCCCAACAGCAGCTACATTGACTGTGTGACTATTACCAATGTAACTAGTGAAAATTTCTCATTATGGTTGACTGAAGAAAAATTGGAGATGGATCTTAAAGATTTTACCATATACTAGGTACTCAATTAGGAAAATATTGTCAATGAGTAATTTTTATGCAAAAAAAAATTCATAATTTAAAGTTATTTACTAAGAATTCTCCAAATAACATTATAAAGTGAAACTTTTCGCCTGCGCCCTTCAGAAATTAGATTACGTGTCGTTTTCATCAGCGAAATTAAAAGGTTAAAGAACTTTCACGTAAATCATGTACTTTTTATTCGTCATCCAGCTAGCTTTTTATAAACATTCTCATATTAACTTTTGTTCTAAGTTAAAAGAGATTGTGAAATAATAATCATATACTCATCCATTACGTGGGATTCCATCTTTTATCTTTTAGAAGGACATAGTGATCTTTATTTGGAGCCGATTACTATTTTTTCCCAGAAGAAAGTGCTTTTTCTTTCTGATATAGGCCCTTTATGTCAAAGGTCGAAAGAGAAGATAAGAGTCTGAGAAGAAAAAATCCAACCCTTGATTAATTCTTGTACGACGGATACATTAACAAGAAAGAAATAGATTTAGACAGCTAGGAGGAACATTGGGCAGTGATATTTGCAAGGGAAGAACTCATTCAGCTGCAAACTGGTAAGAGGAGCACATTATGATCTGTCTTCTCAAAGACCCATCCTTCTGCATATCAGCGGAAGCAGAACTGCAATCACATCTGCATGAGAAAAACTACTTATTAGTATAGAAAATATCCTTTCACCATTAACACTCTGCATATTTAAACCTAAACCTAATAAACCGGTAAATGCACTGTTCTTTCTGGAAATAGTAACGTACCTCAAACAGTTATCTACTTGCCGTGGCTCCACAAGCACATACAATGGCTTTCCACTGAGCCTGCACTGTCCCTGTAACAAAAGCCTCAGGTTTAGTGTTTAGGGAAAAGTTACATTCATAACTACACCAGAACTCTGTTTCAGTCATATTTTCAGAAAACAAAACCACAAGGCAGATCAAAAACCCAGTAACATCAAATACTCAGAAAGTTTTCTCATGAGAATCGGAGGAAGTCTGGGCATTACCTTAACCTCGGGCACACCAATGACACAAGCACACTCAACTACCTCAGCTTTAACACGTTCTACAATACATAGAACAGTTACAATATATACATATATAGAAGAACACAGTGAATCCCAATAACAAGTGGCTAAAAAAAATCTCACCTAGAAGCCGAATTGCTGCAGAGAGAGTTCCTCCTGTGGCCACCAGATCATCAATCACTATAGCCCTTTCACCTGGCAGGACAGCCCCAACATGCATCTCCAAGCAATCATTTCCATATTCTAGCTCATATTTTTCTGATATCACTTCACCTAAATACCAACCATGTATAGTCAAAGTTAGGCATCAGCGTTAAAGTTTTGTACTTTTTGCTTAAATAGACAAAGTTTAGTGGCAATGTCTGACTTAATTTTGCACATAGAAGAGACGTACCCGGAAGTTTTCGAGGCTTGCGTAAAGGAACAAACTTTGCTCCAATCCCCAACGCAATTGAGGGACCAAACATAAACCCTCTTGCTTCCACTCCTGCAATTTCATTATAACGTAATTAATCATTAAAGAGAACCCCACAATTGTATATGAAAATGAAGAACACCAGTAGATCCGTTGCTCCAAAGAAGGTTAAAGCCAAAAAAAAAAAAAAAAGAGATCTTGGTGTGAAATTTTCATAGAATTTGCTTCAGTTGTGGATATTGTTTTAAAATATAGTATCTTTAGGCAACATTGAGGAAAGAGTGGAGTGGGATACCGGCAACAACGGAAATGCGCATGTCTCTGTAACGATCGACAAAAATGTCTACAGTGTGCTTGAAAGCCTTGTGATCCAACAACAATGTCGTTATGTCCTGAAACATTATTCCTGCGAATTCCATTGTTTTCAGGGGAAGAAAGAGAACAAATACAAAATATAGCTTCAGATCTGCTGGATATAAAGCTCAAAAAGACACTGCAACAAGCATTTAAAAAAACACGACAAGGCCAGCTGAAACAGGAATTAAAAAATGCGATAACACGGGCAAGAGATACTGCAAAGAAAAAAAAACCCAAGAAAAGAAGAAAAAAAAAACCTTGTTTGGGGAAGTGAGGCACGACTCTAATGGCTTTGGAGATAGCTTGAAGCCTGGGGTCTCCCTTAAGCCCATTCTCTTCAGCAAACATCTTGTTGCAGTGGCCTCTGCAATCAATCTCTGTGTTGTTCTGTTTGGTGAAGACGAAAAGCTTGAAGCTTTAGACTTGTGGATTTTTGGGCTATGGGGTTTCCCTCTCAAACTGTTCTTTCTGGCTTCTCAACTTTCTCTCTTTATCTGTTTGCTGCTTTCTATGTAATATGGACACTTCGTTCGAGCTTATTTATGTTTACTGTTGAGAAAACCAGAGCACAGTGCAATGACATCAAAGCAAGACGACGCCATTTTGGACCACGTGGATCTCACGGATACGCTGGATTACGCTTTGTGGGCATTGACCTGCGATTTGCCAATTTAATATTCGAAATTTAGAGGGATGAAATGAGAGAAGAGGAGAACGCGCCGAGTGAGAGGGTGGAAATTCGAAGGAAATATTGTATTGAGAGAGAGAGAGAGAGACGAACACTGTTGAAGCGCACGCGAGGCGTACTATGAAAACATGATAAGATGATCATTTAAGAGACACAGGTTTAGGTTTGGGTTTGGGTTTGGGTTTGGGTTTGGGTGTGTGAGAGTGAGGAAGTGATGATATATAATGAGATCATGAGATCACAAAATCGGCTTGGTCACGCTATCTTCCAACTCTGGCGATCTTCCACTTTCCCTTTTACATCATTCCATATCTTTGCCTTTCTCTGTACTGCACTCACTCACGGTCAAACCGCACCCACCCCGTCTCTCTCCTTCTCTTTTTTACCTTCTCTCATGTTTCATTCTCCAATTTTCCTGTTCAACTTCTTCCATTAATCTCGATTAGTTTAAGTGGGATTAGTTTAAGTGGTTTTATTTTATTTTATTTTATTTAAGTAAAATCTTGAATTTAAATTTAGTCTCTGTAAAATAATGAATCTAAATTTAAATTCTTGTAAAAATATATATATATATATTTATATTTAGTGTCTGACAATATCTCAAATAAAATTATCTTCCATAAAAAATACCTATAAAAAACCAAATATCAAAACTTTACATTATTATAGTTTAATTCTGCTTGAACTAGATTAAATAGAATGTAATAAAATTCCAAATGTTGATGGTTTATTAGAAAAAAGAAAATTTCAACTGCCAAATAATTTAGACTAAATTACTAATTTAATCTCTAAAATAATATAATTATCTCAATTCGTTCTTTAAAAAAATTAATTTATCAATATAATTTTTAAAATATTATTTTTTAAATTGGTCTTTTTTGTTGTTAAATCGTTAAATTTGCCATTGATAAGGGACTAAACCCATAATGTTACAAAATCTCAATTTTTCTATTGGTAAAAAATTCACTGTGACTAATAAATTGATGAAATTAAGAGAAACACAGTCTCTTTGATACTAAATTGAAACACTTCATATTTCAAAAATCAAAATAAAAACAATTATAATCTTTTAAGACTAAATCAGTAATTTGTTCAAATAATTTATTTATTTATTAATTCAAATAGTATGATATGCATTTATGATATTTTACTCAATTCAGCATTTACTTGCCATTAAATTGCAGGGGCAATATAGGTTGAAGGGGGTGGGGGCAATTGTCCCCACAATAATTTTTTTAATTAATATATGTGATAATTTTTTTTGCTCCTACAAACATTTTTGAAATTAATATATATGATAATTTTTTTGTTTCTACGTAATAAATTATAACTACTCATCTTATTATGAATACTTCACCTAATAATTTTTTTAAAAAAATTAAATTTAAAAATTAGTTGTACCATATCACGGTACACCTCAACATCTCTAATACTCAACATTTCAACGTATCTTTAAAAAGGTAAGAGAATGGGCAAGAACAAAATAAAAGTCGTGTGCATCACAGGTGTGTAGAAAGCAATATAAAAATGTATAGAAAACAATTGTAATTTGTAAAAGTTTAAGTAATTTTTTATCATGAAATTATGTATTTTTTGTGTGAGACATTAGATGTAATTAGAGATTTAGTGAGAGTAAAAATTACTTTTGCAATCTCTCATCTTTTACTTAATGTAAGTTTCACATTAAAACTAAATCACATTATATTTTATGTATTTTATATCAATTTTTATCACTTATGTATATTTATAATATTATTTTAAATAAAAATATTTATAAACTATTTTTTCCCCTAATCAAATTTTCTAAATCGACCTGTTAAATTAGGTTTGATACTTTGATTATATGATGTCACTAATCACACAATATTTCATTACATTCAACGTAAAGATTTGGGTAATTATTGCCTTTGTAGCCCTCATCAGTGGCACATTAATTAGCCTTGTTTCCATTCAAATAATATTATTATATGAAAAGTGGTTGCACTGTTTGGTAGGGATAGAAAGAATTGGATGACCTATATTTTTTTAAAGAATAAAATTACCCTTGAAGAAGTGTGAGTTTGATGTTTTAGGGTTTAGATTTGAAGGTTTTATTAGTTTACGGTTTAGAAGTCCAGAATTTTCAGATTTATGTATGTAGAACTTTAGGGTTTTATTAGTTTAGGGGTTTAGGTTCATGTTTTTACGACTTGGAGGTTTGGAGTTTAGAAACTTCAAATTTAGGGGCTTAAGCACCTCAGGATTTCTATTTTTAGGGTTTGGGAATTTATAATTTTTTGGATTGGGATTTTAGAGTTTTGAAAGTTTTAACGTTTAGATTAAGCGTTTTAAGACTTGTGGTTTGAGGGTTTTTATTATAAAAAATTTAAGTTTAAATATTTAAAAATAATTTGATCATATGTATAACAGATAATAAATTAATTAATAATAATAGCATAATGAATTTTTTTAATGGCAGTTGATAGGTTTTATGAGAAATTCTCAAAATAGTTTATGTTTTGTTATCAATACAAGTTTCTTCAAGATGATTCTAAACCTAAAAGTGGTAAATTACACTGATTTTTTTAAAATTTGATTAAAATGCATTTAGCACCTTTATAGTTTTTAAATATTGAACTCAACTCCTGTAATATTTTAATATATGTTGCAAAAAAAATTTAATTTTAGTTTACTTTATATCTAATTAATTAACTTTTTTTTAACTAACAAATGTTGGGTTTAAAGGAATAGACTAATCATTTATAAAGTAACGAATCAAAATTTTAATTTTCGTTGAAAAATGTGTCTATTAATATATTGAGTAAGATTACTTCTAATGATAAACACTTGTGAAAAATGGTTAAAAAAGCTAATTACCTTTTTATCCATGAGATAGTAATTTTTTTTTTCTCTACTAAAGAAGCACAAGATGTCTTTTATAGAATATTTAATTGCATTAAAATTATACAATAATTATGGCCATTTAATTATATTAAATAGTGTAACAAATATATTACATTAAGTGGTGTGACAATTACGTCGCACTAAGTGATATAATGATTATGTTGTGTTAAGTTGTGTAATAATTTCAATTATAACATTAATAATTATTTATGACCATTTAATACGAGAAGTGTTAACGATTATAATAAGTATTCATGATAGTTAAACACTATATAAAAGTTTCGGATGTCTTCTCTCTGCTCTCTAACACATGAAGACTTACGCCATTTAAAATAGATAGCTAAGTTAGATAAACTTTACTTTGCCATAAAATAAAAATAATGACTAAGAATAAGTCAATTTTTCGAATCACGTTTCAAATGTTTAGCAACGTGTTTAGATAATTCATCTTTTCTTGCATTTTATATATAGGTTACCGATTTCACACTGTATTAAGAAGGGATGAAATATACCTTTTTTTCAACTTTGTCATTTTGTCAGACATGAGTGTTTTATATCAGGAAAAAAAAATCCAAGTATTTTTTTTAAACCACTTTGTATTAAAATAGTAGTAGAAATAGTACTATGCTACTCACCCAAAATCCCTTTCCAGAAAACATAAATAAATAAATTCAATACACCAAACATAGAGACAGTGGGATGGATGAAATACCTTTTTTTTTTTTCAATTTTTCGCCATAAAAGGTTCAATTTTTATGTACATAAGTCTTCTATATCCAAAAATAAAATCCAACTATTTTTTTAAACCATTATATATTAACATAGTAGTAGAAAGAGTAGTACACTACTGACACACGCTCCCTTTCAAAAAAAAAAAAGAATAAAATAAAATAATATACAAACATTGGGAAAAAAATAGTGGAATGGATTGAACTCATAACCACAAAAACCTTTTTTATAGTTTACATTCAAGAAAAGTGCCAGTTAAATTAAAACTCTTAAGTTGTAATTTTGTCTTTAAATACAATAATAAGACAGTTAAATTAATATTAATATATTGTGTGAAATTACCATTTTATTTTTAATATGTCATTAAAAACTATTCAATAATTTATTATTGAAAAAATAATATATATCACATAGAAAGTAAACCTTAATAACAAAAAATAAATTAAATTATAATATCTAAAATTTAAAAATAATTAGAATTTGACTAAACTTTATAAAATAGTTGAAATATACATTTGATTGATTTAGTTTCACATAATTTATAACTTGGCCAATTTAATTTATTGACAAAAGTACATTATTCGTCTTTAATATTTTACTTTGAATTTTAATTTTGTCTATCACATTTTTTACGTGTATCAATTTCGTCCTACGTATTTGTTTTTTGTTTCGATTTTATTTCAAAAGTCAACACTTTTAATATAGTTGATAACAAATGTTGACGTTGACTTTTCTATATAACACTCACTACCAATATGTTATATTAATTAATTTTAGTTTTAATTTTGCTCAAAATATTTGACTAAGTTTCAATTTTGCTTTAAATTATACTTTTCATTTTTATGTTTCGCCTTAAATCAACATTTAAACATTTGATATGTTACGTGAAATAGTCCACATGTCATTTGTAATAGTCCATATATCATTTTAAGGGATTCGTGTTAGTATTTTTTGTTAACTTTATTAACGGTATTAATTTTAAAGATAAAATTAGAACAAAAATAAATATAAAACAAAACTGACATGAAAAAATTAATAATAAAATTGAAACTCAGTATAACGTTAGGATAAAAAAATATATTTTGCTCAATTTAATTTTATGTAGCTTGATCCCAATACTTGGTAATATATATATATATATATATAAGTTGCTGTTATGTGCTAGCACATAACGAGGCACTCTTATAAACTACTTCAACGAGGAGAATTTGATCATATTTCTTTCATATTTGGGGTTTATAGTCTAGAGAACAAGGAAGGGGCAATAGAGTGAGTTAAAGTGTGATATCCCAAATTTAATTACCTTAGGAAATGAAGCTAAATAAATAAATGAGCAAGTAAATCAGGATAAAATAGTTATTAAGAAAATTTTGAGAGATATAAATAGAATTTTATCCATTGAGTAGGGACCTATCTGAATAGAATAAAAATATTTGAGGGTTTTTATCATTTTCAACCAAAAAAAAAATGAGATAGTGATGTGTGTGAGGTGTGCAGTGAGAAAGAAAAGAAAGAAAAAAAAAGAGAGATGTGAAGTTTGACAAAGAATAATTAATTAATATATATATATATATATATATATATATAAATGTGTTGTGAGTCACGGTGGGGTGGAGAAGGAAGAACAAAAGAGAAGAAAGAAAGAAAGAGAGGAGAGAGAGAAAGAGAAGAGGGAGAGAAAGAGAAGAAGAAAGGAAAGAAGAAGAAGATAATACATGGGAAACGCAGAGCAAAGAAATAAGTTTAAAAAGTTGAAAGGTTGAAAATCAGATCAGGTAGTTAGTTTTCCATAAAAGTATGATTATTTATGATTTATGATATCTGTGTTCATAATCAATTTTTACAGAATTTTATTTATAATTCATGTTCTACATAGTGAATAAGAGAAATTTAATTATTGTGTGATGTTATGCTTTTATGGCTGAAATGATCTCCTCATGTGTTTACATGTTTTTAATAAAGTGACTAGCTACTGAGATATTTTATATCTCACTTTTAGAAAATTGATCATTTCAGGAAAAAGGGCAAAATAGAAGGCTTGATGATATTAATGATGAGATTGAAGTGTAGAAATATATTTTATAGTAATTTATGATACAAAGATGTAAAGATAATAACAAATATTTTGTAAATTAATTCTGTATATATTCAAGCTCAGATATAATTAATGAGAATCTTGTAAATTTTCTGCAATGTTACTATTCACATAAATAGTAAAATTCGTGAATAGTGAAATCTATAATTATTTGAAAGAAAATTATTCAGAAAATTATCCAGTGAACTGATTTAGAGAAAAATTATTATTTTAAAAGGAAAAAAAAATCGGGGTGTTACATAAAGAGCTAATTTATATAATTGACTAAAATAATTTCACTCTAAGACATTAATTGTTGGTAGGTCATTAAATTATTGTGATAAAATAAATTTAAATGAATAAATTTAGTAAATTAATCACATCACATTAAATGAATTTGAAAAAAATAGGGTAAATTACTATATAATTGCTATATAATTGGTTTATAATTGATATAATTGGTAGGTAATTGCTATAATTGCTATATAATTGATAAATTAGGTAAACTTTTCAATTGAAATATAATATGTTGTTATTTGATAAATTAACATTTATTATATATAAATAATCAAATAATTAATTGCTATATAAAAACTAACGTACAAGTGTTCATATTATTTATTTCTCTTTTTAAATAACTACAATTAAATTTAAAATTACATCTATCAAATTAAACTATAATAATGAATTGTCACTCTTTTTTTATACAAGTATACTAGACTTCTTTATTGCACTATCATCAATAGTCAATCTCCTATATTTATGTAAAAGTTTTTAAAAAATTACCATCATTATTGGCTAATTTAGAAGCTTTTTCGTTTTTCAAAATTAAAATTTTAAAAATTAAAATCAATGTAGATATTTATACATTTCTTTCGAATATCTCATCCATATTTACACATCTTTTTCTCTCACACAATTTCCCTTCTTTTTTTCTCTTTGATTTTGCTTCTTCTTCCTTTACATGGATGAATGACAACAATGGCGATTTATTACCAAAGTTTTAAAGTGGTGTTTCTTTCACATCATTTGGTATCATAGCTCAATTTTTTTTTATTTATTTTTCTGATCTATACAGTTCACGTATTGTTCACATCGCAATTACTATTCATTTAATTGTAATTTTTGATTTTCTATTTCTCTTTCATTCTTTGCTTCTTATTTTTTTTACTTTCTTCATTTATGTATTTGTTATCTGTTATTGTTTTCCGTATTTCTGATTCGTCTATGTTTCTTTTTTGTTTTTTGGTTTTTTATTCCTATATATTGTATTTCATTTTTGCATTGTTATGGTTTTCTAATTCCAGTTTCGCTTTGCTGTTTCTGTCATTATGTTTTATTGAGAAAAGCATGTCATGAGAAAGATCAAAGCCTAAAAGAAAAAAATGATGTCATTGAGGTAGTTACTTATGTTTGAATAATATAATTTGACTATTTTTAAATTAATTTTTTCTTGATTTTCTCATCTAATATGATTAATGAATAATCATTTTTAGGTTTACTACGAGCAAAAGGTAGAGCCCTCCCTATGAAGAGAAACTTCAGGTAACGCCGAGATTATATGTATGCGGATTGATTAAATGCTAATTTAGGATTTAAAGTATTAAATTTTAAAATTAGAATGTGATGTATATTTCCCTTGATTATCTTCCTTTTGTTGTTTTAAGATTTTGTGGATATATAAGTTATGTTTTAAACTTCAATAAAGTTGTTATCATTGTTGCTAATCTAAATGTATATTTGTAGAAATAGAAGAATAAACAATCAAAGGAAGACAAACATTTTGATCATAACAAACTTATTAGGTTAGTAACTTTTATTTTAACTATTTTTTATCATTAATTAATATATTTATCTAAATTAATTCATGTAATATCTTTTTTTTATTTGACGTTATTCACATTCAATATTCAAGGCATTTGTATATAATGAATTATTTTATATGTCTTAATATGGCTTAAATGTCTTATTATTTTTGTACATGTATTCTTTTATATATTTTTTAATTATTTTTATTTATTTAACAAATAAAAATTGTGACATTTGTATTAATCTGTGCATTGCACGGGTTACAACACTAGTTAATTTTATAATACTGCAATGTCATGTTGATTTTTAATGGCACATTACTGACATTTAATGGCATTAGTGTAATATCCCAAGAATTTACATGAATATTTAAAATCTATTTGAAGTTTATTGGAAAAAAAATTAATTACATGAAAAATGTTCTTTTGAATTAGTGAAGGAAATTTGGAAAATTTTTACAAATTTTCAAGGGCTAAAATGAAAAGAAAAGAAAATATGGAGTACTTTTGAGAAATAACCAAGTAGGAACCCGAGAAGAAGAATAAAGCTTATGAGAATGAATTATGAGTCCGGTACTAAAAGGATGATGGATTCGATGTTAAAGTGGAGTTTGAGACTTTGAGAGGGACTAAAGTGAAATAAGAAAATTTGTGGGACACTTAGGATTTAGAAACATCCGAGATGAGATTTTATGAATTTGCTTTTACTAGTCTTGATTGAGGGTCAACTAGAGAGCAAGTGATAATTTTACCCCGAGCGAGTATATAGGTGACCTCACCTATTTTTCCTCATTTTCTCCTTTCCTCTCTCTCTCTTCACCTTCTTTCCTCTCTTTCTCTCTTTCTTCTCTCTACTTTCTCTATCTACACTTCAACTCCACAACTAGACTTTGGAGGGTGGATCTCAGGTTACGGGGTGAGCCTCTAGGAGCCAAGCAATATAGGGAAAGCAAGGAATCGAGATAGAAGTTTATATTTCTCAAGTTTTTCCCTATTTTCTAGTTTTAAGGAAGTTTAGGGTAAAAATCGAGATTTCGGCTTCGTTTCTCGATTAAAATTGGTGTTTTTGGTGTCTAAATGCTCTTTAGACATTAAGAGTGAGATCCCATGGAAGAAATCATGAAAAATGGTAGAGATTTGACTAGATCTGAGCCAAACCTGAGAGGAATCGCAAAAGGTCGCGATCGTGGCGCCCAGGCGCCAAGGTTCAGAAAGTTTTGGGGAGGAAAAAGGGCTTGGCGCCTGGGCGCTAGGCTATGGTTGGCGTCCAGACGCCAGATGTACCAGAAAACCTTAGCTTATTTTTAATCGGCCATAACTTCTTCATCCGAACTCCGTTTTGGGCAAACTTTATATCGTTGGAAAGCTCTTTAAGTCTAGTTTCCAATGGTATAAGTTTCATTTAGATATTCATTACATGTTAGGAGTTATAACTTGAGATGTGAGTAAAGGTCGAGAGTAGTGATAGGAAATTTTTCTATTTTGTAACCCTAATGGTGTAATACCCATAAAAAATAAAATAAAATATAAATGTGTATTTACAAACTATGGTTACTATGCTAGTATATGGTACTGTTTACCTGTATAATACTATTTACGTATACGATACTGTTCACTTATACAATTGAAATGTCAAGTACTAGATGTGGTTTGAGCATAAGAGAAAACTAGAAATAAGTTTGTAGGAGAAAATGACGTTTTATGTGTAAAAATACCCTCAGGGACTAAATTGAAATGACTGATTTGAAAAGAAACTTAAAGGTTTAAGGTGAAAGGATAGTTTTCCCTTTAAGTTTCAATAGTAACTAATAATTCAAGCCTACGCGTTTTGCACAGTATTATCACGTAAATTATTAGAAATGTCGCTATCATAAATAGTAAATTAAATATTTTATTAGTGCATAGTATCAAATAGTACCCTTGACTTTTCCTATAAATAGATCATTTCATTTCACTTCTAAACTCACACCTTCAACTTCTCTTCTTCTCTCCTTAAGTTTCTCTTGCTCCAATGCTAGGCCTCTAAGATTTTGGGTCTTTCCTTATCAGCTTAGGTAAGGATACTATGCCATTTCTATGTCTTTCAAATTTTAGAAGTTATTTTCTTAAGTATGCTCTGTGGTTGCGGCTTTAACTGATCTTTCACATCAAAAAAACTGTCCTTAGCTGTTTACATATTATTTTAATTTTCTGATTACCGAAATAGGATGTAAACTGTGAATAATACATGTCTAAGAAAGTTCTGGCTAAGGAAAGACCTGGTTTTTAAGTGTGTCCATTGTGACCCTCCATTCTTTCCTGGGAACTTACCTGGTGTACTCTTTTACAGATTGTATTCTCTATTTCTAGTATAAACAGTCTCCGTATATATGAATAGTGACCGTATATATGAATAATGCCATATGTATGAACAGTATCCATATGTATGAACAATATCTGTACATATAAATAGTATCTGTACGTATAAATAGTAACCGTACGTATGAATAGTGACTGTATGTATGAATAGTAACCGTATGTATAAACAGTGTCTATATGAAAACAATCCTAACTTGTTTTCTCTAATCTTTCATGAAAATCTTTGTAGCGGAATACTGAAATTCATCTGTGTACTCTTGTCCGTAACGACTTAGAGAAGTGATACTCATACGGAATCCAGGTGAGTGAAACGACCCCGTTTTAATAGAGTTTTAGTGTTACTGGTGATAAAAAGTATGTCGTAGGACACTCCCAAGATTCATAGGGAGAAATTGGATTTAGAATGACGAATTTAAGGAGATAATTAATCCAGAAGTACGGATAAGACGAAACAAGTATTTCATGATGATGTGAAGTTTGAATCTTTCAAAAACAATTTAATGGTTATCTTGATTTGTGGTTTATAAATCTATATAGTTATATACTATACCTGTTATATGGATGAATATTATATTGTATTTCTGATTATAATATGAAATATTGTACTATTGATTGTGATTGAGTGGGACAGTACCCCCTCTCACGACAAGGCGGAAAACCCGGTTGAAAGGGTGTCTTGACCAATGAGTGTGGAGACAACGATTCTCTTAGTAGGGATATAGCCCGGATTGGTGATAAATCCGTGAGGCGCCCTAGCTAAGAGGATGAGGTTGTGCGTCATGGCGGAAATATACAGAATTGGTGAGCTGACCTGTGTGCGCTCTCCGGGATATATTGCCATTGATGAGTACTGGTAACGTTTGTTGAATTGGTTGTGCATCATGGCGAAAATATACAAAATTGGTGAGCTGGCCTGTGTGCACTCTCTGGGATATATTGTCATTGATGAGTACTAGTAACGTTTGTTGAATTGGATGAATTTTTATATTCTTGTATGTAATTTCTAACTATGTCTATTGGTTGAGTATGAGCCTTCTGGTATACTTGCATGACTGGTGATGTATTTGAATTTTATTAACGCGAGGCCGATTCGCTCACGGAGTGTAATACCCGTTAATTTCAGAATATAATTCGTTTAAGAGTATTTTAGAATTCTACAACGTTACTTTAGTTATTTATTTTGGTCATTTTTAATTTTCATATTTAATTGTTCTCTTTGAATATTATTTATGAAAATTGAGTTAAATGACTGGACTAAATATTTGCACAATGAGGGATATATTCTAAGAATGGTGAAATTCATGGAAAAGTGGTTTCAGAATGGTCAATTAATCCATTTATTGTAAATTGACTGGATGGGTTTGGATGTTGGGTTATGGATACCCATGGGTTATTGAATAACCCATTAGAAATATTTAATATAAAGTTTCAATAGTAACCCTCATTTTTTCACTCAGCCGAAGGAAGCAGAAAAGATTTCTCTCTCAGTTCTTCATTTTCTTCTCAAATCCTTTCCTTGATCTTCAGAGTTTCGATTATTTGTTCGGTTCAAAAGCTTTGTAAGGATCAAAGGTAAGCTTTAATCCGATTATTTTCCTTAAATTTCAGTTTATGTAGAAGATCAGAGGAGGTTTTGTTTTGAAGATTTTGATGATAATTCATGAATCTCAGTTGTTTTAGAAGTTATATTTGAGTTATAATCGGTTAAAAGAGTTGAAATTCTGGTTTTGAAACAAGAAGGGAAAGGATGAATTTGTTAGAAATTTCTGCAAAAACTTCTGCAAAAACCGAGTTACTGTAGCGACCAGGGATTTCGAAACAAAATCTGGAAAATTTTCTTCGGTTACTGTAGCAGTAATGTAGTGTCGGCAGTCAACGGTACTGTAGCAGTCAACGTTACTGTAGCGAACCGATATTGTAGCAAACCGTACTGTAGCAACTCGTTACTGTAGCAGTCAGAAAATTTTACGTATTTTCGTGATTTTGTTTCCTTTCTTATGATTCCTTGTAATATATTTTACTAGGAAATTTTCCTACACAAATTCTAGTGTGGAACAAGGTAAACTTGGACAAACATCAAGGTGAGTGAATAACCTTGCTCAGCTAATTTGATATTACTAGTCAAAGTACAATATAAGTCCCATTTACAATATTATTTGGATAATAAGCAATTAATTTTTCATATGGGAGTATATGATGATCAGTAGAAATAAGAGTATGAAGAAATTATTTATTTCATGACAATTGTACTATGTGATGAATTCTCACTATTTTATTAATGAGTAAAGATCTACGGGATCTAATACACGAGTGTGAAAGGGTTAAAGTCCCATACTACTCGGTGTATATCTAAGAAATCTTATTCACGAGTTGGAAAGGGTTAAAGTCCCATACTACTCAGTGCATATCTATGAAATCTATACACGAGTTGAAAGGGTTAAAGTCCCATACTACTCGGTGTATACCGATGAGATCTTATTCACGAGTTTGAAAGGGTTAGAGTCCCATACTACTCGGTGTATATCTATGAAATCTTATTCATGAGTTTGAAAGGGTTAGAGTCCCATACTACTCGATGTATAAGACAATTAATTATATGAGTAAATGTGGTATTTGTACTTTTGATATTTTATATAGTACAGTTATTTACTTACTGAGTTTTTAAATAAACTCACACTCCCTATGATTATTTTTCAGATACAGAAAACAAAGAAGAAGAGTATCCGTTGGAAGATTAGAAGCCCCTTGGGATTACACTCTATTTCTGTCTGGTGGGATACCAGTACTTATTAATGTGGACACTAGAAACGCTCTGTACTTTCTATAGGTCTCCTAGGCTTGCGATGAGATAGAAATATCAGACTATGTATGTCTATATTTGCTTATCAGATGAATATAATTCTGTAGTGTGGAATGAATGATTAAGGTTGAATGTAAAACCTTACAGAATATATGTATATAACGTATGTTTGAGAATTATATCAAATGAGTAGTATCTTTTCACATGCTCAATTTTTGGGATGTGACACGGAGCTTAAAAGCTCACACTCTCTGTGAAACTTTTTTGTTCAGATCAGGTTGCCGATGAAGAATATCCGCTAGAAAAGTAGATCACTTTGGACCTTCCCGCTGTTGGGTAGGCCCCTCTTTTGTTGTAGACTATGTTGCTCTGTAATCGTCTAGGACATCTAGGTCAGGAGTTTGGCATTTGGCTTGTATGTCAGTATAATAATGTATTTTATATTGAGAATCTATTATTATGTGCAAATTATCTATATGATTTTCAAATAAGAAGATTTGATATATTTTTTCGTATCTATTAAGGAATTATTATTTTGATAACACAGAGATAATAACTACATAATTTAACTCGTGGGTAGAATTTTTCAAAAGGCTTACAGTGATGAGAGATTCATCATTGTAACGGTCATGTGCCCAGAAAACGGGTCGTGACAAATGGTTTTTACCTGGTTACAATAGGGATGGTTGAGGCGCAAGGTGGGAGCGCTGAGAGCGTGGAATCCAGGTGAGTAGGCAACCTTGCAACATTAATTTACTAAATTAGTCAAAGCACAATATAAATCACATTTGCATTATTTGTGAAATTGAGAAGATTACCAGTGTATGTTCAAGTTGAGAAAAATTACAAAATCATTGAGAATTATTTTATTACCTTTGTAAATTGATTTCTCTAGTTGACTAAATAACTAGATGTGGTAGTTCCTTGAATAAATTGGAACATTTTGTAAGTGAATGACCTTACTAGACTAATTTGATATTATTAGACAAAGTACAATATAAGTCTCATTTATAATATTATTGAAATGTTAAACAATCAATCTTTCAATTGACAATATATAATAATTGCTATGATTGATGATAGAAATTCAAAGGAATAAAAGTATATGTAAATTAACTTATTTCATAGTAATTGTATTGTTATAAATTCTCATTATTTTATTGATGAGCAAAAGATCTACGGGATCTAATACACGAGTTTGAAAGGGTTAAAGTCCCATACTACTCAGTGTATAACTATGAAAACTTATACACGAGTTTGAAAGGGTTAAAGTCCTATACTACTCGGTGTATAACTGTGAAAATCTATGCATGAGTTTGAAAGGGTTAGAGTCCCATACTACTCGATGTATAACTGTGAAAATCTATGCACGAGTTTGAAAGGGTTAGAGTCTCATACTACTCAGTGTATAACTGTGAAAATCTATGCACAAAGAGTTTGAGGGTTAAATTCTCAAGTCACTCGGTGCAAGTATTTATGGCACATAATGCAAAGTGATTGAGGGATTGATCATCCAAGAAATCATACGCAAATTCAGACAACTGTAATACTATAATTATTTAAAATAAATGATAGATTGATTGTATTAGTAAATGTGGTATTTGTGCTTGTGATATTTTCATGTACAGTTGTTTACTCACTGAGTTTTGATTAACTCACACTCTCTATGATTATCTTTTCAGATACAGTGGTTGAGGAGGAGAATTTATAGCCTTTAAGGATATACTCCACTTTTGTCTGGTAAACAAATAAATATAGATTTGGTAAGAATTAGAAAATGCTCTGTAATCTAGTAGGTCACCTAGGCTTGGGAGGCTGTATAGTACTGTATAGTGTATAAATGTTGAACATTTTCTGAATATATATGCAAAATATCTTTCTTGAAAAATTTACAATTCACATAGTTATGGATATTAAGAATATTCGTAAAGACTAAGGGATACCACGGAGGTACATTATAGGTATTTTATGTTTACTTCACATGTTAGTTTTGGAATGTGACAATTAGACTATATATATATATATTACAAAATATGAGAATCTAATTACATAAAATAAATTGTAAGGCCCAAGTTAAAAAAAATAAAAGGATAAAATTAGAGGGACCAAATATATATTTTTTGTAACGATCTTGTATTAAGTAGTGTAATAGATTTGTATTAAAAAGTGTAATAGTTACATTGCCTTAAGTGATAAAATGGTTATATTAAGTGGTGTAATAATTGTACGTGATGGAATAGTTATGTTGTATTAAGTGGTGTTACAATTATGTTATATTAAGTGGTGTAACAAATTCAATTATGATATCAATAATTATTGATGACCATTTAACAAATAGCTGATAATGGGTTAACAACTTTCAAATACAAAAATGAAATAAATATTTATAATAGTTGAACACTATATATAAATCTCAAAAATCTTCACTTTACTCTCTGATGAAAAAACACATATATTATTTGAAATAAAAAACTAAGTGAAAAAAATTTTGTTTTGCCCTAAAACAAAAATAGTAGCTGAATGTAAGTTAAATTTTGTAGTTTATGTTTCGAAGAGGTGTTTTATTTATTTCTTAAACTTTTAAGTTAAAAAAAATAATGAATTCACCTTATATAAATGAGGTAGATGAATTAGATGTGGTTAGCAAAATCAATGGGAGCGCCCACAGAGTGAGCTAATGATTTTGCTTTTATTCGTAGGTAGGGGGGGACCTCGTACTATATCTATCTAACCCTATTATCTTCTTCTTCTTCTTCTTCTTCTTCCTTTATTTTTTTTAATTTGTTATTTCTTTTTTTTCACTTTTTACTGTTAATTCTACAATAATAGAGTTCAAATTCTTTGTAATTATTGCGTAGCCGTAAAGTAATTTATATCGTGACTATTTATTTTAGATTTAATCTTATTAGATAAAAAAATTTAATATATATACTAGATTAAAGAATAATAATTAATTGATTGTTTTTATAATTATGATGAACCACTATCCTACTCCTTATCATACCTAATTCCAACCAAAATCTTAATTTGTCACTTTTTAACAAATCATAACCTCACACATACAGATCCGCCTTCCTTTTCATTTATTTTCAATTGAATTCTTTCATTTTCATAGCACTACCCCCATGTCCATGTCCTATCATTATTCAAATCGTCATCCATTAGTTCATCCTCTTTATTTCCTTGTTTGTTTTGAATTTTAGTATCCTAGTGGTCCTGACATAATATATCTATATATAAATGATGAGGATCCAAACACAGATATCTTCCTTTCTCTATTATATTTTTCAAAGTTCGAGAAATTAAATGTAATCTATACAAGGGCACAATAGATATTTGAGAGTTATACGTCAACTCAATTTTAATGCCTGACTAACACTCAATTTTAATGCCTGACTAACCGCATTCAATAGCATAATCCTTTTAAAATTTGTATAAAGTATAAAAATAAATTATAGAAACCAAATTCAAATTTTTGTGAAATTCAAATTATATAGACCGAATGCATATTTTGATTTTTATTTAAAAAATAAATTTTTAAAAATATGTTTATTTTTCTTATTTTTTATAATTAATTTTAATATTTGTTATAGGAAAAAGACTTATGTGTAATTTTTATATATTTATTATCATGTTTTCTGATTATAACACGATTAAGTGTGTGACTTTTAAAAATAATTGTATCGCTTTTATAACTCATATGATTGATTCTTTCAAAAAAATAGTTTACATATATTCAATTTTTAATAAAAAAAATCAGAGCTCAAATGACCTGATTGGAACAGTTAAAAAATTAGTGAATTGACCAAATTTTTGGTCTGATTTGAACCTAAGAACCAATAAATATTTTAAACAGGTTGAACTGGTAAAATCGGTTGGTTTAACTAGTTTAAGCGATTTTTTTTTAAATTTTATTTAATATTATTATATATTTTTTAAAAATTTCTAAAAAATTAAATCATTAAAAAAAGATATAAAATTAATATAAATATATATTTATAATATACATTAAATATTTTAATATTGATAATATATATATATATATATATTAATTATATATTTTATTATTTTATTATATTTTAAGTATTATTGATTCAATTTAACTACTATAACATATATATAAATTAATTAATTGTTTAATCGATTCAATGAATCGTCTTTTTTTGTTGAACTCTAGAAAAAATTTGATACAAAATTATTTTAAAAAATTGTATATAAATCTACTTATATCCATGAAAAGACTATACATGTTTCTATGATATAGTTAAAGGCCAGGTAGTTTTGATATCTTCTTCAGTTTATTAAAATAACGCAAACCTCTGCAATAATTATCTGTTTTTTATATTTAAATTTTTCATAAAGTTAACATCCTCAAAGAGGGAGATACGTACGTCGTTCTCCATTGACGATAGTAAAAAATGCAATTCTTGTCTTTAATTAAAACTAAAGATAGATTTGAGCAATTCAGCTGTCCACTATCCGTATCTATGACTATATATATTAATATGAATGGATGAATAATCATCGTTCATTCTGCTGCAAAAGTATTAATTAATTAATTAATTCAAGATTAGTTTATCAAATGGAATGTTTATAATAATAGAGTGGGTGATGTGAGAAGTTTGTTAGGTATGATGCACCAATTAAAGTGTAATTAATTAAGTACATTTTGATCTCCGTATCTTCCAAAACTGATGGAAGATTAGACGTTTAGAGAGAGAGAGAGGAAGAGAGAGAAAGGTGGGCTATTAAGCATGTGCGTGTACGTAATGTAATAATGTTTGTTAACTTTGAAGCATGAGCATGATTATTAGCTGATATAGAGGAAATTTTGAATAAAGATCATTTGACGTGAGATATTTCATGACATAATATTTGGATTGTTCGATCTTGCACGTCACTTCTAATCTCTTAATCTGTTTATTTTGCATGTTTGATAATTTATTTTATGCCTAGCGAGATATCATTTATTTTATATAATTAGACAGTTAAAATTATATATTACGGAAACATAAAATATCTTCACGTCATAAAATTTAGATTTAAAAATACTCATGTCTTTCCTCCTAAACTGTCAATTGATTGTTGATTATTGTTTGTATTATCAATTCTCCTTAATCCTTAATTCCTCAACTCTATATGATCAGTATAAACATCACAGTCTTATCTTCATTTTCCTTGGAAACAAAGAAAAAGCTCCTTTAATTTCCAACTTCCATGAGCTATATATATAACTACTCATTTTATGAGCGGAAGAATGTCAAAGAAATCTCCGTTTTTTGATAGGGTTACGAGAAAAAGTACAAACGACCAACAAACTATGAATGGAACTTTTTCTTCTGCAATATAATTTTTTTAAAACTCGTTAAAAATAAAGGCTAAAATATAAAAAAAAATATTTCATCTCAAGGGGTTTTTGCAATTTATTCACTAAAATTTTATAATTAATAATAAATCTCTTTAAACGTTTAATTTTATACAACACAACTTTTCTATTAACTTCTATTTGTTCATAACTCTTACAGTATTTTTACTTGTGTAAGCTAAAAAAGGACCAACTAACCAAAAAAAAAAAAGTGTTGTGAATATTAGGTTATTTAAAAAAGAGTGAGACTTGAAGTGTGACATTGCTTGGAACATGAGCGGGATAAGTCTTTATATATTATTATATTGTAATGAGCTAATAAAAAATTCTAAGAACAGTTGAGTTTGACCGGCCTTTTTTTTAAATAATATTATTTTTTAATGTTATTTTTGAGCTTATCTAAAAAGATATAAATTATAACAGTTACAGTTTCTAATATCTTATATGATTAGTAATTTAGATTCAAATTTACTCTAACTAGCTAGAGATTCTAACTCTTTTTTAGTCATTATTTTGTAATTTTTAATCACAGTTATAACTATAGCTAAAAACTAACTGGAACGGATTCAAACACTAGTAATCTAGTGTATCTTATATGACTTGTTCAAGTTTTGAATTTATCTGTTTAAATTAAAATTTAATTATTATTATTATTATTTTTTGTAACTGACCACTATTCCATTTTCTCCTCCAGTCAGTTAATTTTTAAGATTCGATCATTGCATTTAAATAGATTGAATTAGATCACTATTCTCCCACGCATTTAGTATTTAGATTTATAGAGGGAAAAAAAAAATCTCTGGGTTATATCTACTCTCTGCCTTGCCTTGCTGTTTCTGATACTTGAGTTTTCATCTTAGAAGGGTATATTTTATTTTATGGGAAATTTTGATCTTAAAGATACTGTTATACAACATGACTCAAGCTGCATTTTTACAGCTAAAAGTCCAACATATCATCTCAAGGATTTTGTTTTTGTCACATAAAAAATATAAAAATTATTTTTTAAAAAGCAACTGTTTGCTGCCTGTGATGACAAGTTAGGTGAACATATTGATTTGTCATTTCTCAACTTATATGAACATGTGGTATTATGGCTTTGAACCAAAAAAATTAATAGAGATATTATGATGTACAAAAAGTTAAGAGGATAAATTACATAACCTTCCTTACAAATTGAATGATGGTTCTATTTGCATGTTGACATAAAAATTAAATTCTATTGACACCTATTGCGAACATAATATCAGTACTGGGCCTTGAATAGCCCAAGAGGTAGGTTAGAAGCTTCCCAAAGAAAGGCCCAACTAACTAAATCTTGATCCACAAAATGGCTTTTGGCCCAAATAGATGTTACCCTCCCTTGCATTTTTTTTTTGAAATCTTGTTGGATTTTTTTTTTGAGAAGACCTTGTTGGATATTGAAGTCGTAATCAATCATTCATTAAATGAAAAGATAAAAGATGGCACCGACCCTTGCCTTCTGACGAAGATTGATGACACTCCACTTTTTTGAAAATGAAAATGTGAACCCTCTAATATTTGGCCACATCTATGTCATATATAATAACTAAAAAAAGAATAAGAGGATTTTATTTAATCTTTATACAGAATTTGATTAATTATAAGTTTTGTTGAATAAACGGAACATTATGTCTTCCATAGTTGTATGAATCAATTCGATCACTGATCCAAACTGATTTTTAAGTTATTAGATCATTTATTTAATTATTAAATTATTAGATTAATTGTTAAATCAGATAATATATATATATATATATATATATATATGCTAATAAATAAATATTAAAATAAGTTAAAAAATTTATATGCAGATTTCACAAATCAAAATATCTTAAAGTAATTTTAACACACAAACATCAAATTTAATAAATAAATATAATATTTTATAATTATATTAATAAATTGTAAAAAAAATAAATGTTGAAATATCTAATTGTTATTTATTTATTTTTAACTTTTATATGATATTATAAAATTTATTACATTGTTCAACTTTTATGATTTAAAATTATTTTAGATAATATAATGATATAATATACATAAACTAATAATATTTTTGTTTCAAAATATTATTATTATTATTCTTTTTAGTACACATATATGATAATTATAGTTTATCTTTTTAATTATTACAATGTTATTTTTATCTATAAGATATTAAGTTAAAATCTTAAAAAAAATAAAAGAGCTTCAAATTTGAGTTGAACTGAGCCATCAATTAAGTCAACACTTAACTTGGTCAACAAATTTTGATCTGATTAATTACATCATGTTCCAATAAAATGATCCGAATTGAATGGAATTCTAAGTCTTCAGTTTTCGAGTCAACATGCTGGGTAAAAAAAAACAAGATTGACATCTTCCAACTATAAAATGCCCTTTTAAAATTCATTTTGTGCATAAGTAATTAAATTTTAATATTTATTACGAGATAGTAAATAATAATAAAAAGATAATGATTAATGCTCTATTATCAATAACGAGTAATCTCATGTAGCCTCGTGTTTGGGTACCCCAAAAAAAGAGGCTCAATCAATGTCATTGAAAATCCGTGGAAGCGAGAACGTGTGTCACGCAAATTCTGTCGTAAAAAAAAATTGAGTATTTTAAATAGAATATTTTAAATTATTATAAAAATAATTTTAAAAAAATAATTTAATTATTTTCATATTTATTTTAACATAATAAAATTATATTAATTGTATATTGATATTATATGTTTTTTAAATTTTTAAATTATTTTAAATTAATTAATTATTTAAATTAATTTATTAATATTATCTGTAATTAATCACACTTCATAATCTTATCATTTTAGTTTATAATTATTTTTTAAAATTTAATTATACAATTAATTAAATTTTCTTTATAATATTTAATACTTTAGATTCTAAGTTTTTTAACCTAACATTTTTTTTATATTGAGTTACAAAACTTTATTCTCTTTCTGTTATTTGGTATCTGAGTTTTCATTTTAGAAAAGCTTGTTTTATTCAAAAAAAAATTTTTTCACCGTAAAATCTTTTAGACAAATGTTCTCATAATGTGTGTCACACAAATTTATTTATTGAAAATGTTTCTTTAATGACAAATATTCTCATAACATGACTTAGCCTAAACTTAGGCTAAATTTATTTGTTGAAAGTCTGTGGATATCTAAACGTGTGTCATGCAAATTCCACATCCTCCATATCACCGAGGATGTGATAACGCAAAATTAAATATAAAGTTTTGCTTATCATTGAGGATATCAAATATATCCTTGAGTATAACTCAAGTATTACTTAATAGTATGAGTTAATTATTATGCTAATTTGTTCGTTAAAATATAATGAGAATATTCTCCTTCCATTATGTCTCATTGGTTGTTCACAGTTGTTAAATAACTGTGAATTCAACCTGTTTGTGTGGAGTCCACAATCATTAAATGACTGTAGACAATTAATTATGGGTCAAGAAAATTATATAAGTGAAAGAGATAATTTTCATCTGTTAAGATAAGGGTTAGATGTTTAACTTAATTTTTTATTGAAAAAGATCCACCTTAAAATGTCTATTTTGTATTTTTTGCACACTATACCTCAAGTGTGCTTATTAGAAGCTAGTGTTTTTATTTCCTTTGTTTCCTCTTGTTTTTTTTTTTGGGTGAAAGTTTTCTCTTGTTCAAAAAAAAAAAATCCACATCCCCTATATACACCATCATATGCCTCATTTATTGATATTGTAATTATGCTTTTTTTTTAAAAATTAATGATTTCTTTCATCAATTTAGATTTGGTGCTTATTCCTTTGATACACAGCTTTATCTCTTCAAAAAATTATTTGTTTTGAGAAATATTTAGTTACAATTTTGTGCAAAACAAAAAATTTCTTAAAATTATAAAGACTTAATCATAAATATTTACTGGCCTAACTGTAGTTGAAACAGTGGTAAACAAGTTGTAATTATTTTTTTATTTTATACATTAATAATGTAATATAATAAATTAATTAGTTTTTTCATACCTAAATTTAAAAATTTATAGAGAATCTAAATAAGATTTTTAATATTTGTGCACGTATTTAACAATAATATTTAATTTAAATAATATATAAATGTGCAATAAAATTTAAAATTACTTAAAAAAATATATCAATAATACACATACATAAAATAACATATAAGTACACATAAAATGTATAAAAAATTAAAAATAAAACTAAAATCAATCCAATCATTGTTTTGTTTAATTTTTGACTGATTTTTTTTATCGGTTTACTAAATTAAACTCAATCAATCAATTGATTATCGATTTTTCAGTATGACTAATTTGGTTGGTGTACAATTTTCTAAACAAAGTTTATATCTATTTGTGCTGAGTCTGCATAATCTATTATACACGGATGTATGCTGTGGTCATTTTCCTTATCCGATTTTATATTTCCAGTTTGTTCGGTTCCTTTCAACCAAAAAAAAAAAAGGGCTGCTAGGCCTGTCTCTGGCTCTGCTTAACCTATTTCTGGTGGCGCAAGTTAGCCCAAGGCATCGCTTTGTCTCGCTCCCAAGTTTTTCCCTCCATTCCTTTTTTCCATATCAAGGTTCTCAGATTCTCCCTCTCTCTCCTCCTTTCCTCTGAGTGATATGATTCTCTCAATAGCGTCCACGAACGCTTATAGTGCGTTATTCGATTGCTGATTAACCAGAATGTATGGCTTTCTCTGCCTCTCTTCGCCCCCATTTTTCGGCCATCTCTTCTCGCCGGTGCTCCCAGGTCTCTCTCTCTCCCTCGCTTTCTCTACTTGCATATTTCTTTTTGTTTTGTTTTGTTTTTTTTTTTTTTTTGGTTTGTTCCTTTTTTTGAATTCATAACTTTGAATACTGGTGCCATCTATTCTATTGTGCTTGTTAACTTGTTTTAGATGTTACGCAGACACTCTTACATAAAACGTCTTGGTAACTTACTGCAACTAACTATTTCGAATTGTGACTTTGGTGTCTATTTTGATTGATCTGTTTATTCCTCCCAGTGTTTAAACTTCGCAGTCCAGTGGCTATCGCGATTTGCGACTAGCGAATGTAGATGTTGGTTGGCTAGGGTTTTAAGCCTCCTAGCTATACTTAAGCATCTTCTTAGCTATGCCTATCGCTAATTACACGCTCCTGTGTTTTTCGAAATTCACTTAAACCTCCCTCGTTTAGTTTTAGTATAACTGCTGTTAAAAAATGCTATGGGTTATATATAATTGATAATTTTAATGCATGTTGTTGTTAGAAGACTTTAATTTATCGAAATAAAGGAGGGTTTATTAAATTTCAATCTGAACTTGGTTAACGTTAGGATGGTAGCTAGAGTCAATTTCAATGATGGCAAGCAAACTTAAATTGTTAAGTATGTAGATGTTGATTAAATTGGTTTTCAAGTATAGAATTGATGCCATTCGAATTTTTACTGGTCAGGGGATGCGTGTGGAATTTCTGGGACAAGAAGTGCGTTGCATGTTGCATGTGTCATGTGATATTCCCCTACCTAATGAAAATCCGTCTCCCATGATTCAACAATTCAGTTGCATTTTAGAATCTTTAGGGCACAGGGCTGATAAATTCTGTGATAACAAAGCACAGTAATTTTAGTTACGTTCTCTGCTGGTCTTTTCTGGAAGTAGTTAATAATATCTATAATATTTTCCTTGGCAAGCTTCAAAATTTTCATTTTTATGAAAAGTTAACTGAAAATATCTTGTGAAAATTCACAATGGATATTTAATCAAATGTTAAAAGAAGTTTGGACATTTGATTTATTGGTCATTGATTCCCCATACAAATGATTATCTATTATGGCTCGATGTTGTGTGCAGTTGTGCTCTCTTAGGCTCAATTGGAAGCACAGCCCCATAGGTTTGGTGTCAGTCAGAGAAAGAAAATGCCATCTGTTCAACATTACTATTAAATCAGTCTTAAATGACAGCAAGTCAGGCATTAATGACTATGAAGCAGCTGAATCTGCAAGAATCCTTCTTGAAAGATTGTTTGAGCAGACGCAGAAGCTGGAAGAACAGATGACTGGAGAATTTCGTCTTGGTCAGGATGTTCAGCTTGGGCTTAACCTTCAAGACCTGGAGTCAGATCTTCAGGCAGCACTGACAGCCTTGAAGAAAAAGGAAGAGCATCTGCAAGAGGCAGAGAGGACGGTTTTGTTAGAGAAAAGTAAAATAAACCATACAAAGGAGGAATTGGAGCGGCAGGAAAAAGAAATTGCAGCTGCACATTTGAAGTATGAAAAATTGGAAGAGGAGCTGAAGGAGGCTAATCTTAACTTTTCTTCTCAGGCCAGCCAGATAGAGGATCTAAAGCTCCGGGTCAGAGAGAGAGATCAAGAGATTGCTGCCGTCCAAACTGCACTTTCTCTGAAAGAAGAAGAAATGGAGAGAATGAAGAATGATTTAGCAAAGAAGATTCAAGAAGCTTCTGATATTGATTCTGAACTTAAATTGAAGGCTCAGCTTCTAAATGAAGCAAACAAAGTCATGAGGAAGCAAGCAATTGAGCTCCAAGCACTCCAGAAAGCTCTCCAAGAAAAAGAAGTTGAACTAGAAGTTTCACAAACTCAAAAGAAACTTGAAGAAGAAAAGCTGAAGGCTGCAGAGGCCAGTTTGGAAAAGCAGGCAATGGAGTGGCTGTTAGCACAGGAAGAACTTAAGAAACTGGGTGAGGAAGCTGCAATACATGTACAGGAGAGTAGCGAAACGGTGGAAGATTTCAGAAGGGTGAAGATTCTTCTTGATGCTGTGAGGTCTGAACTAGTTTCTTCTCAGCAATCACTGGCATCTTCTAGAAAGAAGATGGAAGAACAAGAGGAATTGTTGGAACAGCAGATGGCTGAACTTGCAGAACAAAGAGAAAGTGTAATCTCATACATGGAAAATTTAAAGCAAGCACAAATAGAAGTGGACAGTGAGAGAGTGAAACTTAGGGTTGCAGAGGCTCGGAACAAAGAACTTGAACGGGAATTAGCCATGGAAAAGGAGCTGGTGAAGGAATTACAGGAAGAACTGAAGAAGGAGAGAACTTCTCTGAAGCAGGCAGTTCAAGAAAAGTCTTTGCTTCAAGAGAAATTGGAGCTAAAAGGTACTGAATTTAGAGAAACAATTGCCATTCTTCGTACGAAGGAGTCAGATCTCGTGGATGCCAAGCTAGAAATCCAGCATCTGAAATCTGAAAAGGCTTCTCTTCAGGTTACCTTGGAGGAGAAAGACTTGGAACTTTCTAATGCAAGGAAGATGTTGAATAATGTAAACCAGGAAATCGCAGATCTAAAGTTGCTTTTGAACAGTAAAGAAACACAACTTATTCAAGCAACAAATATGCTAAAGGAGAAAGATGAGCGCGTGCTGATAATGGAGAATGAGTTAAATAATACAAAGTTGAAGGCTGTCGAGGCTGAAAATGTGGTAGAACGAATTCTAGAGCTCACTAACACACTGGTGGGCTCCATCAAGGATGAAGACATTAACTCATTTAGATCATTGGATGAAATGGGCAATGAACCACTGCAACTATTATGGGAGAAACCTACTAATGAATTTAAGTGGCAGCAAAGACGACTTGAGAAAGAGCTTGAATTAACAAAAGAGAGCTTGAAAACAAAGGAAATGGAAGTTCTAGCAGCACAGAGGGATCTAACAATAAAAGACGAGGAACTCAAAATGACTCTCTCAAGATTGGTTGCAAAAGAGGAGGAGTTACAGAAAGTGAGGGAAGAATTGAATGAGGATGCTAATGACCTGAAACGGCTTTATGCCTTGGCACAGGAGAGAATTGGTGGGAAAAGCATGGGAGACTTGGCTATTGAGAAGCTTCAACTAGAGGCAGCCCAGCTTGAAGTTGAAGCTGCCACTAATGCTCTTCATAAACTTGCAGAAATGAGTCGACAACTTTTGAATAAGGCTAGCCTATGTGTTAAGGCTGATATATGTGTCTTACCAAATGACCCTGACGTCGATCAGAGTGACTGTTTAAGTCAGGTGAAAACAGGAGTTACTCGACTCTCTGCATTGACGGAGCAGCTTGTGAGGGAGTCTGGTATTGTTGATGTAAAGTAGTATGGGTAGCGAATGGACATTGCGTATAAAGTTCTTATATCTTTTTTCTTGCCAAAAAGCAAACATAAACTCGACATCTCTGTTGGTTGGATGTGTTTAACATTTGGCGACTGAGTATCTGCGCCTTCTGTATTTTTTATTTTTTAGTCCAGTATCAATTGCTGTATTTTGCCATCTTCAATGTATATTATATTTGTAAAGTCGACCACTGGTCCAATTTAAAATCAGTTTTTTCTTGAAGATTTTAAAAGTGCACAATTTTATTTAGGCAAAAGTGCATTTTGTTGCCAGTTTGAAGTCAATTTTAATTAAATGTTTTTTTCGTACAAATTACACAATACATGTTCATAAAAGATTTTCATGTCTTTAAATGCTGAGAAGAGTGAGTCTCAGTTGATTTTAAGTTAGAGATAAAAAATAATAATAAAGCCATAACATTTAAAAACTTAGGCGATCTCATTAAGAAATGTAATATCCTATATAAACTTTGTAATATTTATGTCTTTTTTTCCTAATTAATGTTTAACTACGTATACGTGTAATCTGATTTCATTAATCAATTAGATACCGTTAACCTTCAAGAAGCAAATAAAACAAAAGGTGAAAACAGACATTTAAAACAAAATTAAATTTAACCTTAAAATGTTTCAATGAAAAATATACTCATCCTTTTATTTTTGATATGCTTCAAGCCTTGCTTCAGAAGGATACTAAACTTTCGTATGTTATAAGTAGGGATGGCAATGAGGACCCGAATTCAAGAAAATCTGTAGAGATCTCCACATTCGGGGCCCCATTAACGGGAAATTTCACCAGCGGAAAAGAGGGCGAAGGAAAAATTTCCCCTAAAGTTAAACGAGAACGGAGACAAGGATCACACTCTCCTCCCCGCGGGGTCTCTGTCCCCAATAGGTATTTTAGTAAATTTACAAAATACCCATAATATATATATATATATATATAATATTATGGATCTTTTCGTCATTTTATATTCAAAATAATTAAAATAAATTTAATAAAAAATAAAACCCTAATCTCATTCCCCTAAAATTAATTCCTAATTCACCATCTGACTGAGATTGAATGTGTGCTCGCCGTTTCTACCTCTCAAGTATGGCATCCTTCTTGATGTTGCACTCACTCTCCCCATCCTTCAATTTATCATCGTGATCTCCTATGTCTGTTGTGGTCACTCTCCCCATCCTTCAATTCCCGTCCTCTCCCACACAGTCTCTCCATCAAAATCCATTGTCTTGTCTCCACTATCCATTATCCCTCTTGCAGACTCGCACACCAACGTCGTCCCTTGTTCTTCGCCGTCACCACCATCGACACCATAACACCCATACATCTCAGTCGTTCCTCCCTTGCTGATTGAGTCCACACCCATCCTTCTCGTCTTTGCACATCTCCATCGCAAGCCCGTAGCGTCATGGCTCATCTTTCAACCTCGCATTCACCATCACCATAGCCATCTCGTCACCCAAATTCTCTCAGTAATCCTCTTCCACATCGCATCCCATTGAACATTCTTTTACATTGAATTGGTGAATTAAAATGATTTTACTAGTTTTGCATACATGAGTGACGAATTTTCCCAATTGTCCCCCAACTCAAAAGAAAAAAGAGAAGATTTTTAACTAAAATATGTACTATTAATTTTTTTTAACATTTTAAATATTTTTAAATAACTCTCCCCACAAGGAATAGGGATAGGGTTGGGGACGGGGACAAATTTTGGAGACAGGGCCCCCACCCCTACCCCGTTGCCATCCCTAGTCATCAATAAAAAAAAGTTGCAAGACTTCATGAACAGATCAATGATATCATTCCAGAGGGCGAGAACAGTGATTTATCAACTTTTCATTTTTGTCCTTCTCTGAACCTGAAACGCTACTAAGATAATGCACACAAGTCGAGTATATTGACGAATGGGAAAGTTGGCCAAATTCTTCTGCCCCACAGGTCGAACCGTTCATTTCTGGCTAATGTGGTGACTATTTCAATTGTCCAATATTTTCCTCACCTAAAGTTGCTCGTATTTTACTTCAATTATCAATGGTAAGTCAAGAATTGTTGGTAAGTTAGCATCGCGATACAAAGTGTAAGACAGAGGGATGCACAGATAAAGGGGTGAACACATTGCACACTACAAAAGCAATGGAAGCAGGTCTTTGAACCTCCCGCGAAAAAATGTTGGCAGGCATGTCAACTTCTCACTAAGCAAACTCCAAAAAAAAAAATTAGATTAGCTAGATTGCATTTTTGACATATCTGAGCGCAATTGAGATTCTTCTCATTTTTAGAGGGTTGTCTTTAATGCAGAAGAGATCCACTATAGGACTTGAGCATGTTATCTGCCAATCAACCTATAGTAGGCATATAAAATAGAGCCAGCAAAACCGAGAGACTGTCCAACTACATTCCACTGCAACAAAAACAGAACACATTCTATCATATGACAGAACAGAAAAAGGGGGGAAAAATGTACAATACAAATATAACCAGCTCGGAAGAGTAGGTTGGAAGGACACTTACAAAATCAAATGGTAGCCCACCAAAAAGTATCCAGCCAAGACTAATGGTAAATAGATCCTGTACATCAATACGAGTATAAATAAGATCTCATGTGAATAACTGCCTACAATAATGACATCAAGAAATGTCAGAAGGCAGAACGTATGATTCTTTTCTACAGATGAATAGACATTCTTAATTCAATTAAAACCAATATATCATGATACGTCACTAGGCTATATATCATAGTTTGTTGTTATTGTGGGCTAAAGTTGTCTGTGATCAACATAACATGTATATTAATCAGAAACAACTTTTCAACACTAAAATATAAAGTTCCATTCTTTCTTCCATCGTTTGTTGTTTGTATCTTTATATAAAACAGAAGTAACTATATGAAAAAGATGAATGCCCAAGAAATTCACCAATTTTAGTCCATTTCCTCAGTTCAAAGGTCATAACAGAAAGGAATTATTGCCATATTTAGATCTCCCTCTCATTAAACAGTAAGTGGAAAGTTCCTAACCCACACAATTAGTCGTTGCATTGAAAAAGCTGCACAGTAGTCAATTACACTTAAACTATGAAAATGAGGCCGTAGAGAGCCATCAATGCCAAAGTGGAAGAATTGGCGCATCGTACTTGCACGGTTTAGAAAAGTTTCATAGCTAGGTTAATTAATGTGTATCACCAATTAGTGGGCTAGGCTTGTATTAATTACTTTACTATTGTACTTGAGCGGCTCTTACTAATATAACTTAAGTTGGTGATCCCCTTCACACTCTCTTCTCTTCTCTCACACTCACTGAATACATTTAACACAGGGTAAACAATAAGTGGTGAACAAACCTTCAAATTACCACATATGGTCTGTGTCAGCGCTGAATTTAGAGTAGTGTTCAGAAAAACACTGTAATTCAAGAAGAAAGCCAATATGCAGGAAAAAAGCAAAATAACCTGCCCACACGAAAAAAAAAAGGAAAACAAAATTAAAAAAATTATAGCTTGCCAAAATATACAACAACAACAACAACAAAGCCTTATCCCACTAGGTGGGGTATACATTGAAAACAAATCACTTGTGAGCATAGGACATAAAGAGAGGACAATGGGTATAAATAAAACATAGAGTTGGATGCTATCTACTGAAGGCCATTGTTAACTATGAACAGGAATGCAGACTCTTTTTGTAGCTCAAGACAAATCACTTGCACAGGACATATGAGTACACAATTCTCAACTTATATAATAAGATAGATTAGAATGACTGATACAGAGGCATAGGACATGAGAAATGGACATACAGGGACAGGGTACATGCCCCATAAGTTCAACAGATACTAAACTAAATGATATTGATTATGGATTTCAAGATACTAAATACGAACAATCAAACAAGTGTGAATAAAAAATTGATTCTATATTATATTTTATACTACGGGGAAATATCAATATACTCCCTCAGATAAGGCCTGTCACACTTTGCCCTTGTATAATTTATTCTGTTAGGCATATTACCCTTCCTTTAGTTTAGAATGTTTGATGAAAAAAAGCTAAAGGGGGCAATCTGCTAATGGAACAAGCCTCGGGAAGGCAAACAGCAATCAGGCCAAATTTACATGGGACAGTATCTGGTTTATTCTATTATGTTATTTACCACAGAATATCCCAGACTCCTAGTTAACTTTCTATTGATGAATACTTATGTTCTTCCAGCCAATAATTATGTGTGAATAACAACAACAACAATAAGCCTTATCCCATTAGGTGGGGTCGGCTACATCGATTACACGGCGCCATTGAACTCTATCAAGAACCGACTCTTTAGGTATTTCATTAGCCAAAAGATCTCGTACAATAATTATGAGTGAATGCTACTATAAAATCAAATAAGAAAATTTCAGACAGTAAGCAGAACTTACAATAAATCCAGGAGAAAAAAGATAGGGAAAACTCATTGTCATCTTCAAGTCACCCCAAAATAATGACCAAATAAGTAAAACTGGTGCGCATAATATGCCTATAATACAATGAAGTATGTCAGGTCGTAGAAAAGAAACGAACCACACACTTCCTATTAAGCCAAAAGAGAAAATGAAAGTTCATAGGCCATTTGATACAATTGACAAGTTTACCATTGCACCACATAAGGCCAAAGCTATTCAGGCCACTGGTTTTTCCTGAGAAGAATATAAAAGCAAACAAATGTGGAACTGTCAGAATAACTAAAAGGAAACATGGAATGAATTTCCACTTTATGAGAGAGAGTGAAAGTAAAGGAATACAACCAACACGAGCTATGGTTGCAAGATATATTGCTGTGCTGATGTTTGACATGAAAACAACAGCATATCCATGAGCATCAAAAGTTAAGTCCCGTGCTCCCGCAACAAATGCACCAAAGACAATCAGGCCAACACTGATAACAATCTTACAAATTTCAGTCAAATGAAGGGATAATGGAGATACTCATTCAAAATTTTAGTTTTGATTTAACTGATTTATAAAAAAAAAATGGGGCAAAAATAAAAATAGCAGTGAACAACTCATGTTATTCTTTCATGGAATGTATAAGTTTAACCCAAACATACATGTATATAGCAAGTCCAAAATACCATATATACATTTCATATACAAAGGTTACAGCCAAACATGCATGAAACTCAAAATATCTCATCTCCATCTATTGCGCAATAAAATAATAAACAGAAGAACTATCATGTGGTGTAAGCATTATGTGCTACACTCCATTGTAATTTGGAGGTATATAAGAATATATAGCCGGAGACAGTATTCATCCCCATCATATGTCAAATAGTAACATATGTCAAAACCATGGGCACTTTGCACGGTGACTTTTACTCATTTAGCACAATTTAAGAATGACTAGTGAAATGTGGTAAGTAAACAAGTAAAGAATTGCCACAAAAAAGTACCTGATTTGCATCATGTGATAAAGTTCATTAACTAATTACCTTTATTAATATTTAATAGAGATTTGAAAATCTTGATAGAAGAATATGACGTCCTTTTTAATCTAACAAATTTCAGAAGTATTTTTTTTTCAATTCAACAAATGCCAAGAGCAAAGACTTTCCTCAATACAACCATTAGCAGAAGAAGGCATCAGTTAATAAAGAAACTAATTAGGTTTTTCTCTCAAATAAAATAAGTATTTGCATGCTTATAAGCATCTACATAGCTTAAATTGTTCTTGTTGCGTTATCAAGTTTTTTAAGACTTTTTTTTTTTTTTAATCTTACCTATTCAAACAATGTATTCCCACTAGGAATTCCCCACAATAAATGGTAGTAAAGATCTAGAGAACCTGAAAATGCTTCTATATATATGAGGAGGTTGATTACTCCCACTCCCACAATCATAATAAGTCAATCAAATTTCAGAGTCAATGACTCATTTGAACGATATATAGCAGACTGTAAGTCACATCATGTGTTGGAAAGAAAGTATTTTACCTGAAAACAACAGAGGATGAATACCTCTGCCCCACCAGAATAAACTCCACAAGCATTGTAAATACCACTGTGGTCCTCCGAAGGGTGGTATACATTGGAACATTTACTCCACGGACAGACTCCATGGTGACTATCTTTCAAAGAGAAATGCAGATTTAATTTTATTAAAAAAAAGTAAAAAAATGAAAATGAACAATGATTAAGGATTTGTCCTCTAAAGAAAGGGAAGGAAGCAAATACCATGTAAAGTAAATATGTTCCAGCTACAGGAAGAGTGTGCCTCAAAGTCCTCAGAGGTACAAGTTTTGTTGAGTTATCAGAAAAAGTCAAAGATTCACCTACTTCAAAAGAAATTAACCTCCAGCGCTTCAATAGATAGAGAAAACAACAAGAACATATCATCTGCAGCAGGAAGAAGCAAAGATTATGTTTAGAATTTTAAAATGGATCAATTTAAATTCAAATTGAAATGCCAAAGTGGGCATAGGTACTGCATACGGTCCGAAACATTTTAGGCTCAAGTCATAACCATTTCTTTCTACCTCTATCCAAAGATATGCAAGCAGAACTCTTGCATTCTTGCCTTAGCTAAGTTGAACAATCCTTAATTACTTAGTTTAAAGAGCTTCAACCCTTATAACATAGAATCTCCTTAACAATGACGAGCATCAAAGTGTTATATGAGCAAGAGAAACAAGAGAAGAACCAGAGGGAGGAGAAAAAGGTAGAGCAAACCCAAAAAATATATATATACAACAAAAATAAAGAATGCAATTTTGGAGCAGCACCATTAACTTACATAGCATTCTCTCCTAAATGATGGAGAAGTTAAGGACCATGAAAGGAGTTATTTACCAACCAAGAATTATTATTGAAATTGAATGCTTTAGATAGTTTATACTTTATACAACAACATTTATAAAGAGCAGGAAATTGCTAATTTTTGTACAGTTATTCTCTTTTTCGGAGACAGAGAGCAATCGAAAGAGTTAGGTAGAGTTTCCAGTATGCATAACTTTGAGGGAATTATTGTTAGAGACTCAAGGACAAACTGAAATATTATAATTTACCTTAAAACATTATCAAAATGCATGCATTGACAGAAAAAGAAATAAAGAATGAAAATGTCTGTAAGGATCAACCTGAAGAAGCGTGATGACATTTGCAGATGGGAAGTTATAAGATGAAAGAGCCGCCTTATTGAACATCACCAAAAGCACTACAAAAACAAAAGCAGCTACAAATAAGTAACCAAGCAAAAAGCTGTATTCTTCTCCTAGATGGAAAGCCTTACATGTTAGAAGAGACACACTTTACAAAAGCACACATAGCAAGAGAGGCAGATGCAATCAAAGATGGAAATAACACTCGGCTTTCTCTTCCTATTCACGGAAAATAATTTCTAGATGTGTTTTTTATTTTTTCAGATGAAAAATTGATTTTTTTTTCCTAATATTATGTCCTTATACTGATCATATTTTCTTACATAAAGTTATGTCCCTGGACTGATTAGAGAAAGAAAGCTAAAGACCATGAATGATGGGTGCATTACTTGTGCAAAATGGATCTCTCAGGATCAGAATGTCCAAAAAGTAAATTATTCATGATAAGAAACTCCTGAAAATATCTTTCCAATATCATGTGTACTATATTCCTTAGAATTCACTATAAACGTATCGAGAGACAGAATTTACACACATGCCCAGGGGAACAATGCTCTCTAAATTATCCAATCAGGCAAGAGTACAGTACAAACTCTTTTATTTTTTATTATTGCCACTCCTTCCTTTTACTTCCATTCAAATTCACTCGGGAACACTATTATTCATGAAGAAAATATTTTCCTTTAATCGATGAATTACATCACATAAGAAACTATGGAATATTCAAGGTAGATATAGAGCTTCCGAAATTGCAAAAATTGTATAAAGAAATACCAAAAACAAAAAACAAAAGAAGAAGAAGAAGGAGAATTACGATGGATGTACCTGCGCAGGTCATATATGAGACTGCAGCGTAGGCTCCTCGTTTAGTCATGGCAGAACCTTTGAAGAGCCTTTCGTCGGCCTTGGGAGTCTTCCCTCCGTCTTGATTCTTTGGAGGCTCCGTGACCGGAAGTAGCGGGCCCTCCGTCGAATCGGACGGCCTCGTAGACATTGCTCGGCTCTCTCTCTGTATCTCCGGAACGATTGTGTTCGAAAGAGGCTTTCCCCTACCTCGCTTCCGTGTTGGGGACGATGGAGATTGAGAATTTTGCGATTTTGAGGGGAATTCGAAGTGTGTCGAGTGGAAAGGAGGGTACACCCTGACTCGCCGAGGCCACGCGACGCGCCCAATCCATGACGCGAAGTTGAGTCGCCACTCGGGACCTGCAAGTTGACTCTTGACTTTCGTCAACTTTTTATGCTTCACGATTGACAAATTGCCGAACCAAAATGGTCCCTATATTTATTTATTATTACATTTTTATCCCTTGTCTTTTTTTTTAATTCACAAAATTTGTTATTTTTTATTACCTTTTTTTTTGTATGGTATTTTCTTTGACCTCGTCAAAATAATCCTTCTTGACCTCGTCAAAATAATCCTTCTATCTACTTTATATTGTAATCCCAAGTCCCAAGGTGTCATTTTTTTAATTCTATAATAACATTCTTTTTTAACCAAGCTGTAATGCCTGGTATGTTTGAAAGAAAAAAAAATAAATAAAAAAAAAATTATTTGGTATGAAATAGAATGAGACAATGCATTCTTCAAAAAATTATAAACCTTTTTTTTCTTATTTTACTTAAAAAATAATTTTTTTATTATTGCAAGTATTAATGCATTCTTCTTTTTTAACTCATTTACAATTCTGAGACACCATTTGGCCATTATTCTCATAAGAGAAGGAGACTCATTACCACACAACCTTCATCCATTTGACACCTTCATGTCATAATCTAAAATTGGGCACATGACCAGAGCAGGCAGTACTTAACCCGCACCGCTGCAAGGCTAATCCTGTCACGTCCCAAAATCTGAGCACGTGACCGGCACGGAAAGTGAATTTCACTTCACCTCCGTAAGCCTATTTTTTTTTTCTCTTAAGCATCATACCATTCTTTTTCATGCAACCAAACCGAGTTCTCTATACAAACTACAATTATTCACATTACATCACTGAATGAACCTACCCGATTACAGAAATTTCTAGATTTATACAACTTAGAATAAGACTTAACTATTATACCTTTATCTTGAACAAATGAAAAGGTAATCATGGACTAAGGATCCATAATTCCTTGTTCCGATATTTACCTTCAGCTGTCAACTTTGAAAAAAAATATCAATAAGAGGGGTATGAGCAAACCACGTGCCCAGTGAGTAGATAACACAACACTATGACAAAAAAATATCATGCATCATAATGATAACATGCAGCAATCATACGTAAATCGATCATCATATGATATAATATTATTCATAATACTTCACAACAATATCCAAGTAAATCAAATACATTTTAACATAATTCAAAATTCACAACAGCAATCGGTGAAATCAATTTCACACACATTTCCCGTACCAACCGGGTCGTCCAGAATACCTCTGGATCGTTGCCCGCGGCCCCCGCCGCTGTAATACCCGTTAATTTCAGAATATAATTCGCTTAAGAGTATTTTAGAATTTTACAACGTTACTTTAGTTATTTATTTTGGTCATATTTAATTTTCATATTTAATTATTCTCTTTGAATATTATTTATGAAAATTGAGTTAAATGACTGGACTAAATATTTGCACAATGTGGGATATATTCTAAGAATGGTGAAATTCATGGAAAAGTGGTTTCAGAATGGTCAATTAGTCCATTTATTGTAAATTGACTGGATGGGTTTGGATGTTGGGTTATGGATACCCATGGATTATTGAATAACCCATTAGAAATATTTAATATAAAGTTTTAATAGTACCCCCCTTATTTTCTTCTCACGATCGAAGCAGCTGAAGTGAATAGTGAATTCACTTTCTCTCGTTTCTTCATCCTCTTCTCAAATCCTTTCCTTGATCTTCACAAGTTCGATTATTTGTTCGGTTCAAAAGCTTTGTAAGGATCAAAGGTAAGCTTTAATCCGATTATTTTCCTTAAATTTCAGTTTATGTAGAAGATCAGAGGAGGTTTTGTTCTTGAAGATTTTAATGATAATTCATGAATCTCAGTTGTTTTAGAAGTTATATTTGAGTTATAATCGGTTAAAAGAGTTGAAATTCTGGTTTTGAAACAAGAAAGGAAAGGATGAATTTTTGAAAGATTTTTCTGCAAAAATCCGAGTTACTGTAGCGACCAGAAATTTCGAAACAAAATCTAGAAAATTTTCTTCGGGTTACTGTAGCAGTACTGTAGTGTCGGCAGTCAATGGTACTGTAGCGAACCGGCACTGTAGCGAACCGACACTGTAGCAACCCGTTACTGTAGCAGTCAGAAAATTTTACGTATTTTCGTGATTTTGTTTCCTTTCTTATGATTCCTTGTAATATATTTTACTAGGAAATTTTCCTACACAAATTCTAGTGTGGAACAAGGTAAACTTGGGCAAACATCAAGGTGAGTGAATAACCTTGCTCAGCTAATTTGATATTACTAGTCAAAGTACAATATAAGTCCCATTTACAATATTATTTGGATAATAAGCAATTAATTTTTCATATGGGAGTATATGATGATCAATAGAAATAAGAGTATGTAGAAATTATTTATTTCATGACAATTGTACTGTGTGATGAATTCTCACTATCTTATTAATGAGTAAAGATCTACGGGATCTAATACACGAGTGTGAAAGGGTTAAAGTCCCATACTACTCGGTGTATATCTAAGAAATCTTATACACGAGTTTGAAAGGGTTAGAGTCCTATACTACTCAGTGCATATCTATGAAATCTATACACGAGTTGAAAGGGTTAAAGTCCCATACTACTCGGTGTATACCTATGAGATCTTATTCACGAGTTTGAAAGGGTTAGAGTCCCATACTACTCGATGTATAAGACAATTAATTATATGAGTAAATGTGGTATTTGTACTTTTGATATTTCATATAGTACAGTTATTTACTTACTGAGTTTTTAAATAAACTCACACTCCCTATGATTATTTTTTTCAGATACAGAAAACAAAGAACAAGAGTATCCGTTTGAAGAATAGAAGCCCCTTGGAATTATCCTCTATTTCTGTCTGGTGGGATACCAGTACTTATTAATGTGGATACTAGGAACGCTCTGTACTTACTATAGGTCTCCTAGGCTTGCGATGAGATAGAAATATCAGACTATGTATGTCTATATTTGCTTATCAGATGAATATAATTCTGTAGTGTGGAATGAATGATTAAGGTTGAATGTAAAACCTTACAGAATATATGTAAATAATGTATGTTTGAGAATTTTATCAAAGAAGTAGTATCTTTTCACATGCTCAATTTTTGGGATGTGACAGCCGCATCCACCCTTATCGCTCCATTTATAATCTCCACCCTTATAACTTCACATAAATTTCTCCATGGGGTGCACCACCATGCATTTCCTTTCCAGTCAAACACAATCATAATCACATATAAAAACATCCTCAATCATAATCTTGAGCCACAACATAATCAATGTGGTTCCAGCAACATAGCATGTATACAACATAACCCATAATATAGAACAATTATTCAACAATAACATACTTCAACTATCCGCATATGAATGAACTCAACAATCAGAGTATGATACATTTCAACTCAGTTCACATGCCATTCACAATCCATCATATAACCTCAATTCATGAGAAAATAAGAAAATATAATTATATACATCACCTGGCACGTTCCACAATTGTTTATGTCTCATCATCCCACATCATTCTCTTCAAACTTGGATATTCAACATATTTTCACTATGATGCAAAAAGTCAATAACAAAGATATTTAATCATAGCAAGTATTAACCCACTCACCTGGATTTCATGCTCTCAGCACTCCCACCTTGCACTTGACCATTCCTATTGTAAGCAGATAAAAACCATCAGGGTTACGAAATAGAGAAATTTCCTACCACTACTCTCGACCTTCATCCACTTCTCAAATCATAACTCCTAACTGGTAATGAATATACAGATGAAACTTATACCATTGGAAACTAGACTCAAAGAGCTTTTCAACGATATTAAAAAAAAAACTGATGCTACAGTAACGGTCAACGGTCAACGCAGCTACAGTAACGTTGACCGAGTCAACGCTACAGTAACGAGAAAATCTGGAAAAATTTTCTCGGTGAACAGTAATTTTGGGGAAAATTTTCGATGTTCTTCGTGTTCTTCATCCAAAAATCCAAAAATCATATCTAAAACAACATTTCTTTTGATTTCTTCCATGAGTTTTCATCCTTAATGTCTAAGGAGTGTTTTAACACCAAAACCCCCAATTTCTACCAACAATCCAAGCTCAAATCTCAAATTTTCATCAAGAACACTAACTTTTTTCAAATATCCAAATTCTACGAATTTCTCCTAGTTTTCTCCAAATTTCTTGTTCTAATAACATCATAAACCACTTAGGAATGTTTTAGATTAACATCCACACTTAAATTCATCCATTAAAATATTCTACAAAAATTTTGCAAAAATGATAACCAAGGATTTGATCTTGTAATAAGAGGAAGAAGAAGAACATCAACTTACCAATCATCCTAACTTTCATAGCTTCCTTCCCAAAGCAAAAATTGCATGAATGATTGATGAAGAAATTCCTTTGCAAGCATAATCGAGAGAGAGAGAAAGTAAAGCTACGGGAGGGAGAATGAGAAAAAGAAAAGAATAAGGAGAAGTGTATACGCATGGGCCCCACCAATTTCTTTTTCGATAAAATCGCTCATAGCCACCTTAGCTTATAAGATTTGTTCACTTTAATCCCTCTCGATGTCTCAAATACCACTTTAACCTCGAATCAATCATCTCTTCGGTACCGGACTCATAATTCATTCTCATAAGCTTTATTCTTCCTCTCAAGTTCCTATTTGGTCATTTCTCAAAAGTAATCCATATTTTCTTTTCTTTTCACTTTAGTCCTTGAGAATTTGTAAAAAATTTCCTAAATTAAAAATTAAAATTTCTATTCCCAGATTTTCTTCACTAATTCAAAAAGCAAATTTTCCACGTAATTAAATTTTTCACTAAACTTCAAAATAGGCTTTAAATATTTATATAAATTCTTGGGATATTACATTCTTCCCCCCTTAATAGAATTCGGTCCTCCGAATTCAAAACTCAAGATTGAAACAAATGCAGATATTTTGTCTATATCTCATTCTCTCTTCTGGAATTTTCACAATCAAGTACAAAATATAACAAGTTCAACATATTTTTATTTCTCAAGTTTCTTCAGTAAAAGAATTGCCTCAACAAAAAAAAAAATCAAATACGAAAATTTTTATTTCTAATACATAAGTTACAGGCAACAAGCTGAACTTGATTTACAAAACAGATAATTTTAATACGTAAACATTAGATCAAACATCAGCTTTAGGTACAACAAAAAAAAGAATAAATTAAGGACGAGGAGGCTTTTGAAATGCAGAAGGTGCTCCAGGTCTAGAAGAGGAAGGTGCTTCAGACCTTAAGGAGGAAGCTAATCGTTGCAGCCTAGAAAGAGTTTCTGGAGGAAACGTCTGGGAAATTTGGCGAAGTGCAGAAGTCACTTCATTCATACAGTCAATACATCTCGCTTGTTGGTCACGAAAATTTTGAGTTGCAAACATCGAATGTCTATCAACTCTATTCGCCAATTCCCTAAAATGACGATTCAAAAGCTTCTCTTGTTCTGCAAAGAGACGATTTATCAATCTCCCCTGGTCCTCAAAGTGGCGGTTTATCAATCTTTCCAAGTCCTCCATCTTTTGTCTCATAAGCGCAAGCTCATTATTAGAAGATGTTGCTGTGCTAACATCCTCTAGCTCTATTACATCACTTTTTCTTTTCTTAGCCTCTGGTGACTCTTCCATGGATCTCTTATTCTTATAATTCTCCAGGCTAAGATTTAGATCCAGATCTACCTTGCCAGCCTCAAAGTTTAAATTGAAAGATTTATTGCCGGCCATACTTTTCTGAGCTATAAAGGTTGTACAGAAGGAGAAGTTTGATGCTAGAAAGCTTATAGATAATGAACTCTTAGTGTAGTGAGCAGCGTAATGGGGCATCCATTATATATAGACGAAATTTAGGGCTACAAAACCTTTACATCATACTCTAAAGATGGCCTGCAGACCTTATCCGACGCAATGCCAACGGTCTCTAATAAGCATGCCAGAAAATAACAAAATATAATCTAATACAAAAGATTTCCTCAAAAATTTCGGCTAACTTTTGACTCTTGCTCAAATTATTCAACTAATCGCCGCTTCAATTTATGACTTCTTAACTCTGTATTTGTCTTATCCAATAATTCTAAATCGAGATATTACTCCATGAACGGGTAGCTTCATACTAGCCTTATCTAGGTTTCTAATCCGTGGCTTTGCCCTAAGCTTACACATTTTCAAACATACATATTAAAATAAAAAAAAATTTCTCACATTTACACATCAAGCGTTCCATAAAGTGAGAAAAATTTTTACCTTTCACTTGCCTCTACGAGCATATACGTATAAACATAGAGATACATCATTATCTATATATTTTCATCTATTCAAGTTCTTTTAAATTTCAGACTTCTCATTCTCTAAATGTATGTAGAATCATTACATATTATTCCTGGCCATAACAAATAGCCTTCACTCTCTATGCATGAATAACATACATACATATCATATGTATTTAGATACATATAATCACAGTATAATTCAATCAATCATGTATATTATACTCAACTGAAGGCTTTCAAGAACAACGCAATAAAGCAAAGAAATACATTTTAGTTCATCGTGAAAACATCTAAGACACTCTGTAATGGCTACATTGTCGACTTCTTTGAATTTCAGAAAATGCCAACGAGAGAAATGAAAAAAAAAAAATCAAGTGTAAATCGGCCGCAAATCCACCGAATATTGACTTTCGTGGTTTTGCCATTAATGCGACGCGTTGTTGGTGTGCATACCTACCCTAGACTTCTAGCTTCCAGCTTACAGAAATCCATAGGTTAAGCGTGTAGGGTGCGGCGAAGAGATATCTTCTTTGTCTCTAAGTTCAAATTTTTCCTCTATAAGAACTGCCCCATCGTTCTCAATTACCACACTACAAAGAGTAATCATCTCTGAGCCTACAACTTCTCAGCATTCCTCTCTTCTCATACTCCAACATAAATTTTTAAATTTTTCAAATCATGGCCACAAGGAAGTACATTGATCTCACAATGGAGGCCAAGGAAGAAGAGCTCGACTTAAACTTAAGTCTGGGCAAAGACAAGGGCAAAAGACCTTTTGAGGGGTCTCCAGAGAAGCAGAAGGAGAAGAAGATGAAGAAGATCGAGGAAGCTGAGGAGATTAGCACGGGCCATACCTCGGAGGACAAAATCGCCTGTCTAGAGCAGGAGGTGAAAAATCTGAAAAAGATGATAGGAGACCTGGAGAAGTTAACTAAACGCAATCATGCAGAAATGACTTCAACAATAGACAAGTTCTTCTATTGGTCTACCCAGTGCTTCTGCAATCAACAACAAAGAAGTGTTGATTGTATGAATGGGATTTACACTACCCTCCGCGACATTGCTCTGTCTCTCGCTCCAAGGAATGGTCGAGGGGTGATGATACAATACAACCCTCCTATTCCGAGACCACCTCGCTTTTAGATTACTCATGCATAAGTAATTTTCTTTTTTTTTTTGCAATGTAATCCTTCCGCTTTTAATGCCAGTGGTTTCTTTTATGGGATGATACTAAAAAAAATAGTAATAATAAAATTAAGAAAGATAAAGGAAATCATTCACACAAAATCAATCATGAATTCAACATATAAAGCCCCATACATACAATTTGATCCGACAGCAATGGAATCAAAACAATAATAACCTTTCCTTTACCGGGTTTAAAAGTATAGCCATATCTGTCTAAAACTAAAACTAAAAACATAATTCCTAAGAAAAAACAAGTCTCGGAGGGAAAGAAAATGAAAATATCCTACAGGACCTTCAGTGGAGCCATCTCTCTATAGTTGTGCCCGGGTTCACCACGATAGAGGAGATCCCACTAAGGTTACCTTACTCTGTAATCGGTAGGAGACCTAATCCCAAAGCTCTGATACCAACTTGTCACGTCCCAAAATCTGAGCACGTGACCGGCACGGAAAGTGAATTTCATTTCACCTCCGTAAGCCTATTTTTTTTTCTCTTAAGCATAATACCATTCTTTTTCATGCAACCAAACCGAGTTCTCTATACAAACTACAATTATTCACATTACATCACTGAATGAACCTACCCGATTACAGAGATTTCTAGATTTATACAACTTAGAATAAGACTTAACTATTATACCTGTATCCTGAACAAATGAAAAGGTAATCATGGACTAAGGATCCATAATTCCTTGTTCCGATATTTACCTTCAGCTGTCAACTCTGAAAAAAAATATCAATAAAAGGGGTATGAACAAACAACGTGCCCAGTGAGTAGATAACACAACACTATGACAAAAAAATATTATGCATCATAATGATAACATGCAGCAATCATACGTAAATCGATCATCATATGATATAATATTATTCATAATACTTCACAACAATATCCAAGTAAATCAAATACATTTTAACATAATTCAAAATTCACAACAGCAATCGGTGAAATCAATTTCACACACATTTCCCGTACCAACCGGGTCGTCCAGAATACCTCTGGATCGTTGCCCGCGGCCCCCGCCGCATCCACCCTTATCGCTCCATTTATAATCTCCACCCTTATAATTTCACATAAATTTCTCCATGGGGTGCACCACCATGCATTTCCTTTCCAGTCAAACACAATCACAATCACATATAAAAACACCCTCAATCATAATCTTGAGCCACAACATAATCGATGTGGTTCCAGCAACATAGCATGTATACAACATAACCCATAATATAGAACAATTATTCAACAATAACATACTTCAACTATCCGCATATGAATGAACTCAACAATCAGAGTATGATACATTTCAACTCAGTTCACATGCCATTCACAATCCATCATATAACCTCAATTCATGAGAAAATAAGAAAATATAATTATATACATCACCTGGCACGTTCCACAATTGTTTATGTCTCATCATCCCACATCATTCTCTTCAAACTTGGATATTCAACATATTTTCACTATGATGCAAAAAGTCAATAACAAAGATATTTAATCATAGCAAGTATTAACCCACTCACCTGGATTTCATGCTCTCAGCACTCCCACCTTGCACTTGACCATTCCTATTGTAAGCAGATAAAAACCATCAGGGTTACGAAATAGAGAAATTTCCTACCACTACTCTCGACCTTCATCCACTTCTCAAATCATAACTCCTAACTGGTAATGAATATACAGATGAAACTTATACCATTGGAAACTAGACTCAAAGAGCTTTTCAACGATATTAAAAAAAAAACTGATGCTACAGTAACGGTCAACGGTCAACGCAGCTACAGTAACGTTGACCGAGTCAACGCTACAGTAACGAGAAAATCTGGAAAAATTTTCTCGGTGAACAGTAATTTTGGGGAAAATTTTCGATGTTCTTCGTGTTCTTCATCCAAAAATCCAAAAATCATATCTAAAACAACATTTCTTTTGATTTCTTCCATGAGTTTTCATCCTTAATGTCTAAGGAGTGTTTTAACACCAAAACCCCCAATTTCTACCAACAATCCAAGCTCAAATCTCAAATTTTCATCAAGAACACTAACTTTTTTCAAATATCCAAATTCTACGAATTTCTCCTAGTTTTCTCCAAATTTCTTGTTCTAATAACATCATAAACCACTTAGGAATGTTTTAGATTAACATCCACACTTAAATTCATCCATTAAAATATTCTACAAAAATTTTGCAAAAATGATAACCAAGGATTTGATCTTGTAATAAGAGGAAGAAGAAGAACATCAACTTACCAATCATCCTAACTTTCATAGCTTCCTTCCCAAAGCAAAAATTGCATGAATGATTGATGAAGAAATTCCTTTGCAAGCATAATCGAGAGAGAGAGAAAGTAAAGCTACGGGAGGGAGAATGAGAAAAAGAAAAGAATAAGGAGAAGTGTATACGCATGGGCCCCACCAATTTCTTTTTCGATAAAATCGCTCATAGCCACCTTAGCTTATAAGATTTGTTCACTTTAATCCCTCTCGATGTCTCAAATACCACTTTAACCTCGAATCAATCATCTCTTCGGTACCGGACTCATAATTCATTCTCATAAGCTTTATTCTTCCTCTCAAGTTCCTATTTGGTCATTTCTCAAAAGTAATCCATATTTTCTTTTCTTTTCACTTTAGTCCTTGAGAATTTGTAAAAAATTTCCTAAATTAAAAATTAAAATTTCTATTCCCAGATTTTCTTCACTAATTCAAAAAGCAAATTTTCCACGTAATTAAATTTTTCACTAAACTTCAAAATAGGCTTTAAATATTTATATAAATTCTTGGGATATTACAAATCCTTTGCTTAAAAACCTACGCTTTTCATCTCATTTAATTATCTTATTGATTAAACAAACTATATCTCATTTAATTGAGGCTAGTGAGAATCTATTTTCATTCGTGTTATAGCAATCATAAACATATACATAAACCATATCTTTACACTTAGCTTAGCATGATTACAATTACAATTCATAACTTTTGTGCTAATTCCTACGATCTTTTACATAAGAACACATCATAGAATGACTTACCCAATTACATAGCTCAACTATGACTACCTAACACAAAAAGACTCTAAGGTACTTTACCTTACCTGAATGAATGGAAGGTACTCTCAGCTTGTACGTCTTTGGTTATGTAGCCTTCTGTATATGAAACTGTGACGGAGTGAATTCAACCACTTGATTCACCGAAACAACCCTACCATAGTACTCACATACAACAATATATATACATGTACTACCATGCACATAACAGAATTTAAAGAAACGAAATAACATAAGAGATACATAAGTGAATGGGAAAACTAAAGTTCTCCTGGATATACATATATATATATATATATATATGTTAGGCATGGAACAACATATCTATGCACATATATACAATTCTTGTAAACACTTGTTCATAAGCATATCACACGATTCCTTTATAGTTTCTTTAATCATCACCTCTTGAAATATTGAGGAGTTATGTTGAGAGCATAATATTATAGCCGGTCAACTAGTTATCGATATTAATCATTCATATTATCTCATCGTAAGCTACAGTTTCACTTGTAGTTCACTAACATTAAAATTATGTTTGTGAACATATCAAATACAAGAATTTAAGTGCACACCATTTTATTATAATCATATTCATAACAAGTCATGTAATTGTCCATCATGCTTAGTCGATTGGGTCGCTATGGGTCGTCACCGTAACCAACCCTAGTAACCTATCAAGCTTGCTCGAGAAACATTAGGTCACTAGGGAAACTTGACCCACCAAACCCTTTCACTAATTATGTGTAATATCCCAAGAATTTTTATGAATATTTAAAATCTATTTGAAGTTTATTGAAAAATTTAATTACATGAAAAATGTGCTTTTTGAATTAGTGAAGAAAATCTGGGAATAGAAATTTTAATTTTTAATTTAGGAAATTTTTACAAATTCTGAAGGACTAAAGTGAAAAGAAAAGAAAATATGGATTACTTTTGAGAAATGACCAAATAGGAACTTGAGAGGAAGAATAAAGCTTATGAGAATGAATTATGAGTCCGGTACCCAAAAGATGATGGATTCGAGGTTAAAGTGGTATTTGAGACATCGAGAGGGATTAAAGTGAATAAATCTTAAAAGCTAAGGTGGCTATGTGCAATTTTATTGAAAAAGAAATTGGTGGGGCCCACACATACAATTATTAGACTCATTTCCTCTCTTCCTTCTTTCCTCCCCGAGACATCTCTATTTTCTCATCGATGAACCACTCTTCCCTTCTTCAATCATTTCTCAAATTTTCATCCGGCGATCTTGTATTTTCTAACCATACTTCCGATTCTCAGGAGTTCTAGAGGTAAAGAGGTAAGTTTTATCTACTCTATTTCTCTTTTTCTCCATTTTCGGACCTATGGAAGAAAATTAAGATTTTGAGTTTTAATGGATGAATTTAAATGTGGATGTTAATGTAAAATATTCTTAGGTGGTTTATGATGTTATTAGAACAATAAATTTCGTAGAATTTGGATATTTGAAAAAGTTAGTGTTTTTGATGAAAATTTGAGATTTGAGCTTGGATTGTTGGTAAAAATTAGGGGTTTTGGTGTTAAAATACTCATTAGACATTGAGAAACAAAACTCATGGAAGAAATCAAAAGAAATGTTGTTTTAGATATGATTTTAAGATTTTTGGATGAAGAACACGAAGAACATCCGAAAATTTTCCCCAGAAATTACTGTTCATCAAAAAATTTTCCAGATTTTCTCGGCTACTGTAGTGTTGACTCGGTCAACGTTACTGTAGCATCAGTTTTTTTTTAATATCGTTGAAAATCTATTTGAGTCTAGTTTCCAATGGTATAAGTTTCATCTGGATATTCATTACCAGTTAGGAGTTATGATTTGAGAAGTAAGTGAAGGTCGGGAATAGTGGTAGGAAATTTCTCTATTTCGTAACCCTGATGGTTTTTATCTGGTTACAATAGGAATGGTCAAAGTGCAAGGTGGAAGTGCCGAGAGCGTGAAATCCAGGTGAGTGGGTTAATACTTGCTATGATTAAATATCTTTGTTATGGACTTTATGCATCATAGTGAAAATATGTTGTATATCCAAGTTTGAAGAGGATGATGACATAAATAAATATATATATATATATATATATATATATATATATATATATATATATTTATTTATTTATTTATTTTTATATGTTTAAATTATATTGTGCTTGAAGGGGACGATGAGACATAAATAATTGTGGAACTTGCCTGGTGATTCTTATTTTCTCATGAATGGAGGTTATATGATGGATTGTGAATGGCATGTGAACTGAGTTGAAATGTGTCATACTCTGATTATTGAGTTCATCCATATGCGGATAGTTGAAGTATGTTATTGTTGAATAATTGATCTATATTATGAGTTATGTTGTATACATGCTATGTTGCTGGAACAATATTGATTATGTTGTGACTTGAATTGTAAATGACTGAGTTGTGTATGTGGCTCATGATTATGATTGAGGATGCTCTTATATGTGATTGTGATTGTGTTTGACTAGAAAGGAAAGGTATGGTGGTGCACCCCATGGAGAAATCTATGTGAAGCTATAAGGGTGGAGAATATAAATGGAGCGATAAGGGTGGATGCGGCGGGAGCCGCGGGCAACGATCCAGAGGTACCCTGAACGACCCGGTTGGTACAGGAAATGTGTGAAATTGATTTCACTGTTTGCTGTTGTGAATTATGTTGAAATGTATTTGATTTACTTGGATATTGTTGTGAAGTGTTATGAATTATATTATATTATATTATCATCGATTACGTATGATTGCTGCATGTTATCATTATGATGCATGATATTTTTTGTCATAGTGTTGTGTTGTCTGCTCACTGGGCATGTAGTTTGCTCATACCCCTCTTATTAACATTTTTTTTCAGAGTTGACAGCTGAAGGTAAATATCTGTACAAGGAATTATGGATCCTTAGCCCATGATTATCTTTTCATTTGTTCAGGATAAAGGTATAATAGTTAAGTCTTATTCTAAGTTGTATAAATCTAGAAATATCTGTAATCGGGTAGGTTCATTCAGTGATGTAATGTGAATGACTGTAGTGCGTATAGAAAACTCGGTTTGGTTGCATGAAAAAGAATGATATGATGCTTAAGAGAAAGATAGGCTTACGGAGGTGAAATGAAATTCACCTTCCGTACCGGTTACGTGCTCAGATTTTGAGACGTGACATTATGACACTATGGACCGAAGTCATGTTAAGCCACTTTTGCTATCAGAGTTGCTGTGAGTCATACTCAACCTAGCTCCTCACCATGGCCATGAAATTGTGGGAAATGAATTAACCGCGTCATGAAAGCTTAGCAGCACTTTCGTGCACAGCATCAATCAAACACATATACACATTGCATGTGAATACATATACTCAACATCATTCATCGTTTTGCATCACGATGTCATTCATGTGATAGAATTAGTCCCCACATTCTTTATTCATATACTTAAGAGTTTATAGATGACTTGTGATGACTTTACATACAATAGGATAGCTTACATTGTTAATTTGCAAACTTGCATTTTCATTTCCACATAAATAATTATAACTTTACCATGCGCATGCATATGATTAGGCATACCAATTCCTATGGAGACATAATGCTTTTTATGGCCAATTTGTTATCAAGTCAATATTTATTCTATACTTTTCTTGTTATGTATGTGGCCATCCCATTAGATTACTTTCATTTTTAACTTATGTAAGGAAATCATAGTTTTATCCTCCTTACATTATTACATCTAGTCTCATGTGAGCCTAATTTAATTTGGACTACAACATACATACTTCTACACAAATATATATACATATATATAAGAGGACTAAGGTAGGATGAGAAATTCCCTCACCTTTGCTTGAACTTTCCTCCCAATTCTTCCTCTTTAAAGATGGATTTGAAGGCTCTAAAAATCCCAAGAAACTTTAATACATCATCCAAAACCTATAGGCTAAAACAACATGAGAAATGGATCATTTTCAGCATTTTTGGACAAAGCGCAAACAGTGGAGCCTAGGCGCCTAAGGCACCATTCCCCTTTTTCTTGGCCTTGGCTACCCAAACCGTGGCGCTTAGGCACCCACGGCTGGGCAGCCACTGTTGGAGTCCGAAATGGGCTCTAACATTGGCCTAGCTTCAACATTTCATATCCAAAACTTAGGGGATCCATCTATTGGTGATTTTCGGTGATCAAGGAACATTTTAATCCATTCAAAACATATGACTTTAAAGAACATCAAAGAGTGAGAGATTTCAAGAATTTCTTCCCAATTTCCATTCTTCCAACAACACAAGTTCTTCCTAATATTCAACTACATTTGGCCATAGTTTTCATCTATCAACATTCTAAAACAATAATCCCACAACAATTTATCCATGGAAGCATTTTACAACATTTTTCCCAAATTTTCTACTATAGGGTTTCTTTCTTGAAGGGAAGAAAGAAGAAGGAAAATAAGAAGAGAAAGGAGAAAGCTTACTCATTAATCTTCCTCTTAGCCTTTATGATCTTCATCTTCTCTCAACTTGCCTTGGATGAGGCAGAAGGAAGGGCTGGGCATCGAGCAGAGGAGAGGCTATGGGAGGATGAAGAAGTCAACGAAAGAAAAATGACGATGGGCATATTTAAAAGTGTAGTGTAGGGTCCACTTAACTTATTTCAATTTGGTCCTTCTATCAAAATAACATTTGATTTTTTAAAATGCAAGGTACTTAACAAAGTCTGATTATAATTCAGGCATCCAATTATACTTCATAAAATACACACATCATTATGTTCCATTTTCACTTAAAACTATTAATCTCGTAAATGTTCACTTTGGTCCTTTCCGGTATCTAAAATTCACTCTAGCCTCATGTCCAACCTCTTTAAGATAATAGCTCAATATTTATTCTTGTAAGATTCATTCTTCCTTATGGGTTCTTGTTCGGTCTTTTTCGAAAGTATTTCCATAATTTCTTTTCTTTTCACTTTAGTCATTAGACATACTTCTTATACTCATTACCTATGTTTTTCTTTTCCGTTGCACATTTACTTAGTCCTTATTAAACCTCAAGACTCTTTGTTTTCCCTAATTGAAACTCCTTAACTCGTAAAAATTTTTCATCCTTATAATTATGCCCTTTTTTTTAATTATATAGTAACACTGGGGTGTTACACTATCTCCTGCCACTACTTACAACACATTCCCCCTACGCACCTCCATCTCTATTTGACGACTTTATCTTCTTCCGTACCCCTACTTTACCCATGCGCCTCCCTACCTCCATTCACTAATTCCCTACCCTTTTCTCTGCTTTTTCCAATTCAATATCACTCGGTTTTGATGTAGAATAGAAGCGAACAGTATACAGTTGAACCATCACAATTCGATGGACTTCCACTTTGACACATGATTCGCCCCTTGAAACCCTATTGCCACCATCACAATTTGGTCACTAGCGAAGATCATAACCAGCAAACAATAGAGACCAATACCGTGCTTCAACAATGAGAAGGCAATGTAGGCATTACAGGATATTAGCTTTACTTTCCCTTTCCATTTTTTGGTTTTCCATCACCTTTGCAATGGAAAGGATCCGTACAATTAAAATGAAAAAGAGAAAAGTTAGTTTTCCATATAACATTGTTCATCTGATGTACCAAACAAAATAATAGAAAAAATGGACTAGAATTCTTTTCCTATATTACATAGAAAAGCATACCAAACGGCCTGTAATAGCATTGTTACATATATGCCACTCCTTCCTTTACTTTTTCCCTTCTAAAATTTGTTGAAGTTTATTTAAAATTTAGATTAAGAAGTATTTTATTCATTGTTTAGAACATTTTATATGTTGATTAGTTAAATTTTAAATGCTTCAATTAATAGTCATTGTCTTTATTATTTGAAATAATGCACTTTACCCCCTAAACTTTCTTCTATATGCAAAAAATCTCCTAAAGTTTCAAACTCAATAAAAGACTCCTTAACTTTCATCTTGTGCAAAAAACTCTCTAAAGTTAGTTGACCATTAATTTAATGCTAATGTAGACTAGACCTGTGCTACGTCATTAGTAGATTGTATACCTCACATGCCATGTCATCCATATTTTTACAAATCACTTGTCACGTCAGAACTGTTGCCAAGTCACCTATATGATATTGCCCCAAACATGCAAGGCTCTTTCCAATTCGGAACAGGTCTCATCCCACGGCTTCTACAATCGAAATGGAAGAGTTTTGGGGAAGACGAAATCAATTTAAGAATGCGAGATGAAGCCTGAATGAAGACGACGACTTTTCTCTTGCTTTGTTCATACGCATAAGTTAGGGATAGAAAGGCAGAAGTGTTTCTTGACTTATTCTTACAGAGGACCCACCACAAAATCATTGACAAATGCTACTATGTCTTCTTCATGCCCAGCCAAGGTGCAAGCAGAGGAATAACTTCTATTGCTAATAAGGGTGCACAGTTGGGGCGAGGTTTAGTGGAGAAAATGAAAATAATAATAATAATAATAATAATAATAATAATAATAATAATAATAATAATAATAATAAGAGCAGGACGAAGGAGATGAAAGATGAATATGAAGCAAAATTCGAACCATGGCATGAGAAGAATGGGATGGAGGAGATGGTGTTGTCTTCCTCCCTGTGTGCAACGTCGGGTTTAGCTGAAGTTATGAGGTAGAAGGGAAAGGGATTGGGTAGGGCAATATTAGATAGGTGACTTGGCAGCAGCTCTGACGTGGCATGTGATTTGTAAAAATATGGATGACATGACATGTGAGGTATATAATCTATTGATGACGTGGCACGGGTCCAGTCCACATTAACATTAAACTAACAGTCAACTAACTTTAGAGAGTTTTTTGTACAAGATGAAAGTTAATAGGAGGTCTTTTGCTGAGTTTAGATCTTTTCCATCCAAGCTTACCAACCAAACCTGGTGTAAAGGTGGGCAAACTTTGTGGGCTTATATATATTGAAGTTTTAATCTATTTTTTTAGAAATTTAGTTATATTTTTTTAAGTTTCGTAGTTTCAATATTTAATTTTTGTCATTCAAAATAATTAAAATTAAAATTTAAAAAATTACATATTTTAAGGTTTACTTTTTTTTAGAAGTTTAATTTAATTTTTTGAAATTCGATTGTTCTAACTTTCAATCTTTAATTTATATCATTAAAATAATTAAAAATACATTTTTAAATGAGATAAATAGGACTGTCGGACTAACCTATAGCCCATGATAGAATGGACCATAAATTTTTAACCATAAATTATATCAAATTCGATCTAATATAATTTATACTCACCATTGATCATATACAGCTTAGATTGGGGTGAGCCATATTGGCCCATTTGCCAACCTTACTTATATTAAACATTCGCACTTCCCAATCCACTCTACCACACCTAAAAAGGGTAAGGATTGAGAACTAAAAAAAAATAAAAGATAATGTGTAACAATAAATAAAAATGGATGATCAAAATAACGGTTTGGTCAATTTATTTTCATTGAGAGAAATGTCAAACCATTAAATAGAAAATATGGATAAAAATAGTATGATAGCATGGATTAATGATTTTGTTGACACGAAATTAATACGAATGATGAGTGATATAATTATGGATAACTACGGGTAATTTAATACAAGACTATAGGACCCATTTGCTTAACGGAAAGCGAAAAAACAACAGAGACAAAATTGCCCAATTTAGTAGAGATGAAATTGCGCCAAATTTATTCTAGTTACTAAGATAACACCTTGAACAAAGATTAAAAATGTCTTGAATTTGTTCCCTAACCAAAAAAATAAAAAAGTTTGTTTTTGTCTCCTTAAGAGAATTTAAACAAGGTAATCATAGTTTAAACATAATCATTAAGGTCTGAATATGGAAAGGTTCTAACTAACTTTCACTGGTGTTCTACGTTGTAGATAATATCAATTCTGGCAAAGCTTTCCCTCCTCTCGTTGCGTTTTGAGCCTCGAATGGGGATATGGTACTCTCAAGTTTGAAGTTTGAACAGATATGGGCCTGACTTTCCTTATCTTCTTCAAAACCAAGTCATTTTTGTAAAAGTACGCATAAAAGAAGATAAAAGTAATTTGTAAGTCTGAAACATTTACATTCAGTTTTAATTTTGTTTTTAATTTTTTTTGTGGTAATTATAATATATATATATATATATATATATTATTTTAAACTTATTATTTTTATTAACTTAGTCTATTGTACTGATAAAAAATATTGACTAGGTGTTTAGTAAAAAAGATAAATTTAAAACAAAAATAAAACATATAAAACTTAAACTTATTATTTTTATGTCTTTAATTTTTTTTTTAGTCAGTTACATTTTATATATTTAATTTTTGTTTTAAATTTATCATTTTTATTAACGTCGTCTATTTTATTAATAAAAAATATTGACTAAGCGTTTAATAAAAAAATAAATATAAAATAAAAATAAAATATATAGGACTTGAATATATTATTTTTACATCTCCAACCTTTTTTTACACCAATTACATTTTATATATTTTATTTTTATTTCAAATTTCCGTATATAAGCTTTCCCTCCACTCGTTGCGTTTTGAGCCTCAAATAGGGATATGGTACTCTCAAGTTTGAACAGATATGGGCCTGACTTTCCTTATCTTCTTCTAACGCCAAGTCATTTTGTAAAAGTACGCATAAAAGGAGATAAAAGTAATTTTCTTATGTCTATAATATTTATATTTAATTTTTTTTATGTTAGTTATGATATATATATTTTATTTTTGTTTTAAATTTATTATTTTTATTAACACATCTATTTTACTGATTAAAAATGTTAATTGGGCGTTTGGTAAGAAAAGATAAATTTTAAAACAAAAATAAAATATATAAGACTTAAACTTATTATTTTTACGTTTCTAATTCTTTTTTACGTCAATTACATTCTACATATTTTATTTTTGTTTCAAATATTTCATTTTTACTAGCTTTTCAGACAGCATTTTTTATTAATGAAATAGAAGACGTTAGTAAAAGTAATAGATTTGACATAAAAAATAAAATATATAAGACATAACTGACTAAAAAAAAATGTTAAAGACAAAATTAAAATTTAATATAAATATTAAGGATATAAAAAATATGTTTGCTCATAAAGGAAATATGATTGAAAATTAAAAAAAAAGTATTTTATTAAAATATTTTAATTAAAAAAACTTAGTGTTTTTTAAAAAAGTAATTTGAATAATTTTTTATTATCTTTTTTATTATTTCATAAATTTCGTCACGTTATCCCCATCGTACCCATATACCAAATGCTTATACAGGACTCCCATGAGTGGGGTCTTAATGGAACCTGAAAATAAAACCTTATCTCCTTCGCATTTCTCTTGCTATTCAAAGTGGAAAGTGACATCTTCATATCTTTTTAGTTTTGATTTCAATTTTATGCACTTAAAAGTTCATGAATACAGTTTTCTTAGTCATGTGAGCATTAATCAAAAGATTTTTTTTTTTTGGGATTGAACTAGCTGTTATAAGCCTAATATCTTAAAGTATAAAGTTTGACAAGAGCATATCAATAAATTCTCTTCTCTACAAGAAGCAGTTTTAATTATTATAAAATACCTACATACACTTCTTTTTGAGCAGGCCAATGTGGCACTTGGGAATTCTGATTAAGTTTTTTTTTTGTCATCGTTTATAATTGATAGCACCAATTGCAGAGAATAATTTTATATTATAACCATCCAATTTTAATCACATGGTCATGATTGAAATGAGAAAAAAATTAAAAATTTTTTTTCTTATGTTAATAACAATTGTCTTATCAAAATCAAACAGTTACGATGTGAAACTATCATATGCAATTATCACCACGAACTATTAAGGATCTATTCTAGTTGTTTCTAGATCAAAATTTTTTATTTATACGCATTTTGAGATTACTTTATCTAATTGTCTATTTTATCGTAATTTTTATTAATTTCATTTAGTTAGTATAAATTTCTTGACCATGCGTTTAAAGTATAAATTTCTTGAGTTGGTTTTGCATTTCATCTACGCAATGCCTCCAGTGTTTACTGGTGAAAATTTCACTTTCCCTCCCTCTATCTCAAGGAACCAAACACAGACAGAAAGAATAAATTTCGTCCAAATTGTGAAAGGAACAGAGCCAACGGATTGAGTATGAGTTTATTATAATCAAGAAGCTGAAGCGAATATGCTGATTTTCTATTTTCTATGTACACCACTGCCATCTGCCGACATATTGGATTTGGACACATTAGCTAACAAATTTAACTTTTACTTCAACTCTATATATATATATATATATAAATTTACTTCAACTCTATATATATGTACATAAACGAAGCCTGCAAAATAAAGCTTGGTTTGTTAAGGGTTCATGATCAATCGAGAATCGGAGCACGACTTCTTAGCACCTCAACTGTTTCATACAGAAATATTTATCGGCATTTGATTCTACTAGTGTTTTGTAGTAAGTGATATATATATATATATATATATATATATATATATATGTAAAACTTTGCACATGAACATAAAGCGATAAAAAACTAGAGAGAGAGAGAGAGAGAGAGAGAGAGAGAGGATAATTAAGTATGTTGGGATATAGCAAGGCAGAAAAAATGAAAAATGATCAAAAGCAATAAATATAAAGAAGGGTGGTGGCCAAAGTGGCTCAACAAGTTCATAATTCTGCTGTTCTTTTCACCCACTCATCTTCCATGTTGCCTCTTACTATGGTATAATAATTCGTTAAGACTATGGTATAATTATTCATGTACCTTTATTCAATAATTTAATCACACACGTATGGACGTTCAGTGTGTACACACTCCGACTCATCACAATTCTATCTAGAGGTTAAAGTTGGTTTCAGTAGTCTAGTATTTATTATTAATAAATAACGCTTTAGGTTCAAATATCAAATTAATAAAAAAAAACAATGCAGACTTTTCATTTTGACGTTGGATCAAACTAAAACTAAATTAGTATGAATCAAATAAATTTCCAAATACTAATTACAATTTCAACCAAAATGATCCTAACGAGGTATATATTAAAATGCTTCGAGACCAAAAACAAGCATGGCTTCCAAGAGATCTACGGGCATTCATTATTGAAACCTCAGTACGTATTTGTTGCTATGAGATTAGACAGCCAAAGGAGGAAGATTCGCAAGAAGCACAACAACACTCAGTAAGAGTCAATGATGGTCTTTTCTTGTCTTTTTTATCCTGAAAAAGAAAAATCCTCATTGTGCTTGCTTAAGTGTGTATTTAGAAAACAATTAGAAAAATTTAAGTTTAGAAAAATCATAATTTACATAATTGCTTTTGAAAAAAATTAAGTTTGGAAAAATTATAATTTACAGAAATAACAATTTGGAGCTTTTATCAAAATTATGGTTTGAGTCAAGGCTACATTAATATAAAAGATCTCAAACATATTATTTTGTATTAAAACTATGTTAATGCAGTTTAAACTATAATTTATAAAAATCCAACAAAAAATCAATTACATACTAAACAGCGCATTTAATTATGAAAAGGAAACATATCGAAGATTTCCATCAAATAAACATATCAGACTGTGAAAGGTAGAAGCACATAATGGAAGAAGGTGTATTCTGTTATTTATAATGTGCAAATAGGAATAGAGAAGATCTCACGTGGGAGGATGGCCACTCGTAAAATCGTGGAGGAATAAGAAACTCTGACTGATCCATCACCGCAAAGAATGGCAGATCACGAACAACTGGCTGCCAGCTGCGACTGATCAGATTAATTTCACCAAATAATTTTTTGAAATTACTTATTATTTAGCCCTTATATATATATATATATATTGTAAAAGCTACATGTACATAGATTCCTTTCCTTCTTTACACTCAATAAATGATGTTATTGGTCACCGCATTTGACGTGCGATATGTGAGTTGCAACAAATATGTAGTTTTATGTCACAGTGTAATTTTGCCTAAGAAAATACTATTAAAAACGATTGTTTATCTTTCCAATATTAAAAGAAAAACTTACATGTATGTTAGGATTTAAGCACCATTTTGTACCACTAATTTCTTCTGGTATTACAAAGTTTTGATCTTTAGATTAGAACCGTCGATTATAATAATAGATTATTCTTATTTTTTGATCTTTTTTTAACTTATATTTTTTCAAAATAAACTTTAATCTTGAACTATAAATTCAAAACGATAATTGGTGACTCAGTATTACTGTTGTTTTACCAAAAATGAGTATATTTGAATAATTACTAAGCTTCCTACAAATATTATGGTGCGTGGTTACCTCTAAATTTTAGAGGAAGTGGAGGAAATCTCATTCATTAGATTTCTAAAATCTAATGATTCAACAAGTAGAAAGACAGTTTTTAATTTTTTTTTTTACCAAAAGATTTTTAAATCTTTTGGAAGAGAATTTAGAAAAAAAAAATCCAGAGAAAATCTAGGTCCTTATTATAGATGAATGGCATGCACGTTTTAGATGCAATTTAGTGAAAGACTGGTTTGCCCTCTCTCTCTCTCTCTCTCTCTGTGTAAGTAATTATTATTCCGTTTTGGTCTCCCGAGAAATGCCTTTACCCTTTATTATACCCTAGTGTGTTTAGTATTTACTCCACTTCTATTCATTATCCTTAAATTAACAACTTAAAATTCAAATACTGAATATTTCAATGCTGCAAATTAATAATAAATAGTTCCAAAAAAAAAAGCAGTAAAACTGGAATGAGGCAGGAGAAAATTACCAGAATGGGTAAACAGAAAAAAAAAAAACCTTAAATTCGTTGCTTTCCATAAATATAAAAGTATCCCATTAAAGTTTTAAACCTCTTTCCTGCCTTAGTTCCCACCGACATGCTTCTGCTCCTAACTGAGACTGAAACTCGCGCCACAACAAACCACCTCGCGCCACGTGTTCAATCCCATTTCATCAACTAATCATTTTGGCATCCCGTAATCCGTACGCGCCGCATGGTAATGAAACAAGTCTCCAACGCACATGATCACAGCCTTCTTCTCCGTATAATGCAGCATTTTCCGAGACCAAACAGACAGACGCACACACAATTAGATGGCCCGGTGGGTGTAGCTTCCTCTTCTCTTTGCCCAGATCTCGGGTCTCACGGTTCACGTTCTTTCACATTCCTTCATTGCTCAGACGCCGAGAATCTAGAACGAGAAGCAATCGGAGCATCCATACCCGTGTTCTCGGACCGCGGATCTAGGAGGCGAAAAGAACGGTAAGCTCCGGGGATTTATGGTATTCGTTTGTACTTTTGGAAAATTGTTAGTTCAACAATATTAAGCTGAAAAATGACGAGGATGAGCTCTGATAACTGAAAAAACCAATTGTGTTATAACGGTTTTAATTTCTAGCTTTGAGCTCGGCGAGTGGTTGATTCAGAGGGGGGAGGAACGTTAGATCGGGGACGGAGGAAGAGGAAGAGCGAGAGGGTGGTGAATCACTTTTGAGAGATGGCGCCGAGCACGATCCGGAAGGCGATTGGGGCTGTGAAGGACCAGACCAGTATTGGGATAGCGAAGGTTGCTAGCAATTTGGCACCGGAGCTTGAGGTAGCGATCGTCAAAGCGACTAGTCACGACGATGACCCGGCCAGCGAGAAATACGTGCGGGAGATCTTGAGCTTGGTGTCTTTTTCTCGGGGATATGTTCATGCTTGCGTTTCCACGGTGTCGAAGCGTTTGGGGAAGACCCGGGACTGGATTGTGGCGCTTAAGGCTCTGATGCTTGTGCACAGGTTGATGAATGAGGGTCCTCCCTTGTTTCAGGAGGAGATCTTGTATGCCACGAGGAGGGGAACAAGGCTTCTCAACATGTCCGATTTCAGGGATGAGGCTCACTCTAGCTCATGGGATCATTCGGCTTTCGTCAGGACCTATGCTATGTATCTGGATCAACGGCTCGAGTTGATGCTGTTTGACAGGAAAAGTGGGAGTGTTGGGGACGGTAGTGGCGGAGGTAGCGTCGACGACAGATTTGGGGGCAGAGATAATTTCAGGTCGCCGCCTCCGAGGCCGTATGAGAATGAGTATGGAGATTTTAGGGGCGAAAGTGGATATGGAAACTATGGGATGCGACGGACAAGATCGTTCGGCGATATGACCGAGACGGCGGGCCGAGAGGGTAGAGAGGAGAAAAAGGTTGTGACTCCGTTGAGAGATATGAAGCCGGAGAGGATTTTTGGCAAGATGGGTCATCTGCAGAGGCTGTTGGATCGGTTCTTGGCTTGTAGGCCAACGGGATTGGCAAAGAATAGTAGGATGATTTTAATTGCATTATATCCTGTAGTCAGGGAGAGCTTTCAGTTGTATGCTGATATTTGCGAGGTTTTGGCCGTTTTGCTTGACAAATTCTTTGATATGGAATACCCTGATTGTGTGAAGGCGTTTGATGCTTATGCCAGTGCAGCTAAGCAGATCGATGAGCTTGTTACCTTCTATAATTGGTGCAAGGATACTGGTGTGGCAAGATCATCAGAGTACCCAGAAGTTCAGAGGATTACCAGCAAGTTACTGGAGACACTGGAGGAGTTCGTGAGGGATAGGGCAAAGAGACCAAAAAGTCCAGAGAGGAAGGAGGAACCTCAGCCTGTGGCTATAGAAGAGGAGCCAGAACCAGATATGAATGAAATAAAGGCGTTGCCTGCACCTGAGGATCCCACCCCTCCTCCTCCACCACAGCCAGAGCCAGAGCCTAAGCCACAGCAACAAGTTACAGAAGACTTGGTGAATCTAAGAGATGATGCAGTCACTGCAGATGATCAAGGCAATAGATTGGCTTTGGCACTCTTTGCTGGTACCCCAGCTAATAATAATGCAAATGGATCATGGGAAGCATTCCCTTCAAACGGACAGCCAGAAATGACTTCTGCTTGGCAAACCCCGGCTGCAGAACCTGGGAAGGCTGATTGGGAATTGGCATTGGTTGAGACTGCTAGCAATTTGTCAAGGCAGAAGGCAGCTTTAGGTGGTGGACTTGATCCGCTATTGTTGAATGGCATGTACGATCAAGGAATGGTGAGACAGCATACCAGCACTGCTCAACTGAGTGGAGGGAGTGCAAGCAGTGTGGCATTGCCAGGACCAGGAAAGAGCACAACCCCAGTTCTAGCCCTCCCAGCCCCAGATGGATCTGTGCAGGCTGTTAATCAGGATCCATTTGCTGCATCATTAACCATTCCACCCCCATCATATGTGCAGATGGCAGATATGGAGAAGAAGCAGAATTTGCTTGTACATGAGCAGCAGCTGTGGCAGCAATATGCGAGGGATGGAATGCAAGGTCAAACTAGCTTGGCCAAACTCAGTGGAACTGGATATTATGCAGGGGCTCCTATGCCAACGATGCCTTACGGCATGCCCCCAGTCAACGGAATGGGACCTCCCAACGGGTACTACTATACACCTTACTGATCTTCCGACTTTTTACCCACACAAATTTATAGGCTACTTTGATATTCTTTTATGTTGGCTAGTGTTTTTCTTTTCCGAACGATGTCGCGTTATTCTTGAGATTTGCACATTTGTATGATGGGGATGGTAAGGAGGCCTGAGTTATGTTGAAGAGACAATTTCTTGACTAGGGGTTTGATGGTGGGAAATGTGTAATTCAATTGTTGTCTCTTTGTTTTATAATTTGTAGAATTTTGTTCTCGATTTTGTACTTACGTGCTTCTTGCTCTTCATAATCAAACACTTGACTACTGTAAATTTTTGTTAATGTTGGTACTGATTGGTTATGCCTATTGCTATTTCCGAACTAAACTAGACTATCGTGGTCCTTTATTCTGATCTGCACACTACTCGTAAATGATTTCCTTCATGAAGGTAGACAGGGCGAGTAAGATGTGCTAGTGTTATGTTATTTTGTGAATAAGGCTTCCGATGAGATGCAACAATTTCTGGTCGACGTTTGGGCTTTCTTATCGCCTTTGTAGATGAGTTGTATTAGGTCACATCCTAGCTCAGCTCATATGTAGCAACTCATATCTATATTGCACCCTCATCAATTAAATAAGAATGTAAAAATAATATATAGAGAGTATATTAAGTTATCTCTAATGATTTTCCCTTTTATTTTTTAATTTTAAATTGAAGTTATTTTAATTTTAGATGGAGTGCCATCAGTACCTAGGATACGCATTCTAATATAACTTCTGAGATATTTAGATTCTTATTATGTTTGAAAACCTTTGACGGTGTATCTATGAAATATGAGTGAGTGTCAGGAAAGTGGTAAAATTTTAATACAAATTTCATTAGGAAAATGATGAGAATAAAAGCTGTTCTTTGACGTTGAAAAACAAAAGGAGTCCAGTCAGAATGAACTTTGAATTCACTTTAGTATGGCTGTTTTTAAAGTGAGGATTGCAGCTATAATTGTGCCTCAATGTGTCAAAAAGTTCGGACAGTGGAAAGCAGACGACATTGGCGAAATCGAGAGATAGTGGTCCAATATCAGCGTGGGTTAATTGAGAAGTTTTTAGGATAATTACGTATTTATATGGGGAATTGGAATATTGTGATAGGGAAATTATTATTATTATTATTATTATTATTATTATTGTATCTACGTTACTGTATATAATTTTAATTTTTTTAACTCATTCGTGAATTATATATTAACGAATAAATAAAAGTAAAATGAAATAATAAAAATTAAACATATATGAGAGTGTAGAAGTTAAATAATCTTCTACTATTTTTTATTATTTAAAAATATTATAAAATGAATATAATTTCTTTTTTTAACAGATATTTAAGAATTAATTAAAGTAGTTGTCAACCTATTAGTGATTATATATGACTTTATGGTCTTTTACTTGTTGGTTTCAGCTCATATTAGAACTTTATGCAAAATAAATGAGTTATAATTTAATAATATTAAAATGAAAATGAATAAGTGAGAAGTTACTTAATTTATCATTATTTTAGAATATAAAAATTATTATACTTTAATTTATATTTAGAAAAATTAGAATTATGTTGAGAATAAAAATGTTCTGATATACATGACAATCACAAGTGTATTTTATTGTTATTATTATTTTGTTGTTGCTCCATTAACCAAATGCATAATGGAAATCAGTGCGCATAAGAGAAGCCAGTGTCTATTTTTTAAAACAATGATAAAAATTGTTGTTAAAACTTTTATCAGCAAAAAAAAAATTGTTGCTGAAAGTATTTAATACTTTCAACAATAAATTTTTCGTTACTAAAAAGATAGGCAGCAGGCAACGGATCCGTACATATAAAATATAGCGTTAAGAGAAGTGAGAAGGACAATGTCAGTGTGGATGGCAAGTGGAGAATTAGAAATGGCAATGGACGGATCAAGGTGGATTTTTCACTACCTGTCCTCACTCTGTTATTTTGCAAGTTTTTTTTTTGTTTTGCCTCATTCTCGAATTCGCAGAGAATTTTAATACTCGTTTCTGCCCTGAAACCATGAAAACTAATGATTTTTTCTTCATACCCGACTCGTAACATTTAACAACATATTTTTTAAAATAACATTCATAAATTTATCATAACAAATTTCAGTACACAATACTCAACAAAATTAATTAAAAAAGCACAATATTATCAATTTGTTAAGATATCTACACATCAACATTAAAAAAAAATCTTATTTATAAATCTCTAAAAAGTTGTCATATTAAATTAAATTATATTATATTATATATTATATATTATTTTATATACATATAAAATATATGGGACGGGTTCTGGGCGAGGAAAATACTGTCCCGTCCTCGCTCCGAACCCGCAATTGTAGTTTTAGGAAATTCTTAAACTTGTCTTGTTTCCTTGTTAACTATTGAAAAATCTGATCCGAATGAAGAGGGGCAGGTCAGATCAATCGGGTTCAGTTCAAAATTGTCATACTATGGATAATTCTGAAAATGAAGGAACCCGGAGGCAGAGAAGGAGGAATGCGTGTAGATCTAAAAGAAGTTGAGATTTTAATGAGAATATGGAAATGGAACTCCTGAATGTTGATTATATATTTTATTATAAGGTGGAGTTTTGGGTACAGCTGAATTAGGCACATCCTTTACGCTCCACACAGCCCACAGGTTTCACGATAACTCAGTCATTAAAGTTTGTGGCATCCATCTCTGGCCCCACAACTTCACCTGCTTTTGCACCACTTTCTCTCTTCCTTTATGTTGTCAGTTAATTTGGATCAATATACCAACTTGTCCAATTTAATCCTCCCTGTTTTATCTGCTCCAATTTAGTTCGGGTTGGTGGGAAGCAGCCAAATTAACTCGTTCACTTCTCTTTCTTTTTTTTATAATAACTAAGGCTCAAACTATATCATATTAAATAAAATAAATGAATGTATTAACTAGATATAATAAGAGTACTTAAAAATTAAAATAAAAAAATAAAAAAGAAGATAATCCCTTAAAAGAATTTTAAAACTTATCAAAGAATTTAGATAAAAAGTATACAATAAAATATTAACCAAAAAAGATAAATCAAGATATATCGTTAGAACTTTTGGAGTTATTTTATTTATGTATCATCAGATTATATCGACAAGTATTTACACATATTAACTAATAATGAATTTTAATTTTTTTAAAAATATAGACAAATTCAAAACTCTATTAAAGAATTGAACAAGGCAAATATATCTCAAAATATATCTCAAAACAAAAAAGAAGAAACAATAGTTTCTATAATGAAAAAACGAAAACTCTTACAAAAAATAGATAAAAAAATAATTATGAAAGAAAAGGAGAGGAAGTGGAGGCTGCAATAACTTCCGCCATAACCACACTAAAGAAGATGGAGGAGAAGAGATCAGAAGAAAATCACCAAATATCATTTTCTCCACTTTCTCTGCAACCGTAGACTTCACTTCGACTTAAGAGTTGAAGATATTTCAATCCGCCCAAATCCAATTGAACTGCCACCTCACCTTACTTTCTTTATTTAATATATATTATATTAGTGAAAGTAAAGTCACGCACCATTTCAGAAGTATGATCCTTCTCAAGTTGCCAAACCAATCTATTTATTAATGGGGTGGTTCAATATGAGTTACCTGTAAAAAATTCTCAGAAATGGAATCGAATCTAATCGTTATCTTCGGAGCAAAATCGGCTCTTGCTCCTTTTTTTAGCGTTTTTTTTATTTTTATAATCATTAATTGATTTATTGATAACTATAAGAACAATAATAAATATAAAAAATAATTATAATTTTTTAAAAAAATAATAAAAAATTTTGAATCATTGAATAATTAATCCAACAATTTCTAAGAGGAACAAGAAGCAGACGCAGGAGCAGATCTTGACTCGTCATCTGTCTCAAAAAATAGTTCAATCTAAATCAAGTCAAAACATTTACACCTCTATTTTCAATGGTTAGCCACTTAGCCTTTCTGGTTAAACAATAAAAAAAGATAAAAAAATAGAAATACAAAATTAAAAGCAGAAAATAAAGAGCGGTTAATGCAGCAACGACTCCTTCATATTTCCAGTCTGGCTTCAGCATAAGTTTCAATTTTCAACCCCATGACTTCTGTTTAATCTTTGACTAAAAAGTACAGATGATACACACATGATCTTCGTTAGGGTTGGGATATTGTAACCGTTCATTTGCCAGCTTTTTACGTTAAAAGTACTACCTGACTTTCCTTAAATTATTATTTCCGCAAATTATAACAGTTTATTATTTGTCTTATTGTGGAAAGAAGAAGTGGGCAATCATGTTGTACTTTGGATTTCCCATCAGGTGTGGCAGGCGTGCGGTTTTCCTGTTTTTCGTCAAAGAAAGGCTGATATTTTTTGTATTAGTAATGATTTTTAGTAACGGTTAAAATCGTTACTTATATGAATAAAACGTTGCTAAAATAAAGCATTGCAAAAAGATAAAAATAGTTGTAAAAATTAACAACAATTTTATGTTAGCGATGATTTTGTAATTTTAACAATAATTTTAATCATTGTTAATATTTTAGCAAGGTTTAATCAGAAAAACACTTATTTTTCTTTGACAAAAAGCAGATAAACCTGTTGGCACCCAGCATTATTTTATTATTTTTTAAAAAAAATTGAAAATTAAACTGTTAATTATGAAATTATCGGTTCAACTAGTACTTTAAAATCTAATGGGCAGTTTGGTTCGGTGACTCGTAATTTTGATAGGGCTATCAAAAAAGAAGAATGGTCCACGGACAACACACCCAGACATAGGATTGGGTTTATAATTATATAACGACGCCATGTGTGGAAAAAAGAAAAAAACAATGGAGATAGTTGCAGAAATTAATTCGAATAACCCATTGAAAATATAAAGTAAATACGGATTTTATACACCCAGGTTTGAATAAGTGGGCTTTGAGCCCATTAAATCCCACAAAATTCACTCCCTATTTTTTGCTAAGTTCTAACTACTTTTGTTCCAGAAAAAAAAAAGTCTTAACACTTTACACCGAAAAAAAAAATCGTAACTACTAGTGTATTTTGTTCTCTCTCTCTCTCACACACACATTTATTTATACAAATATCTATTTGGGGCATGGATTGACTTTTACATAAACTACTGTGTAAAATCTTAGTTGTTGGATGCATCTAACAATTAGAATTTTTTTTCTTGTTTTTCAAAAATTTAAATTATATTTGTTATCAAATTTAGTGATAGTTTAATCAAATCTAACGATGAATAATTTTTTTAAAATATAATAAAAAATGAACAAATTTCAACTATTGGATGTACATTCAACTAGGATTTTGTGCAAGAGCCATGCATATCTATTTGAGTTTTTTTTTTTCGATAAATCCTATGGATGTCCAGCCAAACCCAACTTGTAGGCTGTTGCACAAACACACACAACAAGGTAACTGAATTGGTTCTTAGTACTAGAGTCATTAATTTTCTTACTAGCTATTCGATCGTACAATTGAATGATTAGTATTTTTTTTTTTAAGGATTGACTACCAGCCAATCAAATGATTAGTAGACTTGTCCATGTGTCGAGCTGGCCTATCTCAGGCTACGTAAAATACGGGCTAAGAATTTCCCAGCCTGACCAACCATTTTGAGGGCTTGCGGGCTTTTTTTTTTTAACAAAAAAATTCTATTCATTTGATCATCTCTCTGACTTTCCAGCTCTTTCTTCATCTCTGTCTCTTACTCTCTCATCATTTATGGCCTACGGCGTTCTCTCATCTCTCTCTGCTCAATGCTCATCTTGCTTCATGCCTCCATCTGTCACAACTGCACTCTTCATCTCTTATTCGTCCCTTCGTCCCTCCGTCCATCACAATTGCAGCATCATCTTTGGTCTTCATCTCTACGTTGAAGGGCACATTTCTAATCTCTGTTCTCATCTACATCTTTGCTCTCATTGCTACTCATCATCTTTGTTCACCATCTCTTGCCAATGGATTTGGGATTTTGGGATTTTAGGGTTTCGCCATCTATATTTTTCATCTCCGTCGCACAAATTTATTTTTTGTTTTTTCCCAATTGAATTGATTTAGGCTTTCGGCTTTTCAAAGAAGGGTCTCGTGAGTGACAAGGTGAAGCGGAAGACAAGGAAATTGCAAGGGGAGCAAAGTGGGGAGGCGCCGAAAACAATAGAAGATGAAGATTATTGCATATATGTATGTGTAACAGTTGCAAAATTATTGTATATTGTTGATCTGAAATGTGAAATATAAGACTAAAAGTTTAAGAATCGACGTCTCCCTCCCTCTGCTATGGAGAACATATATATATATATATAATACTTTGGCGAGTTAAACAGGTAATCCGCAAATTACCCAGGTTGAACTCGGATAACTCACGGATTACTCAAGTTGAGCCAGATTGGCCTAATTTGGCCCAATCCTTTACTCACTGATATTTAACTATTCCAGCCCACTTCAAATGTGGATTGAGTCTGTTTTGACAAGTCTAATAACTAGTGAGAGAATTTGTAACTTTAGTATTAGAGTTAATAATCTTTGATTATTATTTGAATTTATGACCAAAAAAATTATTATTGGAATTAAACTGACACTTTATAATCTAAAATGTCTATAACGTTAATAATAATCTCATAAGACTCTAAAAATATGTAAAGATATGTGAAATAGCCATTTAAAAATATTATTCATTATCATAATATTTACGAAATTATTTTCGGAAAAAATTATATTTAAAATACTAAATAACTGAACAAATAAAAAAAAAATACACAACTAATATTGATTTAAACAATATTTAAATGTAAATTACCTTTCAAATTATTAAGAAACTTTTAGACGGCGAATTTGACTAAGTGATAAGGGGAAAAAAGAAAAAGAAAAAGAAAAAAAGACAAATTTACTTGTCTGGATTGTTCTTTTGCTAGGAATGCGAACATCAACAATAAATAATTAAATATATATTCTTAATAATTGAGTTCATTAAATCAACGCATGCATTAATTATATACATATATAATATATAATTAATGTATTAATGATCTCTAAACAAAAATCCCAAGAATATCGGTTAACAAAACTTAAACATTGACCTCTTTTAGAGAAATAATCATCACGGGGCCACACAACCTCCGCATTATTTTGACTTAAACCATCTCTTACTATTATTTATTAGAGGATTTTCCATTTAGTGATGTTCATACCATAAACAATTAATGCTAGCTGCTGAATCTCTAAACAAGATTTGCATTTCAGCCATTTTTATCCCAACCATTCAAATCCTAACTAAAATACTAAAAGGGTATATTACACTAATTTTTTTATGAGGTTTGATTAAATTATACTTATTAATATTTTAGTTCTAAATATTATATTCACTTCCTCTGTGATTTCTTTTTATTGTCATTAAAATTAACTTCTTACATAACATTTGTTTCTTGTAGAAACAGAATTACTTAACATTTTTTATAATTATATTAAAAAAAGAGTAAATTACTAATTTGGCCTCCTAATAATTATAGTTATATCAGTTTCTTCCTTGACAAGTCAAGCTTTTTTATTTAGTTATTGAAAAATTGTATTAAATTTTATCTCTCTTTTTGTCAAAGTTACATTTAAAAACAAAAATTTTCAGACTTAATAATGAAAAATGATCAAATTGATACAAATATAATATTTAATAAATTAAATTGAGACACTTAATCTTTCATTTCAAGTATAAGCTCGGTAATAGTTTCATATTAGATGTAATATTATTTTTTTATATTTACTTTTCTATTAAAAATAAAATTACAATTTTATGAAATATATAAACTTATTTGAGTTAACGGAAAGTAAACTAAAGGAGATATGTCTGATATATATGTATATAAAATCTCAAAACATTAGAACAGCTGATTGTAATATTAAAACTAGAAAGATAATAATATAAAATATCCATACCTCATAAGTAATTAGTATAATTTACCCAATTAAAGTGCTAATTACCTCTGTGAGGGAATGCATTATCTATGTTGAAAACTAAACAAAACTGATCAAAATCAGAAAATAAAATGTTGAAATTGATTATTAAAACATGATGATTAAACAATTTTGTTCGATTATCGATTTCACTTGGTTATAACTGAATAGAACTGAACTTTATATATATATATATATATATATATATATATATGTGTGTGTGTGTGTATACCATACACAATATATTAAAAAAATTTATATACTAATACACCAATTTTATTTCTTATCATTATTGAATGTCAATTAAGATATGTTGTCACAAATTTATATACTAACACTAATACATTAAATTATAATTTGAATTTTTAATAGATCATTTAAAGAAAAAATATCAAGTTATGAAAAAAATTAAAAATGAGTTGATTATATTCATAAAATAACATGTTACAAAATAATTCTTCCAAACATAATAATGAAATGCTTCAAATATTATACAAGAATTTTATAATTTTTTTTGATCCTCCAAAACTGTCTATAATTGAACCAAACAATTCAATAAAAACTAAACCAAAATGCTTAAAACCAAATTAAACTGCACAAAAACTAAAATTAAATATATCCATATTTTTTAAAACAGATCAAAACTAAACCCAACTCAACTTTTCAACATCCATATTCCGAGTCTATGCTCGTCCGTCACGACAAGCAGAGTGCTTGTCGGGTGCTGGCAGCCACAAATCTTTTTTTAATTAAGTGAAAATATTTTTATTTATTTACTTAGGTCCTTGATCAATTTTTTTGTTTGTTACTTGATATAAACTCGTCTTCTACTTCGTATAGGTCATTAGTTTAAGAATATATTTTATTTTGTCAAAATATCCCCTACAAACTTTTTAGTTTGTTCACGTTAATCCCTGTGCTTCACTTTTATATTTTTTTCTCACAGTTTGGTCATCAAAATCTGGGTAGAAATGATAGATTGAATTATATTATTACTAAAAATAAAATTATAGACTGATTTAGAGAACCAAATATTGAGAAAAGAACATGAAAGTGAAAAACAGGAACTAAAGTAAACAAACTAAAAAATTTGTAGAGAATCATTTTGACAGAACAAAATAAATTTTTGAACCATAGACCTAGACAAAGTAAAAGACGAGTTTATATTAAGTAACGAACAAAAACAAAAATTTGATCAAAGACCTAAGTGAATAAAGAAATATTTTCACTTAATTAAAAAAATTGACCGTTAGATCTTACAAGATCCAATGGCCAGCACTTCAGATTCAAGTTGCTTCAAAGCTGAAAATGAAACAGTGTAAGTGGGACTTTGTCTTCACATTCGTTCAACTCTGCATTAATTAAATCCAATTGGCCTTCAATTTGTTGACCCCGCTGTCCACTCCACTCGCCCACAATCCCAAACAAAACCACCATTGTCTATCAATATCTATGATCTTCCTTGCATTAAAACCATTTTCTTACCGACGTTTAAGATAAAGTGTTGAAAGTATTGAAAGTTGAAAGTCGAATCTGATAATGTTGTATCTGTCAAATTGTCAACCCACAAAAACAACAGCTCTGTGTTTTAAAGCAGTTCCAGAACCACCTTACAGACACAAAACCGACTTCAAATCTCCCGACCTTAGAAAGTGACACAACCCCCATCAGATTTGGGGAAAAGTCAACGACCCTTTATTTTCAAACTTCAACTTGTCCTCTCCAGCATATTTCAACAGCTTCACAGGTTCTTTAATTATGGTTCTCTTCTCTAGTGGGAGGCTCCGCCGTCCTCTGACTTCTACACTGCCATTGTCTCTTATCTCATTCAATCTTCAAATTTCTGTGCTTTAACTCAACACGTCTACGAGTTCCAAAAGTTTCCCCAAATAGAAGCTAGTTCTTGGAGAAACCATGGAGAAGCCCTGGTCTTTCTTCCATATAGTTAGTATCTTATCATTGTGTATTCTCCTTCTGTGTGAAATCTGTTTGGGTGTTGGGGGGATTTCTCCAGGGTTTCAAGGATCTCATATGGATTATATTGACGACAACGGCGTGTTTCTCGAGTCAAACAATGGAGAATTCGCCTTTGGCATCATCGCCAGTCAAAACGACAACACGTTGTTTCTGCTAGTAATTATCCACAAGGCCACTTCCACTGTCGTTTGGACTGCAAACAGATCACTTCCCGTTTCCAATTCTGACAAATTCGTGTTTGATAAAAACGGCAACGCCTTCTTACAGAGAGGACAAACCGTCGTTTGGTCCACAGGCACAAATTTCAAAGGGGTCTCTACAATGGAATTACAAGACACAGGAAATTTAGTCTTTCTTGGAAACAAAAACGACAGTAACGTAATCTGGCAGAGTTTCAACCACCCCACAGATACCTTATTGCCAAACCAGGAATTCACAGAGGGAATGAAGCTCGTCAGTGAGATTACCAGCGATAACACCTCATCCTCCACGAACTTGGCCTATATTCTTGAGATCAAATCTGATGACGCCATTCTCTCTGCTGATTTCCAAACTCCACAGCCTTACTGGTCTATGCAGAAGGATACCCGCAAAACCATTGATAAACATGGTGGTATGGTAACTTCAGCATCAATCAGTGAAAATTCCTGGAGATTCTTTGATAAAGACAAGACCTTGTTATGGCAATTCATTTTTTCTGATTATTCAGACACAAATGCCACGTGGGTTGCTGTTCTGGGAAGTGACGGGTTCATCACTTTCTCTGATCTTCAAAATGAAAGGTCAAGTGCTGTTTCTCCTACGAGAATACCACAGAACTCTTGCAGTACACCACAACCTTGTGATCCGTATAACATATGCACAGGTAATAGAAACTGTCGTTGTCCTTCTGTTCTTAGCTCTCGTCCTGATTGTAAACCAGGGAATGTTATGTCTTCTTGTAATCGCTCTCAAAGTTCTGTGGAGCTTGTGCAATCTGAAAATGGAATACACTACTTTGCGCTTGATTTTCTTCCACCCGATTCAAGAACTGATTTGAATGGCTGTAAAGCTTCTTGCCTTAGAAACTGTTCATGCCTCGCTATGTTCCATCACAAGAGTTCAGGGAACTGTTTTTTGTTGGACAGCATAGGAAGCTTCGAGACCTCTGACACAGAATCTGGTTTTGTTTCATACATTAAGATTTCGAGTGATGGAGGAAGCAGTAATAAGCACATTATAGTTGTCGTGGTCATCGTTGTATCAACAATGCTTGCCGTTTCTGTTGTTGTCTTCGTGGGGATTAGGTACCACATAAGAAAGCGAAGATCGCAAGAGTCTAATGGGGACAATTCAGAAGATGACATTTTCTTGGAGAACTTAACTGGCATGCCGACTCGTTTCACCTACAAGGATCTTGAAACAGCGACTAATAACTTCTCTGTGAAGCTGGGACAAGGTGGTTTCGGATCAGTCTATAAAGGGGTTCTTCCAGATGGGAAACACGTGGCAGTGAAGAAACTAGAAGGCATTGGACAAGGGAAGAAAGAGTTCAGAGCTGAAGTTAGCATCATTGGAAGCATTCATCATCACCATTTGGTCAGACTCAGAGGTTTCTGTGCTGAAGGATCTCACAGGCTTCTTGCTTACGAGTATATGGCAAATGGGTCGTTAGACAAATGGATATTCAAGAAAAGTGATGAAGAATCAGAATCAGAGTTCAGGTTGGATTGGGACACAAGGTTTAACATAGCACTAGGAACAGCGAAAGGACTGGCTTACCTGCATGAAGATTGTGACTCCAAGATTGTACATTGTGACATCAAACCACAAAATGTCCTTCTTGATGAGAATTTTCTCGCTAGAGTTTCGGACTTCGGTTTGGCCAAGCTCATGACGCGTGAGCAAAGCCATGTTTTTACCACTTTAAGAGGAACCAGGGGGTATCTAGCACCAGAGTGGATCACAAACCATGCTATATCCGAGAAAAGTGACGTATACAGCTACGGGATGGTGCTGCTGGAGATCATAGGAGGAAGGAAGAACTACGATCCTGCTGAAACCTCAAAGAAATCCCACTTCCCATCTTATGCTTTCAAGATGATGGAAGAAGGGAAGGTGAGAGATGTAATTGATTCAAAGCTTGGAATAGATGAAAACGATGAAAGGGCTCATAGTGCTGTTAAGGTTTCACTGTGGTGCATACAGGAAGACGTGTGTCTGAGGCCTTCCATGGCGAAAGTCGTCCAGATGCTTGAAGGTCTCTGTGCTGTTCCAAAGCCACGAAGTTTGTTTAAAACTGCTTCAGAATCTTCACACTACAGTGATGCTCGTCTCTCTGCAGTTCGGCTTTCAGGACCAAGATAACAATTAACAAAACCTTCTCTCCTGTTTTACCCTTGTCTAACACACAAACTTTCACGATTACATGCAAAGTTTGTATAGTATACTTTAGAGAAATACGGTTATTGATATTGTACAGGCAGCCATGTATACATGCTAAAAGCAACTTGTTTTTTTTTTTGGACAGAAAAGGAACTTGATTAACATCGGAAATCTGAATGACTTCCTAGTGAAGTTAAAAGATAGAATTTATTTGTTATGAGTTGGGCCTACACTCTTGGAGGTGAAGATTTAATTGGAAGCCCAATTTGAAATAAGAATTCATTTTAAAGCAATGAGTGCAAAATGGTCCTGAACCAACATAAACCCCTGTTCAAATGCTTATACAGTAGCATGTATAAGTTGAGCTTAAAGCTTCTCACTTCTTCCTTTTATTATCATCATTGAATCAAAACAAGGTGCTGAAAAGATTCTTTGTGTTTTTTAATGACTGACTAGAAAATTCACTTGGATGTCCATATCTCTTAAGAGAAATTCATTTCTTGCACTCATACATACATACATATATAAAGGGTTTTTACTAAAGACTATAAAGGGATTTTGTCTTCAACTATGCTTTTTACTAAAGACTATAAATGAGAAATCATTTTGCAGCATCTATGTATCTCACTGTGAATACAAGTAAAAACAATATTCAATTTCAAACTGAAAAGGTTCTCACGGTCTCATACTTCCTCTCCATTTATAAACTATAAGAGAAAAGAAGATAAAAGTGAAAAATAATTAGAATATCATTATGCAACACGAAAAAATTGCATACCAAATTTGAAAACCTTAATTACTGAGACAGAGCCCAAAGCCAAAGGAAAGCACACGCAAAATTTCTATCATGGAAAATCTGAGCAAATTGATAGGAGCATCAATGAACAAATTGTAATAATAGAAGCAAATACTCACGAAACTCACGAAAATTTTGTTGGTGAAATCTCAAAACTCGGTCCCAAATCTTTGCACAACTCGCTGCGATTGGTGCGAGAGAGAGAGAGAGAGAGAGAATGTGATTCAGACTACTATGCAGAGAAAGCAACATTCGAACCGAGACGGAAGAAAGAAGATCGTTCTGCTAGACACTGGTGGTAGAAATTTTAGGAGAAACACAGGTGAACGGGAAATTTGGGTTCAATTGTTTTTTGTTATTCATTTATAAATTTTTAATATATTTGCTTTATTCTTTATTCGTACATTTGCTTTAATCACTTAACTATCTATCAAAAATTTAGTTGTGCGTCTAAAATTTTAAATATAATGTATTTATATATAAAATAAAAACTAAAATCTTACCAAATCAAATGAAAATATAAAAGATTGCAATATTAAAAATTTTTATTGATAAAATTTAAATGCGTTTTACTTTTTTTATTATTTTACAACGTCTGTCGCAAAAATATGTTACCAAAAGTTTATACATTTTTTTAAATAGGTTGCAACATCAAAAAATGTTGCATAAAATTGTTGCTTGTGTCCTTCAAGTAGTATGCAATGCTGTAAAATCGTTGTCTATTTTATTAAATGCAATAATTTTTTAAATGTTGCAATTCAAAATGTGGCTAAAACCTCAAATTGTAGTGATATATAAAGGGTCGTTGACAATAAGAATATGTTTGAAGATTTTAACAATACAAGGCAACCATATAATTTTGAGTAAATTGTGATTTAGTTCTTAAAACAGTATTATTATCTCAATTTAATTTTTAAAAGATCAAATATTTTAATTTAACCTGTAAAAATTATTTTCATCTCAGTTTAATCTTTCGTCTTTAAATAACCAAATCATTTGTTGTTAAAAATTATTTTTCTTATTATCAAAAATCACTTTTGTAAATAGAAAGATTAAATTAAGATAAACACAATCTTTTAAGGGCTAAATCGAAATAACTAATCTTTCATAAGTTAATTTAAGATAATTGTAATATTTTAAAAATTAAATTAATAATTTACCTTTTTTTTTTTGAGAGAGAGGGGTGTATTGATGTTGTGAAGGAGCATGAATGGCTTGATTTGATTGGATTGGACTTGTGCCCAACTAAGCTTGCAACCCCTAAAAAGCATTATGAGTCTCTAGTTGTAGTTGCTGTTTTCCAAAGATACCAAAGACAAATAAAAAAAAGCAAGCTTTATATATAGCAAAAGCAAATACTCATCCTTAATTTCTAGTTGCTATGTGAACAATCAAGTTTTTTTCTTTTTCATTCTCAAATGAAAAATTAGGTGCAATTTGCTTTTCCTTCTTGGGGTTCTTACTTTTGGGCCATCAAACTCTGAGCTTCCATTTAATAAAAGGAAAAGCTCTATCCTTTTCAAACAAATCCACCGTCTCCTTTGATATATATGCTCATGAGATGTCAATTATAAGAGAGTTGTACTTCAATTAAATTATTATGCAAAAATAGAAAATGACAATATGTTTATTATTTAAACCTATATTGAATCCACTTACCTACTATTTTTCAACTTCTCCACTTTAAAACGCAGCACTTTGTTGAGTTTACTTGTAGATATGAAACAATGCATTCATTCACACTACACATCGATGTTCTAAAACTGGTGTACTAGTGACATAATAAACCCTTGAGATTTCAGCAGGTAGAATTGTTCATGGGCTAAGTTTGTTTATAATAAGTGAGATTTTCAAATTAACTCAATTAATTCACAAGGTTGAGTTGAGTTTTAAAATGTTGTTATTTAAATCGAATTAACTTAACTAATATTGGAACTAGTTGGTTCAAATTAACTTAACTAATATTAAAACTAGTTGGTTTGAATTAAGTTGATGAGTTGGTTTTTTCTTAATAATTAAAAAAAAATATCACATTGCTATTTTCTTAACGTTGTTAAAAATTGATTTTAAAATATAAGCTCAATTTAAAAATATTAAAAAATAAAATATCTTCATAATTTAGAATTTCGAGTTTAAATATTCAACTTGACATAAGTATTATACAAAAAGACTTTAAAAAAAGAAAGAGTAAATGATAAGTTAAGAAGATTGGTTTAAATTAATATAATTGAAATATCTTATCTCGTAATATTAACTGTTAATGACAAATTGAATGGAAATAAACACAAATAAATCCATTAACTCAATTTAACATGACCTAATTGAACAAATTGTGTTGATTTTAACAAATTATCATAAAATAAAATATCTCCAATAAACACGGGGACCGGTGTTTGTACATTATCCGCAATTGAAGTCATAAAAGGTGGTCCAAATATCATATGATTCTTGAAGCATGAGGCAACACAAGTATTGGGAAATAGTGGAGAAGATACAAAACAACCATATATGCCCAAAGTGCTTGTGGGTCTAAGCTTAATAAAATGATAGAGTCTTTGTGTCTTTATATTTGCCTCGCATCTAAGTCTTTTATTATATGATGAGAATTTAGAAGTGCTTAGGTCCAAACTAGGAAGTCCTCCGTTTCAAAATGGAATTGAATACACACAAAGTCATGCTTAAGAATCTTATCAATATCATCATCATCATCATTTATAAACACAGGTGGGCCACGTGTCCGTTGTTGCGATCTTACCTTCTTCTATGTCCTAAACTAAATAATTACCGGAAGACCCATGGATCAATTACCACTAAACTGATTAATTTCTAAAGAGAGTACTAGCTGTTAATGTCAAAAACTTATGTATGATTATGGTTGAAATGGGCAAAAGACATGTTATTGTGGAGAGAGACAATTGGGTGAGTCTGTCTCTTTGGTTTAGACGTACAAAACAAATGTCTTAATTAACTCAACGTCCCCATGATGGTTGAAGCATCTTATCTGCTAATTAATTATGTTTATCCATTGATTAACACTCATTTCTACAAAGTTTATGCCTCAAAATTCGGACTCTTAAGTCATGTTTGTGCACCATTGTCAGATTGTCTAGATTCAACGATCACGACAAGTGCGATTGTTAAATGAGCGCACGTCTCGTGTGTACTAATTAAAATATGACTCGCATCTTCTAAATCAAAACAATGTTTGAATGTTATTCTTTGAAAGAGTATTTCTAATGAATGAGTGTATAATGTTTTTTAGAACTGTGTGAATTGTATATTATTTAATGATTAATTATTAGCTTTTTTAATATGATAAATTTGTCATTGAAATAATGATATCTAAAATCTTGAATGATAATATCCATTTTTTGTTCTTTTTTGATACATTTAAAACAAACATATTCTTATTTTATAATTACATATGAAATATAATTTTGAGAAACGGTTTTTTTTTCTTTTAATAGGAGGATCTGTGTGAATTTATTTTGTGCCAATTTGATTCATGAAATTGAATTTTATTTGATTGTTTAATTTTTTTAAAATATATTTTAATGATATTTTTTAAAAAATTTTGTACTTTATTATCTTATTATTGAACAATTACGGTTATGTTACAACAATTTATTGTCATAAGGTTGTTAAATAAAAAATTTATATTTATTATTATTACCATCATCATCGTCATCATTACAGTATCATCAAATTTTATTTTTTGATGTATTCAAAGTCTCAGTCGAGTTAGTTATACAATTAACTTTCTTTGCATAAAATACATAATTGTTAAAATGCTGCTCTAAAAGGCATTTACCTATTCAAGGACTTTATTTAAAAATAAATTCATCACATCACCGACTGAAATTATAATGTAATTAATAGTACATATTTCTAATTATGTCCAGATCCCCAATAAAATAAAAATTTGGGAAATCTCAATGAAATACTATTTTTTTTAAGAGAATCTCATTGAATTTTTTTTATCACACCATACTTTATTTACATACTTTTGCTGCATCCACCTTTTAATTATCCACTATAAAACAAAACTCACTACATTTAAAATATTAATGCCCTTACTGTTACTCTGCTATAACATTCAACATTCGGATTCTTCCCATTAATAAATTAATAAAAATTAATAGTCATCGGTTCGAGTAATTCAATAATTATTACCGTTAAATAAAATCTTAAATTCGAATCTTACAAATAAATAAAATTAATGTAGAGAACCTTTAATCATTTAAACAAAAAAGAAACAAAATTAACAATAAAAAATTTATATATATACATATATATATTTATGGTTGTGGTTGTCCCAAATTTCTCAAAAATTACTATTTAGCCATTGTTTGCCACAAATCTTATCCTTTGTTATGCAACTTGGCTTTAAAGTGTGAATATATATATATATATATATATATAAACTGTCTTTGTCATTGGTTGGTTTTACAGTTCATTAAGCAAAGCAAGCACGTTGGATTAACCTAAAAGAAAATCACCAACATTAATTAATTTAAGTAATTTAGCATGTATTTTTCTTAAGTAATATATCAAGTTTTGTAAATAAAAAAAATTAATGCTGAGATAATTTTACATTTTTTATAATTTAAATTTATTTAATTCAAAATGGTATGAGTTTCAATAAATTTTTGAATGTTAATAATTTTTTAAGAAAATTATAAGAAACTGACTAATTTTCTCACTTTGAATATCGGGAATCTTATTGACGTCTCAATTGTCATTTATTAATTATTTATAATCTTATTTGCTTTTAATGATGCGAGTGAAAAATCAATTAGATTAATTGTGGAGCCAGCAACATAAAGGTTTTAATTAAACGCAACTTTTTTCTTAATTGAGTTGGAAAGTTGGTCCAACTTTATTTTCTTAAATTCCTTCTTTCACTTTTGAATAATTGAATTATAGACAGCACCACCATAGCTTTCTTTTCATTAATTACATGCCAAAAAAAAAAAGTTGATATAATCAAGTATATGAGCGGCAAGATTTTTATGTGATGATTAAATTAAATATATTAAATTTAGTTTTTATATCATATTCAATATTTTTAATAAAAATCTAAACAATTACAAAATTAAGATTCCTACTTTAATGAATAGTCATTATAAACGTTGCATTCTCCAGAATAATTACTATGGATGAACTAATTGTCCTTTTTTTTTTTCTCTTAAATTTCGATTAAACTTTAAATATTGCCACTGGACTCCCTTGACATGACTTGTAAATTGTTACTTGTTAACGTTTAGGTTTAGCCTATTAGTAAATTATTCATATATTATTCATAATTTCAAACGTAACTATGCACAAATATACTAATATAGTTGCTTGGCATATGTTGAGTTTTTAAGTTATTTCTAAATATTTTTATGATATAAAAATAATCTGTAGTAATTTTTATTGCATTCTGGAAATAATATAAGATTAGTAAAAAATAATTTAACTTCTCACTCTCTTACATACAATTTAACTTATGTTTTATATTTTATTTTATTTATCCACAAACATAACATTTTAAGACCAATGACCAAAAGGTTTTAAAATCATATAAAATAGTATAGATATTGATTTGAAAAACTAATCAATAAAAAAAAGAAATAATTAATTTAGATCTTATATTTCGATTTTGGAATATAAGACTCTTGTTTTCTTTACAGTATTTTGGTTATAAATTAATAAAATAAATAGTATATATACTTTACAAGTTCATAAGTAATTAACAAAAAATTATAAAAATTATAAATATATATAATGAAGTAAAAAAACTATTAATTTTCGATTCAAATTTATAATTTTATTTTGTACTAATTATAACTTATATATTTTTAATTAATTTTAATTATGTCAATAAATTTAATGTAATCTAAATATTTAAAGCACAAATTAACGCAATATTCCATTTTACATAGTCAGTTATGTCAACACCAACTAACTTACAATGGTAACTTACAATGGTTTTACCATGTGAGCCTATAATTTATAATGACCAAAATAATATTTATTTTACTCTATATTTGATTATTTTACTTCATATTATATTTGATTATTTTGATTATTATCAGTTTCAATTATACGTGATAAAACTATAGTGAATTAATAAGTGTTAATGTGTGCAAGATAAGATGTCATATTAAAATTTGTTGTTAGATCTTTAGACAATATTAAACTCAGAAATATAATTAAAATTAATTAAAAATATAATTTATAATTGATACAAAACAAAAATTTAAAGTTATAATTAAAATATGAATAAAGTTTAGAAAAATAAATATTACTTTTGCCTCCTTGAAAAAAGACAACTCAAATAGTGCAATGATGCTTGAAAATGAACTGTGTCTAATTGGTCGGTTGTCATCTTCAAACTCATTAAACAATACCGCTTAATAGGTTTTCTCATTACAATACCAATTCTTCGTATATCACATTCAGACACGATTTTAGACTTCAAATATTCTTTTTGCAAAGTATAGTTATTAGTTTTTTATTATAAAAAATTGCTAATATATATATATATATATAAATAATATCTTAATCTTTTATCTTTCTTTTAAATTTTATTTTAATTTTTTTTATTTTAAATATTTGATATTAATTATCTATGTTGCAAATTCACATTATTATTATTATTTTGGTCAAAATTATTAATTATTTTAACATAGTTGTCACTTTATTATTTTAATGTTACCATGACATATCCTCTTAAATATTGACTATATGTAAAATAGGATGATGTAAGTTGTCAATTTTATTAAAAGTGACTAATATTTTTGACATAAAAGAATCCAAATAGCATAAATTTATAATATAAATGACTAATATAAAATATTTGAAACAGAAGACTAAAATAAAAAATTAAAATACTATTTTAATATTTTTACCTACACCAATCTAAAATTTAAGAAACTGAATGGACCTTTATCTGTTTTGTCTGAGCACAAAAAGTTTTGTTCTGAAATCATTGAATTACCGGTAACAGTATAAAAAGTACAAAAAATAATACTTGGGAGTAAAATGAAATACCATTTTTTAAATTCATACTCCACTTGAATGTCGAAATCATTATGACTGCTGGATTTAGTACTGTATAAAAATTCACAAATTTAAAGTTAAATATAAGATGAGTATTTTGTTCTATTTTTTATTATTAACTCACACACATCAGTATTGAAATAATTAACAACACTCGAACTGTGCTATTTATCTAGTTAAATCTTCTTCCAATTCAATAATTTAGTTTCAAAATTCAAGAGTTTATTGCGTTATATTCAGAGCTTAAATCTTCATTCGTGGTTGGTATTAAATAAATAAGAAAAACAGTAAATTATTAATTTGATATTCTAAAAATTTTTAAAAGATAAAGTGTTTTATTTTTTTTTAAATTACACAATCTTAATTTTATTTCTTGTTTATCAAAATAATTTTTTGACAATTAAAAAATTAAAATTTGATAACACTAAAATTTGAAATTTAACAATGAAAAAAGTTAATTCAAGACAAATGTAATTATTTAGAGATTAAAGTAAAACATTTAATATTTCATCAATTAAATTAAAATAATTGTAATTTTGTATATACTAAATTAATAATTTACTAAAAATGACAAAAAACAAGTCAATAAAAGAATAAAAAAAAAGTACTGGACATGAGTGATAAGGATAAAACTGAAAACTGAAAAGGAAAACGATCATTGAAAAATATGAGCAGAACAGCAGCAACATTTTCCAAAAATAACATTTAACCGTAGAAGAAGGAAGAAAATCGCTGTAATTATCTAATATTGAAAAAATTTAGTTTCAAGAAACATTTTTTTATATTTAAATATAAAAAATACAGTCTTGATGGTAAGTTACCTTTTTTTTTTTGGACAATGATAGTAAGTTACTTATAGTTATTTAGGAGGTCGTATTTTTTTCGTGAAAACCGTATGTATAACCGTATGACTTCCTGTAACCGTATATTCTCTTTCTTTCTATCTGACTCTCCATTTTCAGACAGCGACCTGAGTCCTCACCCGCAATTGGATTTGAAATCCGCTGCTATAAAACACCTCTCACTGGTTCAAATTTCAAAATTTAGGGGAAAAAATGAAGTAAATAGATAAACCACCAGAGCCATTCGCAGTTTGAATCTTTCGGATCTTGTTGTTTTTTTCTCAGGGTCGGGTCCTCCGATCGTGAAGTCCATCCTCATTGCTGTTCTCGCGTCTTTGCCTCCCTTTTCTCTGGCAGATCTCCTGGGTCCTCTGCAAATTACTGGTTAAACCCCAATTATTAAAGCTATTCGCGGTTTCATGGCATTTTGACTATCGTTTACTTTACGAGGTAGCGAGGACAATGTGGAATTTTACTTGTCAACTGTTGAGTTCGTGGCAAACTGTTCGGAACTGAAAAATATGGAAAAAAGTTTTTTCTTTTTGGGTTCTATTTTATATTTCTTCACATTCCAGTTATGATGTCCTGAACTTGCCTTTAGTAGTCCGTAGATTTGGTTGTTTTATTTGACCCCGATTTGCTTGCTTGGGTTGGAGGCTTGTAGTCATATTATTTTTAAACTATTAGAGGATTAGTTCGTATCCAAGTGTTTTCTTACTTGAGTGCCTGTGCTTCATTTGGTTCCTCAGAAAATGCAACAGAAAGTCAATTTAGTGCTTTAGATTGGGTCTCTGTCCTTTGAAGCTCGGTAGATTTCTTTGTCTCTCTTTATAGTTTCTCTATTCCCATTTTGTCCCAATTTATCCTCTTTGCTCTTGGCAACCAAACTGAGATTTGATTCTTCTTTTTCCCAATAAAAATTGTGTACCTTACTGATTAATTTCCATGCCTTTGATCCCGTAAATAACTTCAGCGGTTCACTCCTACCTCACAGGTGTGTTATTATGTGATCTCTCCCTTTTCTTTCTCCTTCTAGTATGTAAGTTGCAATTAGACCTAATGGCTCATGAGTCTTCTTTCTGAAGAATGGTAGTCTCTTTGTGGTTTTTGGTTGTATAACAAAATCCAGGGTGGGAATGATATGGTCAAATGTATGCAAATTTGAAGATTTTGCCTAATCACTTGTTAAAACGGTCCTGGTTAAGATAGCCGAAGGTGAAATTTATTTACAAACACCAGACGATTGGTGAAACTTGTTCCATGAGAATATAAATTCTAGCCCCGTGGTTTTTCTTGTTTTGAATCATCTCTAAGTCGCAGTTCATTGTTTGTATGTAACTTGTAGCTTGGTGTAAATGATGGATCCGCGTTACCTTTCACCAGCTGATGGGCTTGAAGCAGTCCCCCAAAATGGTGTTCATGCAGAACCTTCTAACTCTGCAAAGGATGGCTTTGTCTCAAATGATATTGACCCCAGTGTATCTGAAATTACTGAAACTGTAACTTCAAATGGAAATTTTGAAAACAATGTTCCGTTGGACAACACTGCCACTAATAACTTATCTGTGGCAGAAATTAAAGAGGAGTCAAATCACAGCACTGTCAGCAACAATGTGACAGTTTCTAAGGTAAGTGACATTTCTTTCCCCTTCAGTTGTTTCGTTAAGTTATTTTACATTATTTGAGTCTCATTATAAGTTCCTATCCTAGGACGAGGAAGTGAAATTAACTGATCAATTAGAGCAATTAAGAACATCAAAGGGTCCTGTCAAGAACAAGAATGTGAAGCCCTCTGGTCCTAAAGGTGTCATTGCAAGTGGGAAGCAAAGCAAGGATGGAAAGGATGAGGAGACACAATCTGCTGCTCCAAATGGTTCTTTGGCTTTAAACTCTCGACAGCCCATTAAAAGCAGATCATTCAATGACCGGAAGCCTCAAATGTCCAAGGTGCACTTCCTTGTTATCTTAGCTTACTTCACCTAATCTTTGCCTGAAATAGTCTGATAATTTTGCCTCCCTTTGTTTCTTCTTCTTCTTTTATTTTTTAATACTATTTCAGCACTAATTTGGGCAATCCCTGATAGTTTTTGCACCTGATAGTTTTTGCACTTTGTTTTTTCAGCACTCTGAAAAGTCTGATTCAGCATCTTCAAGAGCACCCATGTACGTAGCTTGCATTGAATTGTCTATGGCAGTATATGCTGCTTGAAGAATAAAGATTTTCATGTAAATTATCAGCTTTTGTAATTCTCTGACTAATGGCTGATTTATTGGATACAGGGAGAATATAAAACCAAAATCATTGAAGAAAGAGAATCCTGATAAGGTTCAAGGAGAAGCACAGTCTACTTCGTATCCTTCTCTTTTGTGTGTCTTGATTTCCCTTGTGGGTGGAAATGGTGTACTACTTCGGGTTTTTTAAATTTTTTTTATCTAGTAAGTTTATTTTATGTGTGATGATGTTTATGATTACTGCTTATCCTTAATCCACTTTCTATAAGTACTGCTGCAGGAGATGCCAAATCTCGCAAGATGGGGACTCTTCCAAATTATGGATTTAGTTTCAAGTGTGATGAACGAGCTGAGAGAAGAAAAGAGGTAATTAATTAATAGTTTTGTTCCCATCTATAATGTTTTTGTGCAGGTTTATCTTGCAATTAGTTTCTAGGTTCAAAGAGAATTCATATTTTGTTGGACAGTTCTACTCGAAGCTTGAGGAGAAGATTCATGCGAAGGAAGTGGAGAAGAGCAGCTTGCAAGCAAAAACCAAGGTGATAGTGTTTGATATTTTAGGTTGAAATGCAACTGGTATATATTCCCTTTAATCACATTAAACTTCTTTTACAGGAGACCCAAGAAGCTGAGATAAAGATGCTAAGGAAGAGTCTAGCATTTAAAGCAACTCCAATGCCAAGCTTCTACCAGGAGCCACCTCCTCCAAAGGTGGAGTTAAAGAAGGTGGGCTTCTTTTTGTGTATGCACACGAGTCAATATTTTTGTTTGCTCTCAAACTATATTTGATATGGGTCTGTGCATGTGTTTGTATGGATATGCTCCTATGTGAATGTTGAACTGCACAGACGTGCACACATCTGCATTGCATATGGCTTCAGAGAATAATCAGAGCATATAAGGATGAAAACTATATTTGATATGGGTCTGTGATGGTTTGTATGGATATGCTGCTATGTGAATGCAGAACTGCACAGACGTGCACACATCTGCATTGCATATGTCTTTGGAGAATAATCAGAGCATATAAGGGTGTTCTGAAAATTTATGTATGCTGAAGATGATAAAGGATGAAAATGTTTCAAATTATGGAGGTTGGGTATATAGTTATGGCATTGCTATGGAAAGTTGGTTTCTCTGAGGTTGTTGGACCAACATTTGTAGGATGTAGAAATAAAGGATCCTGTATTTATGCAAATGATAAGTTAAAAAATACTTGTGTATTGAAGTCCTTTCATTTGGTAAGTCTGACTGTTCATTTTACAAAGTTAGTTACTATCTATCGATTGGAGTATTGCCTCAACTATTGCAATTAGCTGCTTTTGTTAATCTTTGTGACGAACAGATGTGGATTGTGATTTTGTGATTTACATGTGTGATGTTAAGTAGATTTGTTAACTTTTGATTACTAGAACCAAACTATACGGCTATTTCACTTATATTTATCTCTGGGTGAATTAGCTGATTGGATGCAGGTAAACTGATTTTACTGGATGGATTTTGGAAACTTATCCTCAGATTGCTACATGGTTTGATGGAGTGTTAATTTTGTTGATCCTTGCTGTATCTACTTTATCGCAATGAATATCTTAATGTTGCATGATTAAAACTGTAAGCTTTTCTAATGCCTTTGTAACTATAAAATAATGCTGTTTGCTGCTATCTGAATGTGGCTGTGCCTATGAAGCGTGAACACTTCAAAGATCAGCCATCTCGTGTCCAATGCTTGTGGTCACTCATATCAGTTCTTACTTCTTAGAGATGTAGTAATTGTGCCCGACACAAGATCTTCTTGAGAGCTTCTACCTGTTATCTAGATCATCGATATTTTTTCTCGTGCTTTATTTTAACAAATTTGGTCTTGTTATTTGAAACTAAATGTTCTGGCCGTTGGACATTACTAATGTAGATACCAACTACAAGAGCAAAATCTCCCAAGCTTGGTCGAAGGAAGAACTCAACCAACGAGTCAGATGGAAACCCTCACAGCGGTGCTCGACAAGGTCGTTTAAGTCTGGATGAGAAAGTGTCTCAGAGCAACCCCACTAGGGGAGTGACTAACGTCCATCAAAAGAAGCCCCAACGGAGATCACTTCCTTCTCGAATGCCTTCTCAAAGGACCAGTTCTTCAAAGGCACTGAATGATGAAAAGACCTCCTTATCCGATGAAAGAGGGGAAGAGAAATCTCAGATGGACGTGGCCAGTGAAGAGAGTGGTACCTTGTCCCATGACACAAATGAAGTTCCATCTGTCATTGAAGAGCAAAGTGCAGTTCCCTTAGACAAGCAAGTTGAAGCAGAGTCTCATGTAAATGGTGACGTAATGCTTGAAGAGCAACCTCAGCTTGCCTTGGTACAGGAACGTATAGCAGCAGAGCATTAAGCAAACAGAAGGGAACAGAAGCATATGTTGATTTTCAGAGTCGTGGAGTCATCTCCTGGAATGGTAACTAAAGGCATAAGCTGAGATTATTCGTCAGTGAAGGCTTGAAGATTTGCATTATATGGTTTGTAATGTCTCATGTCTGTCATCTTGTCCATAGCAGCGTTGTTTATTTTATGTGCTTACTCTTCAAGGTTGCTGGATTTGTAGTTATGAATGTCTCTCCTGCTTGCAGAAATGTATGTAACTGTTTCCCAAGTTATTGTGGCTTATGTTTTCTTAGTATGCAGCAGCTGCCTGTTCTGTTAAGTGAATATCAAGGAAAGTTTCGAGGAGGTTTGGCATTGACTGGTTGAAGTTTCAGGCCTTGCTTTGTTGTAACAATTGGCCATGTCACAAGCTGCTTGTGTTTCTTACACCCTTTATGCCATGCCTGTCATCCGCGTCTCAAAGCAGATGTACTGAAAAGTGTTTTTTTTTAAAAAAAAAAAAAAACTCAGTTACATTAGATTGGGATTGGAGATATGATACAAGTGTGTTGTATTGTATCTCCTTGCGTTAATTTTTCACTTGGAGTTGGAAGTTGGAACTTGCCTATCGGTTTTATGTGGCACACAAAGCTTTGGGGTTCCCATTGCAAGTAAGTTACATGGACTAAAATGCATACTAAAATATAATATTGCTGCATTCCCTTTTCTTTTCAATGCCTCCCAATCATTACCAAACGTGCCCTAAGTATGTGTTTTCCAACTTATTTTGAAAATCACGTATGATGTGCTATAAAGTTAGTAATAAGAATCAACACTGTTGAAGGATATCAAAAAAAAAAAAAGAAAGAGATGAATGGCCACAATGAAATTTAATGTAAAAGTTTAAAGGTTCAGAACAATATTTGAGCCATTAAAAAAATACTAAACTATAAATAACAAGACAATCATCTTATCATAATATCTTCTAATATGAAATAAATCGAACAAAAATATAATCGACAATCTACCCGTGCGGCCGTGCCCATAAAAGCCTTTAAACATAACGCTATCGAATCAAACAAAAGAAATAATACAATCAAACCGTGTTGAGGTAAATATCGTTCTTCTTCTTCTTTTTTTTATTTTTTTGGGTCAGGATATCGTTCTTCTAATTTTATATGTTTTAAAAGGTTAGTTCATGCCTAGCCCATCTAAACCTCAGATAAGCATGCCAAATTAAAAAAAAAAAAGTAACCCGACTAAAAAAAAAGTTGCAAATTTTATAATCCAACTTCTCTTTATTAAATTAATCAAAGTAAATCGAGCTAACTCATTGATATTAATTGATTAAAGTGATTTGATATTTACTTTCTTTAATCAAAATAAATTGAGCTAACTCATCAATATTAGTTGGTTCAAGTGACTTAATATTCATTTTCCTTAATCAAGGTCTTAGATTCAAATCTTGTATTGAATAAAATCAATATTGTGAGAATTTTTACATTTTTGTGGTCTAAGATCCAATGAATTTCTAAATATTAGTGACTCATATATATATATATATATATATATATATATAAAACCGAGTCAACTCACGTAGGATTCTAGTGTATTTTTTCACAGATTCCAGCTTCAACCCCTCGTGTGTAAGAGCAAGGCAGAGAATTGGATTAGGTTGCTAGGTGTGAATGGTATCTTCACCTAGTTATATGGGTCATGTATTTTTTTTTTGTTGTTTTTTCCTTTATGTCAGGAGATGCATTCCATTTGTTCTTATTCTTAATATCTCTAAGACGTTGAAAATATCTCAATGCTGCATCACTCATCAGCAACTATTGGTGGCTAGTATTCAATACGTTTAAGTCTGTTTCTAAAATCGACACAGGGTCCCCCTGACAAACAAAAAAGTCACACTGGCCCTCTATTATTGCTATTTCTCTCTCCCTCTCTTATTTGATGAAATTTCAGAGCAAGTCAATGGATTGAAGAGTTATTTCAAGTCCCTTCTCATAAATCTCACCTTATCTTCCCAGCATGTATGTTACTTTCAAGTTTATTTGAGTATTAAATCTGAAACAGTCAGCAATAAAGATTATATACTCTGTTACTAGGACTAGAAGCCTGGGAATACAGAAGACCAATCTGGTGATAATCTCTGTGAAGTGTGATCACAAAAAAAGCAAAATATCCTTGTGTTCCTTTAACCAGATGATGTGGAGTTGTGTCAGAAGTCTAAACCATGATGATTGACAAAGTAGAAAATATAATACTTTTACATCGCTGGAACCATTATAGATTTCCCTGCGAACATCATAAGGCTTTTTATATAATAGGGTGGTTGAATGGATGCTTCTATAATCAAACAACCTCAATATTTTATCCAAAAACATATATAAAAATTAAAAACACATTGACATATCATGTTTGGATGCAATAGCAATCTACTCTCTCATAAGATTAGATATGCTCTCAAGGATCCACAGCCACACCCACCAAATTCATCACAAATGACCAAGCGGGCCCTCAATCGGGCTTGCGTGCGATCCACACTCAACATAAACATATTATGCCTATTTCACACCCAACTTTCCCACCTTCTGTTTAAAGGAAGCCTCGCAATAATGTTGGACATCAATTATTGATTTACATGACAATGCATGTGATGTTCATGTGCCGTTCTGTAGCCTGACAATATTGTCTATTAACCTAACCCACCTAGCCTTGGAAGTTTCAAGCGAACACGTCACATTGAAATAACATAAGGAATGCATGGTACGTGAAAAGAGACAGTGATATTTAGAACAATTTCTTACTATTTTTTTTTACTTCACTCATTCATAGTCTGAGAAGCCGTAAATTAGAAGTAAAAGAGGATCCCAGATACATGCAGATGGAAGATAACAAAAATTTTATTCTTCTTTTTTTGGGGGGACATAACATATGTTTTATTCATTAGTTTCAATAACATAACACACATCACAAAGGGCAGATATCAGTATATTACAAAACATAGATGTTGCAGTTTACAGTTCAAAAAAAAAAATGAGGACTAAAAAAACAAGGGTTTGGTATGTAAAAAACAATCCTCCTCAAATAGAGGATTGTCATGGCAGACCTGTATAACTCGCTGCCATGGCCAAAGCCCTTGGAACACAAGTCATCATCTAAACTCCGAACTGCCAACTGCATCCAGGATTACAACACCATGAATTCTCCAGCTTGAACTTGAACCTGCCCTTTGAGTAAAACTAAGACCCCAAACATCACGTGCACAACCAAGTTTAAAAACGTGAAAGATTTATCGGGAGGACTCTGGAACAGATAGCTGCAAAAGACTTGAGAAGGGAACTAAAAGACACACATGGTGGCAAAACCAACGAAAGCTGAGCTAAAACCATCGGGTGCCAACACCACTAACAAAGAACCCTAACTCCAGAACCCGGTATCTATGTTCACAGAGATATACAGCCATTTAAAAAGATGGTGTCCCATTCACAGGAGCCAAAAAACTTTGAACAGATTCCCAATTGAAGGAAATCTGCAAAAATTAAAAAAATAAATGACCGTATGCTCTGGAAAAAGGGAACCAAGTCACTGGATGACTAAAGACCCACAGTTAATGGACCCAAAAACTACTGTGCAAAACTAATCTTAAGAGTTGCTGCCTATTTTGGAGTGAGTGAGATTAAGTCTTCCTGCTCAGGAGAGGATGTCACACCTCCAGAGAAATTCCACAAGCATGTCAACGGATCTACTGCTGATTGCATTGCAGTGCTGGATATTTAATCCTAAAAGGGTCTGGCCCAATTTTATCAAAGCAGACAGGCTCTTATCTGAAACCAAAGAGCAACATGACAAAGAAATGATCTGCAAATTGACCTGGTCCACACTTGCCAGGGCTGCAATCCCAGCATCAGTGATTGTGCACTTGGAAACATCAAGATCAGAGAGCAATGGGCAGTTTCCTGCAATTGCTATCAAGCTAGCATCACTGATTTTTCTACAGCCATCAAGATTCAACATCTCAAGAGTCCAACCATGCAGATTCACCATTGATAAAACTACTCTGTCAGTCAGATTCACACAGCCACTAAGATTAACCTTAACCAGACCAGCCTCAGAGCATTCAAGCAGTGGAAGAAACCCAGCATCGGTAACTCCCTCAAGTCCACTCAATTCAACATGCTGCAGCTGAGGGCACAACTTCCCTAGTATAGCTAAGGTAGCATCACCAAATCCAGGGCAGTTACGGATTATTAGAGACTGCAGTGACTTGCAAGGAGACACCTGAGGCAATCTCAAATGAAGATCTTTGATCCCAAAGCAGCTTATCAGAGAAAGAGACTTCAATTTTGCACCACAGTTAATAATGGTACCAAACAACCCAAATTGGGTGATCCTGTGGCACTCCTCTAATTGTAGGCTCTCAAGTGATAAAGCAGCTTTGGCAAATGATAATAATCCATTGTCCGATAAAAATGCACATTTACGCAAGTGGAAGTGCTTGAGATTTGGACAGCCCTTTCCAACAGCTTCAAGTCCAATATCTGTAACTCCTTGGCAGGATGCAACTGTGAGTGACTTCAGCTTCTGCAACCCATGACCATTACCCATGACCCAGACCCCCCTCTCACTAATATTTGATAGGCTTGTTAGAACAAGATCAGTAACTGCCTTGCCATAATGTCCAATAACAGACAGAGAGAGATCAGAAATAGACAGTGCCTGGAGCTTCACCTTTGTCAGGACAAAAGAAAGTGAAGTAAACAGGCCAGCAATTCCCTGATCACCAACTCTAGAGCAGTCCTTGATTGATATAGACCTCAGATTGGGGCATAATTTTCCAATTGCTTGTAGACCTTCATTACCAATATTAGGACATGATTCTATTGATAACTCTGTCAGATTAGGGCAGTTCTTCGCAACTGCAATCAAGGCCTTGTCAGAAATTGTGGGACACTTGGAAAGGTCAAGCTTCTCTAACAGATGGCATCCATTAGCAATCTCCATGAGGCCTTCATCACCAACGGTAGCAATATCCCACAGAGAAAGACCCTTTAAAGAAGGGCATCCATGGGCAACTGCCTTAAGACCTAGATTGGTCACCCCATGATCTGAATTGCTTCCATGGATTGAAAGTTTCCCCAGTCCTCCACGTGAAGCAGTACCAACAGCAATGGCAGCAAGTCTAACATCTGTTGCCTTCTTACCTACCAAGCTTCGGGAAAGGTATCCATTGCCCCCAAATTCTAGATCATCTGCCTCCTTTTCACTAAACTCGTTCTCATGTCCAGAAATTTTGTTGCTGCTGATTTCATCCTTACAAATACTGCTTAGAAGCATAAGCCAGCGCTTGGAAACACAAGCACATGCACTCCTTTCTTGGCCAACAGGCAACCTTCTGAATATCTCGAAGAGGCATTCATCTGGCAAAGATTCAATAGATGTCTCCTGCTTCTGCTCAAACCATTCTTCACTGAAAACAAATGGAGCAGTGATGCGAGACCTCTTACGAGGAGGAAAATAAATATCAACATGGTTGCCAAGAGACAATAAGAGATTAGATTCCTTGGGATTAGTGTATATTGATCCCCCAGGGCAAAAATCATCACCTCCTGAAAACCATAAACATATGCAAGGTCAGGGAAAAAATTTAAAAGATAAAAAACTTTAAACTTTGCGCAAACAAAGATTGGGCAGCCATGTAGATTTAACTAAGTATGTGCAAGACAGAAAGTATATGTTCTATGACTAAAACAATTGAACAAGCAACAAAGATTTGGATCATCTTTCAACAAAAACTACTAATCTCAAAGACGTACTACAATAACTTACTCGAACAAAGTAATTTTCTCCCAATCAAAAAAGGTTCATTTTATATTAAATATTAAAACCAATCTCATACCATAATATAGATTATAAGCCGAAGCCCTTACTATCCCTCATCAGGTCCACCAAGGTAACAGGTCTTATCATGAAGAAGCTAAATAATCAAATCAATCCCAGCAAGAAATTAAATTTATGATTGGAAAACCAGCATGACAATCAAAACCTCAATTATCAACTCACGGAATCTCCACATAGAAATACCTCAGCAAGCAAGAAAATAAACCTAAAGTAACTAAGACAGACGCAGTAAATGACTGAAAAGTGAAAACATCGCGGGAAGCAAATTATCCACATGATCAACTACTATGATTCAATCCCAGCGCAAAACGAAACTAAGAAAAATAGAGATAAAGTTTTTACTGGATCTCCAAAATCTAAACAACCGATATCCACAGAATTTCAAGCTAGACATACCAGCTGAACCCATGAATCAAACAAAGTATGACTAGTCCATGAACTTACCGGTAAAGCCGATGACTTTGGACATGGGTACAGCTCAACGAACCCCGGGAGGTCAAATCTGCACTGGTTTCCACCAAAGAACCCTCGAAAGAAAGCAAAAAAGATAGCGAAGAAGAAGATTATGGCGTGAATTGCGATGTGGTATGATTGTTCAGAGCAGGAATGCATGAGATGAAGCAGATCTAGAAGATCATGAAAACCCTATTAGATAGGGCAAAAAAGAAAGGGGAAAGAGGAATTGGGAGAAGAGAAATGAAGGGTTGAAGTTGGTCAAAGTGGAGCTTTTATCGCAAGCGGAGATAGATTCCGGTACGCGACAATACACTGAATGGTACCCACATGCAATGTATCTGCGCATAGAAGTGGGGTTTCTTTGTAATATTCTCCCACCAAATGAAAACCAGAAACCAGACAGCTTAGGATGACGTGGTTTTGATTCTCCACTTTTAATATCATAATAATCAATAAAAATTAAACCGCTAGTTAAATTATAAAAATACTGATTCACAATTTATTAATTTAGTTGTATTTGAATTAAAATTAAAATTAATAATAATTAAATATATATATTATTTTATATATTAAAAAATATAATATAATAAATTAATAAATATTTTTATATTTAATTTTAATAAATTTATATTATACATATATGTGTGTGGTAATTATTTTTTTATTTTTTAACAAACAAATATTATTATAAAAAAATAATTAAAAAATATAAAATATTAGATAAAATAAAATAAAAACTTGTTAAATTATGAAAAATAATTATATTTTATAAATAATAAATTTTTTCTTTTTAACAACAACCAATTTAACATGTTTATCAATTTTTATTTGATTTAATTGGTTTTATAATAATTTTTTATTCTACTAATTTTAAATATTGATCAGATCAGACTAATAATCAATTATTAGTTCTATCGATTGAATCAGTCAATTCAATCTGATTTTTAAATTTATGAAAATAATAATTGGTCACTTTTGGTATTTGACAACAATATTATATTTTTATAATAAGTAATTATTGATTAAAAAAAAGTAATATTAAAACTTGAAAGTTACACAACTTTTTTTCACGGAGAATGACATATTTGCATTGTATTCTTAAGGGGGTAACTTAAAAAGAAGCTAAATTCATACATGAAAAGGAAATTGTGGGTGACAACTAACAAGTCTTTGTTTCTTCTCAAATTGGTATGTGAAAAGCGGAATCCATAAAATTTAGATCATAGTGAGAGAACAATGGGATTTTTCATACAACTATTATAACTTAGACAATTAATGTTAAGAATTTCTAGAAAAAAGTATTATTATATTTTCAAAATATTAACCATTATTTGAACTTTTAAAATTAGCTACTGCTTCCCTCGTAGTATTAATCAGTTTAAATTATTAATTAGTGTTTGAATTGATTTAAAGTCCCCATAATTTGTTTTTCTGTTCTATGTTCAATTTATATTGTATATTAATCTTAAATACGTTTATAATCTTAAGTCACTAAATTATAATTAGTTAATAAATAGTGTGATGAATTTGACAAATGACCCTATAATTAAATCATTTTTATCATGTATATATGTTTAAAAAAAAAAGTTCATTATACTTTAACTAGTAACTCAAGTCTTAAAAAAAAAGTAGAAAATTGAAAAAATAGTTCTTTTAAAAATATAACTTTAAAACGTAATTACCAATTATATCTTGGTGGAAATAATTAATGTTTTCAACTGATTTAAACAAGAGATTTCATTTCTTCTTTTTTTAAGGAAGCACTAATAGAAGATGATTAATTATAATGATTTTGTTATTAGAGTTTTATCTTAAGCAATATAACATTGTCTGATTAGGTGTCACGTGACACTCGTACATGATCATACAGTGTTGAGCCACTTAGCATCAATGTTTAGAAAACTATATATGTAATATCCCAAGAATTTACATGAATATTTAAAATCTACTTGAAGTTTATTGAAAAAAAAAATTTAATTACATGAAAAATGTTCTTTTGAATTAGTGAAGGAAATTTGGGAAATTTTTACAAATTTTCAACGGCTAAAGTGAAAAGAAAGAAAATATGGAGTACTTTTGAGAAATGACCTAGTAGGAACCCGAGAAGAAGAATAGAGCTTATGGGAATGAATTATGAGTCCGGTACCAAAAGGATGATGGATTCGAGTTTAAAGTAGAGTTTGAGATTTTGAAAATGACTAAAGTGAAATAAGAAAATTTGTGGGGCACTTAGGATTTAGAAACACCCGAGGTGAGATTTTATGAATTTGTTTTTACTAGTCTTGACTGAGGGTCAACTAGAGAGCAAGTGATAATTTTACCTCGAGCGAGTATATAGGTGGCCTCACCTATTTTTCCTCATTTTCTCCTTTCCTCTCTTTCTCTTCACCTTCTCTCCTCTCTTTCTCTCTTTCTTGTCTCTACCTTCTCTCTCTACACTTTAACTCCACAACCGGACTTTGGAGGGTGGATCTCGGGCTACGGTGCGAGCCTCTAGAAGCTAAGCAACGTATGGAAAGCAAGGAATCGAGGTAGAAATTTATATTTCTTAAGCTTTTCCCTATTTTATAGTTTTAAGGAAGTTTGGGGTAAAAATCGAGATTCCGGCTTCGTTCCTCAATTAAAATTGGTACTTTTGGTGTCTAAATGCTCCTTAGACATTAAGGGTGAGATCCCATGGAAGAAATCATGGAAAACGATGGAGATTTGGCCAGATCTGAGCCAAATCCGAGAGGAATCGCGAAAGGTCGCGATCGTGGCGCCCACGCACCAAGGTTCAGAAGGTTTTGGGGAAGAAGAAGGGCTTGGCGCCCAGGCGCCAGGTGTGGCGCTTAAGCGCTAGGCTTGTGTTGACGCCCAGGCGCCATATGTACCAAAAAACCTTAGCTTATTTTCAATCTGCCATAACTTCTTCATCCAGACTCCGTTTTGGGAAAACTTTATATCGTTGGAAAGATCTTTGAATCTAGTTTCCAATGGTATAAGTTTCATTTAGATATTCATTACCAGTTAGAAGTTATAACTTGAGATGTAAGTAAAGGTCGAGAGTAGTGATAGAAAATTTCTCTATTTTGTAACCCTAATGGTTTTTACCTGGTTACAATAGGGATGGTTGAGGCACAAGGTGGGAGCACCGAGAGCGTGGAATCCAGGTGAGTAGGCAACCTTGCAAAATTAATTTACTAAATTAGTCAAAGCACAATATAAATCTCATTTGCATTATTTGTGAAATTGAGAAGATTACCAGTGTATGTTCAAGTTGAGAAAAATTACAATATCATTGGGAATTATTTTATTACCTTTGTGAATTGATTTCTCTAGTTGACTAAATAACTAGATGTGGTAGTTCCTTGAATAAACTGGAACACTTTGTAAGTGAATGACCTTACTAGACTAATTTGATATTATTAGACAAAGTACAACATAAGTCTCATTTATAATATTATTGAAATGTTAAACAATCAATCTTTCAATTGACAATATATGATGATTGCTATGATTGATGATAGAAATTCAAAGGAATAAAAGTATGTGTAAATTAATTTATTTTATAGTAATTGTATTGTGATAAATTCTCACTATTTTATTGATGAGCAAAAGATCTACGGGATCTAATACACGAGTTTGAAAGGGTTAGAGTCTCATACTACTCGGTGTATAACTGTGAAAATCTATGCACGAGTTTGAAAGGGTTAGAGTCTCATACTACTCGGTGTATAACTGTGAAAATCTATGCACGAGTTTGAAAGGGTTAGAGTCCCATACTACTCGGTGTATAACTGTGAAAATCTATGCACGAGTTTGAAAGGGTTAGAGTCTCATACGACTCAGTGTATAACTGTGAAAACCTATGCACAAAGAGTTTGAGGGTTAAATTTCCAAGTCACTCGGTGCAAGTATTTATGACACATAATGCAAAGTGATTGAGGGATTTATCACCTAAGAAATCATACGCAAATTCAAACAAATGTAATACTATAATTATTTAAAATAAATGATAGATTTATTGTATTAGTAAATGTGGTATTTGTGCTTGTGATATTTTCATGTACAGTTGTTTACTCACTGAGTTTTGATTAACTCACACTCTCTATGATTATCTTTTCAGATACAATGGTTGAGGAGGAAAATTTATAGCCTTTAAGGATATACTCCATTTTTGTCTGGTAAACAAATAAATGTAGATTTGGTAAGGATCAGGAAATGCTCTGTAATCTATTAGGTCAGCTAGGCTTGGGAGGTTGTATAGTACTGTATAGTATATGAATGTTGAACATTTTCTGAATATGTATACAAAATATTTTTCTTGAAACATTTATGATTCACATAATTATGGATATTAAGAATATTCATAGAGATTAAGGGGTACCACGTAGGTACACATTAGGTATTTTATGTTTACCTCACATGTAAATTTTTGGATGTGACAAGATAGATCATTGAACTGGTCAATACATCAGTTCAATAGTCAATGGTCGGACCGTAGTCAAATTGATAATTTTTAAAATATATTAAAATATTTAAATATATAATTAATATATATTAAATATTAAAATATATAATATATGATATTAAAATATTCAAGGTATATTACAAATGTATATTTATACCAGTATTAAATCTTTTTTTAATAGTTTAATTTTTTTGAGATTTTTTTAAAAATACATAATAATATTTAGTAAAAATTAAAAAAAATTCAGAAAAAATAAACCAGTTAAATTGACTAATTTTATCAATTTGATTGATTTTTTATCGATTTAAATATTTATAAATTATTAGGTCTAAATCAAATCAAATATCTAATCAGTTCACCAAATTTTTAATTGGACAAGCCGATTTAGTCAGACTATTTAAACCATACTTACCACCCTACTATCCAAATATACAGTCATGTGCAATTAAAATATGCTTGACCATCCAACACCTTGTTGTCAAAGCAAGAGATTAGATTCTTTATTGGTAGAAACAATGGAGGGAAGTACAAATACCCACTTGCCTGCCCATACAATTGTCAAGAAACTTCGTTCCTTTCCCTTTAATTATGCACCAACTTTCCAAGTACATGCCTTAATCCCAACTTGATCATTTTCAAATGTTTCCCTTTTAAGATTATGGAAATAATTAATCCCCAATTTTATGTTTTGTCCTAAATGTGCCAGATCCAGTTTTGCATTTGCCTAATCTTACCTGTCTCTGCTTCTTATTGGTTCTTCTAATTTTTAATCAATTATAAACCCCAACAAATATTATACATCTCTCAATTAATGCTTGTGTTGTATTTATGAAATTTAGAATTGTATTCACCCATTATTGATTATTTTACCCATGCATTTTTTGAGTGCTGATTAGTCAAAATTGTAGAATCCAATTGTGAAATTATAATCATTAGTTCTGGGATCAATAACTACAATTAAAAGAAGAAAATGATTTTTTTTTTAAAAAATGCACATTCTATTAATCATAGTCGTTTAAATCAAAATAGATAATCATGATTTCATAATTAGACCTTGCAATTTTGGTGTCAATTACATATAATTCAGACTCATCATTTCCAACGTGAATTACAGTTACAAGACATGGCATGCTTGCATGTGCATAACGAGTAAGTATGAATTGTAATGGGTAAATTACTTATTTAATTTTTGAAATATTATAATTTTTTTAATATGATCCATTTTGTCAATAAACTATAAAATTTATCATTGTTAAACCTCATATTTTTCATTACTAAAAATTATTTTAACAAAAAGAAAGATCCAATTAAAATAAATATAATTTTTTTAAAAAAATAAATTAAAACAATATAACTAGCCAATTCAATAATTTACTTAATTGTAAATTAGGAAGATGAGGTTTGCCCTTTATCTGTGGATTCACAGTTTACACGCATTGTGCTTTTATTGACATGTTCAGTTCATTGCTTCAAGTCTTTCCATTCCCATTTCTTGTCATATTCACGTGACTTCTTTCTGGCCCCTTACTAACAACCCATTCCTTCTCTTTACATATATACTTTTTTGTCTCTTGAAAAAAGAAAAACAATATAAACTTAATTTAAAAATTAATAATTATACCTTTATAACTGAAACTTTTGTTAACTTAGTCTTTATTATTAAACTTTTGTTAAAATTATTCTATTCTTCACAACATATTCAAAATGTTAATATACATTTAATTAGTTACTTCGGCTAAATTTAATAAAATACCGCTGAAAATTTAGTAACATAGACTAAATTTAAAATCTGTAAAACTAAAAGAATTCATTTTGAAACTTAAATTATAGAGACCAAATTAAAAAAGTAAAAGTACTATTTATATTCATGAACTTTTACTTATATTTTAATTATAATCCAAACGTTTTTTTATGTCAATTATAATTCATATATTTTTAAATAATTGTGATTGTTTCTCTAAATCTAATACTATTAAAATATTTAACAACAAATGGTGGTGTGACATTCTATTTTGTATACGTTAACGCTAAATTATCTACTCTAAATATGTTATCTTATATCTCAATTTAAAATAATCAAAATAACTCTATATGCTTGTAATTCTTTTTGTCATTAATGAAAATTTATAGGGACATTTTGTTCATTTTAAGTTATATATAAGGTAACACATTTAATGTATATGATTTGAGATTGATGTATGCAATATATTATGTTATGTCAGCGTTTGTCGTTAAATATTTCAACAATATTAAGTTTAGAGATATAATCAAAATTAATTAAAAACATATGAGTTAGAACCATGAAATAAAATTTTAAATTATAATTAAAATATAAGTTAAAATTCAAAGCATAAATTATACTTTTTAGAATTAAAAAATGAGTGAAATCACATAAAATAATACAACAATATCTCATTTTCAAATCCACCTTTCACCTAAGACATACATGCACTGTACTTAGATTAAAATAGATTAATCATTACGTAATATTATATTGTACAATTTGATGAGAGAGAGAGAGAGAGAGAGAGAGAGAGAGAGAGAGAGAGAGAGAGAGAGAGATTGGGTTTTGGAGGAAGCATATCATTCAAAATGATCCACTTGGGTTATACAATAATATGATTATGGGTATACAGGATCTTGATTATGTTAATTGCGTTGGAAGTTGTAAACCTTGGACCTACCATTACCTTTGATGCCTCCAACTCATCTTCTTCAATATTCTATTTTGACTATTTCTGAGCCATCCGTTGGTTCTTTGCATTCTTCTCATGTTCTTATATTCAAATCCATTTCTCTCTTCTTTTCAGGCCAACCCACCTTTTGAATAATATTTCTATTCTACCAACTTGAATTATTATATTGGATTCATATATACATGATTATTGCATGAAATATTATGATCACCACCATCACATACATGTGCTTCTGAATCTACATCCCAATCACAATCCCAATTATATACTTACCCTCTCCCCCACCTTTAATTTGTTATATTATTTATATCCTTAAATTTTAACGTGAGTTTTAATTATAATTTAAAATTTTATTTTGTGTTAATTATAATTTATATATTTTTAATTAATTTTAATTATGCTCTTGAGTCTAATATAGTCTCAAAATTTAAGATCATAGATAATATTCTTGTCTAATTTATTTGGTGCAATATAATTTAATAAATGAGAGTTTTGAATAAAACTAAAAAAAGAAAAAGATTTACTTTGATTTTGAAGTTGTAAAAAATGAATAGTTGAATTTGGATTTTAGTTTTTTTTATCAGTTTTAATTAAACCAAATTAAGTATTTATATATAATTTGGTGAATCAATATGTTATATTCAAACCAAATTGATCCATTATTTGTTAGTATTTAAACAAATTAAATTTTTAAGTTAAAATAATTTCAAGGATTAAATCATGTATTTTTAAAATTTAAGAATAAAATAATTAAAGTATGTATCCTTAAAAAATTGAATCGTGTATTTTTTAAATTTAATGACCTAATAGTTTGAAGCAAATATTTTTTAAATAAAGAAAAATTACCTAATAGCCTGTGAAAAACACATATCTAAATTATTAGGTTTTAAATATTTAAAATATTGATTGATTCTTCAGTTAAGAATTTACAGAAATTTAATCGTGACCATATATTTCTTAATAAAAAATTGCATTTCTCCTTGGGCAAATTACACATAACCCCATGAACTTTGGGGTCCTTACAATTTAACCTCATGAATTTTCAAATCTAACAAAATACATCCTTCAACTTTTAAATGTTTGCAAAAGACTCATTTCATTAAGTTTATTGTCAAGTTAACTATTAGTTAACGGTTCAGTCAACTTGTTTCATACTTAGCCAGCATAGACGTGTCACATTGACATTGAAGTAGTAGGGGTATATTTGTCTTTTTAATATAAAAAACTTAGCAAATTAATAAATAAAGAAAAAGCAAAATTTACACAAAAAATAATAAAAATTAAATCAAAACTATTGTGTTTCAGATTTAATTGGGTATGAAAATTAGTTAATTGAACTATTGATTAACAATCAACTTAACAGAGATCTTTTGCAAACGTTTAAAAGTTAGAAAGAATTTTTTGTTTAGTTTAAAAGTTCATGGGAGTAAATTGAAACGATCCCAAAGTTCATGGGCATTCTGTGCAATTTTCCCTTTGTCCTTTAGCAAACTTAAATGCTTATTTAAAGAAACTGAAATATGAACGTCCAACTCAAAAGGATAAGTTCAACAAAAGCTTACATTATAGAGTTATTTCTCAAGGTCATAAATATAATCATAGGCTAAAAGAGAAACAAGTGTGTTCTCTGTGGAATATAAAAATGTAATTATGAATTTATGAATATGATGCCTTGATTACTGTACAGACTGATGGGAAACAGATACACGAAACCAGTCTGTTTGAGAGACTTTTCTTTGTTGCCCACAGGAAAGTTGACGTTAGTATGTTACAACATTAATGAAGATGGACAAATTAATGACAACCATATGTAATTATATTATTGGCATTTTGATAATTTCAAATAAGCTATTTGGGGATGGGGGCTACACCCATCTAATCCCATTAAATTTATAAAGAAAATAACACATTAAGATTGGCCCACCCCCATTTTTTATTTTATCTGCTCAGAAAGGGACACCATTATGTAACGTCATGAGACACTGAATGGTGGTAGGGAAGGCCACGCACATCAGCTCAATGAATTTCAATTCATGGCACAGGATTTATTTACAAGTTTTAATTTCGTCTAAAAATTTTATTTTGTGATAATTTTATTTTATATTTTTAATTATTTTTATATTTATTTTTGAATCTAACGTCATCTAAATTATTAACAATAAAATTGATTTGACCAACTTTAGAGTTAGACATGTCTAAGTTAGATATTCATTTGAAATGACAAAATGAATAAGGGATGTCAATTTTATAATTATAAGTGCATATTTGATGTAAACGTGTTTAACAGGACGAGTTGATATTGATGTATGTAATAAGAGTGATAATATCAGCATTTATTATTAACAACTTAGATGACGATGAGTTCAAGGATAAAATTGAAACTAATTGAAAAGACTAAAGACGTGTGATAAAATTGACACAACATAAAATCTTGAGATGAAATTGAAAAATTGAGTCAAAATTTAGGAACAAAAATGGTAATTTTTTGTTTTAATTAATTAATTAGTGTAGTTTATGGTTCCTAAATATGTGGCCTAGATGAAAGATCATCTTATCTTTGAACAAATCACATGTAGATTTGGAGAAGTCACATAGAAGAAGCATGAAACACATTAGCGTTTAGGTCCAATTTGGAGGCCTTTCCCTCTCAGTTCTCATTTCTCACTTTCTTTTCATTTTCATCTTTTGCTTTCTCACTTTGTTTTTTCTTCACTGCTTTGTTGCTTGTGAACCAACATCACAATCTACTGCCCTTGTAATTCCAGGCACAATAATATAATATATACATACACACATACATACATATATATACACTGTTAACAGCCTGTTGGTCATAGATTAGCCTTAGCCTCAAATGTTTTTATAATGTTTAAATGGATGTTAGTTGCCATTTTTTTAATTTGGTCAATTTTAAAAGAGCTGGGGAAGTTTGACTTGAAATCAGAAATCAAAAGTATTTTTCATTTTTTTTCTTTACTTTTCTTGTAATTTTATGCTCTCTTAGCATCTTCAATGGGGATTGTTAAAAAGCTTTTAAATTTAAGAATCGATTCTTATTGATGTTTACTACTAGAGTTCGTCATGCTGGTTGCCACATGTAAAAATAATTCTTATATAAGAACCAATTTTTATACAAAAAAATAATTAAAAAAAATCAAAAAGTAAACTTTACATTAAATATAATAAATGATATGTTCCCCATTCTCATATCTAGAAAGAAAAATTGAAATAAAAATAAATATTAAAATAGTGAAGAGTTGTTTGTAAGATCTATTTGTAAGTTTTTAAAAGTTGTATTGTTGAAGTAAACAGTTTCTTAAAGTCAAAAGTAATGATGTGACATCATCAAACCCACAATAAACAGCTCAAGTGAGGTTCACTTGGAGATACTTTTATATTTTTAGTGTATTTATTTTCATAGGGTAGTTATTAGGAGTAATTTTCCTAATTTTAGGAGGACGTGAAGCCCTTTAGATTGTATATTTGATAATTCATGATCATGTGAAATATATTAGAAGTTATATCAATTTGAGTTTTTCACTTTAAAGATCTTTGGCATTTTCTTCCCATCGAACCAACACCATAAAAGATGGATTGAGATTCTCTCTAATACTCAAAAGTATAATACTCAAAAGTATTAGAGAGTCTCATACTTTCATTTTGACGATCATATTAAAATACAGACGGTTCAAATTGCGTAGGAAGGTTTTTATATTGGAGAGTTTTAATAAATAGTTTATTCATGTAAGTCTCTACTTAAGAATTTTTTCTTTTATATTTTGCTTAATTTAATATCATATTTAACTTCATCTAAGTCTTTATTAATCTTCTTGCGCGATATGAACCGTTTGTGCTTCAATCTAATAGTCAAAATGAAAGTATAAGACTTTTCAATACTTTACTTAAAAGTATTGGAGAGGATTCTAATCTATAAAAGATTGCTAGTTCTCTCTTCCCAAAATGAATTAAAACCATAGTCTACTATTACCCTCACTTCATTCTCACACAAATTCTAGCACCACATGCCCCATAACAAGTTTCTTAACTAGGGACCCCAACATATGTATATATATATACACACAAACATATATGAAAGGGGTTGGCATGGACTGATAGACACAGGAAGGCTGGAGCAGCTAGACACAGCCAAGTGTTTTTGCAGTAACAAAAAGCATCAGTTCTTTGAGTATCAGAGTTTAGGGCAGAAGGTTGGAGCAGAGGCAAGATGAACAGAATATTTCTTTATACTATTAATCTAATAGCAATTCATATAGTTAGAAAGAGGGAATATGACAAGTACAGCACTCCCAAGTATTGAGATCAGGACAATGAACAAATTCAACCTTCCTCAGCCTCCTCCTCATCCTGCTCTGCAAAATCCAGAAAATAATGCCTCATTTGGTTGCTCTGCTCAGTCATAAAGGCCATCTTGCTCCCAAATATTAACAAGAAAGTCAACCATTTCCTGCAGGGTAAGTTATTATAATGGATTGACAATTAGTGATATGTTTGTATACTCCATGTCCATTCTAAGAATGAAGAAGAACAGTTCAGAAGCACTCACTCCCAGAGGGATGGGCTGGGGAAAAGGCTTGTTGGTCCTCAGTAGGTTGTCGAAGTCGTAGCGGCCATACCGACTGCGAGAAACATAATTCGATTAGCACTAACAAACATTTATAAAATTGTCACAACGATAATGATCTAATAACACTAGTAAGAATGAAGCAGCAGGTTGAACATTGAAGCAATTAGCCAGGGCAAGCATAATGTGTCACCAGCTTAGTTGGATATGCATGAAAGAGGAGGCAATACTACATTTGCATTTATAAATGGTGCACACCAAAAAGACAATATATTTATTTACCTCATTTTGGGTTCTTGAACTTGTGGCCTCTCGGATTTTCTGTTTCCAATCCATTGCTGCCTTGTCTGGTTCCAGAGAAGAAGACCTGCATCCATCAAACTCTACTGCAATTAAAAGGACTTCCTTGATAGTAATATGCATGCAGAAGTTAAAATATACAATGATGAAGAACAGTTTGTATCTTTCAGTTATAAACATGGCCATCACAAGTAATAATTGATATTTTCATTTACACCAGAAGATAAAAAAGAGAGTTTTAATACAAAAGGGCGTGAATTCTGAGACAAGCATATCAACCAACTGATAATAAATATATATATATATATATATATATATAACAGCAAACTTGCCATGATTGATGATAAACTCAGGAGGACCAATCTGACTGCTGGCAATGCTATGGGGTTCCGAGGGAATTGATGAGATGCTTCTCTGGGACTGAGCAGCACTATGATCCATTCCTAAAGTGCTGCCATTCCAGAAGTCTTCTAATCCAGTGTCGTTCCTCGCTGTTTGACCTCGAGTTGTTAGTCGTTCAGATGGTTCATCCATTAAAATAATCGCAGGAGGTTCTATGCAGCATCCTAGGCAGCCTATGCTCTGTTACAAAGCATGTCCAAACCCAAGCATGATTAACACCTCCTTCTTATTCATTCGATTTACTAGTCGACTCGAAAGAAGTAGAACATCATAATGATGATGGACCGATGCTAATCATAAATAAATATCCAACCTAGCATGAGTCTGTTACTCTGTTAACTGTAATTTTATACTTTTCATTAGACTTATGCATACCCAGCAAGCAAAACCCAGAGAGATGTACTAGCCTACCATTGCTAAGAGTATCTATCTTCAACAGTAACATCATAATCAGAGTTAATTACCGATTACCTCAAAAAGATTAAAGTTATTTTAATCTAGTTCATGCTTATCTCAATTAACTCTCTTTATTTGTCAAGGTGACTTTTTTGTAATAAAAAATTTAAAATTTAACAACAATAACTTTTAAGATTTAACAATAAAAAATCTAAATTGTGACAATATAATCTTTAAGAGATTAAGTTGAAATATTTAATCTTTTAAAGATCATATTTCAAGGAATAATTAGATTATAGTAACCCCCTCCCCCTCCTCTAAGGTAAGATGAGAAAACTCAAAGCAATGCTAGAAATCCTATTGAATTTATTTTTAAATTTTTACAGCGAAATAAAAAAGATTTAATATAATGATCCAAAAAATGACCCAGACTTCTCATACTCTCCCATATTACTTTTTCTTCATCCTTAACTTGGACAAGTCTCATGACAGTATATTTTCTTTCTAAAACAGATTTCTGCTAATACAGATTAACAGAACCAACTCATCCTCCCAAACTTTCATGTCAAATAACATCAATGGACTCAAGAACAATGTACGAAACAGAAAAAAAGTGACTTCTTTAGATGGGAGCAAAGAGAAATGTATCTTCTTACAGAGGATGTCCATAATCAGTGTAGCAAGTGAAAACACATTTTCTGAAACTAAATTCAGTAAGAAACAATTTTTCCTTACACTGAGAAGCCATCTGCACTTTAGCTTAAACTTTTCCATGGCAGAAAACAGGACAACACGAAAACAGGCACCACAAAACAGTAAAAATGAACAGCAAGGCTTCTTCCCGGAGCATCTGCCCAATTGTGACACCAAGCAGCACCTAGAATACATACCTCCTACGAAACCCTAAAGGGGAAGAAGAATTATATGCATCCAATCATCAACTTCCCAAGAATCCAAGGAAGGAATGGAAAAACAGTAAAGCCCCAGCAAGTTTCCCTGTCACCAGATCCTATGCTTGCTTAGCAAAGAAGCAAGGACAAGCACGGGATTTCAATATATAAAATTGAAAAAGTACTAATAAGTAATTACTATAGAGCATGGCCTTAACTTACCCAGAAAGCTCAGAATAAATTAAATATCCAATCTCTAGTTTCTCTATAAAACCTAAACCCCAGGTCTCAGATCATTTTCTTCCTCCACCTTCACTAGCTCAAGAAGCTCACTAGACTGAATAACATCTAGTACAGTAATTTTCTTTCTGGTTTCGATGGATTAGGAAACTGGATGTTGTGTTTCTCTGCTATCAAACAGAGCAGAGAGAAAAGAGATGAAACGACACACCCCATGCATGCCGGAATTTCCATGAGACAAGGTGGAGCGGAGCGTATCTATAGAATAGCATTTATGGAAGTCAAAGCAGAAATCTGTCCCATGAAATTCGAAATCCAGGAAAGAGAGAAATCATTACTCTGCACGTTTAATTAAAAAGAAGTGGAAACGCTCAGAATTTAGAAAAAAATAATAATAAATAAAAGAAAGGGAGACAAAAAGCGAGGAAATATTCTGTCTGTTTTATTCCTGAGAAGAGAAAATCGAACAAAATCAACTCGACGATCTACCTTTGAAGTGCCCCATAACCCGTTTTCCAGAACCCAGAAAAAAAAAAAAAAAGGTAGGACATTACAAGGAAGAAAGATCGTGGACTGTTTGGGTGCCGAGAAATTAAAAGCAAATATTTTATGTCACTTTCCCTCGAATATTTATGGGAGAAAAGAAAAGAAAGGGAAAAACTTGAAAAGAATCACATAAACCTCAAAGTTGACATTTTTAGACTGGGGATAACGATTCTGTAATTGTAGGAGAACGAAAAAACTTGTGTTCGTAATTGTTGTCCAAATACTACATGTTACATTCGCCAACCACCATTTTTGATTCGTTACAGGGAAATTTGTTTCTTTTCACTTTTGAACATTACACGAGCACAACGCTTATACACGTCTTCGTTAAACTACGACACACATGCCTTTCGTCAATATTGAAGAAATTACAATAGTTTCAACCTTGTTTCCTCTGTGGAATGAAGTTTAAACATTAGTTTCTGGTAATCGTTTTCAATAATCAAACAATCTTCTTCCACCATGTTCTTCTGCAACTTTCCATACCTTACATGCTTCGTATGTGCTTCGTTCCATAGAATCTCTACCTTTAAATATCCCATCACTGCTAGTAGCAACTGAAGCCACAAATCCTCACAAAAATGAAAAAAAAAGAAAAAAGCAAAATTTTTCATTTAGTAGAATAGATAACTTCAAAACAGATAACATATGTGCACAACGACTAATACGGGTATAATTGATGCACATTATGAGAGTTGTGAGGGACAAGTGTATTATCATAGACAAGACTCAAACTTCATAAATTAATTACCCTGATCAGGAAGCTAGGTTGTGAGAATTGGAGGAAAGTATTCAGATTTTTTGCCCATAATAGGAGCCTTGGTGTCAGGAAAGCGTTCAAACCCTGGTAGTGTTGTTATATTTCCATTTTCGGATATTGCAATGGGGTAGCGAAGGAGGTGGTGAAATGAAACACTTAGATCAAATTTTTGCGTTGAGTATGCTTTCCAGTTCAAGTCAGCAAGATTATTCACGAGCCTGACACAACCATCACTTTCTGGTTGGTCAAAGGCATCATCATCATCAGTTTCTCCAAGGTGCTCATACCATAATGCCCGTCTGAACCGATATATCTGTCCTCTGGCTGGACCATAGGAAATGAGATGATATGGTTGGAACGCACCCATTGCAATCTCACTGTCCCTTGCACCATCCATTGATCTCTGATTTATGTTTGCTGAACCAATGATTATGTATTCATCATCAACTGAACCAATCAAAAGTCACCAAAATTAGCGTATTCATACAAAGGAACAGATTCAAAGAGGAAGCATGAAGAATCGCTTACCTATCATCATCTTTGAATGAACATAGATCATGAAGCGTCTGGCTGTTTGTGCTCTGCTATAATCACTGTCAGGCTCTGGTCTTTCAGGAGGAACATACTCTCCATTTTTTTTACCCACCCGATTTCCAAGGCAGAAAAAGGTCAAGTAATCCCTGGGGTGGGCATTAATTCCCTTTCTCTGAATAGCTTCAGCAATATCAGAATACATCATCTCCATTGTCAACATCTGCCAGTATAAGATTTCTTGAACTGATTCACTCTCAGGTATCCCTTCAGGCCACATTGGGATCACAACGTACACAACGAACCTCTCTCCTGCTTCAATCTTGCTCACAATCTTCAAAGTTAGCTCCTTTGGAATCAAATGCAAAGCCCCAATATCTTCAATTTTCATGTTTGGTGTTTTCCAACCATACGAACTCCCTAAGAAATACTGATTCTCAATGTAGATGAAATTCTTGGCCCGCCTTATTGCATTTATGTAAGCATCCTGAATACTTCTTTCAATGATGTTATCTTTCCCACTAACAAGGCCCTTTGTAGCTGCTGCCTCAGGGTCCTGAGGGAACCCAGAAGCAGCACCACCATCTATGGATCTGAACAACTGAACAGTCCAAGCCTCCTTGTCAGTTTGTGTTTGTGATACATAACTTTGAGGTACTAGAATCTCATCAAGAATGTTCTTAGGGATTAGGAATTGCTTCCTATTCCCAGCTTGCTTATCCCACCTTTGATGAAAATTGAACAATACATCCCAAGCAACAGATCCTTCTAGTCTGCAGTGAATATCATGCCATGGCTCTCTTGGCCCTCCTTTCTTGATTGAAGCTCCTGGGAAGTTTGGCTGATGGAAATCATTGCTATGAACTGTGTTCAGAGTTGAAAATAAAGAATGTTCTTGAGTGTCATATCTTCCATCACAGAGATCAATGCCACCAAGAAAACTAACTATCCTCCTCTTCTGAGATCCCCCATCTTCTACTTCACTGTCAACAATCACTGTCTTCTGGTGATGAGTGAACATTGCTGAAATCTGAAGACCCTGGATTTCGCTTGCTCCATCATCTGGATTACGTGGACACAACACACATTGCACCTGTGTGTTCTCAAAGTACTCTTCAATTTTCTGATCATGAGTTGCCATCAACCCATCTCTTTTAAATTCTTTAATCGAAGTTCTGTCATCCCACACAAGCACAAGAACATTCACACCCTCTTCAGCTTTTCTCTTCAAAAGCTCCCCAAGGGTGATATCTTCCTCAGAAACCGATCTCCTTGGATCCCTTATTAGGGTGATTTCAGTATACACAGACCACCCAGCTATGTAAACTAAGTATCTAGCATTCTCAATGGCATTGAAAATATCCTCCCAGCATCTACCATAGTATTGTCTTTCTGAGATGTGAGCATCTTGGTACAGAGTGACTCTGCAACCAGTTCTCTGAGGAAAGAACGTACGAGGGACTCCTGCATACCTAGGACTCCTTACTCCATGAGACCAGTTTGCATCCTGAGTAACATGGAAGAACTGCATCTTGACATGGATTTTATAGCCACCTGGTACAGGACGAAAGTCTTCATCGAGTATAGTAGCCCACGTGTCCACTATGCTGCCTGTGAGGGCTAGCTCCACAGGGACATGAGCTCGTCCAATTAGAGTTGCTCCAATGGGATTATCGTCTTTGACAGTGAATATGATTTCGGAGATCGTATGAGCACAGTATATGTGAAAGGTCTCGTTCCATTTGGGTCTGGAGGCTTTATTTACTATTCTGGTTCGACCAACTCTTGCCTTGTCTAAATCAATCGTTGCATACATTCTGCTCCCACCAATCTTTATTGCGTTTTGATGTGTTTGATTTGCAGAGAGATTTCGTGCAAGAAGAAAACACAAGTATGTTAGATTGAAGCACTATTTCCGGTTATCTCCTGAGAGATTTGTATTCCTTATTTAGTTTAATTTAATTCGTTAAATTTTATAATTAACAATTTAAGTTTAAAGGTTTCAAGTAAAAAATTTTCTTCTACATTATAAGAACACTAGAAAAAATAAATTAAACTCTCTTTCGCTCAATTATTCAAAATTGTCTCTCTCTTTTCTATTTTTAAAAATATATTTTTATTTCCTATAATACACTATCAAAGCAGTATGTTACAATATGTCTTAAACGCTCAATAATTTAATGTTACATTTTTTAACTAAAATATCTTATGTTAATTTAAAAACATAAAATAAAATGTCACAAATATTATATTTTCTTATAAAAGAACACCTCATAGTATTTAGGTTAATAAATGGTAATCAACCAAAATGTAATATTGGGTTACCAAACATCAAAAATCAAATTATAACCATTCTCTCTAAACAAAAAATATAAAATTGGACTAACGTGTAATAATTTCATGGACACAAAAAAGATGAGGATATATTTTGAAAATAGAAGAGAAGAGAGTGTAAGAGAAGAGAATGTTATACTCCATTAGAAATCTTTTATAACTATGGAATTTTAAAAAATGAAATCTATTGAACCGGTATATATGCACATGGAGCCATTCACGAAGAACTAATTTATTGATTCATTTTTAAAAAATGAGTTAAATGTACCAAACGAAAAAAAAAATTTCAAGTTTAAATCAAATGTTAAGATTTTTGGGTTAAAAATCTTTCTTAATTGTTTTCAAAATGAGTTGACAAACAAAATGTATCTTATTGTCATTATTAATTTGTTATTGCACATACAATTACATTTTCATAAATTAATACTCGATAAATTAATAATTTTTTAAAAATATTTTCTTTGGGTCCTCACTTGGGCCAATTTACAAAATTAATAATTTTAATAAATTAATAAAATAATAACTTTTAAAAAGACCCTTATATAAATTTATAGTCCTATCAATATTATAAATTAATAATTATCTAAAATTACAAATATAATTAGGACAATTTAGTAAAATATGAATTTATTATTGTTTATTTTTTCATAAAATTTAAATCCACGTAAATTTTATCTCTAACTTTTCTCATTTACTTATTTTCATAAATATATATGTACAATGATTTTTTTTAAAAAAATAATTCACAAAATATGATACTTATATATTGTATATTAATGATATACATGATAATTTTTTATGTAATTAAATTTATGTTCGTTGAATGGAGAAAATACTTCTTTAAATTAATAAAATTTCATGGGCCCAATATTATTAATTTATAGAGATTTTACTGTGTATAAGATTTGGCCATCATTTGAGTGATTATAAACAAAAGTGGATCAGTTTGTTAGATCATAAGTTTTTAATTACAAAATTTTCAGATTAAACACCAAGCTAATTTACTTATTTTTGGGTTGAAAATCAGTCTTACATTAAAATAAGGTAACAAAATATTAATAAATGTTTAATGAAAGATTAAGAAAGGTCAATTATCATACCTGACGTGGGCGTGGCATGAAACTTTTGAGTCGCCCAAAAACATTCTTCCCCAAGTTTCTCGTGCCATTGTTTCCAAAATTTAAAGCAGGAAACTAACACAGACGCATAATTATTGTATTACAAGAATCAATTCAGAACTTCAATTACGCTATTTTTCTTAAAAAAAGTAGAGTTAGATAATTAATGCAATTCAGTTTGAGAGATATTAGTTCATTTCTAATTGGAAATGCTTCAGAACTGTTAATAATTAAAAAAAATTGTGGGTTGAGTATCATAATTGCCCTCATCAAACTATCAACTCAATATTGCATAATTAATTTTTTTTAAAAAAATTTACACATGATTTATTTTTAACAAAAAACTTTATAACAAATATATAAAGAAGTCCGTATAAATCATACACATAGCTAAATTAGGCTTCAAACCCATATGAATTCGTATCAAATTCTCTCTCTCTCTCTTCATGATTTTTTTGAATAAATTACTGATTTAGACTTTAAGATATTATCGTTCAATCTGATTTTTCTAAAAATATAAGTCTCTCAATTTAAATATTTGAAATATTGTATTTGTTTTAATTTTATCTTTAATTATATTTGTTTAAGTGACTTTTAATAATAAAAAAAATTGAAATTTAACAACAAAAATGACTAAATTAATACATACGTCTTTTATAAACTAAATTGAAACATTTAATTTTACAATAACTAAATTGAAATAACTACAATTTTAAAGGGACTAATAATTCAATCTTGTTTTTTAGACCTTATTTCTCACTGGAGTCTGAGGGACAGATCTAGAAACTTTGGTTAGTAGGGACAAAAAATAGTTTATAAATATTTTTAATAAAAAAATTATAAAAATTATATAAAATACTCAAGATATAACATTATTCAATTTCTTTGTGGGGGTAACATCTAAATTTTTATGAAGTAAAAAAAATAATTACTACATATACTAATTAAAAAAAAATTCTTGTGGGGCAGTCCTTGAGTCTCTATAGTTTTTGGTTGCAATTAAGACGCGACTAATCTCATTTGAAATACTAAAACTTCCTTCAAACGTTTTTTTTTTGGCAATATATATTGAACTAATTTTGTTATTGCGAAAGTCCCTCAACCGATAAATTCAGATTTATTTAATTATAACTTAAGCAAATACTAATATTCATGGAAATTAAAGAACAAAAAAAAATAAAAATTAAAGAGAGTGGTGGTTTTGTGAATGAAGGCATGCATGCACCTTGGTGTTGATACGGAAGTTGAATCGATTCTGTTGCTTATGAACCTCAAATATAGTCACCACAAGCCTCCCATGTAGCACAAGCGCCATTACTTCTATTTAGGCAATAGATATTAGTGACTTTAGTATTGGAGTAAATTGGCGCCTATATAAAAGAAAGAATTTAATCTAACATGTACTCCCTACACTATATATAATGAAATGACAGAAATTTGAAGGAAATTGAGGTTAGAGGTGGAAGAAGGGGTGTTGTGAAGAAAATTTGATGAAGATGGAATTTTAATTTGAGAAGATCTTGAGGATAAAGCTTGAATTGGCATTATTAATTTATAATGGAGAATGGGAGAGGATAGGACAGAATCGGATAATATTTCGTTTCAAGGAAGAGATGTGTGCATGGAAAGCTGAAGCTAGCATCAGTCCCCTTCTTTGTGTTCAAGAAAATTCATACTATAAACATTCTTATGATTAATTATACATGGTCGGATTAAATTATGAAATGAAATGGATGGTCCCACTGGGTTTGAACCAAAATAATCAAAGTTAATTACTTCATGTTTATGTGTACATAATATGATGACACAGATCTCCTCTTACCGACAGATGCATAGGAGAAAGCTCCTATGTGCTTTATTTATTATTCTCCTATGCGCTTGATTTATTATTTTTTTAAAAAATACAAATAGTTTTTTTAAAAATTTAACAGTTAATAATTTAAATTAAATATTTTTATAGATTCTAAACCTTAAATTACAATAATTAAATTAAATATTATTATAAACTTTAAACCCTAAACACCAAATACTAAACTCTAAAATCTAAATTAAAAATTATTGTAAATTCTAGATCCTAAATTCTAAATGTTAAACTCTAAACCATAAAATATAGTATTTAATTAAATAAATTACAATGAATTAAATTAAATATTATTATATACCTTAAATCCTAAACTCTAAATTAAATATTATTGTAAATCTTAAATCATAAACTCTAAATCCTAAACTCTACCCGTACAATAATATTTAATTTAATTGATTAGACTTAAAGTTTGGAGTGTACAAGAATATTTAATTTAACTTATTAGCTGTCAAATTAAAAAAAAAACAAATTCTTTGTGATATATATATTTTTTAAATAGTAAACCGCGTAGAAGTAGCCTCCTAAAGTCAGAACGCAGGAGGATATAAGCATACACAATACGGAGGGATTTGATTAGCTCATAGACAAATTTGAAATGCAACAGTTCACGTTGTCATGATAAAATATTGAATATTTCGTGATTACAAGTTTCACGGGTTTTTGGCTCAAAATATTACACATGCATGAATGATTGTTTTAAGTTAATTATTTGCATGGGAAGATTGATCCACGTGCAATGACACTTATGCAGATGATGCAAGTCACTCTAGAAAATGCCAACATACGTATGTATCGTTGTGTTTTGTAATTACACGTAAAAAAAGTGTAAGCTTTGAAAATAGAAAATGACCGGATGATTTTTTAATAACTTGTGAGAAAAAGAGTGGAATTTATTTTTCCTTTTAAGTCTTTTTCCCTAACCTAAATGTTGCATTTCTTATAAGGAGGGCTCTTCTTGTAAGTAAGTGAACGAGAGATTTTTATAATATCAAAATTAATTTCAAGTTTCTAAAAAGAAATTTTTGGGAGGAAGCTTTGATACCTAAGAAAGATTAACTTTAAACTCAAAAAATATGAAAATACTTATTAAAATCCCAAATATTGCATTAAATTCCAATTGTGATGAATCAAAAGATGACCTTAATATTAACCGGGCAAGAGATTATACAATTAAAAACATATATTTGATTAATAGTACATTCTTCCAAAAGGAATATATACATATATCGAAATGCACGGGCGATTTGGAAAGAGCATAAAATCTTTCAAAATTATTTAAAATATTTGGAATATGTTTCAACCCCATAATTTCACATAATTTATAATGTAATTTCAATAGTTAAAATAATCTGTTATCAGGTTCTATAATTTTAAAGAGTTATAGTGTTAGCGTTAATATTATATATATATATATATAAATATATATATATAATATAATATAATATAAATAACTTTTAATATTGATAAATATATGTGTGAGTTGATATATTTAATATTGTATATGTCTACATATTTTTTGGACATATATATTAATGTTATATTTAATTAGGTCTATTATAAGATCTTTATTAATTTGTGTTTAGAGTCATATTTGATATATATATTTGTTTTGGCCTGCAGTGTTAGTGAAAATAATATATGTATAGATGTTTAACCTTAAATAATCATGATAATGATGTATTATTATAAAATGAATCGACCAATTAGTAGATGCATATGCGTAGTGATTCCCTATGATATATGAATAAGTATACTTTTGGATAGAAACTGCTTCTTATCATTTTTGTGTTTTTCTATCAGATAAAAGAGTGAAGTGTCTTTCATATTTTCATAAAAGAGTTTACCTGTTTGATTTTATATTTGAATTCACAATGGATCAAAGTATGTTTTTGTAACTCTTTACGTTATTAATTAGTGTTTTTATTTTTTATCAAGACAGACACACAATAAATTTATAGATTAAATATAATTCGGCATTTAAGTTTGTATGAATATTGTCTGCTTGGCTTGTGTTTAGACAAAATATTTTTTCAATGGTTACACATTAATTGGTACATTATTAAATTTTGTTAACCAAACTAACTACATGTCATTTTGACACGATTTAAGCTAGCTCTCTTAAGTCTTAAATCACTTGACATTATTGTATCACACGAGCTAAATTCATTTTGTAATATGATTTATCTAATTTGTTGGTATAAGTCATGTACTTAACTAAGTGATAGGATTTCAGATGGTTACCTATTTTATGAAAATTTAACTGACAAAAGTTTAATATTAAACATTAAGATAAAAAGTTTAAAAATTATAAAGATTTGACTGTAATTTTTTTATATATATGTGGACTAAATTAAAATTCGAGCAGATTACATAGAGAACAAAGAAATCGAATTCTTATCACACAATACAACTAACCCAAACATTGAACACTAGAAGGAAGGAGAGTAGCTAGTTAAGTGGTGAGAATAGGAGGAAGATACACAGATTTTCTGCCTACAATAGAAGGGAGATATTCAGATTTTTTGCCCAGAATCGGAGCCTGTGTGTCAGGAAAGAATTCGAATCCGGGTAGTATAGTTACATCCCCATCTTCAGTTATTTCTATGGGGTAACGCAGGAGGTGTTTAAAACTTTTCGAATCATTTTCATCAAATGTTTGTTTTGAGTACATATTCCAGTTCTCCTCTGCAAGAAAATTCACAATGTTCACACAGTCCTCACTTTCTGGACGATCAAACACTAGTGCATCAGCATCTCCAAGATGCTCAAACCATAATGCCCTTCTGAACGCATGTATCTGACCTCGCGGTCGTTCATTCGATGTCAAATGATGTGGTTGGAATCCCCCCATTGCAATTTCCGTGTCCCTTCCACCATCCATTGATCTCTGGTTTATGTTGGCTGAACCAACTATTATATACTCATCATCCACTAAACAGCACAAAATACATTACACACTTCAGCTTACATGTATGTATATAGATATGTATGCTAATCTGCGTTTGTGTATGTGTATACATGTCTTACCTATCATCATCTTTGAATGAACGTAGATCATGAAGCGTCTGGATTTTTGTGCTCTGCCATAATCACTATCAGGATCTGGTGGATTCGGGGGAATATATTCTCCATCTTTCTCGAGTTCTCGATTTCCAAGGCAGAAAAATGTCAGATAATCTCTAGGGTGGGCTTCACCTTTGAGTCCTTTTTTCTGGATGGCTTCAGCTATATCACGGTACATCATCTTTATTGTCCTCCTTTGCCAATCTAATATTGCCTGAACTTGGGCACTCTCAGGTTCACCTTCTGGCCACATTGGGATCACAATGTACACAACAAACCTCTCTCCTGCTTCAATCTTGCTCACAATCTTTAAAGACAGCTCTTTTGGTATCAAATGTAAAGCCCCAATATCTGGAACACATATGTCAGATTCTTCCCAACCGTATGAACTCCCTAGGAAATACTGATTTTCAATGTAGATGAAATTCTTGGCCCGCCTTATAGCATTTATGTAAGCGTCCTGAATGCTTCTGTCAATGATGTTGTTTTTCCCACTAACAAGGCCTAGTTCAGCTGCTTCTTCTGGGTCTTGAGGGAACCCAGAAACAGCACCACCATCTATGGACCTGAACAGTTGAACAGTCCAGGTCTCTGTGTCTTCTGATGTTGTTACTTCAGATGGATGGACAAAAATCTCATCATGCCAGGTTAGAGGGATTAAGTGGTCCTTCTTAGCTTGCTTCTTCCACCTCTGCTCAAAATTGTACAAGACATCCCAAGCTATAGGTCCTTCTAGTTTGCAGTGAATGTCATGCCATGGCTCTCTTGGACCACCCTTCGTGATTGAAGCATCTGGGAAGTTTGGCTGATGAAAATCATCATGGTGGATTGTTTTCAGAGTTGAAAACAAGGGATGTTCATGTGTATCATATCTCCCATCACACAGATCAATCCCACCAATAAAACTTATGATCCGCCTCTCCTGTGATTCTTCATTGTTAGGCACCTCAGGCGAGTCACTGTCAACAACCACTACTTTTTGGTGGTGAGTGAACATAGTTGAAGTTTGAAGCCCCTGAATCATGCTTTTTCCAACATCAGGATTTCTGGGGCACAACACGCATTTTACTCGAGTGTTCCTAAAGTAATCTGCAGTTTCTTGATCATGGGTTGCCATCAACCCATACTTTCTAATATCATCAGAAGTTCTGTCATCCCAAACAAGCACAAGCACTTCCACTCCTTCATCAGCTTTCTTCTTCAGCAGATTCCCTAAAGTCAAGTGTCCCATTTCAGATGGCCTCTCTGTGTCCCTAACTAAGGTTATCTCAGTGTAAACAGACCACCCAGCTATGTAAATCAAGTACTGTGCACCCATAATGGCATCCAAAATGTCCTCCCAACATCTTCCTGGCTTATAAGATTCACCTCCTCTGGACAACGGGAAGGACAACATAAATTCATCAAGAACATGTGCATCCTGGTATAAAGTGACTCTGCAGTTTTGTCTCTGGTTGAAGAATGCGCGAGGAACTCCAGGAAAGAGTGGATTCTGTATTCCCTGAGACCAGTTTGGGTCAGAGGTAACACTTCTAAACTCAATCTTGACATGGATTTTGGATTCCCCTGGTATAGGAAGATCATCGTCATCTAATATCTCAACCTTTCTGTCGATTGGGCCTCTGGTGAGGAATTCATCCACAGAGACATAAGCTCTTCCAATCAGAGTTGCTCCAATGGGATTTCCATCTTTGACTGTGAAAACAACGTTTGATACATTGTGGGCACAGTATATGTGAAAGCTCTCATTCCACTTGGGGTTAGAGGTCAGACGTTTTATCAGCCTAGTTCTCGCAACTCTGGCTTTATCCAAATCAACTGTTGCATACAGCTTGGTCCCAACAAGCTTCATATACAGAGGTAAACTACTTAATATTAGTATTTACCATTTAAATGTTAAATTAAGTAAGTAGGAAAACATGAGTGAAACATTAAATATATATATATATATATATATATATTATACCTCTGGCCGACACAGCAAACAACTCTTGACTTGGGCTAGAAATCTCTTCCCCTTGTTAGGCGTATTCTTGTTTCCAGAATTCCAACCAAAACGTCACAAGAATTCGGGTAAGTATTTTTTTATTGCACAAATTAAAAGAATGCAGTAGACTTCAGCTTTGAGAGAGTTATTTGTATAGAACTTTGTTTCTGTATGTATCATTATCGTAGGGAAATTCTTCAGACCTCACCCTTGATACGGTCAACAGAAGCTTTTGCACCATCTGGAATTGAGAGAATGATATAGAAATTCTTCTTTGAGCTTTACATTATTCTTTTGGTTCTTATAATTTATTTCATCTTTAATTTAATAATTATAGTTTAAAAACATATAAATTGGCCCTACTGTTATATCTTTATTATTGTTAACTTTTGCTGACGGAATTAATCATGCGTTATCTTGAGGCTCTAAATATATATAATCCAAGCCAACTTATCTAAGTTACTAATAAATTAAATTACTTGATAAAACGGTATATATATATATATATATGAGTTAATTTTACTTTATCTTTTGTTTTACTTTAATATTTACATAAATTACATATTCAGGTACCAAGTTCTCATATAATTTTTATGTCAGAAAAATTAAATATAACACTCTCACGTAAATTTAATGGCAAGGAATGAATTAGTTATATATTTTTTAAAATTATAAAAAAATCATTCATAAATTTTTAAAATATAAGAATTTAATTAAAACTAGAAACATCAAAATAATAATTTAACCATCGATCATATAAAAAAGTTGGACTATGAAATGCAGAAGTACTACAGGACCAATAGACAAAAATTAAAAATACCAATAAAAACGGTTCATGGGTAATCAGAGGTTCAAAAGAATAATAATAATAATAGCTAAACCCATCCCCCCCCTTAATATTATACCAAAAGATCATGGGAAATTATATAATTTAATTTGGATAAACCCTTCGAAACACAAAATCATCCAGGCTACAATATTAGCTTAAAACAACAACCTCAATCTTAAAAGGACCAAATGAACTGGGTTAGCAATACCAAAAGCATCTGAAACCTGAGGTTTCTATTCTATAGACCAGAAATAAGTTAACATAACTCATACATATAATTTAAGTCAGCCAAAAATTGCATCATCATCATCCTCATATATACAACTTGTGCGTTGATTAAACATTGTAAGTGGACCATTCTTCTTCGGATTGCATTAAATAGCTAGTCTCCACATCAACGTTCAAATTCAATGGATCATATGTGTATATATATATATATATAGAGAGAGAGAGAGAGAGAGAGAGAGAGAGATAGAGAGGGTTGTTGAAGGTACCTTATCGCAAAAAGCATAGTTGCATCCAGTATGGTGCAACTTGTCAATATCAACTATAGTTACATGAAGCGTCCCATGTAGCAATTGCGCCATTATTATTTATTGAGAGAATTTATATGACTAAGTGTATATATCTATGTAAATATATATGGAGAAGCTAATTAAGTACTGGATTGGTTTGAAAGAGAGAGAAGCTTTCGTAGGATTACAATGGAGGCTATATATGTTTATGGAGAGAGAAATTTGGAAGAGAAGGTAATGAATAATTTGATTGGAAGAAAGAGAAGCGTGAATGAGGAGAATATAAGGGAGAATCAGTTCTGTGCTTGCCCTTCAAAAGCCCGTTTTAAAAGTTATCCTATTTGGAATTTGGACAGCCCAAGTTACCCCATTTGGACTCCCCTCTTTTCCTTTCTTTCCCTTTTGTAAATTTATTGATATGTTTGTCCAAATCACTTTTCATCATGGTCTAAAAAGCTCGTTCGACTAAAAAATATTAAAAATGAGCTCAAATAAAAAAGTTCAAACCAATTTCTATAGGTTCGATTAATTCTGTATATATAAATGAAAGTGAATATTTAAATAATAAAATATTATATAATATATATTATAGTACTAATTAAAATTTTTATATACATATATGGTATTAAAATGTATAATTTATATAATATTTTTTTTAATTTTTAATTTTTTTATTAATATATAATTTACAATTTATAAATAATTTTCATATTTAACTTAATGTTTAATTGTTTATCATGTATTTCATGTTATAATTGTAAAGTATTATTCTTGGGGTTCTTTATACCATATAAAAGTAATTTTTTTTTATAAATTTTAAAAAATGAATATGAACATGTAAAATATGGGCTCAAATGAGAAGTCTGAAACATTTCTAAAAATTTGAGCCAATTTACACTATATAAAAAGTTTAGTCCGTATTTAAATGAGCTCGATCCATGATTAGGTCTATCGCATGATATTTCTTATCATGCATTAAGTTAATTATAAATAAATATCTAGTTTTCTTGTGTGAAATTTACTTAAAATTATAAATTTGCATATTTATGACAGAGAAAACTTAAATGTAGTTTTTAATATCTCTATTATCATATTCTCCAATAAAAATACATGATAAGTGTATAATCTTCCAATCAAAACATAAGTGCATGACCTTAAAAATAACTACTGTATTTTTTATAAGTCAATATCACATGTTTACACATACTTTATTTTTAGTTAAAAAACTTAATAGTAAATAGGCAACAGTTTTAGAGGCCTAACTAATGAAAAGAATGATTTAATAAGAGAAATAAGAGGAGAAAGTAATTAATGTTAGAACACAAATCAATGGCTTAGATTAATGAAAAATTTATTTATATGAAAATCAAGGAAAATATTATTTATTTAAGTTAATGAGAATTTTGTATCAATCTGAACCATTGATTTGTTATCAAACAATGATTATTTTCTCTTATTATCTCTCACATTAAATCACTCCTCTCACTAGATACACTCCCTATAATGCAGTTACTCTTTATTTTTAATAAATCAAATTTAACTTAATAATTTTGTGATCAATAATAAAATGACGCTTTCTCAATCTTAATTTTCACTAATTTCGCTTTTCACAGAAAAACTTCTGACTTTCTAGAAGTTATAATGCAAATTGTGAATCTGTCTCTTTTTGTATGAATAATTAAGTAAGTAGAGTTTTTACTTTTTCTGAAATTCGTTTATTAATTATCTTTAAGATTACAAGAGAAATGCATGATTTCTGATTACTTTCAAATTTGAAATAATAATTGTTAATTTATTAATTTATTAAATTAGCTGTTAAACTCTATTATTTCTAACGTAACCTCCTATTAACTCTCACTATTTTTCTAGTGAGACAAATTCAAGCGTTTTCCTTCCTCAATTTGAAATTCTAAACCTCTGTTTTGCTAGGTTGCATTCCTATATTTTCTTTCTTGCTCTTTTCATGAATGGAAAAAAACTCTAGAAACATTTGTTAAATATTGGGAGATATTTGCTTTTTTTTTTTAATGACGAAATAATATTTAAAGACAACGGTTTAATGGACTCAGACTATATTTTATCAATAACAATTAAAGATCAAAATAATTGCATATATGTAAAATTTTCTTAAATAAAAAAATTGCAGGTGATACCAAGTTTTAAAAATACAATTCTTTTTTTTTTAAATTTTATAGCTTATGGTGTCTTAATCAAAAAGTTTGGATGGCAAAAAATATAATCAAATTGTGTTGACAACTGTCATTGACTTTTTCCGCCAAATGTGCAAAATGCAGCGATTTGCGTTGCTAAAGGTCTCATTTTTCCACTCAGTATCCTGAAAATTCGTCGCCTTCAAGGCTACAACACCTCTCCATTACAGAGTGTCCAGAAAACAGCCAATAATTTTCTAGCTGGGTCAGACTATTAAAGTGTTTTTTTTTTAACTCATAAGATTTCAACATGAAATTTTACGGTAAAAGTGATATTTTAGCCATTTATTTTTATTTTAAATTTTATTTTAACCTTCTATAATTTAAATGTTTTATAATGGTTCTCTATGTTGCAAAGTAACATTGTTCTAGTCATTTTCTATCAAGACTATTAGCAACTTTAATAGAATTAAAGTTCTGAAAATTGAACAAGTCATTAAATTGGTAGAGGTAAATTGAATCATGGTTAAATCAGTTTACTTTAAAATATTAAAATAATGCATAATTAAAGAATATAAATATAAATTTATAAATTCAATTAAAAATAAGATTTGATGTCAAATTATATAAAATAACATTTATAATCAAAAGTTCACAGTAAAAATTGACCAAATAATAATAAAATATTATTAATCAAGATCGTGTTTACTTATATCAAATCTATCAAATACCAAAATACTAACATCTCTATTAAAATTGGTTGATCTGTAATAATAATTTCTTTATTCTTTAATTATAGAATAAGCAAAAGTAAGAAAAAACATGAAAAAAATTCAAATAAATCGGTTCATTTAGCATTGGTTCTTATCTAATTCAATTGGCTTTTAGCCAATTTTAAGGGTTACTTCAGACTGACTCTCAATTCAATCGACAATTCAATCGATTGAACTAGTTAGTGTGATCTGATTCTTACAACAATAAATAGAATTGACATATTATATCACCTTATTTTATATACAATCAATTTCCAAATAAATATATCACGATAACATTATGATAATAAAGTATCAACTCTATCAAAGTGGCTGACAGTTTTAACGTAAAAAAAAAGAATGAAATAGTGTAAAGATAAAAGTAAAAAAAAAACACCATTTTTGCAAAACATTACATAAGAAAAACTTGGAGCAGTGGTTGTTAAAGAATTTTTTAAATTTAAAAGTCATTTTTTATTAAAAAATAATAAAAAATCTTTAAATTAAATTTAATAAATGACCCTGTTTCATCTGAAGAAACTGAGGCAAGGTACCATGTTCTTCGTTGTCTCCAGCAGCGTCCTCAACAGCGTGCAAGGTCGACCATTTCTGGGTGGGAGTTCATCGGCTTCTAGGTTATGGGCGCAAGGTCGACATGATCCAATTTCTGGGTTCTGAGATCTCTTTTGGGTTTACGTTAATATTGGGGGTAGGTAAATAAACAAATGGAGGCCTAATGAAAAGGTCCCCACTCTACCTAACCCAAAAAAAAAAAAGTCCCCATTTGGCCCCACTAATAATGAGCAACCTAAAGCTCCAATGACGACGAAACATTTGGTTGTGGTTGTGCAGTTATATTGTTAGCCCACAACAACCTTCAATGTTAATTATTTCACCAATGACCAAGTCAATCACAACTTCATTATTGTATCCATAATTGTTTTTATTTTTAATTATTAATAAAAAACTAGCCAATAATTCTTTTTTTACCTACTAATTTATTAATAATTTAATTATAATTCACTAATTTATTAGTATTTTAAATTAGCCAGTTATTAATAAAAAATTAGTTAGTAATTGATTTATTAAAAAATTGGTGTACTTTATTAAAACATTGATATAAATCATTAAGTTAACTTTAAATAAATGACAATAAATAATAATAATAATAATAATAATAATAATAATAATACATTAAAAAATTAAATATAAAATCTATGCTATTTCTGATAATCACATCTTAAATCACGTTTTCACACTAATATCTAAATATCATGTTTTGCATCAAACTATGTTTGTTTATTCTAAATCACGTTTGCCAAAATATTTTTCAAACATAAATCATGTTCACCACTCCAACCGTGCATTCATCCCTCATTTTTCTGTGTTTGGTTCTACTGTTCATTCCTCTACCAAAATCGATTGCTCCCTGAAAATCGATTTTGTATAAAAGTCAAACTATGTAGCTTCTGGGTGAAAATCAATTCTTTTGCTTGTTGATTGATGTGTAATTACAACTTTCTTTCTTCTACTACCCTCACTTTTTATTTTCTGAGATCCCAGTAGCGTCTCTCTTCTTCTTTGTTTTACTTTGTTTTTTGTGGTTTGTTACTGTTCAGTCGGAGAGGTATGATCGCATCAGGAATGGCGAGGCACATCTCTCCGACGTCTCCTCCTGGTCAAGTGATCTGTGTTTGTCATAGTATTTGTCATTTTTCTAGACCAGGGCAAGGAAAAAGACAATAAACAGTATATATATCTGTTTTCGAAAGCAGATGTAACTGGAATATATATCTAAATATATGTTATATATATTACTGAGCTCGAATAGTACATATATATGTTTGACATGTGTATATATATATATATATTATGTTTTATGTTTTATATTATATATATATGTATATGTTTTATGTGTTATAAGTGTTTTATAAATATATATCTAAATATATGTTCTATTTGATTTATTTTTTTTATGTGAGTTTGTTGATTTTATTTTGCTTAACTTCAAAAGTAATTTTTTAAATAATTATTAAAAAAATAATTAAATCAAATTTGTTGATAAAATAAATAAATTTATTTTATTACAACATTCATAAATTAAATATTAGTACCAATAGTTAAATGAAATAAAACAATGTAATATTTATACCCTTTCTAGTAATTACACATTTAAAAATGCTTTTGTTAATTAATATCCAAACAAAATTTATTTGTCAAATTCAATTTTTTAATAACAATTTTTAAACATAAATCACGTTCATACAAAATCAATTCTGCTCAAAATCAATTTTAAAAATTAATTATGTTCAAACTTAAGTTTACTCAACTAATTTTCAAACATACACTAAATCAATTTAAATTACGTTCAATTAAACTTAGATTTGTTCAACTCATGTTTGTCTATTCAATTACCAAACGCACCCTAAGTCAAAATTAAAAAACGAAAGTAAATTTGTGCGGAGAAGGAGAGAGAAGAAGAGGAGTAGTTTGAAGTTGTATATCACGGGAACAAGTACAACTAGCTAGGTGGTGTGGTGTGTAGTGTTGGGAAAAACGACGGTGTGCGCAGAATCAAAATAATTCTACAGACCCAGGATAATTCCCAAAATACAATAGACAAAATAACACCAAAAATTTTAGCGTGAAAAACCCAAATTAGGTAAAAACCACGGGACCCGTAGGCCGCTTAAATCTTCTACTATAGTAATAATGGGAATACAAACTTCACCCTTAGGTGGACCTCTCACTCATAGAAAAATACTACAATAGTATTTCTTCAATTTGTGAACAATAACCCTCACAAATTGGACTCACTATTTTTCTTCTCAGAAACTTTCTGAGGCACTCTCTCTATTTTTTCTTCTCACTTTTTCTCTAAAAATGAGGCTTCTTTTCTCGGATGATTTTATGAAGGGAGGGAATGACTCTATTTAAAGAGTCATTCCTCCACCAACCCCCTTCAAAACATATGCACAGCCTGCACGTTGCACCTAACCCCTCTGCAAATTTCCATGCGCAGCCCCTTCAGTTTCAAAGGAGGTGCCTAACATTTGCAGAAAATTTCCTCTTGTGGGACCCACAAATTTTGTTATTTTATGACTTTGGAGTAAATTACAAAATTTGGTTACAACTTTAGTTAAATTGTAATTTGGCCCTTAGAGCCCCACTTATGGAGGGACCCACTTATGGAGGGACCCACTTTTCAATTCTCCCCCTCCCGACCTAAGTGGGGGGTTCCACCAATCCTGCAGCTGATCGACAATATTCAAACTTGCTTCTTGGAAGAGTCTTAGTTAACATATCAGATCCATTTTCATCTGTATGGATCTTTTCAAGCTGTAGTAGCTTCTTCTCCAATGCACCTCTTATCCAGTGATATCTCATATCAATGTGCTTCGATCTTGAGTGAAAGGAGGCATTCTTTCCAAGGTGAATTGCACTTTGATTGTCACAAAATAGCTCATATTTTTCTTGGTGGAAAGTAAGTTCATTTAAGAACCTTTTCATCCATAGCAACTCCTTACTGGTTTCAGTTGCTGCGATGAACTCTGCTTCAGTGGTGGACAGTGCAACACACTTCTGTAATTTTGACTGCCATGCCACAGCTTCCCCTGCAAAAGTGATCAGGTAGCCCGAAGTAGATTTTCTCGAATCTATGTCGCCGGCCATATCTGCATCTGTGTATCCAACTAACACAGGTTTGGTATCTCCAAAACATAAACATATTTTGGAAGTATCCCGAAGATACCTGAATATCCACTTTACTGCAGCCCAATGTTCCTTTCCAGGTTTTGAAAGGAATCTACTCACTACTCCAACTGCATGAGCAATATCCGGCCGTGTGCACACCATGGTATACATTAAACTTCCAACTGCTGAAGCATATGGAACCTTGTCCATCTCTTTCTTTTCTTCATCTGTGGAAGGGCACTGCTTAGAACTTAGCTTAAAGTGATTAGCAAGAGGATAACTAACCGCTTTAGCTTTGTCCATGTTGAACCTTTGAAGTACTTTCTCAATATACTTCTCTTGTGACAACCATAATTTCTTGGCGCTTCTGTCTCTAGTTATCTTCATGCCAAGAATGTGTTTTGCTGGCCCTAAGTCTTTCATAGCAAAAGACTTGCTCAACTGCTTCTTCAAGTCATCAATTCTAGAAATATTTTGGCCAACAATCAACATGTCATCCACATAGAGCAATAAAATAATGAAATCATCATCAGAGAATTTCTGCACGAACACACAGTGATCTGAAGTAGTCTTCTTGTAACCATGCTCCCCCATAACAGACTCAAACTTCTTATACCACTGTCTTGGTGCTTGCTTCAAGCCATACAGGCTTTTCTTCAGCTTGCAAACGTAGTCCTCTTTTTCTTTTTGCTTGAAACCCTCTGGCTGCTCCATGTATATTTCTTCCTCCAAATCACCATGAAGGAATGCAGTTTTGACATCCATTTGCTCAACCTCAAGGTCAAGGCTTGCTGCTAACCCTAGCACTGTTCGAATGGATGTCATTTTCACCACTGGTGAAAATATCTCATCAAAGTCAACCCCTTTTCTTTGGCTGAATCCTTTGACGACCAATCTGGCTTTGAATCTTGGATGGAAACTGTTCTCGTCATGCTTGATTCTGAACACCCATTTGTTCTTCAAAGCCCTCTTGCCTTTTGGCAGCTTCACCAGTTCAAAAGTCTTATTCTCATGCAATGATTTCATCTCATCTTGCATGGCCTCAATCCATTTCTTCTTGTGTTCATCATCCATTGCTTCTTCGAAGCTTTCTGGTTCTCCCTCGTCAGTTAATAACACATACTGATTTGCAGGGTATCTAGTAGAGGGTTGTCGAACTCTAGTAGATCTTCTCAATTCTGGAGAACCCATTGGAACTGGTGGTTGATCATGAACACCATCATCATCATCGGAATCTTCTGATGGAATCTCAACGGGAGCATCTGGATCACCTTTTTCAGGCTGATCATTCTGTATTTCATCTCCAACTTGTCTTGGCACCAGTGTTGGAGGAATAACTTCCGAACCAGTTGAATCACCATTGGCTTTAGAAATGTCTTCAATGGTCTGATCTTCAATGAACACAGCATCACGACTCCTGACTGGTTTCTTCTCTACTGGATCATAAAATCTGTAGCCAAGCTTATCTTGACCATATCCAATGAACACGCATTGTCGTGTCTTACTTTCAAGTTTGGACCTTTCATCCTTTGGAATATGTACAAAGGCTTTGCATCCAAACACTCGCAGATGGTTGTAGGAAACATCTTTTCCTGACCATACTTTTTCTGGAACATCTAGCTTTAAAGGGACACAAGGTGAGCGATTCAGCACATGTACTGCTGCTAGTAAAGCCTCACCCCAAAATTTCTTTGGTAACTTTGCATGAGAGAGTAAACATCTGACTCTCTCCATCAAAGTTCTGTTCATCCTCTCAGCCAGGCCATTCAGCTGTGGTGTTTTTGGAGGCGTTGTCTGATGCCGAATACCATGCTCTTTACAGTAGGCATCAAAAGGCCCAATGTATTCTCCACCGTTGTCTGTCCGGATGCATTTTAGCTTCTTCCCAGTTTCTCTTTCAACTGAGGCATGAAACTCTTTAAAGACACTCAGCACTTGATCCTTTGTCTTTAAAGTGTATGCCCATATCTTCCTTGAATGGTCATCAATGAAAGTCACAAAGTACTGAGCACCACCAAGTGACTTTAACATTGGTCCACATAAATCTGAGTGTACCAAATCCAATACATTTGCCATTCTAGAAGGAGGGTAGCTTTTAAATGTAGCTCTATTTTGCTTTCCTGCTAGACAATCATCACATTTCTTCAAGTGAACTTGATCCAAACCAGGTAGAGCATTCTTCCTAGTTAAATGGATCATGCTCTTCTCGCTCATATGACCGAGACGTTTGTGCCATAGCTCAACTGTACTACCATTCTCCGTTGTGTTTACAACATCCTTAGAGAGCTTTGCTTGCATAATGTACAGTTTAGAGTCTTTGTTCCCTCTGGCCACCACCAACGATCCTTTGGTGAGCTTCCATTGGCCATTAAAGAAGGTATTGCAGAAACCTTCATCATCTAGCTTGCTTGTTGAAATCAGATTCAGGCGCATATCTGGAATATGCTTCACATCCTTCAGGACTAATCGCGTACCATTCTCCGTCTTTAAACAAACATCTCCCTTACCTGCAATTATTGAAAGATTATTATTTCCCATTCTTACAGCACCAAAATTGCCTGGTGTGTAAGATGAGAAAAATTCCTTCCGAGATGTAGCATGAATGGTGGCACCACTGTTAATCACCCAGCTTGTCTCATGGGTTGTAAGATTGACTGCATCATCATCATAGACAATGTTGAACTCCTCAGCAACATCTGCTTGCTCATCATCACTACTGTTGTTTTTCTTCTGTCCTCTGCCTTTGTTCTTTTCCTGATCCTTCTTGAACTTGCGGCAGTGTATCTTGATGTGACCCTTCTTTTTACAGTAATGGCATTCAACATTGGCATATCTGTTGGATTTGCCTCTGCTCCTTCCTCTAGGTTTTTGATCTCTAGACTGGTTCCTCCCCCTGAAGTCTGAAACCAGAACATCTGGTTGTGATGAAAAAGATGAGTTTTGAGATCTTCTTCTCATTTCTTCATTTAAGATACTGCTTTTAACAGACTCCATATTAACTACACCATCAGGTGCAGTGTTGGTGATGGAAATCTTCAGAGTCTCCCATGACTCTGGTAGAGAGCCCAATACTAGCAGAGCAAATATTTCATCATCCAGATTTATGCCCATTCTGGACAGTTGATCTACGACCCCTTGCATCTCATTTAGATGATCTGCTACAGAAGTCCCTTCCCTGTATTTCAACTGCGTCAATTTGGTCAAATAAAATAATTTATTGTTACCAGTTTTTGACGCATAAAGCTGTTCAAGCTCATTCCATAGCGTCCGGGCATGAGTCTCATTACAGATGTGGTTGTATACGTTGTCTTCGACATATTGTCGGATGAAACCGCACACCTGCTCATGCTCAAACCCCCATTCCTCATCCGTCTTGCCTTCAGGTTTATTTGATGTAAACACAGGTAGATGCATTTTCATCACAAATAGGAGATCCTTCATCTTGCTTCTCCACATGTGATAATTTGTGCCATTTAGGCTGATCATTTTGATGTTTCTTGTCTCCATTGAAATCAGTAGTCAAAGTTTTAACTGATCCCAAAACTTTTCTGGCAGTGAATAGTACTTCCGTATGTATGAACAGTACTTTCATATGTATAAACAGTACTTTCATACGTATGAACAGTACCTACATACGTATGAACAGTGCCTCGTATATATGAACAGTACTTCCGTATATATGAATAGTATTTCGTACGTATGAACAGTACTAGTATGTATAAATAGTACTAATACATATAAAAATACTAATATGTATGAACAGTACCTGTATATGTGAATAGTGCTCGTACGTCTTCGTACAGTATTTGTGAATAATACTCGTACGGTAATCTTCAATAGTACTCCAACCAGAAGCTCTGATACCACTTGTTGGGAAAAACGACGGTGTGCGCAGAATCAAAATAATTCTACAGACCCAGGATAATTCCCAAAATACAATAGACAAAATAACACCAAAAATTTTAGCGTGGAAAACCCAAATTAGGTAAAAACCACGGGACCCGTAGGCCGCTTAAATCTTCCACTATAGTAATAATGGGAATACAAACTTCACCCTTAGGTGGACCTCTCACTCATAGAAAAATACTACAATAGTATTTCTTCAATTTGTGAACAATAACCCTCACAAATTGGACTCACTATTTTTCTTCTCAGAAACTTTCTGAGGCACTCTCTCTATTTTTTCTTCTCACTTTTTCTCTAAAAATGAGGCTTCTTTTTTGGGATGATTTTATGAAGGGAGGGAATGACTCTATTTATAGAGTCATTCCTCCACCAACCCCTTTCAAAACATATGCACAGCCTGCACGTTGCACCTAACCCCTCTGCAAATTTCTATGCGCAAGGAGGTGCCTAACATTGGCAGAAAATTTCCTCTTGTGGGATCCATAAATTTTGTTATTTTATGACTTTGGAGTAAATTACAAAATTTGGTTACAACTTTAGTTAAATTGTAATTTGGTCCCTAGAGCCCCACTTATGAAGGAACCCACTTATGGAGGGACCCACTTTTCATGTAGTGGGATTCCTGATTATAAAACCAGAAAAAGCAAAGCCTGCTTTCAGATTTCACATAATTAATTATCTCTCTGAGTAAAACAATGTGGATGCAAATGCAATGAAATCCAAGAGAAGAGAAGAGAAAGGGCAATGTTCATTAAATAGAGTTTGTTAAGAAGCTATGGAATTATCAAACTTGTGCAGCTTTGGCCTTTATTGCAATTTGTACTCTCCCTTATCCCACTTTCCGCGCAATCCACCGACACTCCACCTATATATTCACCCCACACCTCACAGCCTCAACGACAACATTGTACCACCACCTCCCCCTCCCCTCCATTAATACCTATCCTCCCTCTCCACTCGTACTTTCACTCACATTACCCTCCCCCTTCTCTGCAATCTCTCTCTCTCTCTGTAATTTCCGAACCCCACTTATTCATACACGCACGCACCAGCATGATACAGTCAAAGAAGTTCAGAGGAGTCAGGCAACGCCAGTGGGGCTCTTGGGTGTCAGAAATTCGCCATCCTTTACTGTAACATCATTCATCGCTATATATATATATATATATATCTTTCATTAATTCTCATTTAACAGCAATATTTCTGAGTTGTGAATTCTGATATGTGTGTGTGTGTGTGCGCGCAGAAAGAGAAGGGTGTGGCTGGGGACGTTTGAGACAGCAGAGGCAGCAGCGAGGGCGTACGACCAAGCGGCCATTTTGATGAACGGAAGAAATGCCAAGACTAATTTCCCGCCAGTGGGCAGTGAGGGTAGTGATCAGAAGGAAGAAGGTGAAGATGGAAATAATGACGGGTCTTTCTTGTCTCCCAAGGCACTCTCAGAAATGTTAACCACAAAGCTCAAGAAATGCTGCAAGGACCCTTCTCCTTCCCTCGTCTGTCTGAGGCTTGACTCTGATAATTCCCACATTGGGGTGTGGCAGAAGACTCCTGGCCCTCGCTCTCACTCCAACTGGGTCATCAGGGTCCAGCTTGGCAACAACAAACAACCTCGTCATCATCAACATCATCATGATAAAACCAGTTTAACAGCAGAAGAACAACACATTACTACTGGTGATATTGGTGAAGCTGCGAGCCATGGGGTGGTGCAGGATGAAGAGGACACAGTGGCAATGCAAATGATTGAAGAGCTTCTGAATTGGAACTATCCTTGTGCTTCTTCAAGTAATCATTATCCTCAGGAAGATAAATTAAAAGGGAATAACCTTCTTCCATCTCACACTTCTTTAATTAATTAGTTAGCTATACATATATATATATATATATATATGTCTTTCTTTTGGAGTGCTTGTAATTAGTGGTTGTACAGTAATGGCCTCTCGGTTGTTTTAGTACACCATGCACCAGTCTCGGATTGGCGTCGGGGGCACGTTGGAACTTGGAAAGCAACTGTAGATATATATATATATATATATCATATAGATATATACATGCAAATGGCAAAAGCATCCTTTAATTTTAAGCATCCTTTACTATGTCTCCCGGATTTAAAATTTTAATAGATAAGTCATTTTGTTCATTTATTCATGCCACTTCGATCTCCCTTAGCTTTGAACTAAACATGTTAGTATCAGAACAAATGAAAACTTGCCTCACCAATTGTGGAAAACAATAATGTAACCTATGAAGTAATAGTGTTAGAAAGAAAAAATAGAAAGAAGTTTATTTCTTGAAGAACAAAAGTTACAACACACTACTTTTTTCTTATGTCTTGATTCTGATTTTCTACTTTCCCTTCCATTTACTCAAATCCTATCCATAATGGTTAATATGTGGGGCTCAGAAATTTGCCACTCTCGGCATTTATAGAATTGTTTGATAAAAATAGTTAAAAAATATAAAATAACATAAAAAGGTGTATATTTTTTAATCTCAAAATAATATAAGTAAATATATTATTTTTGTTTTATATTAAATTAATTTAAATTATTATAATATATATATATATAATTTATTATATATATATATATATATATTTTAATATATATATATATATATATTTATATATAAGGGTATAATAAATATGAAATGTATAATAGATATGAAGATTATAATGAATATTTTCATAGAATAATAAGGGTAAAGCTATTCAAAGTAATTTATTAGAATAAATTATAAGTTACAAAAATAAATTTATTTATCAAACATTTTAAACAAATTTATAAACTAGTCAAATAAAATATAAGCTCGTCACACCGAATAAAGTCTAACCTCTTCGTGTTAATTGGTCCTCAAATAATCAAGCATCTATAACTATAAAAATTCATAACCTGGTCACTTCAATTTTAGCGTATCAAAATTCTGCAGAAACTATTCCACTTACGTGTTTATCAGTTAAAGATGATGAATATTTTAATGCTGATGTGTGTACATCAAAGCCTACTTGAATTTTTTCTGGAAAGTTATAGGTCTTGGTATAGATAGGGAAAATTGATGACAAAGAAAGACTTTTGAAATTGAAATAAATTTAATAATAGGAAAATTAAGTAGTGGGGCCTTAGATCATTGCTTGGCCATTTAAAGTACTGACCCGCCAGCACAAACATATACACACACACGAAGTTTTCCTTAAGCAATTAAATCCCAGTATGCTGAGTCCGTTATCACTTTTGCTTTCAGAGTGGTCCTTTCTCAGATTAATTAGCTATCCATCAAAGGTGGTACACAAAGCCTGAGGTTCAAGAAATGATCATAGAAATAAATCCTTGCATATATAAGGACATATGAACAACAAGGACAGAGATGATTTTAGAATAGACAAGTTAATTAAGTTTCTAATGATAAGAGGGAATACAAGTTTAACAACTAAAAAGAAGAAGAAGAAGAAAGATGGGATAGAAACTGAAAGTGAAAATAAAGAAGCTTTGAGGATGACAGATGCTTTCACTGTAAAGATCACATGGCAGATAGGAACTTCTGTAAAGTTGTTCTCACAACAGTTATACTGCTGTCACATAATTTAGAAGAGAGTAAGTTGCTCATTTGGTTCTTAAAAGATTACAAGTACTTTAATTCAGTCTCAAAAAGATTGTGTTTTTTTTAATTTAGTCCCTCTAATCAGTGAGAGTCTAGACAATGAAAAAATTGAGATTTAATAATAATCATTTAGAATTAGCAACAAAAAAAAAACTAAATTGAGACATGTAATCTTTTTAAAAATTAAATTAAGAAACTTGTTCTTCCAATGACCAAATTAAAATAACAGTAATTTTTCATGACTAAATCAAGAATTTACACTTTAGCAGATGAAACTAACTAAAAGGGGAAGGGCGTAGAGTGTAGAGCTTTCGGGGTCCCAAAATACATGAATGGAAGATGGTGGTTCTTGAGGACCAGAGTTTGTGGTGGACATTTAGTGGGATTTGGATAGGTTAGCCAATAAGTTCTACAGAACCATAAAGGAGAAATTGACATGAAAGGGGTGATATAACTGTAGCAGTTGGGTTATCAATAAATGCTCTGCTCTCTGCGTCCATCAAGGAGAGTGAAGACAGATGAATAGTCTTTAATCTCTATCTCTTAGTGACTCCATACTTCACGCCTTTTATTTATAACTGGGAAAGTGATGCAAGGTGTCTCATAAATGTCAATCTCTTACTTTTGTGGGGAAACCCTTCCAAATTATTGAATAGTTAGACTAATTTTGCACATCCAGTCGGGTGCCGTCTGCACCGCTACTACTACTACTACTACTATTATTATTATTATTATTTGAAAGAACAAAAATCCCCCTTCTATTTGGAAAAAAAGGAATAATAATGTTCGTTCAGCCAAAGAGGTAGGGTTTTTATGCTGAAAATATATACTAGTAAACCATATAATACTGGTCTGAAAAATAGTTACGAAATCTAGATTTTGGATAAATCTAAGATTTGGATAAAAACAAATTAGAGTTGTTTCATGATAAACTAAGGTTAAGGTAAAATCAATTCTTAAAAATCATGATTTTAAACTCTGCACCAAATATTATATAATTGCTGCAAAACCTTAGTTTTTGAAGCTTCCCACTAGTTTTTCATTATATAATTGCTACAAAACCTTAGTTTCCCACTAGTTTTTCATTATATAATTGCTGCAAAACCTTAGTTTTGAAGCTTCCCACTAGTTTTTCAAGCATGCATATAAGCCTTCACACTGCTAGCTGGGCAAAATTAAAATCTTTTTTTGCTAGGAAACAAAAAAGCTCATTAAACTCTATAAGAAAGACTAGTAGTTGACAGCTTAGGTGTCATGCATATGTTCCCCCACCTCGGAGGCAAGATGCGTATGCGATATTGTTCTTGACCAGGATGTCCCATAAGTATGGCACCCACCCCAATTGTCAGCCAACTTCCCAGTCACTGTCAATCACCGCTAGTCGCTGGGTTTCGGCCATTGTTTTCTGAAATCTAAAGTGACAAGTCAATATCGTGTGCTTGTAACTGGTCTAATAGATTAGTCTGTCTTTCTTTCCCCAATACTGATCTTGCTATGTTTAACAAATTCACCTGCATAATTCTTGGCCCCAAAAAAAAAAGAAAAGAAAAAGAAAAGTCCTTTGCAGAAAATATGTTTATTCTAAGTTTTATTTTGGAAATTACTGTAAAACACTAATATCTTGTTAGCAGCAATGTAGATAGGCTATATTATATTAGTATTTAGAGAATGACATGTCAATTCTGTTACATAGACTAACGGTTCTAATAAAAAAAATCAGAAAAGTAAAACTTTGAAATATAAAGAATCATTATGAAACTTTTGAAATATAAAAAAATCAAAATAAAACCCAAATGACTAAAATATCATTTTTGCCTAATCTATATATAGAATGGGTTGGGATCCCAACTCCACAGCTACTAACTATATTTCGTCTTCGAAAGTGTCAATAGTAATAGCATAGGATTTTCAGGTCTTGGAACAATATTAAAGCAAGCATCTAACCTTTGAATCTCCATGATTTTTATTTCTTGCTCATGGAAATCCTCTGAGGCTAACTTAAAGGAGAATACAGAGAACAGTAAGAGTCAGAGAGTTAAGTGAATAGTCAATCAGTCCAGAAATAAAGCATTGGGAAATAACTTCACCACATCCTTAACAAAATAACATACCTATCACAAACTGGATTCAAAAGCGCTCCTTGAGCATAATTGATGCTAATTCAACTATTCATATTCAACAAATCCACAAACACCAAGAGGAGGGGGAGAGGGGGGAGGGGGGGAGGGGAAGAGAGAGAGAGAGAAACAGCGAGCTAAATGGGGCATCCAGAAAATTAAATGCTTAAGAGATAGATCAACTAATACACATAATTTTGTTCCAGCAAATACTACTGTCTAGCATCGACATCACCACATGCTCTACAGTACTAGGAGAAATAAACACATTTTTTACAAGACACAGAAGATGGAAATAAGCATAGATAAGAGCAAAGCAATTAATCTGAACACCAAACGACAACCAAATAATAAGGAATACCAAACACGACACAAAGGCACAGCTTATACTTGTAAGATTGGCAGAGTGGCCTTGAGCCAAACTTGGGAGCACGAAATGAAAGACTTAAAGCCTTTCACGTATGTACTTTGCCAGAGAATCAACTGGCTTAGTTGATTCAGCGTTTCCCAAACCCCGGTTCCTTATCTTAATGCGAGCCAGGTAATCAACCGCAATCCAGGGGAAACTTAGCATCAATCTATTTCCAAGACCATTAGACTCCTGATTCTCTGAGGATTTGTCTCGAAGGTCAAGGTTTTTTTTCACCCATTCAGGATGATATGTGACCTGGTACCAGGCTGATGCCTTCTTTTCATATAATAATTTTTTCTCTTCATCATTTAAGTCTTCTTTATCTGAATTTAGTTTCTCAAAATTTTGCCTAAACTCTTTCTTCAGGGCACTGTATGCATGCTTGAGCCTTTCCTTAAGATCTCCTTGCTTCTTGCTGCTGTATCTGGGCATGGACCAGATCTGTCCGGTCACAACTTCTTCTTCTTTTTCCACTTTGTATTGACCTAGCAGTCCATTCAACTGACCATCGTAAGTGCACTTCCGATTCCATGCATCAGCAATAAACTCAGCAGACCCTTGAACCTCAAGATCGGTATCATAAGGTATATCACCTAGTACATGGTTCAACCCAGCAACATCAATATCATAATCATAAGCATCTTTGATTCGCCGGTAAAGCCTACCCAGGATTTTCTTGGATTTATATGACTGGTACTGCTCTTTTCCCATAAAATCAGGGTAAAGTTTTGGTTTCAAATGAGAAGGCATCGTGACAATTTTTCCAGTCTTCGGAAAGTCAACAGCTGTGGCTGCTAACTCAGCCAGGGTTATGCAATTCTCATCCAATGCGCCATAGTCACTGAGATCAGCATGTACCACATGTGCATTGCAGATTGCCCCCAAATTCTCAGTTACCATATTTCTTACAAAAAATTCTATGATGTCCTGCAGTATGGAACGCAACTTTGTTCACAACTTGCAGGAATTGTTGATGAATTTTTAAAAGACAAACAATGTACACTCAACAAATTAATTCACATTAAAATATGGTTAATCAAGATAGATTATATGACATTATGCAGTTAGTGCAAAGATGCAAGAGCACACACTTGCACAATATTCCTTAAAACTCGTTGATTTTATGTTCTAATTATATATTGACTATTATAATAAATATGTATTAGATTTATATGCCAAGTGCCAACCACGTAATATTATGGTAACAAACTGCCATCATATACACACAAAGGAATCTCTACAGCAGCAGAGCATCGAATTATGCATTAATTCTTGAACTTCAATTTCTTAAGTACAGAACATTCCATTATATTTCATTTCGGCTTGTTTTGTTCTTCTCTACTTCCTGTTTATATATTTCATCAACGAAATTAATATTAAAAAAGAAAACACCAGATAAAAAAGAATTTGCATATGGCTACCATATACGAGAGGGTGACAACATAATGATGGCAATGCTATCACACCATAAAAAACTCCATTTCATAGCTACGTACGTAAGATGTGGGCATCACTTCTTATGCAGATTTCAATTTTTCAAATTTTCATAATCCTAGAATAATTAAAATTTATGTCTCAATTTACATAATAAAAAAATATCTCCTCAATATTAACTTGTATTACTTTTGGCAAGTCCTTATCTTGAACTTGCCTCTTGAAATTCTATGTAAGGCGTGATGGTATAACATAACTTATGCAAAACAAACAACAATGCTATCTTAGTTTAAGTCATGGAAAACAACACAATGCCTACTACTAGTTAACTGTGGAAAACAAGAAATGAAAAAGAACATATACCCGAGTAGTGACTTGGCGAGTGTCTTTTTTGCTTTCTTGAGCTGAATATTCCATGGGTATCCAGCTCTTCTTACTCGGTGGAATAAGATTCTCATCCCATGTGACAAAATACAGGTCCCCATCAAGATCACTTCCTGAAGCTTCATTTGTATGAGGCCGATCACCCTTCTGGGGGAAAACAAGGCAATCATGTAAATGATGTAATTCGGAAGCATCAACTGCTTCCAAAACTCTCACATCTCCTGGGTGAAGACAAGGATTTTTAGCTATAACCACATAGCCCTTAACTACTTGCAGGTTCTTTGTCTGTTTAAAACTTGAGCCGTGCTTTGAGAAATAATTTTCAAGGGATGGAGTAGAGACTTGTACAAAGCATTGTCCTTGTTCAAGAACACCCAATTCATCCAAGACACCCATTAACCAACGACCGGATGGGACAAAAATCCTGGCCTTTTCTCTAAGGCCCCAAAGCTGTGCGGCTCTTACAGTGGTTAAGATGCCTCTGAGATGAGGTTCCAATTGGGGACTAAAACCAACACTCAACATTATTGCCGCAGCATTTCCATGCTCAGCACCAGACCTGGTGAGAACATCAAATGCCACATCTGCATCCACAAGCATTTGATTTAACTTATAAACCATTGCCTCCTGCATATTCCAAAATACTTCGTCAGACACATTCAGTGCTGAAAGCAGTGTCACAATCTGCCTGTTAAGGAAACCAGGCTGAAACCGAGTCCAAGAACAAATCTCCAAGGTAGTGTGGTTAGATTCAAATTTGTTCATGCTTGGTCTCAATTTAAGTTGACCATCCCCTTTAGCTGGCCAACAGGCCACAACCCCTTTAAAACCAGCATATCTAATCTGATAAGCAGAGGGTACATCATCCAATTTCAACTTGTCAGCTACTTTACTCGCAAGATCAGGAGTAATAGTACCAATTCCATCAGAGAAATCATAATTATTCCTCTTAATATCAGGTATGCTTTTAAAATCACGAGCTGCGACCTCCACAGTTGCATATGTGGATGAGAAGCACTGTCCCATCCTAGCAGCACATTTTGCAACATTCTTCTGATTAAACTTGCCCATCCATTTTCTTATATGATCACATCTTCGGTTTTCTTCTTCAGCAAAAAACCAGGCAGAACGATCTCTCAATTGATTGGATGAGAAGGCCAAAAATGAATATTTTCGACCACACAAGTAAAAGCCCTTTTCCAATATAGTCTTCACCCTTCTATATATATTTGTCTTCTGAGGAAAGGAGTTCTGAGTGATTTCCTTCACTATGGTAGCAACATAACAATTAAGAGCACTCACATTAATTGTTTCCATGCCTTCATCCATAAATGTGACTCTCAAGAAGCGATCTGCAACATCTTTGTATTCTCTAAGAACCCTGTTGGACATTTCAACGTCTGGTGGTAGACAGTAGGCTTTAGTTGGAGTGACAACCAGTCTCCGAACCTCAACAATATCATCTGAGAGTTTGGCGCTCTGGTAAAGCTTTGGATTTCTGAGCAACCATCCTTGGAGTGTTTTTAGCCTCTTGGCAGCATCAAACACTGGGCGTTTGTATGAAAACATGTGCTTCAGGGCAGCTAAATTTACCTCCTTAGGTTGATTTCTCAGCAACCCAAAAAAGCTATCCGACAAACTGTGTTGGTTCAGTACTCCTTTGTGCATGATGGCATTGATTAAAAACATAATGTCAAATGTGATGCCTTCCTGCGAATGGATGCAGAAGAAGGGATCTGACATGGGCTTCCCATAAAAAGGTTCATTCATCACCGAAATTGGTCGGTCAAGTGAAATCGCACGGACTCTTCGGTTTTCCAGATATTTCATAGCCTTTTGCAATTTTGCACCATACCTGGGTGGGATAGAAATTTTATAAAAATGACAGCGACCAATGGCCCCACTAGGTGTAAAATCAGTGGTTCTAATCCAGGGGTCATCATCATCCAACAAGTCAAATGGAACTGATTCATCAATGTCATCGTCAGCTGTTCTATACCAAACCCATGGTGATGAACCCACATGTAACAGAATAATTAGATGTGACATATCATTGTATCTCCTTATCTCATTTATCTCTCGAACCAAGAAACCCACCTGAATATCGCACTTTATCACTGCCTTTTTCTCTATACCTTTAAAAGAGAAAGCAATATCTCTGTTGAAACATAATTTGCACATGCCATCAAACGGATCTACCAAAAAGTTGACCCCTTTGTCAGGTCCTCTCCAGGCAACCAAAAAGTGATCAGGGTCAAACAAAGTTCCAATTTCAACAACTACATCAGATAATTTATAAGGAAGGACAGTTCTCCTCCTTTGGTTCAAGGAGTATGGATTTTTAGGTCCCAAGCTAACCTTTAAATGCTGATTCCTCCAAAATAGATCACAGCGATCTGCAGCATTGAGGGCATCAGTAGCAGCTCCGGGTAATGCAAAATGCACAAACGCATGAGGCTCCACCTTCTTACAGTCATATGTTCTCTCAATTTCTGCAGTATTAATAATTTTAAAATCTGGATAAGACTCTGGAGGGGTCCAAGAAGTTTTCAGCCGACACCTGTCTACTCCTCCAATTTCACCTTCCAAATATTGAACAAGGTCCTTTGCTTTAACTTCACAGTCAAATCCACCTATGCTTGCTTGAGTAACTATAGTTTTTTTGTCAATTCCTTCTAGTTCCATTCTTTCAGTAGTCTGCAAATTATAAATTGCACATTTTTGTAGGTTAGATCAACCTTCGAGATTGCCACCCACAGAGAATAGCTGATAAAAAGAGGGGGGGGGGGGGGGGAGGTGCGGGACACTACAGTTCTAATAAGCTTGATTATTAAAAATAATATTCTTCTGGTTCTAAGTATAAAATAATTGAATGGGGGATGTAGAAGGAAGAAGAGGATAGGCCACTTTGCTATCTGCTCTAGCGACTGATAAATTAAATTTGAAATTACATAACTTATGAATCAGTACTCAATAAACCAGTTGTGGAATACAGCGAAATCAGTTCAAAAATTTCAGTTCTACAAAATGATTTTCTTCTGTAGTGTAGAGTGTGGTGAAGGTAAAAAAGATTGGGGATAGGATTCTATGCTTAAGAATGATTGTTGTAAGAGATACTATCCATATCATAAGTGCCTATGCACCCCAAGTAGTGACAGATGCATATTTTAAAGAAAAGTTTTAGGAAGATTTGGAGGGATTGGTCAGAAGCATATCTTTAGAAGAAAATATTTTCATCGGGGGTGACTTTAATGGCCACGTAGGGAAAGAAGCAGGACAATATGAGAAGGTTTATGGTGATTTTGGTTTTGGGGAACTTAACGAGGAAGAACAGTCTATACTTGATTTCTCACTGGCTTATAATTTCAAGGTTGTCAACACCTGCTTCAAGAAGTGAGAGGAGCATTTAATCACTTATAAGAGTGAAGCCTCAAGGTCACACTGATTTCTTTTTGATAAGGAATCCAGATAGAAAAATCTGTCAAAATTGTAAAGTTATTCCTAGGGAACCCGTGGCAACTCAACATAGGATTTTGGTCCTTGATGTGCTTATTAAGGGTCAGAAACAAAAGTATCGACAGGTGATGAACCATAGGATCAAGTGGTGGCAACTAAAGGGAAAAAATTAATAGACTTTCAAGAGAAAATTGTTGGAGGAAGGGTCTTGGATGTTAAGAGAAAATGCTAACATCATGTTGAATGAGATGGCCAAAAGGGTTAAAAAGGTAGCTAAAGCACTTTTAGGAGAATCAAAAGGTTTTGGACAAAGAGATAAGGAATCTTTGTGGTAGAATGAAACCGATCAAGAGAAGATCAAATTTTAAATAGAATGCTTTAAAGCTATCCATTTGTGCAATAACACAGAAAACTGGGAAAGGTATCGAAAGGCTAATAAGGAGACTAAAAAAGTAGTAAGTGAAGCACGATCTAAAGCGTTTGAAGAGTTTTATAAGGACTTAGGAACGAAAATGGGGGAACAAAAGATTTACAAGATTGCGAAGACTAGAGAAAGAAAATCTAGAGATTTGGATCAAGTAAGATGTGTTAAAGATGAAGAAGGAAAAGTTTTGGTTACAGATGGAGATATTAAAAACAGATGGCAAGGTTACTTTTACAAGCTCTTTAATGACGGAGTAGGGTCGACTAGTGATATGGAAGATTTAACTACCCTGGAGAGAGAACAAAATTTGGCATATTATCGCAGGATTAAAGTTGATTAGGTCAAGGAAGCTATTAGAAGAATGAATAATAGTAAAGTCGTTGATCCTGATGGTATTCCTATTGAAGTTTGAAAGTGTTTAGGGGAGGAGGGTACTATCTAGCTAACTAAACTCTTTAATAAGATTTTAAGGTCTAAGAAAATGTTTGAGGAATGAAGAAGAAATACTTTAGTGCCTATATATAAAAACAAATGGGACATCCAAAACTGTACAAAATACCGAGGGATTAAGCTTATGAGTCACACTCTGAAATTATGGGCAACAGTGATTGAACGTAGGTTAAGAATTGAGACGAATATTTCTGAAAATCAATTTGAACTCATGCTACAGCGGTCTATTATGGAAGCTATTTATCTACTAAGAGTGTTGAAAGAAAGGTATCAGAGTAAACAAAAAGACTTGCATATATATTTATTGATTTAGAAAAAGTTTATGATTGAATACCACGAGAGGTGCTAGAGAAAGCTTTGGAAAAGAAAGGTGTACGAGTTGCGTATATTAGAGTTATAAAAGATATGTATGAGGGGGCTACAACTAGTGTAAGAATATCTAGAAGGGAGACAAGAGACTAACTTATTAAGATTGGACTGCATCAAGGATCATCTTTGAGCCATTATTTGTTTGACTTGGTTTTAGATGTTTTGATGAAACACATCTAAGAAGAAATTCCCAAATGCATGTTTTTTGCAAATGATATTGTTCTCATAGCAGAGTCAAGGAAAGAGATTAACTTTAAACTTGAGTTATGGAGAGCTACTTTGGAATCGAAGGGATTTTGTTTGAGCAGTAGTAAGACAGAATATGTGCATTATAAGTTTAACAAGCGACAAGCTAGAAACAAGTTGAAGATTAAAATTGGAGATCAAGTTGTATCATAAGTGTCAAAGTTTAGGTATTTATGATTAGTTATACAAGATGACGGCAAAATTATTGGAGATATAGCACATAGGATACAAGCTGGGTGGTTGAAGTGAAGAATGGCATTAGGAGTTGTTTGTAATCGAAAAGTACCTGATAAGCTCAAAAGAAAGTTTTATTATATTGCTATAAGACAAGCAGTTTTATATGGGAGTAAATGTTGGGCAATGAGAGGACAACAAGAACAAAAAATTGGGGTAGCAGAGATGAGGATGTTTCGATAGATGTGTGATCATACAAGAAGAGATATAATCCGTAATGATAGTATACGAAGTAGAGTTGGAATGACACCTATTGAGGAAAAAATAGTTGAAAACCGTTTAAGGTGGTTTGGGCATGTTCAAAGAAGACCATTGGAAGCGCCAGTAATGAGAGTTGAGCAGATAATTTGGAGTCCAGTGAAAAAAAGATCAAGGAATACCAAGAAAGACACTTAGAAAAATTATTGAACAGGATCTATAGACGATTCTAGCTAGTGGGATAAAGTTTTGTTGTTGTTGTTGTAGAGTAGTCAAAATGGTTAAGTAAAATTGTTAAGAGAGACAGAGAATCACCACATATTGTAACTCCTACCCCTTCCTTTCTTTCCTCACTCCGAAATATAAACTTATTAGGCACAAACTAATTGATAATGGCCATTGAAACTTTACTAACACTTGAAAACATGTTTCTTGCATGTGAGGAAACAGAAACTAAACATCACTTTAGATGAACGGCAGCTATATTTTATTCATTAAATTTACCCTAAAGGTGCCACACCACGGGACTGAACACTGCCAAAATCTGGAAGCAAAATCATAATTCCATACACTCCGTATCCCGCTTAAAATAAAATCCACAAAGCAAAGGCTAAATGTTTATACCATAAGTACTCTGAGGCGAAAAAATAACAGAACAACCAACAGAGAATCATGACAAATGTTGTGGTGCTTTGATCAATTCAACCACACAGAAGTTTTCCACATTTTTCAGAAACAAACTGACTCTCAACCAGGGAATACTATTGATCAGAAGTAGCGGAAGTGTCAGATAAATTCACATTATGAACGAAATTGGAAAGAGAAAAGAAAAACCAACCTTCGGAGTCAGGTACAGGCTCACGAAATTGTGGAGTGAGAGGGATTCAGTGAAGAAAGTGTTTGCCGATGGGCTAAGTAGAGAGGGTTAACTTCTCCACGAAGTTTATGAAAGGGACACAGTCCGCGTCTCCGTACTCTCAAGTCTTGCTTTTTTCCGCTTTTCTTCATTTTTTTTTTGCATTCACTATTATTGAATTAATGACTTGCGATTCCCTCTCCAATCATTGAAAAGTCTCCTCTCGTACGAGACGTTGGTCGCGTCATTTTTTGATTGGACACAATGAATGTAACTGTCATTCATCGTGTCCATTCTTCGACGAAGGAGATGACAAACTGAATGACTGTTTGTCCATTCTTCTTCGACGAAGGAGATGAAGCTGGCGTAAAAAAAAAATATATATATATTATTAACAATACAGTGGTTTTTTACTTTTTTTCACATAATGCGGTGAGATATTAAATGTGAGAATTAAATTACGTTGACAAGTAATGAAATTTAATTTTGGTTAAATTATAATTTTACTTCTTGAAATTTCACCTAAATTATAAATTGGTCCCTATATTTTATTTTTATATAAAATGGTCATATATGACAAATAATATGTATATTTGTAAATATGTCAATATAATTAATTATTAATTTTAACACAATTAAGTTGTCATATGAACAAAATTATTTTTTTTTCTTAATTCTCAATATAGATGCTAAGTCAGAGAAATTGAGAATTAAAGGCAAATGAAAATTTTGTTGACATAAAGATTGAGTTGAGTAAAAATTAATAATTAGACATGCTAACATACTCACAAATGTACACATAAGTTATTATGTATAACCATTTTAACAGTAAAATTAATCATATTAATAGTAGAAACTAACTTATATGAATAGAAAAACTATAAAAATGATTTTATGTAAAAATAAAATATAGAGACTTATTTATAATTTTGATAAAACTAAAGGAATCAAAATTGTAATTTAATCTTTAATTTTTTATTATAAACTCCTTTTTGATCACAAAAGTTGATAAGTTAATCTAATACGTGATTGAATTCCCTCCAGATATTCTCTTCCAAATTATTTTTTCAGAATTCAGAGGAGATCCAATCACGTCTACTACTTCAAATAATGAGGCTTAATTTTTTTGTGAAGTACATATCTTAATTTGAATATAATATTAAAGTATTACTTGGACAATGTTTGGTTATGAGGAGGAGACATCCAAAATTACGTTAAGAGTTGAAAACGAGATTTCACAACAAATTATTCATGTTTGTTTTGAGACAAGCTTCAATTTATAAAATTGATTCTTCACCGAACCTAGCTTCTACATTCATCAAATCCCTTGTTGTGTGTTTGCAAAATGATTCTCCTACTTTTACGCCTGATCTGGAGGAGGGTAGCAAATAAAAAAGAAAAGAAGAGAGAAAGGTTCATAAGTACAGAGAAAATCACACAATCAAATTACCTAGTGATCAAATATTCAAAACAAACGCACTCCAGCTCGATCCATTTATTTCACTCAAGAATCGCATTTGAAGCCAGCATTGTCACCGTCATCGTTGTGGCCACTGTCTGCGAAAGTAGAGAAGACAAGAGAAATAGGAAGAACACAAACAGCGCACGACGTCGTCCAAGCTTCGTTCGCGCAACGGTAGGGTTTAATCTTGTTTCACTCACTTCGCAGAGCTTGCTAGTGTTTAGAATTCTTACTCAGAGTGTTCTTTTGACATCGAATATCGTATTTGTTTTTATTTAAATTATTAAATTTTAAATTTAATAATTTTAATTTTATTTTAATTTTTTTATTAAAAAAATTAGCAAAATTATCATTTAAAATAAGATTGTTAAATATAAAATCTAACAATTTAAATAAACACAAACATTAAATCCGTTTTCATGTTGTTTACGGAGAAAACAGACATTATGAAGGGGTAAAACGCAAAGATAAAAAAGATATTCTATAAAGATCCCTAAAGGACGAGCGGAGTTCATGGATTAGTATTTACTTAAAAAACTAAAATGGTATTTATATTTTTTCAATCTAATACTAATATTAATAGTGAAAAAAATTATTATATTATTAATATAATTTATTTTATTTTATTTAAAAATGAGTGAAATAAAATAATAAGAATGAATCAAACAGAGTAATATAAAATTTATATGATAATTACACATTAATAAATATATATTTTTAATCAAATAATAATATCAATTGTTAAAAAATTATCATTAATACATTAATATAATTTATTTTATCACTTTTGATAAATATGAAATTAATAAAGTAATTACTAATTACACATTGCAAAGTATTTTTATTAATCAATATCTAATTGAAATTTATTTTTTAAAATTATTTTTCTGATAAAAGTTTTTAAACATAAATTACATTCATAAAAATTTTAATTTACCCAAAATCCATTTTAAAAACCAATTATGCTAAAAAAAACCTAAACTTACTCAATTATTTTCTAAACATCCCCTTAGTGTGTCACATGATAACTCTTCTTTAACGGAAATATTAAACTTACGATTGAATATAAAGACTAATCACCGTCAATCTTTTTGTCGATAACAGCTGACACTACCACATGATTTATGTGATGGACTACATCGTTTTTAATGCTTGAAACTACATAATGGCCTCAAAAGTGACATAAGTTACAGCTTATGTAGTTATATTCCCTGCATATATTCTATACAATAAATATTATAGTGTACAATTACAAATCTTTTACGTTTACTTTCCATCAAATAGTTTTTAAATTAAAAGAAAAAAGATGCACCTAATTTAATATGGGTCATCTGATATTAAAATATTACTAAGCGTGTCCCACCTACAATAACTCTTCTCTAACAAAAATATTAAATTTAATTGAATACAAAGACCAATCACCATCGTTCTATTTGCTGGTAACAACTAACACTGTGACATGATTTATTCAATGGATTGCATCGTTCTTCTTGCATGAGACTATCTAATGGTGTCTCTATTAAAAAAATAAAATCAAATATTCAAATAAGTTATAGTTTATATGCTCTATTGTATTACAGAGCACAATCATAAATCTAGATTATTTGTTTTCAATTGGAAGGTCCAACTTAAAAGAAGAGAAAGAACCAAAAAAAAAAAAAATGCAAGTGTTTAACATGGCTTGTCCGATAAAAAAGGAATAGTTAAAATTTATTGCACTCTACAAATTCTTATGAGAACTGCAAAAAAATTCATATTGGATAAGTTATAATCTAGACTTTCTAAAGTACTACAAAGTGCAGTTACAAATATAGACTATTTATTTTTGACCCAATGATCCAAATTAAAAAAATATATATGCTCCTCCTTTAATATGGGATGTATAATAACTGCACTCCACAACTTTAGTAGGAATTGTAAAGAATCCGAATTGGCGAATTTAATAAGTTAAGTAAGCAATTTCGCTCAATTATTAATCTTTATACATCTTGCTCTTGAGCTAATTTAACTATTGAAGTACCAAAGATGCAAACGAAAATTCCTTTCTGTTTCTATTATTTGTATGTCCATTTTCGAAATTATTGAAAACTACCTACGAGAGACGAATGATAACGAATATTTTACATTCATTAAGAATTATTTCCACTTACTATTTTAATCTTTTTATTTTTTGTTCTATTCCCATAAATAATCTTATAATATGGGGAGTTATTGCTTTGCTCTGTCTAAACAGTAATTGTTGAAGCATCAACTTAAAAAATAAAAATAAACATGAAATTAAATGTTAGAGTAAAAATTATAAATTGTATAGCACTGAGGTCTGAATATCTCGACTTTCATTTAGTTAATTCATATTTCTTACGAGTTGATTTTATTATATCACTCAGTACATGAATACACAGACTTATTGCCTTTAAAATATAACAATTTAAAATTCACTTATTTATTTATTACTTTTGTACAAAAAAAAAAATTATTCTCACTTTCTCCCACACTTTTTTCTACCCAATAATATATATATATATATATATATATATATATATATATCTCTCTCTCTCTCTCTCTCTCTCTCTCTCTCTCTCTCTCTCTCTCTCTCTCTCTCTCTCTCTCTCTCTCACATATATATATATATATATATATATAGTTATATATATAGTTATATATATTTTAGTTGCTTCCATATCTCTTTTCTCTATTTTTTTCTCATCTACCCATGCCACACACAAGAAGGTTTATATAGAAGAAATTCTTCTATTCATTGGAAACAGAACCTAATTAAAGAGCAATTGATGAGAATAAAAGAGAATCAATGTGCAACGTCCATATACATGTAAATACGTTAAGGCATCAAATGGATTTTATATATATAAAGGACCAACGGTTTTAACTATTATTATAATCTTAATTTAGTATTTTATAATATTATAATCTTAATTTAATATTTTATAATATTATAATCTTAATTTAATATTTTATAATAATAAATTCCAACAGTACTAAGATCTTTTTTTTGTCCAATTAAAATAACGATAAAGATAAATTAGCTTAAAGTCACATGTTGAGGCTACTCTTCTACTTGAAAAGCCATTACAAGTGAATTATGGGTCAAAACACAATTCAAACTTGAAATAAGAGGGGTACCGAGCTTTTAATATAAATTGCTGAATATAATTTCTTATATATTTATTATTAATATGGTTGTCTAATCAAAATACAGTAAGTTTATGATTTTTTAAAAAAATAATTTTGTATCTTTTCACAACTCATTATTATTTAATTATTTTTTAAAAAAAATTCTACACATGCTACACTTTTAACTAGAGAATTTGATAGTAAAAATATACAAAATTTTATATTAATTTTTTGTTTCCCTTAACTAGATAACTCCCATAATCTGAAAAAACTATTATTTAAAAACATCTGTTTGAGGACAAATTACATATAATGGTTGGCTTACAGTTCAAATACCTTTATCAATTGGTTCAAGTGGTTTGCTACTTGTTTTTTTAAGTAATATTTTGGGTTCAAATTTTATGAACATAGAAAATTAGCATTGAAAAAAAGTTACATAATTATAATTTGATTGGATTCAAATCAAATTAGTTGAAATCTAATAAATTTCTAAATATTGATAGATTCAAAACCCAAAAACAAAATTAGAATTCAACTTGAAGTAATCATTTTGAAGGTTTTGTTTTATTGTTTTAATTAAACTTTCTAAGAGTAAAATGATGCTAATATTTCCCTATTTCTAGTAGTTGAATTAAATATATTTTATTAAAATAATTGACTATCTTAATATTTTGACATATATTACAAAAGTATTTCATTCAATTTATTTTTATCAAATTTTTTAAGCAACATAAAATTGTAATTTTTTTATAAAAAATTAAAGTAGCTAAGTAAAAATTAAGGATTTTTTTTAAATTTGTTAATATGACATTAAAAATAGTTAAGTAATATTTATAGATAAATGTATAATGTTTACTTTTTTAATTAACATGAAATAAATTGAAAGAAAGCCATGTATAATTTTTTTGATAAAAAAGATATTAAATATAATTTAACTTCACTTAAAAAAAATCTAATTTAGTACAAACATGAATTTTGTCGGATTGTACTATAAGAATTTTTCAAATGCATGAATTTGATTTGAAAAATAAACACTTAAATAAAACTTCAAAAGCTTCAAGCACCTGCCTATATAATTCAATTATCTGAAAGTGATGAGAAAGATAAATAAATATTTGGGAAAAAAATTTACCCTCATAAACTTTTTTCAACGTGTAAAAAATTTTCATAAACTTTGAAACTTAACAAATAACCATTATAGACTTTTTCTTTTGTGTGATTTACCCCTTTCGTTAAAAATTTGTTAAGTTAACTAACGGTCAACACTATATCAACTCAAGTTTGCTGGCATGATATAAAAATGTCATGTCAGCATATGTTAGACCACGTGGGCAAGCGACTATTGCCCTTATGGGGCAAAGTTGGGAGGCGTTGGGCTTACACTTCTTGATTGGGCAAGTAGCACTATCGGCGACAGCGCACTACTATAAGAGTAGGGAGGTGGAGACAGCAGCGGCAGAGCCGTACTATCCAATGACAATGATGGTGTGGTTTCGGGAGGTGTTCGCAGCAATCACGGTGGTGCTGCACTGCTGCTAGCGTGGATGATGTTCATGCCAATGTGGTTGATGCTATCGTACATAGTAGGGGCGTTCAGCTTGTGGGGTGGTGGGTTCTCGCTTCACTAGGAGATTATGAACTATTCTAGAGGTTATGTCATTCATGGGTCTTCCGAGATTGTTGGATTTACCACTGCTTATTGATAGCACTGTAAATTCGGACAGACCCGGGCCTGGATTTAGAAATTCGGACAGACCCGAGCCTGGATTTCTAAATCCAGGCCCGCTCATCCCTAGCCCACAGCTAGCTTTTTTTTTAAAAAAAAGTGCTTTTATGCTTTTTTAAATGTGCTTCTAGGATCATCAAGATTAAATTAAGATCACCTTTAGTGCTGTAAATAATTTACAACACTAATTGCATGTAGGAAATAAACTAAGACATGTTTATCTAATTATCTTAACTCCAGATCAAGACATAGTAGCTACCAAATTGTCACCAGGTGATGGATCTTAGGTAAAATGCATTGTCAAACAATCACACAATCCATCCAAAGCAGTGACGCACCTGGCTCCAGATCCCACTAACTTCCAATATAAACCTATTTCTCTCTGTTGTATCTGCAAAAACTACAGCAAGCAATTTGTGGTTCATCTACTTTCTGCACTTTCAAATATCAAAAACAGAATTGCAAAACCTGAAAACTAAAAATGTCAAAGCAATTATAACAAGGTTAATCGTTGTAGGGATAAATGATGGAACTGACTAAATTTGCATAAGATTAATTTTGAGAGGTAATAACATAAAAAATATTAATTTCCAACAGAAAACCAAAAATCTTCCCATTCTAGTAAAAACTAAAAACATAACAACAGAAAACCAGTAAAAACTAAAAACACAACAAATGTTAATTTACAACAAAACAAAAAACACAGTAAAAGCTAAATTCTATATAGCTAGTGTTGTCTGTTGAGTTCATGGCTCCATTTTCATTAACAAAACCAAAACTTGTCTGGTTGTCTCCTAAAGGCCTAAACTAATTAAAGCACAAAACTTGTTCCCTAAACTAATTGAAGCACACCAACGATTTACAGCCCAAAATTTCAGTAAAAACTAAACACAACAAATAGAAATAAAAATTCATGAATCTCCTCAAGGCCTAAACTAATTAAAGCATTGAACTTGTTCCTTAAACTAATTAAATGCACAGAACTTGTTCCCTAAACTAATTGAAGCACAACAACAATTTACAGTCCAAAATTTCAGTGAAACTAAACACAACAAATAGAAATAAAAAAAAATCCATGAATCTAAAATTGTCCCCTAAAGTAATTAAATCTGAATGTTACATTGTTAGTTAATAGTTACTGACATGTTGCCGTGAGCGGGACCAGATTGGAAAACTGGAGGAGCAGCATAGCCGTGGAGGTCCAGCTCTGGACAGACAGCACGTTTACACAGAGAAGATGTTGTGAAAATAGCCTTTTAAAGGTTTTGTATTTCAAAATATCTTTTTAATAGCTTACCTGAACAGAGGCAAATTTTATTATTATGAAATTAATTTGGATTAATGTCAGAAAATTAAGGGCTGACAGTTTTGTTTTATTTGTTTTAAATATAATTAAATATTTTAAAACTTCCCATTAATTTTTTGAAACTACCCATTAATTTTTGAAACTGTCCATTAATTTTTGAAACCGAATTTTAATTGTATTAAAATTCTTGTCTGCCTCATTAATGTTCAGCAGCTATAAAAGGAGGACTCATTCCCCTCATTTTTCACACTCACACAACAAAGTGTTGAGCTCTTCTCTCTTCCCTCTCTCAAACTCTTTGGGTTACGCTCTTCAAAATTTCTGCTGTTCTGTGGCCTGAGAACCTTTCTCAGAAGAATCTGTTTAATCTTGGAGGGAGTTCTGTAGACGCAGATTTTTAGCTGTGGTCGCGGAATAAATTCCTTAAGGACAGTGTCTATTATAAAGACGCGACTCAGATTATTTTCATGTTGGTATCCTTAAAAGTCTTTTATGTCTATATATTTTACCGTTACATTTTTATGCCTATAAAAAGGTTCCTTTCCCCTCACTTTAGAGATAGAGATAACTAGAGGTTGTCTTCTCTCTTCTTTTCTTTCTCTCAAACTTTCTGGGTTACATAGTTTATTTTCTGCTATTCTGGCATCTGAGTGTTTCAGTTCTTGAGAGAATACTCAGAAGGGTCTGTTTAATCCTGGAGGAAGTTCTGTAAATACAGAATAATTTCTGTAGTCGAGGAATAATTTCCTTAAGAACAATGTCTCTTAAAAGACGCGACTCAGGCTATGACAGAAGATTGAGACACATCGGGAAGTAGCAGACCAAGACGCACCGGGAAGTAGTAGACCGAGATGTGCGTGCGATGCGATACTGACAGCAAGGCGTGTGATATAGAGACAAAGACGAGGGAAAGGGTCGAGACCGAGATAGCGAGAAGGTGAGACTGAGTCACCGAGACAGTGAGACAACGAGACCCAGACGACAAGGTACAGTGAGTGAGACTGAGGGTCTGAGGCTAAGCCGATGGGGGTGAGGTGAGGTGAGGCTCTGTCGTTCTGAGGTAAGGGGCAGAGGGTGAGTGTTTGAGTTTGAGTGAGGCAAAGTGAGGAGGGTTCGGGTATATTCAAAGGGGTGCCTTAAATTTTAAAAAAAATTGAGAAACATATATGGGCCATACAATGAGCAGCCCACAATCTGACTCGTTTAGCTCTTTTTAAATGAGTCGAGTGAAGGCCGGCTTGTTTTTAAATTGGCCAATGATTTGAGATCCAAGCTCGCTCAACTGGCCCGCCGGCTTGAGCCCTTATTTTTAGTGCTAATTATTAAGTCAGTAATATTACTTACTTATGACTAATCTCTCAGCTTTCCGTTGACTGGCTGGTCATGATTTGACATCCAAACTACGGTGGGGCTATGGGTGAACCAGACGTGGAAGCAATAGGCGTTATCAGAGTTGCTCCCATGGGATTTCCATCTTTGACTGTGAAAACAATGTTTGCTACATTGCGGGCACAGTATATGTGAAAGCTCTCATTCCACTTGGGGTTAGAGGTAAAGTATTTTTTGTTGCACAAATTAAAAGAATGCAGTAGACTTCTGCTTTGAGAGAGTTATGTATAGAACTTTGTTTTTGTATATATCATTATCGTAGAGAAATTCTTTAGACTCTGATATGGTCAATGGAAGCTTTTGCACCATCGGGTTGAGAGAATGATATAAAAATTCTTGTTTGAGCTTTACATTATTCTTTTGGTTCTTATAATTTTATTTCATTTTTAATGTAATAATTATAGTTTGAAAACATATAAATTGGCCCTACTGTTATATCTTTATTATTGTTAACTTTTGCTGACGGAATTAATCATGTGTTATTATCTTGAGGTTCCAAATATTTATAATCCATGACAACTTATCTAAGTTACTAATAAATTAAATTACTTTAATATCTTTTTGTACTTTTAATATTTACATGAATTACATGTTCAGGTACCAAGTTCTCATATAATTTTTATGTCAGAAAAATTTGATATAACATACTCACGTAAATTTAATGGCAAGGAATGAATTAATTAATTATATATATATATATTTAAAAAATTATAAAAGAATCATTCATAAGTTTTTAGAATATAAGAATTTAATTAAAACTACAAACATCAAAAGAATAATTTAATCATTGATCATAAAAAAAAATTGGAATATGAAATACAGGAGTAGTACAAGACAAATAGACAAAAATTAAAAATACCAATAAAAAAGGTTCATAGGTAATCAGAGGTTCAAAATAATAATACTAATAGCTAAACATATCCCTCCCTTAATGTTATACCAAAAGAAAAGATCGTGGGAAATTATATAATTTAATTTGGATAAAACCTTCGAAACACAAAATCATTCAGGCTGCAATAATATCTTGAAACTACAATCTATTAGAAATATTAAAAAATAATAATGGCTTTAAGACTTGAAAGATCATTTTTTTAAAAAAAGTTTATATATGTGTATTGGATAATCACAAGCAAACCCTTTTAGGATACAACAAAGTCTTATTGGAACTAAGATACCTACTTTAAAATTTTAATAAGATATATATAAAGTTTGAACATTTATGTTTGTTCTATTTTCAACAATTATGTCTATTCTATTTTTAATAGTCATGTCCGTTAAATTTTCAATAAATATGTTTATTTTATTTTGAATAGATGTGTCTATTTAATTAATATTTTATTAAATTTAAAATTCAACTTTCAAATGAAAGACACATCCTTTTAAATAAAAGACACATCTTTTCAAATAAAAGATACATTCTTTTAAATTAAGAGATACATCTTTTCAAATAAAATGAACAACAACTTAATTCCTTTACAAACATCTTATTATATCCGATGTAGGACTTAATTCTACTTTAATATCACAAACTATATAACAATCTCCTACTAGTTTGTAATATTTTTACATGATATCATACATAATAGAAAATATCTTTACAGAGATTTAAACTTCCCAATAATGTAATACTTTAAAGTTTTGACAAAGATAGTGGTATCGTAAGATTTGAACCATAACCTCATTTGCCAAAATCGAAAGTATAGCACATATGACATCATTAAGTTTGTGGTGACGTTCCAGTAATCTAGCTTTAGCACTTTTATTACCATGTACTAATTCTGGTTTCATGAATATTTATAAGATTAACCCTTTTAAATATTGCTTGGAGCGACATAGCTCCAATATTCATATAGGTGATATTGTTATTATATCTCTGTTACTCCATACATTTAACGATTTCATTAAGACCTTTGTCAACCTCTCTTTGTAACAGTAGGCACTATAGAATGTTTGTTGTAACATCTCATATTTTCCTTTATTAAAATTATATTTTCTTTATTAAGTTGGAAATGATGTTAGAAAATAGTATAATATACTTTTGGGATGCCTAGAAACAAGTCATCAAGAAAAAGCATGAGAAACTAGGATAAATGAGCTAAGAATAGAAGAAAAATAAAGTTCTAAGGAAATTAGTCGACTAATGGTAACAATCAGTTAACTGATAGCATCAGAAAAGGACTAAGTTGCTGATATCTACAATTAGTCGACTGATTAGGAGAGATCAATCAACTGATGATTCTCTGTCATGCTGAAATTTTGCGTCCTGTAGCAAGCAGTCGACTAATCGGGTTGAATCAGTCGACTAATTACACATCAGTCGACTAATCATGAGAAATCAGTCGACTAATCACTTGCTGGAGTGCGAAAGTAAGTCGGTTTTAACTGAAAAATCAATGAGAAATTGACTAGAACGCCCCTAACATGCCAAGGAAGCTCAGAAATGAGAAAATAGGGGTAAGAGAGGGATTTCCATGCTAAAGGGACTCTTTAAACCCTTTAGAAGCAAGAAAAGAGAGAGAAATGACATTTTCTGAAATTTTAGAGAACATGGAGAGAAAAATGTGGAGAAGAAGAAGAAGAGAGAGAAGGGACTTCTAGTTAGGTTTCTAACAAAGAAATCATCAAAGGTAAGCTTCCTAACTTAATTTTTCTAGTTTAGATGAATTCTAGTACTTGAAAATTCATAGAATAGCAAATTTCAGACTAAGAGGAAGAAAATAGAAGAAGGAGAAGTCTAAAAATTGAGGAAACAAGAGGAACTAGAGAGAAATTATGAGAGAATCCACAAGTTCAATTATAGAAAGAATTAAAGGTAACTAGTTATTCATAAAAGCAATTTATTTTCAGTTATTTATCATGTTTATGTATGATATGCTATTGTTTTATGATAAAACTATCCATGAATGTTTGAGAACATGTTTTCTTATGAATATGGGACTTGACTCCTTATAAGATGTAGTAATTCCTCATATGATGAAGAGTTCTCTTCATAAGAAAGCTAGAAAGCAAGTTAAATTAATTATTTACCACATTCTTCATGATTCAACAAGTATAGATATGTTGAAGTTCTCCATGAGAACATAGAATTAACTTTCTCTTGAAAAGTAAAGATTATGTCCTTATGGGATGACAGAATTAAGAATTCCTCGTGAGACATTAAGTACTTTTACTGAGAAGTAGCTAAAGTAACCAAAGAATAGTGCACTATATTGAGAAAGAAGTTAAGACACAAGTTATGTGCTAGTATGTTAGTTTATATTTCATGGAATGAGTTTTCTATTAAGATTGCTTTTATGATAGTTCTTTTATATTCACGGAAGTATGAACTAGTTATTGAGAATTGCTTTTATGACTGAAATGGTTCTTGAAATGTTTTCTCTAAATAAACTAGCTACTAAGATTATATATCTCATGTTTTATGTTATAACTAACCATTTTAGGATTTGAAGTAAAGAAGCAAGAGGTAGCAAGAAACAAGCTAGCATAGTTGCTAAGTAGTTACACATAAAAAAGGAATGTAATGTTAATTTCCTATGTAAACCTTTAGAGATCTATGTACAATTTGTGTATATGCATAGAAATATAAGTACATGTAAGTCCCTTGTATTATAGTTTCATTCTAGAAAAGAATTTGCAAAGAAAAGTTAATGAAGTGTTGTAGATTATGTGCATAATGAAACTAGATAATTTTACCATATTTTCAAGTTAACTTTGTGAAATCTGAAGCTCATGGTACATCAGTCGACCGATGTCCCTGCATCAGTCGACTGATATCTCTCGTTTTTGGATATATATAACTTTAAAGACAATCAATCAACCAATTGCTCCAGATCAGTCAACTGATCGTCCTCTGCCAGTTTAAAATTATAAATTGCAAAAGGTTTAAAAGTTGTCCTATTTTTATACAATCAGATATTTTTGCCAGGTTTTTCAAAAAAGTTTCATGGTTTTAACCATAATTTTCACAATATCTTTACTACAATTTTCTTAAATTGTACAAAATTAGTCTAATTTTAGCATATGTTACATTTTGGTATCAGAGCATGGTCTTAGGCACTATGTGGGTAAAGATTGAGTACTAAGTAGAGAAAATATGATGGATAACCTTAGAATTATGCATAAAAGATTAGGATGATATGCATTAGTATGGCTTAAATACCCTAAGAGTCCTATTAGGTATTGCTGACCATCTCTTTTATGCCAGTGAGATAGATATATGCTATGGTTTTATTTGTAGAATGGCTTTCCAGCAAAGAGGAGTCCTAGAGGAACTCACGGAGAATGTAGGCATCTTAGGAATCCAGTTAGAAAGACAGGCAAATCAACGGGCAATCAAGTTGAATATTCTCACCTCTATTTTGGAAGAAATAAGGGGTTTAAGAAAAGATATTCATGAGATGAATGAACAAAATAAAAGAAAGAAGAGCAAGAAGAAGCAGAATGTCTGTAAATCCATGAAAATGGAAAGTAGTGGACGGAATAGGAAATCCAAACATAAAGCTTGAGCCCGTAAAGAGGTAAGATTTCTTACATTCAAGGAATATATATTGATGATGTTAGATCCTTAAAGAAATAGGCCAGTTTTGGCGATAAGAAAGTAAATATTAGTCTAACTGGCTTTAATTTATGTACATAGAAATTGCATACGTGTATAGTAGGCAGTCTTTCTAAGAAAGTGATTACACATTGATGTATTATAGAAGATTTGAATATGAATGATGTATTCTAGTATGAGTACAAGTATTGTTTGTGCTTTATATGTTGTGTAATCCATTTTATGATAGCACTCTTCCTTGAGAAGTAGATGATGTTAGTATAACATGAAATTTCGAAAGACTAATCATATGCACAAGAGTGACTAGTATGTTATGATAAAGAAAAAATTATTTTGTGCATAATGAGAATGAACTCAATGGATTAAAGGTTCACAATGAGTTAGAAATCAAGAAATTTAACGAGCCAAGAAACCTTATTGGGTGCAAGATGATTCATAGAACTTGAAAGAAGTATTTTATGAGTAAGGTGAATTTCAGATAAATTTCTCATGTATAATATGCAATGAATTGTTTAACATGTGAAATTTGCATGATTCTTGCTCATATTCTATGTTTGTCTGAGATTGAAATAAATGATTACATTTCAATATATTATCTGTAGTCTGAGAACATGTAAGTGGTCATATGATAGAGAAAAACTAGAAATTAAATTATATGAATATCTATGACCAAAGAATTTAAATGCAAATTCTTGATTAGGAATGTGATGGCTAGTAGTTCTATTCATGTTAAGGATTCAAGGTTAGGACTTACTAATAGCATTCAGAGAAACATAAATGAAATTAGATAAAAACATACCAGACACCTTTGAAGAATGAGGAGGTAGTGGAGTCTTATTTGTAATGTATACCTTGCTAGTATATTTTACATATAGGAACCCATTATAATCCAAATTCATAAAAGGGAAGGTATGGTATAGTTTTGTAAAAAGTTGAGTAGAGAAGTCTCCTTCAATCAAGCAAAGAAGAATAGAGAAAAGATTAGAAAGACTTGTTTCATATTATGACCCATATAAATGAAATTATGATAAATCTTCCATGAATATATGAGTAAGTATTTTTATGACATCAGAACAAGAACTTATAGTGCACTATAGCAGAACAGAAACCCCATGAGATGACAAAATTCCTCATAAGACGCAGAATTCCTTATGAGAAGACAGAACTCCAGAATTTCCTCATAGGATGTAGATAAATTCCCTATAGGATGCAGAACATTACTCATGGATGCCTCTTGAGATGACATAATCAGAATTTTTCCTCATAGGATGTAGAATCAATCCTCAAGGGATGATAGAACCTCTTCCTATGGGATGCATAAATTCCCCATAAGATGAGAACTCAGAACTTTTCCTCATGGGAAGATAGAAATTCTTCAAAGAGAGCAAAATCCTTATGAGATGACAGAACCAAAAATTCTTCGTGAGGTGATAGAAATTCTTCATGAGATGATATAATACCTTATAGGATGTAGAATACTTTTCTTGAGAAATAATTAGAAGTTATAGTACACTATAAGAAAGAATGAGAATGTTTATGACAACCTATATATATTCATGGAAGTAGCTATGATGATTAAGATTGAGGAACATACTCTGATTCCAAAAGAAGAATAAGATAAGAAAGACTTCTTCCATAAAAGGAAACAAGAAGCTAAGACTTGTTCTTTTATGTAAAAGAACAAGGAGACAATCATAACTAAATTAGAAAAACAAGAGTATGTTATGATGAATTAGATAGAATGGAATAACAACCTAGAAAGGGTAAGAGTATATTTATTCTATAAGTAGATAAGTAGAATACACACTAGTTTCACAAAGAAAAAGGCTTATGTAAGTATAGTTTTTACAGAATAGACCATAAGTGACAATGTGACAATGCATATGTATCCTTCTATGCATATGTATCCTTCTAATTTCTTGATAACTTTCGTCACTTTTCCTTTTCTTATTAGCAACATCAGAATGTGACAATGTATATGTATCATCATTTTTATGGTTTTGATCTTTCAATTGATCATTGGTAGAATCATGCAAAATTTATTTTCAATAAATTCAATATGTATAGATTCTACATCCAAAATCTTGTAAGACTTTGAATTTTGCGCATATCTTACAAAAATACTTTCAATGCCCCTAGGTCTCATTTAGTTCTTTGATGATTAAGAACCCTACAGTATAAAATACAACCCCACACTTTGAAATTATTTAAATATGGTTTTCTATTATTTCAAAGTTAATAAGGTGATATTTTTATACTTTTTAAAGGCACTCTATTAAATGAATGATTTGCAGTTAAAAGTGTTTCGCCCCATAAATTATATGGCAATGGACATTCAATAACATGACATTAACCATTTCTATCAAGGTTCCATTTTTTCTTTCTACCAATCCATTTTGCTGTGGGATATAAGGTGCATTATTATGATGTATTAAACCATACGCTTCACAGAATTTATTAAATTTAATAGGAAAATATTCTATACCTCTATCACTATGAAGGATTTTTTTTCTTATTCTTTTGATTTTCTACTATTAATTTATATTCTTTAAATTTTTGAAAGGATTCATCTTTGGTTCTTAGTAAACAGACAAATGTGAATCTAGAGAAATAATAGATAAATGTAATAAAATATCTTTTACCGCCTCTTATTTTTTCTCCATTTAATTTACAAATATCTAAATGCACCAAGTTTAATAAATCTGTATTTCTTTCAACTTTATGAAAAGGTTTTTTAATCATTTTTTATTATATACAAATTTCACATTTTTCAGTATTTTTGAAATTGCAATTAATATAGCTGTTTTTAGACATAAATTTCAAAGAATCAGAATTCAGATGTCCTAATCTAATATGTCAAGAAGTATAAGCAGAATCAATATTTATTGCATTAGTACTAAGTTTGAACAAGCTATCAGAATTATAACATTTTCCTACAAATGTCCCACTCTTTGACACTATAACATTGTCAGACTCAATTACAATTTTAAAACCTTTCTTAGATAGCAAACTAACAAACACTAAATTCTTTTGAATTTTTGGTAAATGAAATACATTTAATAATGTCAATTTCTGTCCAGATTTGAAGTTGATCTCTACAGATCTATTTCCAAGCACTTCTGTCAAGACCCAAAATAGGTGAATGACCGGCACAATTAAAAGACCATTCCTTGACCATAAGCCTAAATCTTAACTACACAAATCAGTAAATATATGAGTGCAATCACACCTGAATATACTTCATTAAATAGATTCATTCCAATAATACACTTTGACATAAACCTATGTTTTCAAGCCTTCCTCCTGATCGCAAAACAAGAGAGGAAGAATCAAAACATAATCTAATCAGATTCATTATGCACAAAAGAATAGGTAATTACACAAAAGACATACAAACAAGACCTATGAGTCCTAATGTTTACAAGGCGACATTCCCATCAAAAGAAAAACAAAAGAAGTAATCACCGACGATGAACAAGTCACAGTGATGTGAGACCCCACTACTCCTCTTGCAGAGACTCGCTGGCAATTACAGAATCTGCAAGGGAACACACATAGGGGAGTGAGTAAATTTACTCAATGAACAAAACACAAATGGGGCTTACCACATATCTTTATCTTCCATTATAGAAGAGCCACCAAAACCTTACAGTCATTTATCGTCAATCCCAGTCATCCAGAATAGAGAATTATGCATATACATATCAACACATATAGCAATAATCTCAATAATAAACTTATGAACTCTAGTCATCGCTATATAAATTCACATTATACAAAATGATAATTTATGGAGGCCCGCCGTTCTAGGGCAATAATAAACTAATTAAGGGAATGCCCGCTATTCCAGAGCAATAATGAAAGTAGTTTAGAGGTGCTCGCCATTACAGGGCAATAATAAAAATAATTTAGAGGTACCTACCGTTCCAGGGCAATAATGAAAATAATTTAAGAACACTAGCTTAACAAGATTTTATCAACCACTCAACAAGACTCATATACCTTTGAACAAAGAATCTCAACATCTTCTTCATAAATGCTAGTACCATACAAATTGTTTCAGACATATCAATATCAAGGTATCCTGAATAATTTATGAGTTCAGTTCTTTAAAGGGAAAAATCCATAATGCATATGTCATTAATGTAGTTGCATAATGACTACGGTCTACATCATTCGATTAAAGTTAACTCCCTCACCTGGGATCAAACGAAAGAGAGGGAAAGCAAGCACAAAGGAGTAACAAGCGACAGTGGAATACCTAGAATCAAAGGCAAGAAATTTTTTGAGGTTCAAGAGGTAAGAAAGACTCAGGGGGTGGCGTCTAGGGCACCACTAACTTAGCTGAACTCCCATAAGCTCCTATGTACGAGGGCACCCGAGGTGCCCTGCGTAGCACCTCCAGGCGCCAACCACCCAACTCTCTGTCTCGAAGGATTTTTGGGTGCCTCCAAGAACCATGTCCCCAACTCTTTGCCTCAAGCAACCTTCGAGCGCCTGAGGCGCCACGCATGGCACCTAGGCACCCCAACATCAGAATCATCAAAACCAGCAAGCAAGTCCCCTAAAATGAACCAATCTCTCTCCCCTTGTGCTCCAGGGTTCCTATGGTTGAAAATTTATTACATTTGGGTGATTAGCCTTAAGAAAACAAGTCCTAAGCCAAGTAAATCCAAGGGTAAAGTTGTGAATCATAAAAATTATCATCTTATTTCATCAAGCATTTAATAGGGTTTTTTTTACTATCCCTCCCTTTTTTTCTCTTAAGCCATTAATGCCAACCAATCATCCAAATGCTCAGTAAATCTATTTATTACAACAGACACCAAGGAAATCAATAGGGCATAAGGAGTTCAGCACTCAAATCAAAAGGGAGTAAAAGGAGAAGAGGAAGCTAGAATACTTACCTTACAGAACTAGATCAGCAGAATTCCCTTCCTTCCTCCCAATCTCACCTCAACTGGCCATGCAAGAAGGAGGCAAAGGAGAAGGCTACCAATAAAATACACACACACACACCACTGCGCAGGGGAGAAGAAAGAGGAAAAGAAGAGGAAGGGAAGGTTTCAAGAGTGTGGGTCCCACTCTTCATAAGTCAACATTTATAAAATTTCCCATAAATTACCTACTCTCTCTTCATTCCAAATCATATTTCTCCACACATAATACAAGGTAAATTAAAATTCACACAATCATCACAATAACCATGGTGTGCACTACCAGCAATTTACATACAATTAATTTCAAATAAATAAGAAAAAAAAAAAGAAAAGAAAGGGAGAATATACGGGTATTACAACTTCCACAGTAAAATGATTTCTCATAAACACCTTTTTCAAAATCTTTAACTTCTGTATAGGTCTTGAAGGAATATCTATTATTACAAACATGAATGGTTGTACTCATTTAAGTCACCAGTCTTGACTTTTCATTGTTACATTAGCCATGTTCACTTCGGTAATCATACCAAGGTGAAGTGTAGACACCATGGCCATCATCTCTTGGATTGTGCTTTCCACCAAGTTTGCTTTTCTCAGTCTTTTCATTATATATGTTATTAAAGTTAATTCCAGTCTTTCTAAATCTGCACTCACGAATAACATGTCTTTTTTTGCCACAATGACAACAAATAATATCATTTTTCTTTTTCTTACAGGATTTCTTATTTGCTTTCAAATTCTTATTTCCTTTGTTTGTATTCTTTTCATTGACAAGATTAACAGTAAAACTTGAAGTCATAATTAGTGCTTCTTTTGCATGAGTTTATATTCAATTTGAGTATGAGTAAGAAATTGTTCTAATGTTAATTTGTCAGTGGAGTGCATAATTTTTTTTCTATAATTATTATAAGAAGAAGGCAATTTAGAAATAATTACACCAATTTACAAAGCATCTGAAATTTTGACTTCAACATCTCTTAGTTTTGAAACTAAGACTTAGAGTTAATGGATTTGATCTGTCACGAACCCCATTTGGGTGCATGACCAGCACGGATAGTGTCTTAACCCATACTGACACAAACCTAACTTATCCTTAACCTATATTCTTTTTATTGACTAGTTTTCCTTTAACTTCATATCATACATACTCAATTGTTACCAAATATATGATTATTAAACAAAAATACATTTCTTCATTTAACCATAAATGAAAAATGTGAGAAAAACACAGTCTTACAATTACACGTACACATTTCCAAGAGTTCTTATCCATAATTACCACAATTAATTTAATTACATAGCGTAGCATAGTCTACCCTATTCCAAAGCCTTTTTAGAATCTCCTACATACGTACATATATAAATATTATATTAATGACGTTATCATACCGTGAACAAAGGAGAGGTCCTTCGAACACTCGGGAATCTGAGACGTAAGATCTTCTGTACTTAAAACTGTGAGGGGTGAGTCCAAATCACGAGACTCATCCAAAAAAATATAGCCCAAACTATCATAAACATATGGTTATGTATGCTAATACTTATAACTAATACATGAGTATATGAACATTAGTATATAACCATGCATTGGCATCAATGATCAAACATCAAATGTATACGTATACATGATTCTTTTATCATCATTATAATCATGAGAGAATATGCACAACGAACCTCACAAGTCCATAAATATAAGTAAGAATACATTCATCATCATAACACTTTACACATAAATATAATACATTCATCATACTCACAACAATACTTTCACATTTATACACCAACACATTTACAATCAATACACATACAAACATAAATCTTCCCCACCTCCTCCTGTCATCCTCGTCTCCTTATCACTTTATGCCCCTTTATTTCCTCGCACGTCTCTACCATGTACGTCTACGCGTGAAACACAAATTTATATAATGGTTTCTTGGCTTTCTTTGGCAATACATAATATTTTTCCACCTTTATTTCCTCACGCGTGGTGAACCACGAATTTATATAGAACGATGCCCTTTGACAATGTATCGACAGACACATGTCTTTTTGGTATAAATCCATCCCGAACGTTCTTCTCTTGATTGCTACATTTATTACACAACCTCGTTATTATATATCATTCCCATACATGCTAAGAGTTGAGGTTTTCAAATTTTACAAGGTTCATCTCAATAGTATACAATGCCTCAACCTCTTAGCATGCAATGGTTTTGTCATGTATTACCTAGCATCTTGAGTCATGGGTAAATACATGGGAATGAGCTCCCTGGCAATCAAAGGAGGAATGTGGAAGTTCATATATTAGCCCAAAGGCCACACATATATTCACAAACATAAATACATGATTTTATATCATGTCACATGCTTAATTCATTCACACAAGCACGAGACATTCATAACAATTAGTTTCTTAAAACAAAACCATTCACATATCTCATGTAATTAACTTAGACTAGATAGCTACACTTGCATACTCACTTCATCCATACACTCACATCCAATTGCATTTACACATAACATAGAAATAAATTATGTTAATGAGGAATTTAACAACACTTATCAATCACAAGCAACTATTATATCATGTGTATGTAAGGTTTCACACTAACATCTAGCACATCTCATTACATGACTACTAGTAATCAAACTTTAGAGGCAATTTTAGCAATTTAAATAAAAACAACCAAGGAAGAGCTATCCCTCACCTTTACCTAACTTTTCTTACCAACTTCACCACTTAATAGAAGAATTTGCAAGCTTTAAAAAGGCCAAAGAGGCTCCAAGACATTCCCCCACACCTAGGGTCCAAGGAAACATGAGAAAAGATGGTTAAAAGCATCACTTGGAGAAGCTTCAAGGGGTGGCACCTGGGCGCTCACCTTGGCACCACATAAAAGAGAGCTACTGTCAATCTTCATGGGTTTAGCATCTTGACTGCCCAAACCTTGGTGCCTAAGTGCCCAAGTCTGGACAACCATGAATGGAGTTCGAAAATAGCTCCATCCAAGGCCAATCCCCCTTCCTTGGGTCTAATTCCTTCATGGGTAGCACTGAGAATATGGGCTTTGGCCCCCTTGCATTTAGACGGGCTTAAAAACAAGCCTATTTAAAAAACGGGTCGGCCCTTTTTTAAAAAAAAAATATTTTTTTTATAATTATATTATATTAATTAGTATATAAATAATCTAATTTTATCACATTTTTATATTTTATAACATTATATTCAATAATTATAATAAATTTAGATATAAAAACTTTTATAATTTTTCAAAAATAAATATAGAATTTATTAAAAAACAAAAGAATAAAATTAATTAAAAGAAAACTAGTATTTCTTATTAGCTAATAGCTACTCACTTACTATTAATAATATTATTAGTGATGTGGGAGTGGGTTACTATATTCACTGAAAGTGACCAAATCACCAAACCCCTATCTCTTTAGTTTTTTCTTTCTATTTTCGTTTTTTAATTTTTCTTTTTTCCTTTCTTTTCTTTGTCTTTTTATGTTTATCCTTTGTCTTCTTATGCTTTTATTTCATAAGTTTTAGACACTGGGAATGTTTATTCTTATTAAGAATATTATAAAAAGAATAATATCTATGTGTTTGTTTATAAAATTTGAGTTATTTATAATTGTATTTGTTCATGCTACAGCTGTGTTCGCATAAGATAGGGTCTTTTTCTTTTGTAGTCTGTGTTTTTAAGCCTTGGTAGTGTCTTTGCAGCTGGTACCCAAATGTTTCACTATAATAGATTTCCATGATTTGTTTGTTCTTTGTCTTCTTATGTTTATCATTTGAACTCTAGGGGCTCATTTTAACATTTTCCTGCAGAAGTTTTTTTTTTAAAAGCCTGGCTTGCAGGTTAGCTCGTGAGCCCGCGAGCCAAAAATAGGCGGGCATGGACTTCAAAGTCCAGGCTCGTTTAAGAACGGGCCAGTCTGTTTTTCGGCTGGCCTGTCTGAATTCCCAGTGATATCCATGGCTTCCCTTTAGGTTATCATAAGCAAGCTAAAGACACAATTTACGGCCTCAAAAACTCATAAATCTGAAGCCACATTCAAGAGGAGAGATTTCAAAATTTTACTCAAATCTCATACTTTCAACAATCTCAACTTTTGGGAAGAAGAATAAATGAGGAGAGGAGAAGAAAGGAAGAAAGATGCACTTACCACTTCTGAAGAACTTGTCGTGGATGGGGTTGTGGAAGGAAGCTGGACACCGACAAAGGAGAGAGCTACGGGAAAGAGAAGAAAATGAATGAGGGGAAGTGGATGATGGCATTTTTAAGTGTGTCATGTGGGGGCCACTTAATTCTTTTCAATTTAGTCCCTTTTGATAACTACTTTATTTAAGGTCTTGCGAGGAAATTGAAAAGAAAAACTTGATTAACATTAGGGCATCCAATTACACTTCCATTAGATGCAAATAAACATCATCACTTGTCATTTTCACTAAATACCAAAATCCAAAATTTGTTCACTTTAGTCCCCATCGGTGTCCCAAACCCCACTTTAACCTCACATCTACAATTCTTGAGGTACCGGACTCATAATTCATCCTCATAAAATCTATTCTTTCTCATAGGTTCCTATTTGGTTTTTCCTCAAGAATATTTCACAATTTCTCTTTCTTTTCACTTTAGTCCTTAAACATTCTTCCTACACTCACTACTTATATTTTCTTTTCCGGTGTAAACTTAATTGGTCCAAGACATGTTTGAGTCCTTTTTAAACTTTAGGACTCTTCGTTTCTCTAGTTAGGACTCCTTAATTCGCAAAAAAAAAAAATTCACTTCCCCATATTTATGTACCTTTAACCACTTAGTAATACTTGAGGTATTACATGACCATTTAAAATTCAAAATATTGTAGGGCTATAAATTTGTCAGTGCCTCGTTTTTTTATTTGGTAGGCAATCTCTAAAGTAGACCAAATTGTTTTTGGTGTCTTCAAGTTCGAGTACAAATCATATAAATGATTAGTCAGTGTTTCAAAATGTGTCCTCGACATATGAGCTCATCATGTTCACGTTTCTTTCTTTCTGCTTTGACTTGATCAAATTCTTCAGGGTTTGGCAGCGTACCCGGATGTGAGTCTAGAACATAATGAATCTATAGGTAGTGAGGAGGAAAATTATCTTATCCTTCCAGCAAGTGAAATTAGTGTCATCAAAGCAATCCAGTTTGATAAATTCTTTTGGATTCTCCGTAGCAGCAAATGACAGGAAATAACCTCTTTAAAATTGTTTAAAATATTGAAAAATGATAATAGTTTTGAGGCATGAAAGATCACATTTTTTAAAGAGTTTATGTCTATGTATCGGGGAATCATAGCCAAACTCTTTCAGGATACAACAGAGTCTTCTTGGAACTAATATACCTACTGTAGAATTTAAATAGAATATATATAGAGTTTGAATAGTTATATCTGTTCAATTTTAACAGGTGTGTCTATTCTATTTCTAACAATCATGTTTATTCTATTTTCAATAATCATGTTCGTTTAATTTTCAATAATCATATCTATTTTATTTCAAATAAATGTGTCTATTTAATTTATGTCTTATTGAATTTTAAAATAAATTTAAACTTTAACTTTCAAATAAAAAGGCACATCTATTTAAATAAAAGACACATCATTTCAAATTAAAATATATTCTTTTTTAAATTAAAAGATATATCTTTTCAAATAAAAAGAACAATAATTAAATTCCTTCATATATATATATATATATATATATATATATATATATATATATATATATATATATATATATATATATATATATATATATATATATATATATATCCTATAATGTCACTTTAATTCTAATTTAATATTACAAATTATATAACACAACCTCCATCTTAAAAGGACCAAATGAACAGGGTTAGCAATGACAAAAGAATCTGAAACCTGAGGTTTCTATTTTATAGGCTAGAACGAAGTTAACATAACTCATATGTACTAATTAAGGCAGCCAAAAATTACATCATCATCATCATCGACGTTCAAACTCAATAGGTCATATATATATATATATATATATATATATAGAGAGAGAGAGAGAGAGAGAGAGAGAGAGAGAGAGAGAGAGAGAGAGGGTTGTTGAAGGTATCTTATCGCAAAAAACATAGTTGCATCCAGTATAGTGCAACCTGTCAACATTAACGTGTAGCAACTGTGCCATTATTATTTATTGAGAGATTTTATAGGACTATCTGTATATTTATACGTAAATATATATGGAGTAAATATATATGGAGAAGCTAAGTACTAGATTGGTTTGAAAGAGATAGAGAAGCTTATGTAGGATTATAATGGAGGCTATATAGGTGTATGGATAGAGAAATTTGGAAGAGACGGTACTGAATATTTTGATAGGAAGAAAGAAAAGCGTATATGAGGAGAATTTAAGGTAGAATCAGTTTCTGTACTTGCCTTTCAAAAGCCCGTTTTCCAAAGTTGTCCTCTTTGGAATTTGGATAGCCCAAGTTACCTCATTTGGACTCCCTTCTTTTACTTTCTTTCCTTTTTATAAATTTATTGAAATAGATTGGAGTGGGTTTGTCCTAATCACTTTTGATCATGGTCTAAAAAACTCGTTCGACTAAAAAAGTTCAAACCAGGTTCTATACGTTTGAGTTAATTAAGATATTCTATACACATATATATAGTATTAAAATGTATAATTTATATAATATATTTTTAATTTTTATTAATATATAATTTATAATTTATAAATAACTTTCATATTTAATTGGATGTTTAATTGTTTATCATGTATTTCATGTTATAAGTTTAAAGTATTATTATTGGAGGTCCTTTATTCCACACACAAGTAAATCTTCTTTTATAAATTTCAAAAATAAAATGTAAACTAGGGGCTCGAATGAAAAGCCCGAATCGTTTTTAAAAATCCGGGCCAATTTACATTGTGCAAAAAAGCATGACATTTTTAAACGAGCCCGATCCACTCAAAACACAAGTGCATGACCTTAAAAACAACTATATATATTTTATGTAAGTCAATATTGCATTATTGGTTCTTTTAAGAAACTTTTTATAGAATCTTAACAGTAAATAAGCAACTATTGTAGGGGCATAACTAATGAGAGAGATGATTTAATAAGAGAAATAAGAGGAGAAAGTAATTAATGTTAGAACACAAATCAATAGGTTAGATTAATGAAAAATATATTTATGTGAAAATTAAGAAAACTATTATTTATTTAAGAAATGAATTTTATATCTATGAATTATTGATTTGTGATCAAACAATGATTATTTTCTCTTATTATTTGTCACATTAAATCACTCTTCTCACTAGCCAAATACACTCCCTATATTGCAGTTACTATTTATGTTTAATAAATTAAAATTATCTTAATAATTTTGTGCTCAATAATAAAACGAGGCTTTCACAATCTTAATTTTCACTAATTTGGCTTTCACTGCAAAACTTCTGTCTTTCTAGAGTTGCACGCTTAAAGCATTAGTTAAATGTAGTAAAATTGTGAAGTTGTATAATCTCATTATTTTTCTAGTGAGACAAATTCAACCTCTCCTTCCTCAATTTGGAATTCTAATACTCTGTTTTGCTAAGTTGCATTCTTATCTTTTTTTTTTTCTCGCTGCTTTGATGTATGGGAAACTCTAGAAACATCTGTGAAATTTCGGGAGATATTTGCTTTATTATTATTTTTTTGGCATGACGAAATAATCTTTAAAAATAACGCCTAACGCAGACTATATTTTGTCAACAACAATTAAAGATAAAAATAATTGCATATACGTAAAATTTTCTTAAATTAAACAATTGCAGGTGATATCAAATTAAAAAAATGCAATTCTTTTTTAAATTTTATAATGGTGCATGTCTTAATCAAGAAGGTTTGGATGGCAAAATATGTAGTCAAATTATGTTGACAACTGTCATTGACTTTATCCGTCTAAGGCGCAAAATGCTGCGATTTCGCGTTGCCATAGGTCTCATTTTTCCACCCAGTATCCTGAAAATTCTTCGCTTACAACACCGTCCATTACAATGTCTCTAGAAAATACTAAATATTTTTCTACTTAGGTAGTACTATTTTTTCCAGATTTGAATATGAAACTTTAGGTCAGAAATGATATTTTGATAATTTACCTTTATTTTATATTTTATTTTAATCTTTTATATTTTATATGTTTTATATTAATTTTTTACGTTATAAAATAATATTGTTCTAGTCTTTTTTTTAATCAAAATTATTAATAACTGTAAAAGAACCAAGATTTTAAAAATAGGATTGATTATTAAATCACATATCGTTAGTTCAAGAGTCAATGATTAAATTATGATCGAACTAATCTAATTTAAATTATTAGAAGAATATTATATATAATTAAAGACTATAAATAAAAAATTTTAAAATTCAATTAAAAATAAGATTTTATGTCAAATTACACAAACAACATTCAAATCAAAAGTTCACCAAAAAAAAGTTGATCACATAATAAGAAAATATTATTAATCAAGATAATATTCACTCATATCAAATCAATAAAATACTAAGATATTAACGTCTCCACTAAAATTGTTGATGTGTAATATTAATTTTTTCATTACTTGATTATAAAATAAGCAAAAAAAATTTAAAAATATAAATAAAAAAAATTCAAGTGAACCGATTCATTTAGTACCGGTTTGTTTGACAAGTTATTTGTCGACTTGACCAGTTCTTGGTCAGTTTAATCACTCATTGATTTTATAAGTTATTTCGAATCGATTCTCGGTTTGACCTAGTTCTTACAACAATGAATAAGATTGTCAATTTGTCATACTATATCACATTGTTTTATATAGAATCAATATCCATATGAATATGTCATGTTAGCATTAGGATAATAAAATATCAATTTTGTTAAAATGACTAATAATTTTAACAAGAAAAAGGAAGGAAACAGTGTAAAGATAAAAGTGCAAAATACCATTTTTGCCAAATATTACGTAAGAAAAACTAGGTACCAAAGGATGTGAAGTAATAAACTTGGGTTTTATATGTTAAGATTGAGGAAAGGCAAATAAACAAATGGAGGCCTAATGAAAACATCCCCAATTGCCCCTACTAATAAGGTTTTATTTGAGTAAATAGTTTATTTAAATATTTATAGAATAAGTACTTATCATATAAGCGCTTATATATAAATTATTTTTATAATTAAAAAATTTATGACGACAAATTTCAGATAATCTATTTTTAATTTATTTATAAGTTATCACAAAAAATTTATAAAAATAAATTAAAAATAATTTATAAAAATATTATAAACTATTTTTATAAACTCTCTTTTAAATACGTGTATAAATTTTATACCATAAAATAAATTAAATAAATTAAAAATAAACTTTTTCAAATGCCCCTTAAATGAGCAACAAAAGCAGCAATGCCGACGGAACATTTGGCTGTGGTTGTGCAGTGATATTGTCAATCCACAAAAACCTTCAACGTTAATTACTCCATCAATGACCAAGTCAATCACAAGTTCACTATTGTGTCCATAATTGTTTTCATTTCTAAATATTATATTTCTGCCACCGGTTAACACTACTTTTGTCCAGGGTTATATTATATATATAGATATAGATTCATTTTATAAAATATCTTAAGTTCCATCTTTTATTGAGAAATAAATTGTTTTTTCCTTAATTTGAATGTATCAGGTTTCACCTTGCATCAGATATATTATAACACCTCTTTTGATATAATGGTGAAGTCAACCTAATAATTTTGGATTCTGTCTCATCTTTTTTTTTTTTTTAATACTCCCAAGAAATTGAAGGAGTAGGCACTGTAGGTGGAGAGAAAGTAATAAAAGAACCCATGCTTGAACTTTCGAAATACAATGAGATTTATGTAAAGTTGATCATTATAAGTGTGACGATAAATTTAATTGTGAAGTTTAATGACTAAAAAAAAGAAAGAAAATGCATTAACTTGTTATTTAGGGTTAATTTTTTATAAGAGAATAAATTTATATTTAAATTTTTGTTAAAAGAAATGCTCGTTAATATTTCAAATAAAATTGTCTTTTATAAAAAAAAGTCTATGAAAAATAATAATAATAATAATAACACTTGAGAGATTCTAGAAATAAAATTATTTAACTAATAAGCGTATGTTTGGTTGTGCAATGGTAATTCTTTTAACAAAGTTTGAATGTTACTTTCGGATCTACAGCAATCAAAGACGGCAAAACGTGATTTAAACTTCAAACGTCAGTTTGAAAGAAAGCCTAAAGTCAAAATCAAAAAGCGAAAAGTAATTTGGTTGTGGTTGTGCAGTTATATTGTCAGCCCACAACAACCTTCAACGTTAATTATTTTATCGATGACCAAGTCAATCACAACTTCATTATTGTCTCCGTAATTGTTTTTATTTTTAATTATTAATAAAAAATTAGTTAATTATTCATTTTTTATCTAATAATTTATTAGTACTTTAATTATAATTCACTAATTTATTAATAATTTATTAGCAATTTAAATTAGTTAATTATTAATAAAAAATTAGTCAGTAATTCATTTATTAAAAAATTAGTGTACTTTATTAAAACATTGATATAATTTATTAAGTTAGCTTTAAATAAATAACAATAAATAATAATAATAATAATACATCAAAAAATAAAATATAAAATCTATGTCATTTCTGATAATAACACATCTTAAATCACGTTTTCACATTAATATTTAAATATCATATTTTGCATCAAACCATGTTTGTCTACTTTAAATCACGTTTGTCAAAATATTTTTTAAACATAAATCACGTTCACCACTCCAACCGTGCATTCATCCCTGATTTTTCTGTGTTTGGTTATGCGGTTCAATCCTCTGCCAAAATTGATTGTTGCCTGAAAATCGATTTTGTATGGAAGTGAAACTATATAGCTTCTGGGTGAAAATCGATTTTTTTGCTTGCTGGTTGGTATGTAATTACAACTTTCTTTCCTCTACTACCCTCACTTTATATTTTCTGATATCCCAGTTGCATCTCTCTTCTTCTTTGTTCTACTCTGTTTTTGTGGTTTGTTACTGTTCAGTCGGAGAGGTATGACCGCACTAAGAATGGAGAGGTACATCTCTCTGGCATCTCCTCCTGGCCGACTAATCTGTGTTTGTCATAGTATTTGTCATTTTTTTGGACCAGGGCAAGAAAAAAGACGATGAATAGTATATATATATCTGTTTTCAAAAGCAGATGTAACTGGAATATATATATATATATATATATATATATATATATATATATATATATATATACACAAAAGCACTTGTTTCAAAACTCTCTATAAGCGTTTTCTGCATAGGATTTAACTGCTTGTTCAATATTGTAAGTTCAAAACTCTCTTGTAATTTCTTACTGAAATTAATATGAGAATTTCTTTTACTCATTTTATTCCAATACCCTTTACTGATTTAATGCTTGTAGTAGAATTTGAATATTTTGTTATTTCTTCCATATCTAGAATTTATGTTGTTCAACAACGCATGTTTGTAGAATTTAGAGACGCCATAGAAAGCTCTGAATTCTCCATAGAATACATGTTATAGAATTCTTCTGCTTTTTAGATCAAAATCCAGAATTATTAATCTTAGGTTAGTCAACAGAACGACGATCCCCAGCGGCCAGTGTGAAAAATGGTATCAGAGCCTAGTTCTGTTAGTAACCTTCCTGTTAGTTTAGATATTATTAAGAATTTTATGTTCTTAGAAAACTTTTAATTAGTTAAGGGGTTAGCGTTGGTCAGCGTTGTTTAACTGCGTTGGTAAGCCGTAAGGCCCAAGAGAGGCAGGTGTTCCCGTAGGACGTGGTCCCACTAAAACCTTAGCAAAGTTAGAAGAATTTTAAGAATTTTATTTTTCTTAAAAATGTCTGAATTAGTAAGAAGATTATTAAATAGAAATAGACCTGAGATCAGAGTTCCCTCTGTCTCTTGTGATCATAGTTCCGTAGACCAAGATGAGATCAATAATTCTGAGGTTTCTATTGTAGAAGCCGAAGAAAGATTACGAAATTGGGAAATGCCTCAAGTACGTCCTAGTGAGGTATACAAACATTCTACATTTAATTTTAAGGTTCAAGACATAGTAAGAACTATAGAAGGCACAATTCCTTTGGGAAAGTGTCAAGGTACAATTAATTTATTAGACAAAAATCAATTAGATCAACACAGGCGAGAGAACTTCGGATTTATCCACATAGGATTAATCCAATGTCACGTCCCAAAATTTGAGCACGTGACCGGCACGGAAAGTGAATTTCATTTCACCTCCGTAAGCCTATCTTTCTCTTAAAAATCATACAATTCTTTTTCATGCAACCAAAACAAGTTCTTTATACATACTACAATTACTCACATTACATCAGTGAATGAACCTACCCGATTACAGAGATTTCTAGATTTATACAACTTAGAATAAAACTTAACTATTATACCTTTATCCTGAACAAATGAAAAGGTAATCATGGACTAAGGATCCATAATTCCTTGTTCCGATATTTACCTTCAGCTGTCAACTCTGAAAAAAAATATCAATAAGAGGGGTATGAGCAAACCACGTGCCCAGTGAGTAGATAACACAACATTATGACAAAAAAATATCATACATCATAATGATAACATGCAGCAATCATACGTAAATCAATCATCATATGATATGATATTATTCGTAGTACTTCACGACAATATCCAAATAAATCAAATACATTTCAACATAATTCAAAAGTTCACAACAACAATCGGTGAAATCAATTTCACACAAATTTCCCGTACCAACCGGGTCGTCCAGAATACCTCTGGATCGTTGCCCGCGGCCCCTGCCGCATCCACCCTTATCGCTCCATTTATAATCTCCACCCTTATAACTTCACATAAATTTCTCCATGGGGTGCACCACCATGCCTTTCCTTTCCAGTCAAACACAATCACAATCATATATAAAAACATCCTCAATCATAATCTTGAGCCACATACACAACTCAGTCATTTACAATTCAAGCCACAACATAATAAATGTGGTTCCAGCAACATAGCATGTATACAACATAACCCATAATATAGAACAATTATTCAACTCAGTTCACATGTCATTCACAATCCATTATATAACCTCCATTCATGGGAAAATAAGAAAATATAATTATATACATTACCAGACACGTTCCACAATTGTTTATGCCTCATCGTTCCACATCATCCTCTTCAAACTTGGATATACAACATATTTCCACTATGATGCAAAAAGTCAATAACAGATATTTAATCATAGCAAGTATTAACCCACTCACCTGGATTTCACGCTCTCGGCACTCCCACTTTGCACCTTGACCATTCCTATTGTAACCAGACAAAAACATTAGGGTTACGAAATAGAGAAATTTCCTACCACTACTCTCGACCTTTACTCACATCTTAAGTCATAACTCCTAATCGGTAATGAATATCTAAATGAAACTTATACCATTGGAAACTAGACTCAAAGAACTTTCCAACGATATAAAGTTTGCCCAAAACGGAGTCCGGATGAAGAAGTTATGGCCGATTGAAAATGAGCTAAGGTTTTCCGACACACCTGGCGCCTGGGCGCCATGCCTTTCTCTTCCCCACATGTCCTTGAGAATTTGTAAAAATTTCCTAAATTAAAAATAAAAATTTCTATTTCCACATTTTCTTCACTAATTCAAAAAGAAAATTTTCCACATAATTAAATTTTTCACTAAACTTCAAATCAGACTTTAAATATTCATAAAAATTCTTGGGATATTACATTCTTCCCCCCTTAAAAGAATTCGGTCCTCCGAATTCAAAACTTACCTCAAGATTGAAGCAAATGCCAATATTTTGTTTATATCTCATTCTCTCTCTTAGAATTTTCACAATCAAGTACAAAATATAACAAGTTCAACATATTTTTATTTCTAATACATAAGTTACAGGCAACAAGCTGAACTTGATTTACAAAACAGATAATTTTAATACTTAAACATTAGATCAAACATCAGCTTTAGGTACAAACAAAAGAAAAGATAAATTAAGAACGAGGAGGCTTTTGAAATGCAGAAGATGCTCCAGGTCTAGAAGAAGAAGGTGCTTCAGACCTTAAGGAGGAAGTTAATCGTTGCAGCCTAGAAAGAGTTTCTGGAGGAAACGTCTGGGAAATTTGGCGAAGTGCAGAAGTCACTCCATTCATACAGTCAATACATCTCGCTTGTTGGTCACGAAAATTTTGAGTTGCAAACATCGAATGTCTATCAACTCTATTCGCCAATTCCCTAAAATGACGGTTCAAAAGCTTCTCTTGTTCTGTAAAGAGACGATTTATCAATCTCCCCTGGTCCTCAAAGTGGCGGTTTATCAGTCTTTCCAAGTCCTCCATCTTTTGTCTCATAAGCGCAAGCTCATTATTAGAAGATGTTGCTGTGCTAACATCCTCTAACTCTACTACATCCCTTTTTCTTTTCTTAGCCTCTGGTGACTCTTCCATGGATCTCTTATTCTTATAATTCTCCAGGCTAAGATTTAGATCCAGCTCTACCTTGCCAGCCTCAAAATTTAAATTGAAAGATTTATTGCCGGCCATATTTTTCTGAGCTATAAAGGTTGTACAGAAGGAGAAGTTTGATGCTAGAAAGCTTATAGATATAAACTTTTAGTGTAGTGAGCAGCGTAATGGGGCATCCATTATATATAGACGAAATTTAGGGCTACAAAACCTTTACATCATACTCTAAAGATGACCTACAGACCTTATCCGACGCAATGCCAACGGTCTCAGATAAGCATGCCAGAAAATAACAAAATATAATCTAATACAAAAGATTTCCTCAAAAATTTCGGCTAACTTTTGACTCTTGCTCAAATTATTAAACTAATCGCCGCTTCAATTTATGGCTTCTTAACTCTGTATTTGTCTTATCCAATAATTCTAAATCGAGATATTACTCCATGAACGGGTAGCTTCATACTAGCCTTATCTAGGTTTCTAATCCGTGGCTTTGCCCTAAGCTTACACATTTTCAAACATACATATTAAAATAAAAACTTCTCACATCTACACATCAAGCGTTCCATAAAGTGAGAGAAAAATTTTTACCTTTCACTTGCCTCTACGAGCATATATGTATATATGTATAAACATAGAGATACATCATTATCTATATATATTTTCATCTATTCAAGTTCTTTTAAATTTCAGACTTCTCATTCTCTGAATGTATGTAGAATCATTACATATTATTCCTGGCCATAACAAATAACCTTCACTCTCTATGCATGAATAACATACATACATATCATATGTATTTAGATACATATAATCACAGTATAATTCAATCAATCATGTATATTATACTTAACTGAAGGCTTTCAAGAACAATACAAGAAAGCATAGAAATACATTTTAGTTCATCGTGAAAACATCCAAGACACTCTGTAATGGCTACATTGTCGACTTCCTTCAATTTCAGAAAATGCCAACGAGAGAAATGGAAAAACCAAGTGTAAATCGGCCGCAAATTCACCGAATATTGACTTTCGTGGTTTTGCCATTAATGCGACGCGTTGTTGGTGTGCATGCCTACCCTAGACTCCTAGCTTCCAGCTTGCAGAAATCCATAGGTTAAGCGTATAGGGTGCGGCGAAGAGATATCTTCTTTGTCTCTGAGTTCAAATTTTTCCTCTATAAGAACTATCCCAACGTTCTCAGTTACCACACCACAAAGAGTAATCATCTCTAAGCCTACAACTTCTCAGCATTCCTCTCTTCTCATACTTCGACATAAATTTCTAAATTTTCCAAATCATGGCCACAAGGAAGTACATTGATCTCACAGTGGATGCCAGGAGAGAAGAGCTCGACTTAAACTTAAGTCTGGGCAAAGACAAGGGCAAAAGACCTTTTGAGGGGTCTCCAGAGAAGCAGAAGGAGAAGAAAATGAAGAAGATCGAGGAAGCTGAGGAGACTAGCACGGGCCATACCTCGGAGGACAAAATCGCCTGTCTAGAGCAGGAGGTCAAAAATCTGAAAAAGATGATAGAAAACCTAGAGAAGTTAACTAAACGCAATCATGCAGAAATGACTTCAAGAATAGACAGGTTCTTCTATTGGTCTACCCAGTGCTTCTGCAATCAACAACAAAGAAGTGTTGATTGTATGAATGGGATTTACACTACCCTCCGCGATATTGCTCTGTCTCTCGCTCCAAGGAATGGTCGAGGGGTGATGATACAGTACAACCCTCCTAATCCGAGACCACCTCGCTTTTAGATTACTCATGCATGAGTAATTGTTTTTTTTTTTTGCAATGTAATCCTTCTGCTTTTAATGCCAGTGGTTTCTTTTATGGGATGGTACTCCAAAAATAGTAATAATAAAATTAAGAAAGATAAAATAAATCAGTCACACAAAATCAATCATGAATTTAACATATAAAGCCCCATACATACAATTTGATCCGACAGCAACGGAATCAAAACAAATAATAACCTTTCCCTTACCGAGTTCAAAAGTATAGCCATAACTCTCTAAAACTAAAACTAAAAACATAATTCATAAGAAAAGACAAGTCTTGGAGGAAAAGGAAATGAAAACATCCTACAGGACCTTCAGTGGAGCCATCTCTCTATAGTCGTGCCCGGGTTCACCACGATAGAGGAGATCCCACTAAGGTTACCTTACTCTGTAATCGGTAGGAGACCTAATCCCAAAGCTCTGATACCAACTTGTCACGTCCCAAAATTTGAGCACGTGACCGGCACGGAAAGTGAATTTCATTTCACCTCCGTAAGCCTATCTTTCTCTTAAAAATCATACAATTCTTTTTCATGCAACCAAAACAAGTTCTTTATACATACTACAATTACTCACATTACATCAGTGAATGAACCTACCCGATTACAGAGATTTCTAGATTTATACAACTTAGAATAAAACTTAACTATTATACCTTTATCCTGAACAAATGAAAAGGTAATCATGGACTAAGGATCCATAATTCCTTGTTCCGATATTTACCTTCAGCTGTCAACTCTGAAAAAAAATATCAATAAGAGGGGTATGAGCAAACCACGTGCCCAGTGAGTAGATAACACAACATTATGACAAAAAAATATCATACATCATAATGATAACATGCAGCAATCATACGTAAATCAATCATCATATGATATGATATTATTCGTAGTACTTCACGACAATATCCAAATAAATCAAATACATTTCAACATAATTCAAAAGTTCACAACAACAATCGGTGAAATCAATTTCACACAAATTTCCCGTACCAACCGGGTCGTCCAGAATACCTCTGGATCGTTGCCCGCGGCCCCTGCCGCATCCACCCTTATCGCTCCATTTATAATCTCCACCCTTATAACTTCACATAAATTTCTCCATGGGGTGCACCACCATGCCTTTCCTTTCCAGTCAAACACAATCACAATCATATATAAAAACATCCTCAATCATAATCTTGAGCCACATACACAACTCAGTCATTTACAATTCAAGCCACAACATAATAAATGTGGTTCCAGCAACATAGCATGTATACAACATAACCCATAATATAGAACAATTATTCAACTCAGTTCACATGTCATTCACAATCCATTATATAACCTCCATTCATGGGAAAATAAGAAAATATAATTATATACATTACCAGACACGTTCCACAATTGTTTATGCCTCATCGTTCCACATCATCCTCTTCAAACTTGGATATACAACATATTTCCACTATGATGCAAAAAGTCAATAACAGATATTTAATCATAGCAAGTATTAACCCACTCACCTGGATTTCACGCTCTCGGCACTCCCACTTTGCACCTTGACCATTCCTATTGTAACCAGACAAAAACATTAGGGTTACGAAATAGAGAAATTTCCTACCACTACTCTCGACCTTTACTCACATCTTAAGTCATAACTCCTAATCGGTAATGAATATCTAAATGAAACTTATACCATTGGAAACTAGACTCAAAGAACTTTCCAACGATATAAAGTTTGCCCAAAACGGAGTCCGGATGAAGAAGTTATGGCCGATTGAAAATGAGCTAAGGTTTTCCGACACACCTGGCGCCTGGGCGCCATGCCTTTCTCTTCCCCACATGTCCTTGAGAATTTGTAAAAATTTCCTAAATTAAAAATAAAAATTTCTATTTCCACATTTTCTTCACTAATTCAAAAAGAAAATTTTCCACATAATTAAATTTTTCACTAAACTTCAAATCAGACTTTAAATATTCATAAAAATTCTTGGGATATTACATCCAAGTAGCTGTCAAACCTATGCACAGGTTAGGCATAAATCATCCCGTCCTAATTCTTCTTCAAGATCGACATGCACTGTCTTTCGAAGATTCCATGTTAAGTCTTGTAGAGTCGAACCTCTGCAATGGTCCAATTTATTTTCAGTGTTTTCCTAATTACATGAAGACGTTAAGGAACGTCGAAAAAGCTTTAAAATTACATATCAAGACTACAGAAGGAATATTCAGTGAGGATCTGGATAATCTTTCTATAGTTTTTAGAATTCATTATAAGGTCTCCAAAACTGGAGTAGGAATTTCTGTTAAGAAAGAATCACCGAAGAATGAAACCATTCTTATGGAAGCTAATCTTCAAAAATCAATGATCATGACTCCTAAACCCCTCAGGCATGATAAAATCATGGCTGCTTTTCCAGATTCTTGGGAATTGGAAAGTATCCAACCATCCAAGAAAATAGAGTCTAGAAGTTTAGGAAATTTTGTTCAAAGTCCAGAAGGACATGTCAGGATATCTATGAACAGATCATCCTCATCAAGAATTAGAATGTTTAATTCTCCAGACTTAGAATTGAGTTCAAGACACTCTGTAGATTCTGATTACAGATCTGCAGCAGAAACTCTTGAGACTTCGACTAGTCTCAGAGGAGTAGATTTTCAACCTACAATTCCTCAACCCATCTATGAATCAGTTCAAGAAAATTCTTCTGTTAATCACTCTCCTACTAGATCACAAATTCTTGTGATAAGCAAAGAATTTAAAATAAATAAACCCTTGCTAAACGCAGAGTTTATGCAGGCACATAATAGGTTCAAAAGAGAATGGTACTTCCGTACTTTCTCTGAAGAACAAGTTCAAAAATGGAAATTAGAGTACTATGATTTCTTAGAGAGTCTAGGAGATCATATTTTCTTTTTTAATTGGTTCGAAATGTATTGTTTAAACAACAATATAGAAAATCCTTTTGTCAAAAAAGAAGTAAACACCCACTCTAGGATTACAGTAGAATGGGATACTACTTTAGGTCAAAAAATAGTCTCGGTTCACCCTCCTTTAGAAAATTTAAAAATTTCAAAAGGTAGTACTGAGATAGAAGCAACTCCGTTCAAAACTGTAGAAGGTAATGAAGATCAACATAGTTCAAAACGAGATGTCAAGAACATTGAATCTCAAAATAATTTTACCAATTTAGCGCTCAATACCTTAGGTAAGCAATTAGAAAGGATAGAAAATGTAGTCAATAACAAGGTCCTAGAATCACCTTCTAGTTCCTTAAGTTTAAATTCTGTTAGTTCAATACCTCAACAACCCTTGTATAAGATTCCAACACTTACTCAAGCAGAGTTGAAATCAATAAAATTAGGTTCTAATACTCAAAACTTAGTTGATGAAATCACCAACAGGTTAAATCAACTAAATGTCTCTAATAATAGGTTAAAAGGTCCCCAGATCAATACCCTGTCTAAACCAGACAATGATCAAAACCCTGAAGTTAATAGAATTAGCTTTAGGAATCCAAAACCAGTGACTAGGAATTACTATCGTAGGCCTAGTTACCCAGATACCCAGTATGAAGAAAATAGTTTAATTACAGAGGCTAGCTATAACGGCGAGTCTATTGTAGAATGGAACATTGATGGTCATAGCGAACATCAAATTTTAGGCATTATTCAAAATATGTCAATGTGCGCTACGGCGTATAGGATCAAAAATAATGAAGAAAGTTCTATAGTAACCATGATAACAACTGGTTTTACTGGTCAATTAAAAGGCTGGTGGGATAATTATCTCACAGAAGCTGAAAGATCTGCGATCAAATTCGCGGTCAAACAAGAAGAAATTAATGGTCAAATAATAGATGTTCAAGATTCAGTAGCAGTTTTAATATATGCACTCACAAAACACTTTGTAGGAAATCCCACAGATTTTCAACAAAGGATAGGTAATCAATTAATTAACCTCAGATGTCCCACGATGTCTGATTTTAGGTGGTATAAGGACATGTTCCTTACCAAGTTATATACCCGGTCTGATAGTAAAGCAGACTACTGGAAAGAAAGGTTTTTAGGTGGTTTACCCAACCTATTTGCCGAAAGAGTCAAAGAAAGCATTAGGAGACAATGCAACAATACACTTCCCTTAGGTCAGATGACTTTTGGTGAATTAATTAATATAGTTACAAACGAAGCTCTTGTCATATGTAATGATATGAAGCTTCAGTCTAAGTTAAAACACGAGTTCAAAAACACCTCTAAAGAATTAGGTAATTTCTGTGATCAATACGGTATCGAAAAAATTCGAGCACCCTCTGCTCAAAATAAAAGAAATAGGAAGAGTCACAGGTATCAATCCGTCAGGAAGACTTATCGTCGTTACCCTGATAAACCTGTTAGATCATTCCAAACAAAGAAACCTGTTCAAAAGTCTAGTACCCCTAGACACCATAGTTCCAAACGTACAGATCTTAAATCTGTAGTTTGTTTTAAATGCGGGAGGTATGGACATATTTCCAAGCATTGCAGGCTTAAAAAACGCATTAATTCTTTAGAATTAGATGATAAGTACAAACAGAGTCTTATGAGTATTCTGTTAGAAGATCAAAACTCTGAGTCAGAATCTGATTCAGATAAGTCTAGTGTTCAAAATGAATTATGTCAGTTAGATCAACTGAGTAATTCATCTTCCAGTACAACATCTGATGATGAGAGTCATTCAGATATAGGTATTTGCACCTGTAAGGAATGTTCAAAACCATCAGGTAGTTGTTCAAAATTAATTAATGTCATTAATAGGGACAAAGTACAAACTTTATTAGAAATCTTAGACAAGATTACTGATGAAGAAATTAAGAAAGAATATTTGCTCAAGATTAAGGAACTTATGGATTTGGACGAAACCAAACCAAAACCCTTAGTTAAACCTTACAATGTTCAAGAAATAATTAATAGATTTCAAAACACTTCCACTCAGGAACGAGTTTCTGTTAAAGAACTCCAGGAAGAAATTAAAATTATCAAAGAAGAAATTCAATTGCTCAAACAGAAGGATAATGACTTATCCTTAGATATTTTAGGTTTAATGGCTAACAAAGAACCTAGGAATTCTGACAATTCCATTGATCAAAATGAGTTAGGAGAAACTAGTTCGGAACCAAAAGAAAATTATTTAAATTTAATTTCTCAAATATCTGTTCAAAGATGGTATAGTGAAATTAACTTTACCATAGGTAATTTCAATACAAAATTAGTCGCTCTGATTGACTCAGGCGCTGATTTTAATTGTCTTCAAGAAGGTTTAATTCCCACTCAATACTATGAGAAAACCACTGAAAGTCTCAGCGGTGCAGGAGGTAATAGACTTCCAGTTAAGTACAAGTTGTCTAATGCCAAGATATGTAATCAAGGCATTAAATTTAACTCAACTTTTATTCTTATTAGAAATTTAAATCATCCAATGATTTTAGGAACACCTTTTCTGACCCTTATTTATCCCTTTAAGGTTTCAGAATTAGGAATCTTTACTTCTATTCACGGCAAAGAACTTTGCTTTAAATTTTTAAATCCTACCAAAACTCAAGATGTCAACTTACTTCAAGATCTAGCCATTTCCAGCATTAATTTGATCAATAGAAAACAAGCTCAAATCAAATTGCTTAATAAAGAAGTTCAATACAAAAGAATTGAGGATCAGATAGAAAAACCTCAAATCAAAATTAGAATAGAATTTGTTCAAAAAAGGTTTGAAAAAGAAATCTGTTCAGACAAGCCCAACGCTTTCTGGAACAGAAAGAGACACACAGTCTCGCTCCCTTATGAGCCCAGTTTTAGTGAAGAGAAAATCCCAACTAAGGCTAGGCCCATTCAAATGAATAAAGAAACCTTGGAATACTGTAAAAAGGAAATCCAAGATCTGTTAAGTAAGAAGCTAATTAGGCCCAGCAAGTCCCCTTGGAGCTGTTCAGCCTTTTATGTTCAAAATCAGGCAGAAATAGAGCGAGGAACCCCTCGTATGGTCATTAATTACAAACCACTCAATAAGATCCTTAGATGGATTAGGTATCCTATACCTGATAGGAGTGACTTAATCAGTCGTGTTCAAAAAGCATCCTTATTTTCAAAGTTCGATATGAAATCGGGCTTTTATCAAATTCAAATTGAAGAAAAAGATAGGTACAAAACAGCTTTTGCTGTTCCCTTTGGACATTATGAATGGAACGTAATGCCCTTTGGACTTAAGAACGCACCTTCTGAATTTCAGAATGTGATGAACTCTATTTTTAATAAATTTTCTCAATTTTCAATAGTTTACATAGACGATGTCTTAGTGTTCTCTAATAACATAGAACAACACTTTAGGCACCTTGATCAATTTTATAAAATTATTAAAGAAAATGGTTTAGTTGTTTCAGCTAAAAAGATGAAACTGTTCAAAACAAAGATTAGGTTTTTAGGTTATGATATCCATCAGGGTATGATAAAACCAATTAACCGATCTATTGAATTTGCTGATAAATTTCCAGACGAGATAACTGACAAAAATCAACTTCAGAGATTTTTAGGTTGTCTTAATTATGTCTCAGATTTTGTTCAAGACCTTAGAGTAATTTGTAAACCTCTTTACTCTAGACTTAGAAAGAAATCCCCACCTTGGGATCAGTCTATGACAGACGCTGTCAAAACCCTTAAGGCCAGAGTTAAGAAACTCCCATGCTTAGGAATAGCAGACCCAGAAGCCTTTATGATCATCGAAACTGATGCATCAAAAGAAGGATATGGAGGAATCCTTAAACAAAGGCCCATAGGAAGTTCGAAAGAACAAATAGTTAGGTTCAATTCTGGAGTATGGACAGAAGCCCAACAAAAATACTCCACAATAAAAAGAGAAATTTTATCCATTGTTTTAATTGTCAAAAAATTTCAAAAAGAAGTTTTCAACAAAACTTTTTTGCTCAAAACGGATTGCAAATCCGCCAAATCTGTTTTAGAAAAAGATGTTCAAAATTTGGTTTCAAAACATGTTTTTGCCAGATGGCAAGCATTACTTTCTTGCTTTGATTTTGAAATTCAGCATATAAAAGGGAAAGAGAACGCCCTTCCTGACTTCCTTACTCGAGAATTCTTGCAGGGAAAAACAGCAGGATGAGCAAAAATAAAGGAAAAGAAGTAAAGAAGGAACAGTATGGATCCCCACTGGATCCTGCTCTAAATGTTCAAAGAACCGCACTGGTTCAAACAACGTCACCTTTACTGGTGACTCCCTCATCGTTCAATAGCCCTTCCGGCGGTGGTATTCGACCACAGATCAGAGGTCCTCGACCTCAAACTCCTTCTTCAAATCGATTTCTTCCTCTCACCTATGATCAAGCCCTCTCTACACCTCCACCTCAGCAGGCCATAATACCTGTTCAACCTTCCTCTTCTATGGTACAACTCTCTCAAGCAACACCGCTTAAGAGATCTCTTTCTGATAAGTATGTTTCAAAACCGGTGTACTCACCGATATGTCCCGTTGAACCCGAATGGATCAAAACAAACCCTGGTCTTACACCACGGGAAGTAGCTCAAAAATATTTTCAAGAAGGAAAATACTTTTCTTCTGAAATACAAAAAACCAGAATATTTTATGAATTTATTTTGGTTGATACAAATTCGATCACACTCACTCACGAGTATGATCCTCTATTTCCTCATCGAATCCAGTATTCGAAAATCAAAATTAATAAAGTTTTAACTCTTTCTCAATGGAATCAGCATTCATTTTCTTTAAAGAATTTTTCAAGACAATTCCAGCCACCAGGATTTAATTACTGGGATTACAAAATGGCTTGGTACAATACACTGCTGATTCGTCCCTTCTCCCACTCTTGGTTCATATGGTTCAATAAAGGAATCCAAGAATTTCCAGCTTGGTTTTCCGACTGGTTTCATTTTTATGGTCCAAACACTGATTTCCTTCCTGCTTACGCAAAGGAATCTTTTTCTATATTTTCTGCTCAAACTAGTTTTCATACTGGACAGAAACTTTTAAAATTTTTCTCAATATTTGGAACTCCCTGGATTATGTCTTGGGATTTCGAGTTCAAAGATCGCCTCAACTGCGGCTACCCTCTTTATCTCAGTCGAACGTTCAACATAAAATGGTGGACAACATACAATGTCAACCTACTCAACAAAAAGGCTGTGGAAAAATGGCTAAAGCAAAATCCCCAGCTCTTGAACTATCCGCAAACTGTTCAACAGATGTCTCCATTTCTGACATCAAAATCTCAGATAATGGCAGAACTAGCACAAGCTCAGACGGAAGAAGAATTCAACCGTCTTGTTCAACAATTGTCGGAGAAAACTTCAGAAAAAGCTCCCTCCGATGATCTCAATACAGAAGATAGCAGCCAGTTTCAGAACGAAGATGACTGCTACAACATTGACTTTACCCACCTTAGTCATGACTGACTATGGTTGAGTTAAGCCGTCGGCAGAAGAATCCAAAGTTCCTGCCAGCTCAATTATTTTTATTCCTCGTCTCTTTCAGCACAATCAAAAGTGGCAGACACACTTTAGCAAAAGCAACCGTCGGCACAAAGCGACAAAATTACTTTTGAAAAAGAAAACTGCCCGTGTTCAACTTTCTGAAAAGGAGTAGCCCACGCGTCTCTACTTTTCGGATTTCAAAGTTTTCAAATCCGCGGACTCCAGAGCCTCTGAAATCCACGGACTTTACATTTGTTCAAATCCGCCTTCTTACTTCTATAAAAGGCGAAGTAGTTCATTAGTTCAAACATAACAGAATAGAGGAGAACACAAAAATAGAGAAAAAACAAAAGCACTTGTTTCAAAACTCTCTATAAGCGTTTTCTGCATAGGATTTAACTGCTTGTTCAATATTGTAAGTTCAAAACTCTCTTGTAATTTCTTACTGAAATTAATATGAGAATTTCTTTTACTCATTTTATTCCAATACCCTTTACTGATTTAATGCTTGTAGTAGAATTTGAATATTTTGTTATTTCTTCCATATCTAGAATTTATGTTGTTCAACAACGCATGTTTGTAGAATTTAGAGACGCCATAGAAAGCTCTGAATTCTCCATAGAATACATGTTATAGAATTCTTCTGCTTTTTAGATCAAAATCCAATTTTCACACTGGCCGCTGGGGATCGTCGTTCTGTTGACTAACCTAAGATTAATAATTCTGGATTTTGATCTAAAAAGCAGAAGAACTCTATAACATGTATTCTATGGAGAATTCAGAGCTTTCTATGGCGTCTCTAAATTCTACAAACATGCGTTGTTGAACAACATAAATTCTAGATATGGAAGAAATAACAAAATATTCAAATTCTACTACAAGCATTAAATCAGTAAAGGGTATTGGAATAAAATGAGTAAAAGAAATTCTCATATTAATTTCAGTAAGAAATTACAAGAGAGTTTTGAACTTACAATATTGAACAAGCAGTTAAATCCTATGCAGAAAACGCTTATAGAGAGTTTTGAAACAAGTGCTTTTGTTTTTTCTCTATTTTTGTGTTCTCCTCTATTCTGTTATGTTCGAACTAATGAACTACTTCGCCTTTTATAGAAGTAAGAAGGCGGATTTGAACAAATGTAAAGTCCGTGGATTTCAGAGGCTCTGGAGTCCGCGGATTTGAAAACTTTGAAATCCGAAAAGTAGAGACGCGTGGGCTACTCCTTTTCAGAAAGTTGAACACGGGCAGTCTTCTTTTTCAAAAGTAATTTTGTCACTTTGTGCCGACGGTTGCTTTTGCTAAAGTGTGTCTGCCACTTTTGATTGTGCTGAAAGAGACGAGGAATAAAAATAATTGAGCTGGCAGGAACTTTGGATTCTTCTGCCGACGGCTTAACTCAACCATAGTCAGTCATGACTAAGGTGGGTAAAGTCAATGTTGTAGCAGTCATCTTCGTTCTGAAACTGGCTGCTATCTTCTGTATTGAGATCATCGGAGGGAGCTTTTTCTGAAGTTTTCTCCGACAATAGTTGAACAAGACGGTTGAATTCTTCTTCCGTCTGAGCTTGTGCTAGTTCTGCCATTATCTGAGATTTTGATGTCAGAAATGGAGACATCTGTTGAACAGTTTGCGGATAGTTCAAGAGCTGGGGATTTTGCTTTAGCCATTTTTCCACAGCCTTTTTGTTGAGTAGGTTGACATTGTATGTTGTCCACCATTTTATGTTGAACGTTCGACTGAGATAAAGAGGGTAGCCGCAGTTGAGGCGATCTTTGAACTCGAAATCCCAAGACATAATCCAGGGAGTTCCAAATATTGAGAAAAATTTTAAAAGTTTCTGTCCAGTATGAAAACTAGTTTGAGCAGAAAATATAGAAAAAGATTCCTTTGCGTAAGCAGGAAGGAAATCAGTGTTTGGACCATAAAAATGAAACCAGTCGGAAAACCAAGCTGGAAATTCTTGGATTCCTTTATTGAACCATATGAACCAAGAGTGGGAGAAGGGACGAATCAGCAGTGTATTGTACCAAGCCATTTTGTAATCCCAGTAATTAAATCCTGGTGGCTGGAATTGTCTTGAAAAATTCTTTAAAGAAAATGAATGCTGATTCCATTGAGAAAGAGTTAAAACTTTATTAATTTTGATTTTCGAATACTGGATTCGATGAGGAAATAGAGGATCATACTCGTGAGTGAGTGTGATCGAATTTGTATCAACCAAAATAAATTCATAAAATATTCTGGTTTTTTGTATTTCAGAAGAAAAGTATTTTCCTTCTTGAAAATATTTTTGAGCTACTTCCCGTGGTGTAAGACCAGGGTTTGTTTTGATCCATTCGGGTTCAACGGGACATATCGGTGAGTACACCGGTTTTGAAACATACTTATCAGAAAGAGATCTCTTAAGCGGTGTTGCTTGAGAGAGTTGTACCATAGAAGAGGAAGGTTGAACAGGTATTATGGCCTGCTGAGGTGGAGGTGTAGAGAGGGCTTGATCATAGGTGAGAGGAAGAAATCGATTTGAAGAAGGAGTTTGAGGTCGAGGACCTCTGATCTGTGGTCGAATACCACCGCCGGAAGGGCTATTGAACGATGAGGGAGTCACCAGTAAAGGTGACGTTGTTTGAACCAGTGCGGTTCTTTGAACATTTAGAGCAGGATCCAGTGGGGATCCATACTGTTCCTTCTTTACTTCTTTTCCTTTGTTTTTGCTCATCCTGCTGTTTTTCCCTGCAAGAATTCTCGAGTAAGGAAGTCAGGAAGGGCGTTCTCTTTCCCTTTTATATGCTGAATTTCAAAATCAAAGCAAGAAAGTAATGCTTGCCATCTGGCAAAAACATGTTTTGAAACCAAATTTTGAACATCTTTTTCTAAAACAGATTTGGCGGATTTGCAATCCGTTTTGAGCAAAAAAGTTTTGTTGAAAACTTCTTTTTGAAATTTTTTGACAATTAAAACAATGGATAAAATTTCTCTTTTTATTGTGGAGTATTTTTGTTGGGCTTCTGTCCATACTCCTGAATTGAACCTAACTATTTGTTCTTTCGAACTTCCTATGGGCCTTTGTTTAAGGATTCCTCCATATCCTTCTTTTGATGCATCAGTTTCGATGATCATAAAGGCTTCTGGGTCTGCTATTCCTAAGCATGGGAGTTTCTTAACTCTGGCCTTAAGGGTTTTGACAGCGTCTGTCATAGACTGATCCCAAGGTGGGGATTTCTTTCTAAGTCTAGAGTAAAGAGGTTTACAAATTACTCTAAGGTCTTGAACAAAATCTGAGACATAATTAAGACAACCTAAAAATCTCTGAAGTTGATTTTTGTCAGTTATCTCGTCTGGAAATTTATCAGCAAATTCAATAGATCGGTTAATTGGTTTTATCATACCCTGATGGATATCATATCCTAAAAACCTAATCTTTGTTTTGAACAGTTTCATCTTTTTAGCTGAAACAACTAAACCATTTTCTTTAATAATTTTATAAAATTGATCAAGGTGCCTAAAGTGTTGTTCTATGTTATTAGAGAACACTAAGACATCGTCTATGTAAACTATTGAAAATTGAGAAAATTTATTAAAAATAGAGTTCATCACATTCTGAAATTCAGAAGGTGCGTTCTTAAGTCCAAAGGGCATTACGTTCCATTCATAATGTCCAAAGGGAACAGCAAAAGCTGTTTTGTACCTATCTTTTTCTTCAATTTGAATTTGATAAAAGCCCGATTTCATATCGAACTTTGAAAATAAGGATGCTTTTTGAACACGACTGATTAAGTCACTCCTATCAGGTATAGGATACCTAATCCATCTAAGGATCTTATTGAGTGGTTTGTAATTAATGACCATACGAGGGGTTCCTCGCTCTATTTCTGCCTGATTTTGAACATAAAAGGCTGAACAGCTCCAAGGGGACTTGCTGGGCCTAATTAGCTTCTTACTTAACAGATCTTGGATTTCCTTTTTACAGTATTCCAAGGTTTCTTTATTCATTTGAATGGGCCTAGCCTTAGTTGGGATTTTCTCTTCACTAAAACTGGGCTCATAAGGGAGCGAGACTGTGTGTCTCTTTCTGTTCCAGAAAGCGTTGGGCTTGTCTGAACAGATTTCTTTTTCAAACCTTTTTTGAACAAATTCTATTCTAATTTTGATTTGAGGTTTTTCTATCTGATCCTCAATTCTTTTGTATTGAACTTCTTTATTAAGCAATTTGATTTGAGCTTGTTTTCTATTGATCAAATTAATGCTGGAAATGGCTAGATCTTGAAGTAAGTTGACATCTTGAGTTTTGGTAGGATTTAAAAATTTAAAGCAAAGTTCTTTGCCGTGAATAGAAGTAAAGATTCCTAATTCTGAAACCTTAAAGGGATAAATAAGGGTCAGAAAAGGTGTTCCTAAAATCATTGGATGATTTAAATTTCTAATAAGAATAAAAGTTGAGTTAAATTTAATGCCTTGATTACATATCTTGGCATTAGACAACTTGTACTTAACTGGAAGTCTATTACCTCCTGCACCGCTGAGACTTTCAGTGGTTTTCTCATAGTATTGAGTGGGAATTAAACCTTCTTGAAGACAATTAAAATCAGCGCCTGAGTCAATCAGAGCGACTAATTTTGTATTGAAATTACCTATGGTAAAGTTAATTTCACTATACCATCTTTGAACAGATATTTGAGAAATTAAATTTAAATAATTTTCTTTTGGTTCCGAACTAGTTTCTCCTAACTCATTTTGATCAATGGAATTGTTAGAATTCCTAGGTTCTTTGTTAGCCATTAAACCTAAAATATCTAAGGATAAGTCATTATCCTTCTGTTTGAGCAATTGAATTTCTTCTTTGATAATTTTAATTTCTTCCTGGAGTTCTTTAACAGAAACTCGTTCCTGAGTGGAAGTGTTTTGAAATCTATTAATTATTTCTTGAACATTGTAAGGTTTAACTAAGGGTTTTGGTTTGGTTTCGTCCAAATCCATAAGTTCCTTAATCTTGAGCAAATATTCTTTCTTAATTTCTTCATCAGTAATCTTGTCTAAGATTTCTAATAAAGTTTGTACTTTGTCCCTATTAATGACATTAATTAATTTTGAACAACTACCTGATGGTTTTGAACATTCCTTACAGGTGCAAATACCTATATCTGAATGACTCTCGTCATCAGATGTTGTACTGGAAGATGAATTACTCAGTTGATCTAACTGACATAATTCATTTTGAACACTAGACTTATCTGAATCAGATTCTGACTCAGAGTTTTGATCTTCTAACAGAATACTCATAAGACTCTGTTTGTACTTATCATCTAATTCTAAAGAATTAATGCGTTTTTTAAGCCTGCAATGCTTGGAAATATGTCCATACCTCCCGCATTTAAAACAAACTACAGATTTAAGATCTGTACGTTTGGAACTATGGTGTCTAGGGGTACTAGACTTTTGAACAGGTTTCTTTGTTTGGAATGATCTAACAGGTTTATCAGGGTAACGACGATAAGTCTTCCTGACGGATTGATACCTGTGACTCTTCCTATTTCTTTTATTTTGAGCAGAGGGTGCTCGAATTTTTTCGATACCGTATTGATCACAGAAATTACCTAATTCTTTAGAGGTGCTTTTGAACTCGTGTTTTAACTTAGACTGAAGCTTCATATCATTACATATGACAAGAGCTTCGTTTGTAACTATATTAATTAATTCACCAAAAGTCATCTGACCTAAGGGAAGTGTATTGTTGCATTGTCTCCTAATGCTTTCTTTGACTCTTTCGGCAAATAGGTTGGGTAAACCACCTAAAAACCTTTCTTTCCAGTAGTCTGCTTTACTATCAGACCGGGTATATAACTTGGTAAGGAACATGTCCTTATACCACCTAAAATCAGACATCGTGGGACATCTGAGGTTAATTAATTGATTACCTATCCTTTGTTGAAAATCTGTGGGATTTCCTACAAAGTGTTTTGTGAGTGCATATATTAAAACTGCTACTGAATCTTGAACATCTATTATTTGACCATTAATTTCTTCTTGTTTGACCGCGAATTTGATCGCAGATCTTTCAGCTTCTGTGAGATAATTATCCCACCAGCCTTTTAATTGACCAGTAAAACCAGTTGTTATCATGGTTACTATAGAGCTTTCTTCATTATTTTTGATCCTATACGCCGTAGCGCACATTGACATATTTTGAATAATGCCTAAAATTTGATGTTCGCTATGACCATCAATGTTCCATTCTACAATAGACTCGCCGTTATAGCTAGCCTCTGTAATTAAACTATTTTCTTCATACTGGGTATCTGGGTAACTAGGCCTACGATAGTAATTCCTAGTCACTGGTTTTGGATTCCTAAAGCTAATTCTATTAACTTCAGGGTTTTGATCATTGTCTGGTTTAGACAGGGTATTGATCTGGGGACCTTTTAACCTATTATTAGAGACATTTAGTTGATTTAACCTGTTGGTGATTTCATCAACTAAGTTTTGAGTATTAGAACCTAATTTTATTGATTTCAACTCTGCTTGAGTAAGTGTTGGAATCTTATACAAGGGTTGTTGAGGTATTGAACTAACAGAATTTAAACTTAAGGAACTAGAAGGTGATTCTAGGACCTTGTTATTGACTACATTTTCTATCCTTTCTAATTGCTTACCTAAGGTATTGAGCGCTAAATTGGTAAAATTATTTTGAGATTCAATGTTCTTGACATCTCGTTTTGAACTATGTTGATCTTCATTACCTTCTACAGTTTTGAACGGAGTTGCTTCTATCTCAGTACTACCTTTTGAAATTTTTAAATTTTCTAAAGGAGGGTGAACCGAGACTATTTTTTGACCTAAAGTAGTATCCCATTCTACTGTAATCCTAGAGTGGGTGTTTTCTTCTTTTTTGACAAAAGGATTTTCTATATTGTTTTTTGAACAATACATTTCAAACCAATTAAAAAAGAAAATATGATCTCCTAGACTCTCTAAGAAATCATAGTACTCTATTTTCCAATTTTGAACTTGTTCTTCAGAGAAAGTACGGAAATACCATTCTCTTTTGAACCTATTATGTGCCTGCATAAACTCTGCGTTTAGCAAGGGTTTATTTATTTTAAATTCTTTGCTTATCACAAGAATTTGTGATCTAGTAGGAGAGTGATTAACAGAAGAATTTTCTTGAACTGATTCATAGATGGGTTGAGGAATTGTAGGTTGAAAATCTACTCCTCTGAGACTAGTCGAAGTCTCAAGAGTTTCTGCTGCAGATCTGTAATCAGAATCTACAGAGTGTCTTGAACTCAATTCTAAGTCTGGAGAATTAAACATTCTAATTCTTGATGAGGATGATCTGTTCATAGATATCCTGACATGTCCTTCTGGACTTTGAACAAAATTTCCTAAACTTCTAGACTCTATTTTCTTGGATGGTTGGATACTTTCCAATTCCCAAGAGTCTGGAAAAGCAGCCATGATTTTATCATGCCTGAGGGGTTTAGGAGTCATGATCATTGATTTTTGAAGATTAGCTTCCATAAGAATGGTTTCATTCTTCGGTGATTCTTTCTTAACAGAAATTCCTACTCCAGTTTTGGAGACCTTATAATGAATTCTAAAAACTATAGAAAGATTATCCAGATCCTCACTGAATATTCCTTCTGTAGTCTTGATATGTAATTTTAAAGCTTTTTCGACGTTCCTTAACGTCTTCATGTAATTAGGAAAACACTGAAAATAAATTGGACCATTGCAGAGGTTCGACTCTACAAGACTTAACATGGAATCTTCGAAAGACAGTGCATGTCGATCTTGAAGAAGAATTAGGACGGGATGATTTATGCCTAACCTGTGCATAGGTTTGACAGCTACTTGGATTAATCCTATGTGGATAAATCCGAAGTTCTCTCGCCTGTGTTGATCTAATTGATTTTTGTCTAATAAATTAATTGTACCTTGACACTTTCCCAAAGGAATTGTGCCTTCTATAGTTCTTACTATGTCTTGAACCTTAAAATTAAATGTTGAATGTTTGTATACCTCACTAGGACGTACTTGAGGCATTTCCCAATTTCGTAATCTTTCTTCGGCTTCTACAATAGAAACCTCAGAATTATTGATCTCATCTTGGTCTACGGAACTATGATCACAAGAGACAGAGGGAACTCTGATCTCAGGTCTATTTCTATTTAATAATCTTCTTACTAATTCAGACATTTTTAAGAAAAATAAAATTCTTAAAATTCTTCTAACTTTGCTAAGGTTTTAGTGGGACCACGTCCTACGGGAACACCTGCCTCTCTTGGGCCTTACGGCTTACCAACGCAGTTAAACAACGCTGACCAACGCTAACCCCTTAACTAATTAAAAGTTTTCTAAGAACATAAAATTCTTAATAATATCTAAACTAACAGGAAGGTTACTAACAGAACTAGGCTCTGATACCATTTATATATATATATATATATATATATATATATATATATATATATATATATATATATATATATGTATATGTTTTATGCGTTACAAGTGTTTTATAAATATATATCTAAATATATGTTTTATTTGAATTATTTTTTTATGTGAATTTGTTGATTTTATTTTGCTTAACTTCAAAAGTAATTTTTAAATAATTATTAAAAAATAATTAAATCAAATTTGTTGATAAAATAAATAAATTTATTTTATTACAACATTCATAAATCAAATATTAGTGCTAATAGTTAAATGAAATAAAACAATGTAATATTTATACTTTTTCTAGTAATTACACATTTAAAAGTACTTTTGCTAATTAATATCCAAATAAAATTTATTTTTCAAAATCACTTTTTTAATAACAGTTTTTAAATATAAATCACGTTCATACAAAATCAATTATTCTCAAAATCAATTTTAAAAATCAATTATGCTCAAACTTAAGTTTACTCAACTAATTTCCAAATACACACTAAGTCAATTCAAATCACGTTCAATTAAGCTTAGATTTGTTCAACTCTAGTTTGTCTATTGAATTACCAAACACAAAAAAAAACGAAAGTAAATTTGTGTGGAGAAGGAGAGAGAAAAAGAGGAGCATTTTGAAGTTGTATATCACGGGAACAAGTACAACTAGCTAGGTGGTGTGGTGTGTAGTGGGATTCCTGATTATAAAACCAGAAAAAGCAGATCCTGCTTTCAGATTTCACATAATTAATTATCTCTCTGAGTAAAACAATGTGGATGCAAATGCAATGAAATCAGAGAGAAGAGAAGAGAAAGGGCAATGTTCATTAAATAGAGTTTGTTAAGAAGCTATGGAATTATCAAACTTGTGCAGCTTTGGCCTTTATTGCAATTTGTACTCTTCCCTATCCTACTTTCCGCCCAATCCACCGACACTCCAGCTATATATTCACCCCACACCTCACAGCCTTAGTGACAACATTGTACCACCTCCCCCTCCCCTCCATTAATACCTATCCTCCCTCTCCACTCGTACTTTCACTCACATTACCCTCTCCCTTCTCTGCAATCTCTCTCTCTCTCTCTCTCTCTCTCTCTGTGTAATTTCTGAACCCCACTTATTCATACACGCACGCACCAGCATGATACAGTCAAAGAAGTTCAGAGGAGTCAGGCAACGCCAGTGGGGCTCTTGGGTGTCAGAAATTCGCCATCCTTTACTGTAACATCATTCATCGCTATATATATATATATATATATATCTTTCATTAATTCTCATTTAACAGCAATATTTCTGAGTTGTGAATTCTGATATGTGTGTGTGTGTGTGTGTGTGTGCGCAGAAAGAGAAGGGTGTGGCTGGGGACGTTTGAGACAGCAGAGGCAGCAGCGAGGGCGTACGACCAAGCGGCCATTTTGATGAACGGAAGAAATGCCAAGACTAATTTCCCGCCAGTGGGCAGTGAGGGTTGTGATCAGAAGGAAGAAGGTGAAGATGGTAATAATGGCGGGTCTTTCTTGTCTCCCAAGGCACTCTCAGAAATGTTAACCACAAAGCTCAAGAAATGCTGCAAGGACCCTTCTCCTTCCCTCATCTGTCTGAGGCTTGACTCTGATAATTCCCACATTGGGGTGTGGCAGAAGACTCCTGGCCCTCGCTCTCACTCCAACTGGGTCATCAGGGTCCAGCTTGGCAACAACAAACAACCTCGTCATCATCAACATCATCATGATAAAATCAGTTTAACAGCAGAAGAACAACACATTACTACTGGTGATATTGGTGAAGCTGCGAGTCATGGGGTGGTGCAGGATGAAGAGGACACAGTGGCAATGCAAATGATTGAAGAGCTTCTGAATTGGAACTATCCTTGTGCTTCTTCAAGTAATCATCATCCTCAGGAAGATAAACTAAGAGGGAATAACCTTCTTCCATCTCACGCTTCTTTAATTAATTAGTTAGCTATACATATAATATATATATATATATATATGTCTTTCTTCTGGAGTTGCTTGTAGTTAGTGGTTGTACTGTAATGGCGTCTCGGATGTTATAGTCCACCATGCACCAGTCTTGGATTGGCGTGAGGGGCACGTTGGAACTTGAAAGCAACTGTAGATATATATATATATACACATATATATATCATATAGACATGCAAATGGCAAAAGCATCCTTTATTAAGTCTCCCGGATTTAAAATTTTAATAGATAAGTCATTTTGTTCATTTATTCATGCCACTTCGATCTCCCTTAACTTTGAACTAAACATGTTAGTATCAGAACAAATGAAAACTTGCCTCACCAGTTATGGAAAAAAATAATGTAACCGATGAAGTAATAGTGTTAGAAAGAAAAAATAGAAAGAACAAGTTCATTTATTCCCGTCCTTTCCTGTTAACAAGCATTTACTCAAATCCTATCCATAATGGTTAATAAGTGGGGCTCAGAAATTTGCCACTCTGGTATTAGCATTAATAACTTCTTCGTGTTAATTGGTCCCCAAATAATCAAGCAGTCATAATTATTGAAATTTATAATCTGGTCACTTCAATTTTTGCAGATCAAAATTTTGCAGAAACCATTCCACTTAAGTGTTTATCAGGGGAAGATGATGAATATTTTAATACTAATGTGCGTACATTAAAGTCTACTGGAATTCTTTCTTGACAGTTATAGGTCTTGGTATAGAACTATAGATATGGGAAATTGATGAAAAAGAAAGACTTTTGAATATGGATATTACTTATGAACTAAATTTAATAATAGGAAAGATAAGTAGTGCCGTTGTGGGGTCTTAGGTCATTGCTTTGCCATTTATAGTACTCACCCACCAGGCCACCAGCACAAACATAAACACACACATATAATGTTTTCTTTACTATAAGCAATTAAATCCTAGTATGCTGAGTCCGTTATCACTTTTGCTTTCAGAATGGTCCTTTCTCAGATTAATTAGCTATCCATCAAAGCTAGTACACAAAGCCTGAGGTTCAAGAAATGATCATAGAAAGAAATCCATGCATACATAAGGACATATGAAGAACAAGGACAGAGATGGTTTTAGAATAGACAGGCTAATTGAGTTTCTAATGATACAAAGGGAATACAAGTTTAACAACTAAAAAGAAGAAGAAAAAAGATGGAATAGAAACTGAAAGTGAAAATAAAAGAAGCTTTGAGGATGACAGATGCTTTCACTGTGAATATCACATGGCAGATAGGAACATCTGTAAAGTTGTTCTCACAGCCGTTATACTGCTTTCACATAGTTTAAAGGAGAGTAAGTTGTTCATTTGGTTCTTAAAAGATTACAAGTATTTCAATTCAGTCTCAAAAAAATTATGTTTCTTTCAATTTGGTCTCCCTAATTAGCGTGACTTTCCCAAATGAAAATTTTAAGATTCAATAATAATAGTTTATGATTAGCAATAAAAAAGATTAGATTGAAACATATATAATCTTCTAAAAATTAAATTAAGACAATTGATCTTTCAATGAATAAATTGACATAACTATAATCTTTTGTGACTAAATCAAGAATTTACTCTTTAGCAGATGAAACTAACTAAAAGGGGATGGGTGTAGAGTGTAGAGGCTTCTGAGTCCCAAAATACATGAATGGAAGATGGAGGTTCTTGAGGACCAAAGTTTGTGGTGGACATTTAGTGGGATTTGGATAGGTTAGCCAATAAGTTCTACAGAACCATAAAGGAGAAATTGACATGAAAGGGGTGATATAACTGTAGCGGTTGGGTTATCAATAAATGCTCTGCTCTCCACGTCCATCAAGGAGAGTGAAGACAGATGAATAGTCTGTAACCTGTATCTCTTAGTGACTCCATACTTCACGCCTTTTATTTCTTACTGGGAAAGTGATGCAAGGTGTCTCATAAATGTCAATCTCTCTGTACTTTTGTGGGGAAACCCTTTCTTCCATATTATTGAAGAGTTAAACTAATTTTGCACATTCAGTCGCGTGCCGTCTGCACTACTACTACTACTACTATTATTATTATTATTATTATTATTATTATTATTATTATTATTATTATTATTATTATTATTATTATTATTTGCGGGAAAAAAAACCTCTTCTCTCTGGAAAAAAATGGAACAATAATGTTCGTTCAGCGAAAGAGGTGAGGTTTTTATGCTGAAAATAGCTACGACGTACTAGTAAATCATACAATGCTTGTTTAAAAAATAATTAGAAAATTTAGATTTTGGACAAATCAAGATTTAGATAAAAACAAATTAGAGTTCCTTCATAGCAAATTAAAGTTAAGGTAAAATCAATTCTACAAAATCATAGTTTTAGACTTTGAACCAAATATTATATAATTGCTACAAAATTAGTTTTGAAGCTTCCTACTAATTTTCCAAGCATGCATATAAGCCTTTACACCAGGTTATCTATTTTCTGAAATGTAAAGTGACAAGTCAAATACCGTATGCTTGTAACTAGTCTAATAGATTAGTCCGCCCTTCTTTCTCCAATACTGATCTTGTTATATTTAATAAATTCACTTACATAATTCTTGCCCCAAAAAAAATCCTTTGTAGAAAATATGTTTATTCTAAGTTTTATTTTGGAAATTACTGAAACACTAATACCTTGTTAGAAGCTATGTAAAATTTAAAAAATAACGTGTCAACTCTATTATATATATTAACAATTCAAATAAAAAAGATCATAATAGTAAAACTTTAAAAGATAACAGACTAATATAAAACTTCTAAAACATAAAGAATTAAAATAAAACCTAAATTAAACATAAATGACTAAAATATCATTTTTTCCTAATCTATATACAGAATGAGGTGGGATCCCAACTCCACAGCTACTAACTGTACTGTAGTTTAAATTTGGCCTTCAAAGGTGTGAATAGTAATCGTATAGGATTTTCAAGTCTTGGAACAATATTAAAGCAAGCATCTAACCTTTGAATCTCCATGATTTTTATTTCTTGCTCATGGAAATACTGTGAGGCTAAGTTAAAGGAGAATACAGAGAACGGTAAGAATCAAAGAGTTAAGTGAAGGGTCAATCAGTCCAGAAATACAGCACCGGGAGACAACTTCACCACATCCTTAACAAAATAACATACCTATCACAAGCATTGTTCAAGATGAAGGATATCTGACTCCTAAGCCCGCACAAACTGGATTCAAAAGCGCATCTTGAGCATAATTGATGCTAATTCAACTATTCATATTCAACAAATCCACAAATACCAAGGGGGCAGAGGGGGAGAGAGAGAGAGAGAGAGCTAAATGGGCATCCAGAAAATTAAATGCTTAAGAGATACACAGAATTTTGTTCCAGTAAATACTACTGTCTAGCATCGACATCACCACATGCTCTACAGTACTAGGAGAAATAAGCACATTTTTCACAAGACACAGAAGATGGAAATAAGCATAGATAAAAGCAAAGCAATTAATCTGAACACCAAACGACAACCAAATAATAAGGAATACCAAACACGACACAAAGGCACAGCTTATACTTGTAAGATTGGCAGAGTGGCCTTGAGCCAAACTTGGGAGCACGAAATGAAAGACTTAAAGCCTTTCACGTATGTACTTTGCCAGAGAATCAACTGGCTTAGTTGAATCAGCGTTTCCCAAACCCCGGTTCCTTATCTTAATGCGAGCCAGGTAATCAACTGCAATCCAGGGGAAACTTAGCATCAGTCTATCTCCAATACCATTAGACTCTTGATTCTCTGAGGATTTGTCTTGAAGGCCACGGTATTTTTTCACCCATTCAGGATGATATGTAACCCGGTACCAGGCTGATGCCTTCTTTTCATATAATAAGTTTTTCTCTTCATCATTTAAGTCTTCTTTATCTGAATTCAGTTTCTCAAAATTTTGCCTAAACTCTTTCTTCAGGGCACTGTATGCATGCTTGAGCCTTTCCTTAAGATCTCCTTGCTTCTTGCTGCTGTATCTGGGCATGGACCATATCTGTCCGGTTACAACTTCTTCTTCTCTTTCCACTTTGTATTGACCTAGCAGTCCATTCAACTGACCATCGTAAGTGCACTTCTGATTCCATGCATCAGCAATAAACTCAGCAGACCCTTGAACCTCAAGATCGGTATCATAAGGTATATCACCTAGTACATGGTTCAAACCAGCAACATCAATATCATAATCATAAGCATCTTTGATTCGCCGGTAAAGCCTACCCAGGATTTTCTTGGATTTATATGACTGGTACTGCTCTTTTCCCATAAAATCAGGGTAAAGTTTTGGTTTCAAATGAGAAGGCATCGTGACAATTTTTCCAGTCTTCGGAAAGTCAACAGCTGTGGCTGCTAACTCAGCCAGGGTTATGCAATTCTCATCCAATGCGCCATAGTCACTTAGATCAGCATGTACCACATGTGCATTGCAGATTGCCCCCAAATTCTCAGTTACCATATTTTTTACGAAAAATCCTATGATGTCCTGCAGTATGGAAAACAACTTTGTTCACAACTTACAGGAATTGTTTATGAATTTTAAAAGACGAACAATGTACACTCAACAAATAAATTCACATTAAAATATGGTTAATCAAGATAGATTATATGACATTATGCATTGAGTGCACAGATGCAAGAGCACACACTTGCACAATATTCCTTAAAACTCGTTGATTTTATGTTCTAATTATATATTGACTATTATAATAAATATGTATTAGATTTATATGCCAAGTGCCAACCACGTAATAGTAACAAACTGCCATCAAGTACACGCAAAGGAATCTACAGCAGCAGAGCATTGAATTATGCATTAATTCTTGAACTTCAATTTCTGAAGTACAGAACATTCCATTATATTTCATTTCGGCTCGTTTTGTTCTTTTCTCTACTTACTGTTTATATATTTCATCAACGAAATTTATATTAAAAAAGAAAACACTAGATAAAAAAGAATTTGCATGTGGCTACCATATACGAGAGGGTGACAATATAATGATGGCAATGCTACCACACCATAAAAAACTCCATTTCATAGCTATGTATGTAAGATGTGGGCATCACTTCTTATGCAGATTTCAATTTTTTAAATTTCATAATCCTAGAATACTTAAAGTTTATGTCTCAATTTACATAATAAGAAATATCTCCTCGGTATTAACTTGTATTATTTTTGGCAAGTCCTTATCTTGAACATGCCTCCTGAAATTCAATGTAAGGCGTGATGGTATAACATAACTTATGCAAAACAAACAACAATGCTATCTTAGTTAATTCATGGAAAACACATTGCTTACTACTAGTTAACTGTGGAACACAAGAAATGAAAATCAAAGAACATATACCCGAGTAGTGACTTGGCGAGTGTGTTTTTTGCTTTCTTGAGCTGAATATTCCATGGGTATCCAGCTCTTCTTACTCGGTGGAATAAGATTCTCATCCCATGTGACAAAATACAGGTCCCCATCAAGATCACTTCCTGAAGCTTCATTTGTATGAGGCCTATCACCCTTCTGGGGGAAAACAAGGCAATCATGTAAATGATGTAATTCGGGAGCATCAACTGCTTCCAAAACTCTTACATCTCCTGGGTGAAGACAAGGATTTTTAGCTATAACCACATAGCCCTTAACTACTTGCAGGTTCTTTGTCTCTTTAAACCTTGAACCATGCTTTGAGAAACAATTTTCAAGAGATGGAGTAGATACTTGTACAAAGCATTGTCCTTGTTCAAGAACACCCAATTCATCCAAGACACCCATTAACCAACGACCGGATGGGACAAAAATCCTGGCCTTTTCTCTAAGGCCCCAACGCTGTGCGGCTCTTACAGTGGTTAAGATGCCTCTGAGATGAGGTTCCAATTGGGGACTAAAACCAACACTCAACATTATTGCCGCAGCATTTCCATGCTCAGCACCAGACCTAGTGAGAACATCAAATGCCACATCTGCATCCACAAGCATTTGATTTAACTTATAAACCATTGTCTCCTGCATTTTCCAAAACACTTCGTCAGACACATTCAGTGCTGAAAGCAGTGTCACAATCTGCCTGTTAAGGAAACCAGGCTGAAACCGAGTCCAAGAACAAATCTCCAAGGTAGTGTGGTTAGATTCAAATTTGTTCATGCTTGGTCTCAATTGAAGTTGATCATCCCCTTTAGCTGGCCAACAGGCCACAACCCCTTTAAAACCAGCATATCTAATCTGATAAGCAGAGGGTACATCATCCAATTTCAACTTTTCAGCTACTTTACTTGCAAGACCAGGAGTAATAGTACCAATTCCATCAGAGAAATCATAATTATTCCTCTTAATATCATGTATGATTTTAACATCACGTGCTGCGACCTCCACAGTTGCATATGTGGATGAGAAGCACTGTCCCATCCTAGCAGCACATTTTGCAACATTTGTCTGATTAAACTTGCCCATCCATATTCTTATATGATCACATCTTCGGTTTTCTTCTTCAGCAAAAAACCAGGCAGAACGATCTCTTAATTGATTGGATGAGAAGGCCAAAAATGAATATTTTCGACCACACAAGTAAAAGCCCTTTTCCAATGCAGTCTTCACCCTTCTATATATATTTGTCATCTGAGGAAAGGAGTTATGAGTGATTTCCTTCACTATGGGAGCCACATAACAATTAAGCGCATTCACGTTAATTGTTTCCATGCCTTCATCCGTAAATGTGACTCTCAAGAAGCGATCTGCAACATCTTTGAATTCTCTAAGAACCCTGTTGGACATTTCAACGTCTGGTGGTAGACAGTAGGCTTTAGTTGGAGTGATAACCAGTCTCCGAACCTCAACAATATCATCTGAGAGTTTGGCGCTCTGATAAAGCTTTGGATTTCTGAGCAACCATCCTTGGAGTGTTTTTAGCCTCTTGGCAGCATCAAACACTGGGCGTTTGTATGAATACATGTGCTTCAGTGCAGCTAAATTTACCTCCTTAGGTTGATTTCTCAGCAACCCAAAAAAGCTATCCGACAAACTGTGATGATTCAGTACTCCTTTGTGCATGATAGCATTGATTAAGAACATAATGTCAAATGTGATGCCTTCCTGGGAATGGATACAGAAGAAGGGATTTGACATGGGCTTCCCATAAAAAGGTTCATTCATCACCGAAATTGGTCGGTCAAGTGAAATCTCACGGACTCTTCGGCTTTCCAGATATTTCATACCCATTTTCAATTTTGCACCATACCTGGGTGGGATAGAAATTTTATAAAAATGACAGCGACCAATGGCCCCACTAGGTGTAAAATCAGTGGTTCTAATCCAGGGGTCATCATCGTCCAACAAATCAAATGGAACTGATTCTTCAATATCATCGTCAGCTGTTCTATACCAAACCCAAGGTGATGAACCCAGATGTAACAGAATAATTAGATGTGACATATCATTGTATTTCCTTATCTCATTTATCTCTCTAACCAAGAAACCCACCAGAATATCGCACTTTATCACTGCCTTTTTCTCTATACCCTTAAAAGAGAAAGCTATATCTCTGTTGAAACATAATTTGCACATGCCATCAAACGGATCTACCAAAAAGTTGACCCCTTTGTCAGGTCCTCTCCAGGCAACCAAAAAGTGATCAGGGTCAACCAAAGTTCCAATTTCAACAACTACATCAGATAATTTATAAGGAGGGACAGTTCTCCTCCTTTGGTTCAAGGAGTATGGATTTTTAGGTCCCAAGCTAACCTTTAAATGCTGATTCCTCCAAAATAGATCACAGCGACCTGCAGCATTGAGGGCATCAGTAGCAGCTCCAGGTAATGCAAAATGCACAAACGCATGAGGCTCCACCTTCATAAAGTCATATGTTCTCTCAATTTCTGCAGTATTAATAATTTTAAAATCTGGATAAGACTCTGGAGGGGTCCAAGAAGTTTTCAGCCGACACCTGTATACTAGTCCAATTTCATCTTCCAAATATTCAAAAAGGTCCTTTGCTTTAACTTCACTGTCAAATCCACCTATGCTTACTTGAGTAACTATAGTTTCTTTGTCAATTCCTTCTAGTTCCATTCTTTCAGTAGTCTGAAAATTATAAATTGCACATTTTTGTAGGTTAGATCAACCTTTGAGATTGCCACCCACGGAGAATAGCTGATAAAAAGGGGGCGGGGGTGCAGGGGACTACAGTTCTAATAAGCTTGATTATTAAAAGTAATATTCTTCTGGTTCTAAGTATAAAATAATTGAATGGGGGATGTAGGAGGAAGAAGAGGATCGGCCACTTTGCTATCTGCTCTAGCGACTGATAAATTAAATTTGAAAGTACATAATTTATGAATGAGTACTCAATAAACCAGTTGTGGAATACAGCATAATCAATCACCCAAGAAAACCCAAAAAAAATATAGCAAAATCAGACCAAATACTGAGATAAAGAGACACACACAGACAAAGAGACGCAGAAAAATAAATTAAAATGCTAAACACAGTTCAAAAATTTCAGTCTACAAAATGATTTTCTTCCGTAGAGTAGTCAAAATGGTTAAGTAAACTTGTTAAGAGAGAACCACCACATATAGTATATCCTACCCCTTCCTTTCTTTACTCACTCCGAAATATAAACTTATTATGCACAAACTAATTGATAATGGACACTGAAACTTTACTAACACTTGAAAACATGTTTCTGCATTTGAGGAAACAGAAAGCAACATCACTTTGGACGAACGGAAGCTATATTTTATTCATTGAATTTACCCTAAAAGTGCCACACCATAGGAATGAACACTGCCAAAATCTGGAAGCAAAATCATGATTCCATACACTACGTATCCTGCTTAAGAGAAAATCCACAAAGCAAAGGCTATATTTTTAAACCATAATTAATCTGAGGCGAAAAAATAACAGAACAATAAACAGAATAATGACAAATGTTGTGGTGCTTTGATCAATTCAACCACAAAGAGGTTTTCCACAATTTTCAGAAACAAACTGACTCTCAACCTGCATCTATTGATCAAAATAACCAAATTAAATCCTACGGCATCACGTAACCTCAAACTTGTACCAATCATTCGGAACAAAACTAAGATTTTAAATTTAAAAACTTGCTGCCCGTATTCTACCAGCATCCAACCTGTCTGAAATCCTCCAATGCGGTAGAACAGTTTTAAATACTGAACCAAACAACACACTATGCGGTTTTCCAAAATCTAATAACCCAGAAACGGACCCCCTCCTCCAAAAATATATCAGCTTTCAAACAAACTCCCGATACCCGTTGATCAGAAGTAGCGGAAGTGTCAGATAAATTCACATTATGAATAAAATTGGAAAGAAAAAAGAAAAACCAACCTTGAGTCAGGTTCAAGCTCGCACGAAATTGTAGAGTGAGAGGGATTTGCTAATCTGCCAGACAGTGAAGGAACTGTTAGTAGATGGGTTAAGTACATAGGGTTAACTTCTCCACGAAGTTTATGAAAGGGACACAGTCCGCGTCTCAGTATTCTCAGTGTGTCGCTACTCGTCTTGCTTTTTCCCGCTTTACTTCATCTTTTTTGCATTCACTATGATTGAATTAATGACTAGCGATTCCCTCTCCGATCATAAGAAAAGTCTCCTCTCGTAGCAGACGGTCGTCGTGTCATTTCTTGATTGGACACGATGAATGACAGTTTGTCCATACTTCTTCCACGAAGGAGACGAATCACTAAAAATGAACCTGGCGTTAAAAATATATATTATTAACAATACTGTGGTTTTTTTACTTCTTTTTCACAGAATACGGTGAAATATTAAATGTGACTATGTGTGAATTAAATTACTTTGACTAACTAAATAATGACATTTTTAAAATTTTAAAATAACAACGAGAAGTAATGAAATGTTTTAATTTTTTTATTATAAATTCCTTTTTGGTCACAGAAGTTGATAAGCTAGTCTAATACTTAAAATAATGAGGCTTAATTTTTTGTGAAGTACTATCTCTTAATTGGGATAAATATTAAAATATTACTTAGACGGTTTTTGTTTTTGCAGAGGAGACATCCAAAATTAAGTCAAGAGTTGAAAACGAGATTTCACAGCAGAGAAAAAAAAAACGAGAGAAATGTTCACAAAATACAGAGGAAATCACACAATCAAATTACAAAGTGATCATTAATATTCATAACAAACTTTCTCATTCCATTTAAGCAATCGTACTTGAAGCCAACATTGTTGCTGTAATATCCCAAGAATTTATATGAATATTTAAAGTCTAATTTGAAGTTTAGTGAAAAATTTAATTACGTGGAAAATTTGCTTTTTGAATTAGTGAAGAAAATGTGGGAATAGAAATTTTAATTTTTAATTTAAGAAATTTTTACAAATTCTCAAGGACTAAAGTGAAAAGAAAAGAAAGTATAGAGGACTTTTGAGAAATGACCAAGTAGGAACCCGAGAAGGAGAATAGAGCTTATGGGAATGAATTATGAGTCCGGTACCGAAAGGATGATGGATTTGGGATTAAAGTGCAGTTTGAGATATTGTGAGGGACTAAAGTGAAATAAGGAAATCTGTGGGGCACCTAGGATTTAGAAACACCTGAGGTGAGATTTTATGAATTTGCTTTTGCTAGTCTTGACTGAGGGTCAATTGAAGAGCAAATGATAATTTCACCCCGTGCGAGTAAATAGGTGGCCTACCTATTTTTTTCTTCATTTTTCTCCTTTCCTCTCTCTCTCTTCACTTTCTCTCCTCTCTTTCTTTCTTTCTTCTCTCTACTTTCTCTCTCTACACTCCAACTCCACAACCGGACTTTGAAGGGCGGATCTCGGGCTACGGGGCGAGCCTCTAGGAGCCAAGCAATGTAGAGAAAGCAAGGAATCGAGGTAGAAATTTCTATTTCTTAAGATTTTCCCTATTTTCTAGTTTTAAGAGTGTTTGAGGTAAAAATCGAGATTCCGGCTTCGTTTCTCGATTAAAATTGGTGATTTTGGTGTCTAAATGCTCCTTAGACATTAAGGGTGAGATCTCATGGAAGAAATCATGAAAAACGGTGGAGATTTGGCCAGATTTGGGCCAAATCCGAGAGAAAATCGCGAAAGGTCCCGATCGTGGCGCCCAGGCGCCATGTGTGGCTCCTAAGCGCCAAGGTTATGTGGGGAAGAAGAAAGGATTGGCGCCCAGGCGCCACGTGTGGCGCCTAGGCGCCATGCTTGGGTTGGCGCCCAGGCGCCATGAGTGGCGCCTAGGCGTCAGGTGTGCCGGGAAACCTTAGCTTATTTTAAATCGGTCATAACTTCTTCATCCAAACTCCGTTTTGGGCAAACTTTATATCGTTGGAAAGCTCTTTGAGTCTAGTTTCCAATGATATAAGTTTTATTTAGATATTCATTACCAGTTAGGAGTTATGACTTAAGATGTGAGTAAAGATCGAGAGTAGTGGTAGGAAATTTCTCTATTTCGTAACCCTGATGGTTTTTGTCTGGTTACAATAGGAATGGTCAAAGTGCAAAGTGGAAGTGCCGAGAGCGTGAAATCCAGGTGAGTGGGTTAATACTTGCTATGATTAAATATCTGTTATTGACTTTTTGCATCATAGTGGAAATATGTTGTTTATCCAAGTTTGAAGAGGATGATGTGGAACGATGAGGCATAAACAATTGTGGAACGTGTCTGGTAATGTATATAATTATATTTTCTTATTTTCCCATGAATGGAGGTTATATGATGGATTGTGAATGGCATGTGAACTGAGTTGAATAATTGTTCTATATTATGGGTTATGTTGTATACATGCTATGTTGCTGGAACCACATTGATTATGTTGTGGTTTGAATTGTAAATGACTGAGTTGTGTATGTGGCTCAAGATTTTGATTGAGGATGTTTTTATATGTGATTGTGATTGTGTTTGACTGGAAAGGAAAGTCATGGTGGTGCACCCCATGGAGAAATTTATGTGAAGTTATAAGGGTGGAGATTATAAACGGAGCGATAAGGGTGGATGCGGCGGGGGCTGCGGGCAACGATCCAGAGGTATCCTAGACGACCCGGTTGGTACGGGAAATGTGTGTGAAATTGATTTCACCGATTGCTGTTGTGAATTTTGAATTATGTTGAAATGTATTTGATTTACTTGGATATTGTTGTGAAGTATTATGAATAATATTATATCATATGATGATCGATTTACGTATGATTGCTGCATGTTATCATTATGATGCATGATAATTTTTGTCATAGTGTTGTGTTATCTACTCACTTGTCACGTAGTTTGCTCATACCCCTCTTATTGATATTTTTTTTCAGAGTTGACAGCTGAAGGTAAATATCGGAACAAGGAATTATGGATCCTTAGTCCATGATTACCTTTTCATTTGTTCAGGATAAAGGTATAATAGTTAAGTCTTATTCTAAGTTGTATAAATCTAGAAATTGAAAGTAATGGTTGGAACCCAAGAGGGGGGGAATTGGGTTTTATAAATTTTTCACAAGAATTAATTGGAAGTTAAAATGATTTTCTATAAAAGTACAATGCTTAGGATAATAAATACAATACAGAAAATCAATGTGCTGTCAAGATAAATAATTATAAAGATCAAGGAATTAAAGAATAGATATCAATATACACAAATTAAAGAGTAAGGGATAGATAAAGCAAACTCAGAGATTTATACTGGTTCGGCTAATCCAAGCCTACATCCAGTCCTCAAGAGACCACTTGAGTACTTCCACTATAATTACAAGTTTAATCCAGGTACTTGCAAACCACTACAACCGCGCAAATTCGATCCGGGTATTTGCGAAACCACAATGGAGAATTTATGAATCCGGGCTCCTCCTCAACCCAAAGCAAGTTCTTCCAACACCGGTACTTGCGAACCTCAACTCAGAATAATATATGTGTTGATCAAAATCAACAATACAAAGAAACTCTCTCTAAAGAGTAGATGAAAACAAATGAAGCTCTAATAACTCTAATGATAGAGAATATGCAAGATTTGGCTCAAGAATGCTTTCCTTTCTCTCAAAGATGATAGAAGAAGTTAATATCACATTGTAGGACTTTGTTCTTACTCAAAATCGTGTATCTAAGGTCATATATATAAGATTTTACAAAACTAGCCGTTATATAGCCGTTACAGCACTTATAGTGCAATCCAGATTTTGAGCTTTCTTTAAAAATTCATAACTCCCTCATTTGAACTCCGTTTTAAACAAATAATATACCGTTGGAAAGCTCTTGGAGTCTAGTTTCAAATGACCCAAGTTTTACTCAAAAATTATTTTTATTTTAAAAGATATAATCAAAATACTGACTATAGGTCAGAACAGAATAATCAACTTTTTGTTTTTCAAACTATATTTTAAATAGTCATATATTTCTCATTTGGACTCCGTTTTCAATAAATAATATACCTTTGGAAAGATCTTTGAGTCTACTATCAAATGAGATTAAGATACTTAAAAAAATGATTTTTCGTTTATGAGATATGATATAAAGAGTGACCAAAGGTCAAAAACTAACTTTTGTAAAATTTCATATCTCACTATCTTTTTGTTCAAAATAATTGAGCCAATGTATGCAAATCTAAATCATTGAGTTGCACAAGTATACTAGCCTATATAAAATATACTTAATGTAAACACATAGGCTATCTTGATGCATCCAAGCTTCCAAGACTTCAAATCTTCTAATTCTTCATTTCTTGGAGCTTCATCCTTGCATGTTGTTTTCCTTGAGTGAAGCATGATATTGCTTTTCCTTGTTCTTCAATACAATGCTCACTCTTCTTGTTTTGAACCAACCTATAAAATATATCTTACTTGCAAACCCAATGGTTAGTTTAATAGCATGATTCAATATATGCAACATACATATTAAATAACATAATCATGCTTAAGTACTTGTAGCATATATATGATAATTAATCTTTATATATATCAATGCTACTATTCAAATACATTTGTCATCATCAAAACTTATGGCATATAGCCTTAGGGTCAACAATCTCTCCCTTTTTGATGATGACAAATCACCACAGAAAAATATGTATCACAAGATAATGAATGCAATGTTATAAGCACGTATACATATTTTTCTATTGTTTCTTCTCCCCCTATTTGACATCAACAAAAAGGTGTAAGGAACACAATATATAGAAGTTAAACCACATACCTTCTTTAAGTCAGGATGTTAGAAGATGTCAATATAGTATGGGGTAAGGATACATCAAAACTTATCATTGATTTCATTGACATGTAAAAAGAAAATTTTAGAAAAATTTTTCTCATGTCAAATGAAATGAGCCAAAAGATAAAACTTAAAAGAGTTTTAGGTTCCCCCTTAAACCTTGCATAATTTGAAAAAGAATAATGAATATCCAATTTTTCAAGATATATTCTTTTTCAAAAAAAATACATTCAAGTGAGACAAAGCTCCCCCTGAATTTCATAACATTTTTCCTTTGAAAAAGATTGTCCAAATCATTATAAAGGAAATTCAGTTTTTGATTGCAGAATTTTGAAGTAAGATTTTTGAAGAAATTTCTGCAATATTTTCATTGAAAATGATTTCTGCTTATTTATGAAGAGGAATTTTTAGTAAATAGCAGAAAAATTAAACTCTTTGAAAAAAAAAAAACATCATTTGCTGTCATATGATAGAAATATTTACAGCACACAGCAGAAGTATGATATATGGATTAGCAAAGCATGATATAAACAAGAATATTGATCATAATCCATAAATCGAATAATAATATTTTTCAAAATTTATGAAAAACAATTTCTGCATATATGCATAAAATTATTTCAACATATAGCAAAAGTGATTTAAAATAAGGATACTCAAATCCTTTTCTTTTCAAAACAGATAATGCTTCAATATGGCAAAGCAATTTCAGCTTTGTGGAAGCAATTCAAGAGATTCACGATATTTTTCTAAAACATTTTGCTTCGAAGGAATTTAGAAACGTTTCATCTAAGGAAGCAATATATATGGATTAGTGTAATAAGATATATTCAAGCATATAGTTCATAATCCATATATGAAACATCAATATTTTTCATCCCTTTTGTTATCTACAACAAAAGAGATTTTTAAAATCTTTTCTTTTTCAAAAAGAATGTTGCTTCATATGATAAAACATATTAACATAACTGAAGCATTTTTAAAGTCCTTTTTCAAAACAAATTTGCTTCATAAAGGATAAGATAAATTTCATCACAAAGGAAGCAATTTATATACCCATTCAAAATGAATTTATATATGTATCTTGAGGACGAGTACATGTAAAAATTTTGACAGCTCATTTTGTATGAATGCATGTGGAATCATGAAATATTATTCTTAGCCATAGCCTTCGCTCATGATGCATGAATAGCATACACAACATATGTTCTTAGATACATATAATCACAGCATGATGTAATCATGTATGCTCTCAAGAACAACACAACAAAGCAGAGTGATACGGTTCTAAATATCACCATTTTATTAATCCGTAATATTTCTAATCAAAACAAATTAAATCAGCCGCAAATCCACCAAAAATTGACTTTCGTGGTTTTACCATTAATGTGACGCGTTATCGGTGTGCATGCGTACTCTAGACTTCTGGCTTCCAGCTTGCAGAAATCCATAGGATGAGCGTGTAGGGGTGCGGTGAAGAGATATCTTCTTTGGCTCTTAGTCATAATTTTCTCTCTATAAAGACTGCCCCAGAGTTCTTAATTACCACACCACAAAGAGTATTCATCTCTGAGCCTATAACTTTCTGACATTCCTCTCTCTTCATACTCCTACAAAAATTTCTGAATTTTTCAAACCATGGCAGCAAGAAAGTTCATTGATCTCACAGTAGAGGCAAGGGAGGAAGAGCTCGACTTAAACTTGAGTCTAGGCAAGGACAAAGGCAAAAAGACCTTTGGAGGAATCTCAAGAGAACCAAAAGAAGAAGATGAAGATCGAAGAAGCTGAGGAGATTAGTACAGGCCATACGTCAGAAGACAAAATTACTTGTCTGGAGCAGGAGGTGAAGAAACTCAAGAAGATGATAGAGGACCAGGAGAAGTTAGCTAAACGCAACAATGCGGCACTGACTTCAAGAATAGATAGGTTCTTCTATTGGTCTACCCAATGCTTCTGTAATCAACAACAAAGAAGTGTTGATTGTATGAATGGGATTTACACTACCCTCCGTGACATTGCTCAGTCTCTTGCTCCAAGGAATGGCCGAGGGGTGATGATTCAATACAACCCACCTAATCCGAGACCACCTCGCCTGTAGATTGCTCATCCATGAGCAAACCTTCCCTTTTTTTTAATGCAATGTAATCCTTCGGTTTGTTTTTTTTTTTTTAATGCAAGTGGTTTCTTTCAGATGATGGTACTAAAAAAAATTATAATAATAAAGAAAGATAAAGAAAATCAGCCGCACAAATTTTGTACAATAGAAGGATATATATATTTTGAAAAATATATATCCATTTTAAAGATAGAAAGAATTTTCTGACATGGATATATATATCATCATTTCAAAGCAAAAGCAAGTTACATACTTACTCAAGATAAAATATATTATAATCAGAGTATGTAGTAACATAATTGAGGTAATATGAATTAATAAGATATAATCAGATATAAACTATAATCCATAAACAATGATTCATAAGTTACAGCTTATGTAAAAGAGATGATATGTATAATGCTCAAACCATGATGTATTAAAAAAAATAATTTAAGTATTTAACATATTTTTATATGTCATGTTGTCATCAAGTATGTAAGATGTCAGAAAACAATATGTCATTGCAATGAAAGTATGACAGTAAAAAAAAATTTGCCAGAATGTACAATTGAGATCAAGGAGTATCATTCAATTAAATAATGAAGAAGTAAAGGATAGAGATACTCATCAATTTTGGCAAACTTTTGTTACTTCTTGAAGTTCCTCTTCAAGATTTTGATATCCTTGTTTTGCTCATTGCTCTTCTTTTGATCGATCCTGTCTTCTTACAATTTTAATGATCTTAATTGATTGATTATTTGTAAGATCTATCAAGCATTGGTTCAATGTAGGCTTCATTGGTCGACTACTGATAGGAGCGTTGGTCGACCAACCAACTTCAAAACTATAAATCTTACTGATTTCGGAGAGCATAGGAAAGAATGTGCTTTAGAGGATAATTTTGAGGATTAACTCCTGCAAAACACTTTTGGTGGAGCACTTTGATGTTCAAATAAATCTCGAGCACTAGGAGCAACATTATGTTCAAGATATGCCATATTAATAAAAGTGCTATGCTTCCATGAAATGCAATTTTGCAATAAATTTGATTTCATTGAAAATATTTAAATAAGATTACAGCAAGGATAAATACTATGGGTAGGAGTAATCTTATTGTTGTGAAGACAAGAAAAATGTGCGTGTAATGGAAGCAGGTTTTCATGATGCGGTAAAAAGGATAGTTTGAGCAAAATTTGGAAGAAAGATTTTAGCTCAAAACAAAATTCGAATCTATAAGCTGCACATTTAACAATTGTTTTCAGATATAGCATGCATGAGTATCAAGGATAGATGTAATGCATATTAGAGAACAGACAAAAGCATTAGAGAGCAGTAAACATATCAGTCAAATTTCTTACAATGCATTCCAGCTTATATGTTTACTTATCCATTGCCTCCTTTTGATGCAAGAGAGTGGAGTTTGAATGATGTAGCCATTGAAAAGTTATTTCTGCTCCTTGCTTCGAGGCAAATCTGCAAATTAATCCTTTGTCTTTGATATCCAAATTTTTTTGGGTTTGCCTGGGTCATGAGGTCCTTTTTGAACCCATTTCATTTTTACTCCATGAACAAGATTTTTCTTATAAAAACAGGAGTAAGACTTGTGTCCTTTTAGTCCACAATAAAAACAAGTGCAAGGTGGACTTTTGGACATTTTTATAGGAACAAAGTAGTTTTCGAAATATTTCTGATTTGACTTGTTAAGAACAAAACCAATTTTGTTAAAGCTACTACTTTGTTTCTCAACAGAAGAGTTTTGAATTTCTCTACCTTGAGAAAGTTTTTTAAGTGTGTTTTTAAGATCCTCATTCTCCTTTTTCAAGGAATCACACTTGGTACAAAAGCAATTTTTGTTGGTAAAGATATTTGCCTTTAAAATCAAATTCTCTTCTTTCAAAGTTCTGTTTTGATTTTCAAAAACAAAATTCTCTTCCTTGGAAATAGAAAATTCGTTTTTCAATGTTTCCAACTCATTTCAAAGAGAAGAGTTTTTCTGTTTTGAAATATTTAGTTTCTTTGCAAGTATAAGAGATTCTTCATGTAAATCATCAAAGGCATCTTGTAATTCTTCAAAAGAGTAGTCAAATGAATTTACCTCATCTTTATCTCTGGCCACAAGACAAGTGTTGGCTTCTTCATTTGTGTTCTCCTCATCGGAATTGCTATTTCCCCAAATGGAAGATAGGTAAGCTTTCTTTGATGATTCAGTTTTTGGTTGTGGTTTCTTTTTTTCTCCTTTTTCTTTTTCTTCTATCTCCTTGGTGATTTGAGATTTTCCTGTAAATTCAACACCAAGAGCTTGCAATTAATTAAGCATAAGTCGTATCTCATTAATGGTTTCACAATTTTTCATTTGAGCGATATCAAGTTCATTAATGAGATTTCTAGACTTTAATTCCATTGCAACAAGATCTTCCTCATATGCAACTTCTAAAGTTTCCCACATATCCTTAGCAGTTGCACAATTGGAAATTCTGAAAAATTCATCTTGACTCAATGCACAAGAGATAATCAATTTTGCCTTAGCATTGAGTTGCACTAAACTTCTTTCAGTATCATTCCATTCACTCTTGGGTTTTGGAATGTATTTTCCTTGTTCTTCCTTGACAGGCATATAAAAACCATTTTCTATAATTTCCCAGAGTTTATGGTCTACTAAAATTAAAAAAAGTTTCATTTCATACTTCCAATATTGAAAATGATTAGCATAAAAAATTGGAGGTTCTGTGAAAGAACAATTTTCAGACATAAACCACTCACTAGATCCAACCATATTTACTCTTAGACGGTTAAGTCTTAAATCAAGAGCCCAATCTCTGATACCAATTGAAAGTAATGGTTGGAACCCAAGAGGGGGGAAATTGGATTTTATAAATTTTTCACAAGAATTAATTGGAAGTTAAAATGATTTTCTATAAAAGTACAATGCTTAGGATAATAAATACAATACATAAAATCAATGTGCTGTCAAGATAAATAATTATAAAGATCAAGGAATTAAAGAATAGATATCAATATGCACAAATTAAAGAGTAAGGGATAGAGAAAGCAAACTCGGAGATTTATACTGGTTCGGCTAATCCAAGCCTACATCCAGTCCTCAAGAGACCACTTGAGTACTTCCACTATAATTACAAGTTTAATCTGGGTACTTGCAAACCACTACAACCGCGCAAATTCGATCCGGGTATTTGCGAAACCACAATGGAGAATTTATGAATCCGGGCTCCTCCTCAACCCAAAGCAAGTTCTTCCAACACCGGTACTTGCGAACCTCAACTCAGAATAATATATGTGTTGATCAAAATCAACAATACAAAGAAACTCTCTCTAAAGAGTAGATGAAAACAAATGAAGCTCTAATAACTCTAATGATAGAGAATATGCAAGATTTGGCTCAAGAATGCTTTCCTTTCTCTCAAAGATGATAGAAGAAGTTAATATCACATTGTAGGACTTTGTTCTTACTCAAAATCGTGTATCTAAGGTCATATATATAAGATTTTACAAAACTAGCCGTTATATAGCCGTTACAGCACTTATAGTGCAATCCAGATTTTGAGCTTTCTTTAAAAATTCATAACTCCCTCATTTGAACTCCGTTTTAAACAAATAATATACCGTTGAAAAGCTCTTGGAGTCTAGTTTCAAATGACCAAGTTTTACTCAAAAATTATTTTTCTTTTAAAAGATATAATCAAAATACTGACTATAGGTCAGAACAGAATAATCAACTTTTTGTTTTTCAAACTATATTTTAAATAGTCATATATTTCTCATTTGAACTCCGTTTTCAATAAATAATATACCTTTGGAAAGATCTTTGAGTCTACTATCAAATGAGATTAAGATACTTAAAAAAATGATTTTTCGTTTATGAGATATGATATAAAGAGTGACCAAAGGTCAAAAACTAACTTTTGTAAAATTTCATATCTCATTATCTTTTTGTTCAAAATAATTGAGCCAATGTATGCAAATCTAAATCATTGAGTTTCACAAGTATACTAGCCTATATAAAATATACCTAATGTAAACACATAGGCTATCTTGATGCATCCAAGCTTCCAAGACTTCAAATCTTCTAATTCTTCATTTCTTGGAGCTTCATCCTTGCATGTTGTTTTCCTTGAGTGAAGCATGATATTGCTTTTCCTTGTTCTTCAATACAATGCTCACTCTTCTTGTTTTGAACCAACCTATAAAATATATCTTACTTGCAAACCCAATGGTTAGTTTAATAGCATGATTCAATATATGCAACATACATATTAAATAACATAATCATGCTTAAGTACTTGTAGCATATATATGATAATTAATCTTTATATATATCAATGCTACTATTCAAATACATTTGTCATCATCAAAACTTATGGCATATAGCCTTAGGGTCAACAGAAATCTCTGTAATTGGGTAGGTTCATTCAGTGATGTAATGTGAATAATTATAGTATGTATAGAGAACTCGGTTTGGTTGCATGAAAAAGAATTGTATGATTTTTAAGAGAAAGATAGGCTTACGGAGGTGAAATGAAATTCACTTTCCGTGCCGGTCACGTGCTCAGATTTTGAGACGTGACAGTTGCTGTCATCATTGTGGCCAGTGTCTACAAAAATAGAGAAGACGAGAGAGATTGGAAGAACACAAACAGCACACGATGTCATCCAGGCTTCGTTCGCGCAACGGTGGCGTTTAAAATTGATCTTGCTGTCACTCACTTTGCAGAGCTTGCTAATGTTCAGAATTCATACTCAATGAAGGGGTGTTCTTGACATAGAAAACAAGACATTGAGCATGTTTGGTGTGGAAAAAAAGAAATGAAATAAAAGATGGAAAGGAAAAGGAAAAAGAGAAAAAATTGTGTTTGGTATATAGGATGGAATGAAATGATGGAAAGGAAAGACAACTTTGTTTGGTATGAATTTTTAAAAAGAAATAAATGAAAGATTGTGTTGTTATTCTTCTCTCTAATTGTCTCTTGGATTCGCACTATACTTGAGCTTGGAATGGAATTTCATGATGTGCCTGGGTTAGCTTTCTTATTGTCTCTGATTGGCATGTCGTTAACTACTGTGGTTGGGTTTTTTTCTTTTTCTTTTTTCCTTGAAGAGGAATAACACAAAAGAGAGAAGATGAACAATATAGAACACAATTTAGGGCTTCAAACGATGTCATAAAGGAAAAATACAAAGAACAGTTGAGGATATTATAGTCACAATCCCTTCTCCGCGTATTTCATTGATGGGATGTGGTTTTTCATCTTTATATCCAATGAAAATGCCATACAAAAAACAGCAACTCCTTTTCCATTGATGGAATCTGTCTTTCTTAATGGCCTCTCTATAAAAAATTCAACATCGAGATATGTGATAACTTAAGGTTTGTTTCGTTTATAAAAATATTTCTTATTTTTATTTTCAGCCTTCATTTCTTGAAATGTATTTTTTAAAACACTGAAAATATCTTTTTAATATTTTCAGATTTAGTCATATTTTAAGAAATGTTGTCAAGAAAATGTTTTTAATTAACTTAATTAAACGCATTTTTAAATCCATTTTCTATTTTCAATGAAAATAAAAACAAAAAATAACCAAACCAAACAAACCCTTATATTCTCTGCAATATTATAGTGTACAATCACAAATCTAGATCATTGGCTTTCCATCCAATAGCTCAAATTAAAAGAAAAAAAGATGCACCTGCATTAATAAGTCATTTGCTATTAAAATATTACTGAGTGTGTCCCACTTATAATAACTTTTATCTAACAGAAATATTAATCTTAATTGAATACAGAGACCAATCACCGTTGATCTTTTTACTAGTAACAACTAACACTATCACATGATTTATGTAATCTTCTTGATGGCAAGAGAGTGAATCGATTTTTCACTATCTATTCTTACCCTACACACATATCCACCGCCTTGTTCTAGTCTTGTTACTCTACAGGTTTTTTTTTTGTTTTATCCCATATTTGAACCCGCAAATCATTCAGTATTCGCCCAACCCCTACCTTGCCCCACCCCAAAATCATTTACATCTAAACCAAAAAAAGATAAGTAGAACTAAATCTATTGAATCTATATTTATTTAAGGATGTTCATATTCAAGCTAAAGCACAAAATTTAAGCAACACAACCAAAAAAATAAGAAAAAAAAAAGAAAGGATGTTCATATCCAAATGAAACCAATTCATTTACAAATAATTAAACCAAAAGAGAAAAGCAAGCCCTAAATATAATTAATGTTTCTGATCATCAAACTAGGTGTACCCAGACCAACAACTCTGTACATTCTAAATTTTCAATACAAAAAGCCCCTATTCAACATGAGCAATAATGAAATAATGCAATACTTAGTGAGACAAGAGGCTTTTCCATCTATTTATCCATCAAAGCCACCCCTCAAGAAAACTATTGGCAAAACATGAAACGGAAGGCAAGTGGTTGCCGGGACTATTCCAGTGAGTCCTCCTATGATGAACAAATAGATGAACCCTACAGCAAATAACATGGGTGGTTTGTATTGTATTGAACACCGCCCCCCCTCCCCCCGCCAACACGGTAGCAATCCAACTAAAGATTTTTATTCCAGTGGGGATAGTTATGATCATGGTATAGTACATCATCCTTTTGAAAAAAAAAAAAAACATAGACATCTAACCTGAAACGATCTTGATGGAGACAACGAGAATATATGGCCACAGGGGGGAGATGTTGGAGAGACGACGAGCAAGAAAGGAAACAGCGACGACAACAACAAAGGGAACAATAGAGCTAAGGAAGAAATGGCGAGCCAGCGAGGTGGCTAGATGACAATATTGAAGAAAATATTTCTAAGAAAAGTAAGAAACCCTAAGCTAATGTCGATTTTTTGATGGACTGATGATCATAACTGATAGTTAATGGGCAAACACTCTATTTTAATAAATTAATAGTTCATGTTATTTTATAAAAAATATATTATGTTGTATATATATTATATAAGTATTCAATATTATATATATTATAAATATTATATTATATATTATAAGTACACGTAATACTTTCATATATATATATATATATATATATATATATAAACATATTATTATTATTATTGTTATTATTATTATATAAAGGACGGGTTTGGGGCGGGAAAGACACTATCCTGTCCCCATCTTGATTTTGCGCTTTCAAAGAATTCTCACCTTGTCATTGTTCTCTAGTCAACTATTGAATAACCGAACCCAAATGAGGTGAGCGGCCGGATCATGTTAGTTGGGTTTGAAATTGTCATCCTTATGCATGAGACTATCTAATGGTGTCTCTATAATTTAAAAAAAAAATCAACATTCAAATAAGTTATAGTTTATATTTTCTATGGTATTATAGAGGGTAATCATAAATCTAGACTATTTATTTTCAATTGAAAGGTCCAACTTAAAAGAATAGAAAGAACAAAAAAAACAAAAGAAAAATGCATGTGTTTTAAAAGTATTTACAGTGGTGGTTTTTAAGGGGTTCTTAAATTTAAGAATCGATTCTTATTTCGGTTCACTGCTATAGTTTGTCATATTGACTGTCATGCGTAAAAATGGTTCTTATACAAAAAGTAATAATAAAATAATCAATTCACAATAAATGTTAGTGAAAAGTAATAAATGTTAAAGTTGTTGACAGTTGATTGTAAGACCTATCTGTGAGTTCTTAAAAGTTCACCACTATAGTAGAGAGTTGCTTAAAATAGTGGGAAGTTGCTTAAGATTGTGTGGTATTGTGGAACCCACAATAAAAATTTAAGTGAGATTAACCATTGTAAATGCTCTAAAATGGCTTGTGGGATTAAAAAAAGGCAAAAAGATACTTTATGTCCTCAATGTTTACACCAGTTTCACTTATATCCCAAATGTTTTTTTTTCCCACTTATGTCCATCGTTTTTCAAATTTTGTCATATATATCTTTTTTTTGTAACACCATCAGTCAACTTAACAGAAATGCTAAATTGGTAGCTACGTGGACTTTTAAAAAAATTTTGGTTATCCACATGGCAGTCCACATGTCACATCCCAAAATCTGAGTACGTGACCGGCACGGAAAGTGAATTTCATCTCATCTCCGTAAGCTTATCTTTCTCTTAAGCACAATACTAAATCTTATTTTGGTTATTCTTTTAAATACAATTAATTTAAATTATACAATTTAAGAATTAAAATAAGAGAACTATTTCTCTTTTCACAAAAGATAAGAAAATACAGCTAAACCAAGTTCTCTATACAAGCTACAGTCATTCACATTACATCGCTGAACGAACCTACGCGATTACAGAGATTTATATATTAGAATGAGACCTAAACATTATACCTTTACCTAAACAAATGAAAAAGTAATCTTGGCGTGATCGTCATCGGATTAGCAAGTTCTCCATACCTGAAACAGAAGATAGCTTCTACTTGAAAGAATCCTACTACATTCACACACAATATAGGTATATATATACATGCAGATATATATAATTGATCTAACTGTATAATCATCTAAGTTTTGATGTACAAGATATTTATCAAGACACACATATTGAAATCACATCGCAATTATTAACAACACATTTAAGATCAAGCCAAATCACAATTCAAACAATTCACACAATTCCAAATCAAGTACCCAGATATTTTTCGGGTCACGTCCACAATAAGTGGTCGTTGCCCCATGGCCCCTGCCGCATCCTCCCTTATTTCACCCATGTTCTCAAAGGGACAAATCTGTAGTCCAACTTATTTCACCCTGTCCTTAAAAGGACGAATATCATATTCAATATCACGTGACCATAGTGATTTCATTCTACCCTTATTTCATCCCATGGGATCCCATAAACTCCATTTCCATTTCTTTCAAGATCAAACACAATCACATTACACAATCATAGGCAACCATATGCATCCCATTTCAGGAAAAGTTCACCATAGTCTCACATTTGCACATTTCAATGCATAACATGAATGCATTAATTTCATATATATATATATATATATATATATATATATATATATATATATATATATATATTGTCACGACCCGTTTTCTGGGCATATGACCGGCACAATGACGAATATCCCATCACTGTAAGCCTTTCAATAAACTCTACCCACGAGTTGAATTATTTCTATATTATCAAAATAAACATTCTTTAATAAATACGAAGAAAATACATCAAATTTTCTTAATTAAAAATAATAAATCCTCAATACAAAATATATTATCATACTGAAATACAAGCCAAATACCAATCCCCTGACCTAGATGTCCTAGACGGTTACAGAGCAACATAATCTATAACAAAAGAGGGGCCTACCCGACAGCGGGAAGGACCAAAGTAATATACTCCTCTAGCGGATGTTCTTCGCTGGCAACCTGATCTGAACAAAAAAAATTGTACAGAGAGTGTGAGCTTTTAAACTTAATGAACGAATCGGCCTCGCGTTAATAAAATTCAAATACATCGCCAGTCATGCAAGTATATCTGAAGGCTTAAACTCAACCAATAGACATAGTTAGAAAATACATACTGGAAGATAAAAATTCATCCAATTCAACAAACGTTACTAGTACTCATCAATGGCAATATATCTCGGAGAGCGCACACAGGCCGGCTCACCAATTTTGTATATTTCCGCCATGACGCACAACCTCATCCTCTTAGCTAGGGCGCCTCACGGATCTGTCACCGATCCGGGCTATATCCCTATTGAAGGAATCGTTGTCTCTACACTCGTTGGTCAAGACACCCTTTTAAACCGAGTTTTCCGCCTTGCCATGAGAAGTACTGTCCCGCTCAATCACAATCAATAGTACAGTATTTCATATCATAATCAGAAGCACAATATAATATTCATCCATATAACAGGTATATTATATAACTATATTATAGATTTATAAACCACAAATCAAGATAACAATTAATCTGTTTTTGAAAAGATTCAAACTTCACATCATCATGAGATACTTATGTCATTTTATCCATACTTCTGGATTAATTATCTCCACAGATTTGCCACTCTGAATCCAGTTTATCCCTATGAATTTTGGGAGTGCCCTACGACATACTTTTTATCACCAGTAATGCTAAAACCTCATTAAAACGGGGTCGTTCCACTCACCTGGATTCCGTACGAGTATCGCTTCTCTAAGTCGTTACGGACAAGAGTACCCAGGTGAATTTCAGTGTTCCGCTACGGAGATTTTTATAAAAGATTAGAGAAAATATGTTAAGATTGTTTTCGTATAGACACTGTTCATACATATGTTACTGTTCATACATACGGTACTGTTTATACGTACAGTTACTATTTATACATATGAGTACTATTCATACGTATGGTACTATTTATACATACGGTACTATTCATACCAGAAATAGAGAATACAATCTGTAAAAGAGTACACCAGGTAAGTTTCCAGAAAAGAGTAGAGGGTCACAATGAACACACTTAAAAATCAGGTCTTTCCTTAGCCAAAACGTTCCTAGACATGTATTCTTCACAGTTTACATTCTATTTTGGTAATCAGAGAATTAAAATAGCATATAGACAGCTAAAGACAGTTTTTCTGATGTGGAAGATCAGCCAAAGCCGCAACCACAGAGCATACTTAAGAAAATAACTTCTAAAATTTGAAAGACATAGAAAGGGCATAGTATCATTACCTAAGCTAAAAAGGAAAGGCCCAAAATCTCAGAGGTCTAGCGTCGGAGCAAGAGAAACTTAAGGAGATAATAAGAGAAATTAAATGTGTGAGTTTATAAGTAAATGGAAGGGTCTATTTATAGGAAAAGTCAAGGGTACTATTTGATACTATGCATTAATAAAATATTCAATTTACTATTTATGAAAATGACATTTCTAATAAAATATTTTACGCGTTAATCATTTACGGTTACTGTGCAAAACGCGCGAATTATTGGTTACTATTGGAACTTAAAGGGAAAACTATCCTTTCACCTTAAACCTTTAAGTTTCTTTTCAAATCAGTCCTTTCAATTTAGTCCCTGAGGGTATTTTTACATATAAAACGTCATTTTCTCCTACAAACTTCTTTCTAGTTTTCTCTTATGACCAAACTACATCTAATATTTGACATTTTGATTGTATAAATGAACAGTACCATATACATAAATAGTATTATACAGGTGAATAGTATCGTATACTGAAATAGTAACAATAATTTGTAAACACGCATTTATTTATTTTTCATGGGTATTACATATATATATATATAGTACACTTTTAATATATACATTAAATAAACAAACAAAATAAGGTAGGATCTCTCACCTTGATTCCAAGCTATATTTATACACTTTACACTCAAAAGAGATGCCAAGAGCCTCATCATAAACCTAGAAATTAATTCTAGCAAGTATCAATACCAACTCAAAACATAAGATATTAATCATTTAACTTTATTTTATTTTAAGGCTAAAATAAGAACTAATCTTTTAAGAAATTTCTGGGAATGAACTGTAGCTCCAAAAACTATAAAATTTAGTACAGAGCCTTATTAGTATGTTGACATTCTAGAATAAAAATTTCAGAATTTAATTCCACCGTTAGACCCAAAAAAGATCTTATTAGTGATTAAAGGTTAGAGCTTTCTAAATTCTGAATAGGTACAGTGTTATGTGTTTTAGACTTAGTTAATCATGTCCAAACATGGTGAAATTTTTCAGATCTTTAGATATATATCTTATCTATGGGCCATAAAAATTTTAGATCAAAAAGAGGTCTTTAGCTATTAAAACCAAATTAATTTCCGAAACTGTCTAGATTTGCTCTGTATTGAACAAAGTGTTGTTCTCATGTTTATTTGACCAACCAAACCAATTTTGATGAGCTTGAAACTTTCTAGATCAGAGTAATAACATGTTAAGAGTTCCCCATAAAAGTTTCATGATTTTAGGAATTAATTTGGTCATCCCAAAACACATAAAACTAGTAGCATGACAAATCATATTTGTTCTGTCTTTTACAAATATCAATCACTGTTTTAGGTATATTAAGGATACCAAACCAACCCATAAAATTCTAAAATAATTCAAGTACATTCTTGGACATCATTTCTGGTTGCGTACCAAGTTTCATGACCATTGAAGTTCGTTTGATACCTCAAACAGTCCAAACAATTCTTAGCAGTAAAGAAAAATTCTGTAGAAACATAATCAGCTCTGTTCTTTGTCTCCTTACCATTTCCTTCGATTTTTGCTTCTTAATTCATGACTTATATTTGTTTTCTTCATTTTTAATCTGTAATAGCTTGTATAATCACCTCTACCCGAAGACTAAATAAAAAGAGATGAATTAAACTCATAGATTCAAAGGAATCAAGCTTATTGTTACCTTGCTCTATTTTTATGGTAAGAATCACATCAATGACCATGTTTCCATCAATTTGATCTCTAGGGTTCTTAGCTCATGATAGAAAAACAGAGAAGAGCAGAGGAAGATGAAAAACAAAAGAGGAGAATAAGATGAACCTTACTTCATGACAAAAAAAGAATGATGTGTTTTCCGTAGCAAGAATTCTCCTTCATTCTCCCTATCTCTTGGTCTTTCTCTCTCAAACTCTCCTTTGTAGATATCATTTCTCCCTTAGCACACACACTTGACGGAAATGATAGAGAAGACAGAGTGGGTGTATGATAGAGAAGACAAGAGTGGGTGTATGATTGAGAAGACAAGAGTGGGTGTGTATGTTGTCTCCTTCTCTTTTTTTTTTCTTTTCCTTATCATGATGGATGATGAGTCACCCTATTTTTTTAATAATTTGTTATTTGCTATGAGTTCTTACATCCATCACGTCAGGGGGAAAATGGCCCATATGTCTACAATTAATTCTCCCTTTGCTTAAATCTCATTTAACCTCCTTCTTTCAGTTTCTTATTTCACTTAGGTCCTTCTAATAATCCTAATATTTTATATTTTGCCCAAATCTACTCCAACACCACTTTAATCTATTTTTTTACCAAGTAACAAAATAAAACAAAATAAAAACTCCACACAACTTAGGAAAATTTTCACCTAGGTCCTTATGAAATTAAATCTTCCAATAAATTTCTAATTTAATTTTTTTAATAAATCTTCAGGATATTACACCACAACAACCAAAATTTAAAAAAAAAAGTTTCAATGTATTTACTTTGGTCTTTGGTCAAAATTTTCCTCTTGTCCAATTTTTTATATAAACTTGCCTTTTACTTCATTTAGGTCCCTAGTTTAATAATCTTTTTTTTTCTTTGTCAAAATCATCTCCTATAAATTTTTTAATTTGTTCACTTTAGTCTCTATTATTCACTTTCACACTTTTTTTTCTCACGGTTTGATTATCTAAATTAGTCCATAATTTCATTTTTAGTCATAATATGATTAAATCCATCATTTATACCCATGAACAATACAAGAAATAAATTAAAATTCAAAATTTCCAAGATTGCTTATCTCCCTCTCATACAAGGTAAATTTTGAAACTTGAATTTTAATTCATTTATTGTATTATTTTTAGGTAGAAATGATAGAATTAATCATATTATGACTAAAAATGAAATTATGGACTGATTTGGAGAACTAAACCGTGAGAAAAAAAAGCGTGAAAGTGAAGAATAGGGACTAAACTGAACAAATTAAAAATTTTATAAGGAATGATTTTTACAAAGAAAAAAATAGATTATTAAACCAAGGACCTAGACAAAGTAGATAATGAATTTATATCAAAAATTGGACAAGAGGAAAATTTTGACTAAAGACAAAAGTGAATAAATTAAAACTTTCTAAAAAAATTTAAAAAATTGTTAGCTGTCCAGGTGGACTGCCACGTGGATAGCCAAATTTTTTTTTATAAAGTCCACGTGGCAACACAATTAACATTTTCATTAAGTTGACTGACGATGTTACATAGTAACATTTGGTGTAAATATTAGAGACATAAAGTATCAATTTGTCTTTAAAAAAAAGGGTAAATTTTTATGAGAACTACAAAAAATTCAAATTCTTAAGTTATAATTTAGATTTTATGAAGTACTACAAAGTGCAGCTACAATTATAGACTATTTATTTTTAATCAAATGATCCAAATTAAAAAGAAAAAAAAGAACCTTTATTTAATATGGGATATCTAATAAAAATTGAGAAGTCCAAATATAATAACTGCACTTTACAACTTTAATAGGAATTCTAAAGTATTCGATATGTTATAATTTAGATTTTCTAAAGTATTACAAAGTGCAGTTACAAATCTAGACTATTTATTTTTTATCAAATCATCCAAATTTAAAAGAAAGAAAAGAACCTTGCTTTAATATGAGATGTCTAATAAAAAATGAGCTGTCCAAACTCCAAATATGGCTCTGTTTGGTAAAATTAGCTTATAAGCTAGCTGATAAATATATAATTAAATTATTACAGATATAAAATTCATTAAAAATATATATTTATATTTATTTATTATATTTTATATATGAATAATATATTTTCACATATATAATATATTTAAATATTATATTTTATTATATATAATAAAATATATTTACATATTTTATTATATTTATATATTTGTATCATATATTATTATATATTAATATTCTATATGTATAATATATTATATATAAATATAAATATAATAAAAGATGAGTAAATAGGATATAATAAAGTAAGTGGTATAATGAGTATTTTAAAAAAAATAATAAGGACAAACTAGGAACAAAAAATTTTAAATTATAAGCTACTTAAAGTAGCTTATCAGAATAAGCTATAAGTTACTAAAATAAGCTCGTTTACTAAACACTTTTAACGAATTTATAAACTAGTCAAATAAACTATAAGCTAACTTATAAGCTATAAATTATCTTGCTGAACACAACCAATAACTGCACTTTACAACTTTAATAGGAATTCTAAAGAATTCGATAAGTTATAATTTAGATTTTCTAAAGTTCTACAATGTAATATCCCAAGAATTTATATGAATATTTAAAATCTATTTTGAAATTTAATTACGTAAAAGATGTGCTTTTTGAATTAGTGAAGAAAATATGGGAATAGAAATTTTAATTTTTTTTAATTTAGGAAATTTTTACAAATTCTCAAGAACTTAAATGAACAAATTTTAAAGTTAGAATGACTATGAGCAATTTTTCCAAGAAAAGTAGTGGGGCCCATACGTATACATTTCTCACTTATTCTTTTGTTTCTCAAATGTTGTTTTGTATAATTCTAGCAAAACGAAAAGTAAGGTGTAATATCTAACTAAATTATGAATATTATTATTAAGTATGAAATTTTTATTATATTAAATATTCAAAAGGACTATTATGAGAAGAAAAGAATCATAAAATAATCTTGAGATGGGAGAATAAAAATTTAACCATTAAGTTAGGGATTTAATTGAAAAGGTAAAATAATGGATAGGAGCCTTTTTGTATTTGAACCAAAAGAAAATGTGTCCGGCAGTCTTTGGACCACACACTTGGACTCCACTCTTTCTTTTCAATGCTTAACACAATCCTTCTCATTTTATTGTCACACACCATCTCTTTTTTTCATTAGTGAGCCCGAAGTAGAGAAAAGAGAGAACAAAATAGCCATGGGAGTTCGAATTTTCTGGACCTTCGGACAGTGACTCGCACGGCTAAAGTTATGCTAGAAAATATAGAAAGAGGCTGGACTAAGGGCTTGGAAAGAGAAGTGTGCAGTAGAAGAACGAAAAACAGAGCATAAAGCCTTGGGTAAGTTAGAATTTTCTGGATTTGGATTTTAATCCATCTCTTTTCTTTATTTTTGGTTAGAAGCAATCAAATATGTCATAACCTGAGTTAGAAACGAAATTATGATATTGAACTTGGAGGTCAAATCGAGAAAATACAACAGATAAGGACTGAACTGAAAAATGCAAAAAAAAAAAAAGAACTGATTTAGCATGATACGATTTTTGAGTATTTTGAATGATCAAATGAGGCCCTAAAATCTTTAAAAATTTATAACAACTATCTGGGAGGATAAATGATCAAATTGGAAAGTTTCATGACAATTAGAGAAGATTAACTTGGTAAAATATTGATAAACATAATCAGAATTCACTGCAGAAACAAACGTGGGCAGTTTGGGAGTTTGGCTCTATTTGGGCAACTAAATGATATTATTTTGGCCTACAAATTTTATGACACCTATCTAGGACATTGTTCTATCTCCCTGCAAAATTTTATTGCATTTGGATATGATTAGATAGGTCTAAAAGAATAAAACAACAGCTATATGAAAATCTGACAGCTTTGACTTAAGGTCACTAACGAGGTTTGTAGATGGGTCAAATGAGGGAATTTTAATCTGAAATTTTTATCATAGTATGTTAACATATACATAAGGGTCTGTACCAAGTTTCATAATTTTTGAAGCTATAGATTGATACCAGAATTTTCTCAAATTTAGACCTGAAAGTGGCTTCAAAACAGAATAAGTTGAGTGTTTGGTGGTCTTTGTTATGGTTTAATGTTGTTTCTTGCTTTACTTGATCTTTAGGCTTTCAATAAGATCTTTGGCATCCTTATCCAGTTTGAAGTGTAGAAACTTAGCTCGGAGTTAAGGTGAGTGGGTTAATACTTGCTATGATTACATATCTTTGTTATTGACTTTTTGCATCATAGTGAAAATATGTTGTATATCCAAGTTTGAAGAGGATGATGTGGGACGATGAGACATAAACAATTGTGGAACTTGCCTGGTAATGTATATAATTATATTTTCTTATTTTCTCATGAATGGAGGTTATATGATGGATTGTGAATGGCATGTGAACTGAGTTGAAATATGTTCTACTCTGATTGTTGAGTTCGGATAGTTAAAGTATGTTATTGTTGAATAATTGTTCTATATTATGGGTTATGTTGTATACATGCTATGTTGCTGGAACCATATTGATTATGTTGTGACTTGAATTGTAAATGATTGAGTTGTGTATGTGGCTCATGATTATATTTGAGAATGCTCTTAGATGTGATGGTGATTGTGTTTGACTAGAAAGGAAAGGCATGGCAGTGTACCCCATGGAGAAATCTACGTGAAGCTATAAGGGTGGAGAATATTGTCACGACCCGTTTTCTGGGCACATGACCGGCACAATGATGAATCTCTCATCAGTGTAAGCCTTCCGATAAATATATCAAATTTTCTTATCTGAAAATCATAGAGATGATTTGCATGTAATCATAGATTATCAATTTAAAATACATTATTATACTGACATACAAGCCAAATGTCGAACCCCTGAACTAGATGTCCTAAACGATTACAGAGCAACATAATCTATAACAGAAGAGAGGTCTACCCGACAACGGGAAGGTCCAAAGTGATCTACTCCTCTAGCAGATATTCTTCGATGGCAACCTGATCTGAACAAAAAGATTGTACAAACAATGTGAGCTTTTAAACTCAATGAGCGAATCGGCCTCGCATTAATAAAATTCAAATACATTACCAGTCATGCAAGCATATCCAAAGGCTCATACTCAACCAATAGACAGAAGATAAAAATTTATCCAATTCAACAAACGTTACTAGTACTCGTCAATGGCAATATATCCCGGAGAGCGCACACAGGCCGGCTCACCAATTATGTATATTTCCGCCATGACGCACAACCCCATCCTCTTAGCTAGGGCGCCTTACGGATTTATCACCAATCCGGGCTATATCCCTACTGAGGGAATCGTTGTCTCCACACTCATTGGTCAAGACACCCTGTCAACCGGGTTTTTCGCCTTGCCATGAGAGGGGGTACTGTCCCGCTCAATCACAATCAATAGCATTTCGTATCATAATCAGAAGCTCAATATAATATTCATCCATATAACAGGTATAATATATAACTATATTATGGATTTATAAACCACATATCAAGATAACAATTAATCCATTTTTGAAAACATTCAAACTTCACATCATCATAAGATACTTATTTCATTTTATCCATACTTATGGATTAATTATCTCATTTAGATTCGTCATTCTGAATCCAATTTCCCCCTATGAATCTTGGGAGTGTCCTACGACATACTTTTTATCACCAGTAATGCTAAAACTCTATTAAAACGGGGTCGTTCCACTCACCTGGATTCCGTACGAATATCGCTTCTCTAAGTCGTTACAGATAAGAGTACACAGATGAATTTCAGTATTCCGCTACGGAGATTTTCATGAAAGATTAGAGAAAACAAGTTAGGATTGTTTTCATACAGATACTGTTCATACATACGGTACTATTCATATATATGGTCACTATTCATATATACGGTCACTATTCATATATACGGTCACTATTTATACATACGGATAATATTTGTACATACGGTTACTATTCATACGTATGAATACTATTTTTACGTACAGATACTATTTATATGTACAGTTACTATTCATATAGTTACTATTCATACGTACGGGTACTATTCATACCAGAAATAGAGAATACAATCTGTAAAAGAGTACACCAGGTAAGTTCCCAGGAAAGAGTGGAGGGTCACACTGGACACACTTAAAAACCAGGTCTTTCCTTAGCCAGAACTTTCCTAGACATGTATTATTCACAGTTTACATTCTATTTCGGTAATAAGAGAATCAAAATAATATATAAACAGCTAAGAACAGTCTTTCTGATGTGGAAGATCGGCCAAAACCGCAACCACAGAGCATACTTAAGAAATTAACTTCTAAAATTTGAAAGACATAGAAAGGGCATAGTATCCTTACCTAAGCTGAAAAGGAAAGGCCCAAAATCTCATAGGCCTAGTTTTGGAGTAAGAGAAACTTAAGGAGAGAAGAAGAGAAGTTGAAGGTGTGAGTTTAGAAGTGAAATGGAATAGCAAAAGTTAAGGGTACTATTTAATACTATGCGCTAATAAAATATTCAATTTACTATTTATGAAAATGACATTTTTAATAATGCAGTTACTGTGCATCTCATGGAAAATTTTTATTACTATTGGAAACTTAAAAGGGAAAAATATCCTTTCACCTTAAACCTTTAAGTTTCTTTTCAATTCAGTCCTTTCACTTTAGTCCCTGAGGGTATTTTCACACATAAAACGTCAGTTTCTCCTACGAACTTCTTTCTAGTTTTCTCTTATGACCAAACAACATCTAGTACTTGACATTTCGATTGTATAAATGAACAGTATCATATACGTAAATAGTATTATACTGGTGAATAGTACCGTATACTGAAATAGTAACAGTAGTTTGTAAACAAATATTTATATTTTATTTTTCTTAGGTATTACAAATATAAATAGAGCGATAAAGGTGGATAAGGCGGGGGCCGCAGGCAACGATCAAGAGGTACCCTGGACGACCCGGTTGGTACGGGAAATGTGTGATATTGATTTCACTGTTTGCTATTGTGAATTAGTTGAATTATTATGAATTATATTATAATCGATTACGTATGATTACTGCATATTATCATTATGATGCATAATAATATTTTTTTTGTCATTGTGTTGTGTTATCTGTTCAATGGGCACGTAGTTTGCTCATACCCCTCTTATTAACATTTTTTTTTCACAGTTGATAGCTGAAGGTAGGAATTATGGATCCTTAGCCATGATTACCTTTTTAGTTCAGGGTAAAGGTATAATATTTAGGTCTTATTCTAAGTTGTTTAAATCTAGAAAATCTCTGTAATCGGGTATGTTTATTTAGTGATGTAATGTGAATGACTATAGTATATATAGAGAACTCGGTTTAACCGTATTTTCTTATCTTTTGTGAAAAGATGAATAATTCTCTTATTCTAGTTCTTAAATTATGTAATTTAGATTAATTGTATTTAAAAGAATTGTATGATGCTTAAGAGAAAGATAGGCTTACGGAGGTGAAATGAAATTCACTTTCCGTGCCGGTCACGTGCTCAGATTTTGGGACGTGACATACAAAGTGTAGTTAAAAAATACTATTTATATTTTACCAAATGATCCAAATTAAAATAGGAAAAAAATGCACCTTGCTTTAATATGAGATATCTAATAAAAAATGAGCAATCCAAATATAATAATTACTAATCTAGACTATTTATTTTTTACCAAATGATAAAAAGAAAAAAAAAATGCACCTTGCTTTAATATGAGATATCTAATAAAAAATGGGCAATCCAAATATAACAAATGCACTTTACAACTTTAATAGGAATTGTAAAGAATCCGAATTTAATAAGTTAAATTGTAAAGCAATTTCGCTCAATTATTATTCTTTAAACATTTTGCTTTTGGGCTAATCTAACTATTTGAGTACCAAAATGCAAACCAAAATTCCTTTCTTCTGTTTATATTATATGTGTGTCCATTTTCGAAATTATTGAAAACAACCTACCAGAATGGACTGATAACAAATATTTTACATCCATTAAGAATTATTTCCACTCACTATTTAATAAAAAATTTAATATGGGGAGTTAATTACTTTGTTCTGTCTAAACAGTAATAAGATCTTTTTTTTCCAATTAAAATAATTATAAAGATAAATTAGCTTAAAATCACGTGTTGAGACTAGTCTCCTACTTGAAAAGTTAACCACTGCAAGTAAAATATTGGTCAAAAGACAATTTAAACTTCAAATGGATAAAGAGCTTTTAATATTAGTCTGTCAATTTCTTACATATTTATTATCAACCACTTGTTTTTATAACCCAACTAATGTTGTGACCCGTGCGATACACAGATAAATCACAACTCTAAAAATTTTTGTAACTTATAAAAAATAATAATAATTACAATTGATTTATATAAAACTTATCAGTTATAACATATACTTTTTAAACGTAAATATTCTAAATTGATTTAGTAGTTCCATAATTAAATTTATTTTACCTACTCAAACTTTAATTTGAATTGATTTATTTATTTAATAGAATAAATTTAAATGAATAAAATAAGTTAATTTATTAATTTACAGATTATTTGTTATAAATTATTTGTTTTACAGATTGGTAATTGATTGAATATTAATTTCATCTTTACTTCTGAATGCTTTTTTTTGTTTTAATCGGATCAAAAGAAGAAAAACATTAAAAGTTGTTGCTACGTTTAGATTGGATCTCCAGGCCTCTAATTTCATCTTTCAAAAATCTGATTTTCATCTATTTCTTTAGTTAAGGGATTATGATTTAAAAATTCATATTTCGAACTTTGATTTCTATTAAATTAAGAACTATTTTAGAAAGAAATCAAAATAAAGTCAAATAAAGTAAATTTTTTAATTCACATGTCAATTTCATAATCAAATTTATTTTACCTACTAAAAAAATCATCTAAGACACTATAGTGGTTAAATAATAAAGGTAATTATTTTTTAATTTCAATTCAAATTATTTAAATCAATTCAAATCAAATAATTAATATTATGTGATTTCATTAATTACCAAATTTATTAATTTACCTAATTTATTTATTCATTCAAATCAATTCAAATCAAATGAAATAACGAAATTCACTAATTATTAATTTCACTAATTAATAATTATGATAAAAATATATTCTGCTATTCATTTTAACAATAACCCGCATAATATATTAAATATATTGGGAACCACATAATATGATAATAATACTATAATTTATAAATTTGTGAAACTAATGAAACTTATGAGACTTATGAGTTATGATATATACTTTTTAAACGTAAATATTCTGATATAAATTTTGATTATTTATACAAATATAAATTATATATTTTAATATAAAATTTATGATAATAAACAATCATATTATATTATGATATAAAATAAGTTATCAAATGGAATAAAATAAAGAGATGTATGTGTAATCACTAAAAAGTTTTTAATTTAAAATTTTTTACAAAAAAAATAATCAAATAAAAAATGTTCATATGGAATATAGAATATGTATGATCAAGAATTAATGTCAAAATACTTTGATCCTCGTGCATATATATTTCAACAATTTATTATGTATATATTTCAATTTAAATCAAATAGTGAAGGTAATTATTTTTTAATTTCAATTCAAATCAAATAATTCATTTAATGTGATATCATTAATTATCTTACAGTGGCCAAATAATAAAGATAATTATTTTTTTAATTTCAATTCAAATCAAATAATTAATATTATGTTATGTCATTAATTTACCAAATTTATTAATTTATCGAAAAGTACCTACAGGAGAAAAAATGTTGAAACTTTAAGAAGTCATGTCACCAGGTGTCAGTTGGATTCCTGATTAATGGAAGAATGTGATCAAATGGCGAAAGATGAGCAACGAAAGCTTGGTTAGTGTCATGACCCAAATTCCGGACACGTGACCGGCACGGTGACACGAATTCTATGTCACCGTAAGCCTAATTAATAACTCTATTTTTTACCCCTTTTAAGTTATTCATATGAAATATTTAGCGTATATAGAGAAAAATCAGAGTTTGAAAAACAAAATATATATATATATATAATATAGATTAATATTTAGGAAATAGCATTTAAATATGAATAAATATTAATTAAGGTTAATATTAATTAAATTTAATTTAATTTATGAATGAATACTACTTAAAATAAATATATAAAAAAAATATCAATTCATACAATTTTAATGTTTAAAAAAATAAATTATGATATTTCATTCATTCTCAAAGTCATGTTAACATAAATAAACCCCGTAATTTTTAAATCTCGATTTCTACCATAATTTGTATCATAAATTCTCAAAATAAATCTTCAAATTTGAATCAAATTAAATACAATAAATAAAGTAGTTTAACTACCCGAGAACTCCCTAGATGTCCTAGTTGACTACAGAGCTTCCTAAACTTAACAAAAATAAAATACTAACAATATGGGACCCACCCAACAATGGGACAGTCCAACGGCAACTACCCCTCTAGCGGGAGATTCTCCTTCACTATCTCATCTGAAAAGGAAAAATTAACGAGTGTGAGATAATAATCTCCGTGAACGAGCCAATCCCCGCCCTAATAAAATCTGCTATGCAAAAGCAATAAAGTAAAAAGCATGGGTAAAAATTATAAAATCATAAGGAAAAATACACATCAAAGAGTTGCAAATCAATCAGACAATTCAGACCAACGGAATTAGTACTCGTCAATGGCAAAATATCTGGGAGCGCCCGTAGGCTCGCTCAACCAATCTCATCATATCTGGAAGCACCCGTAGGCTCGCTCAACCAATCTCATCATATCCGAGAGCGCCCGTAGGCTCGCTCAACCAATTTCCTCAATTTTATTAACCCGCCATGACGCACAACTTCATCAGCAACGGTCAGGGCGCCTCACGGATTAAATCCGGGCTCACTTCACTACCGAAGGAATCGTTGTCTCTACTCTCAGAGGTCAAGTCATCCTATTACCCGAATTTCCCGCTTGACATGAGAGAGGGTACTATCCTGCCCAAACACAAACAATATTCATCCAATATAATAAAATACAACATCATAAATCATCAAGTATAAATCTCTAGATAATCTCAATTATCTCAAATCTCAACCATCTCATAAATCACATATTCATTCTTTCTCCTAACCAAAAAAATAATAATAATAGTAGTAGTTATTAACATCAATCATATTTTCATATGATAATTTTAATTATCTCAATTTTAATATTCACGCTTATCACATATTCGATTACTTTAACACTTAAGATAATATTAAAGAGGGGTTAGTTCACTCACCTGGGTTCCTTGCTAAACCATAGCATGACATTCCAAGATTCTTCAGTAATGTGCCGGATTTTCCTATCGCATGTTTGAAAGACAAACTTTGAAATTAAAACAGAAAATTATTTTATTTCAGTTTTATGACCTCCGTGTACTGTTTCGGCCATATGTCTCAAACGGTAGGGAGTTTTCAAACGATTTTAGATTTTCTGGAAAATAGACGAAAAGAGATTTCCGTGCATAGGTAATTTGAAAATTTTGGAGTTTTCTAGAGAGAGATATGGTCGTTTTAATTTTCAAAAAAATTGTTCCATAATTTCTGAAAATAAATTTTCTTACCTTGTTTTAATTCTTGCTATAGATGAAACCCTTTGAGTTCTTGTTTGGGTATGGAATGTGAAGATCCTATGACTATGTGAAGGCTGTAAAACATGATGTGGGGTTAGGGCTGTTCTTATATTTATTTCAAAAGAAACGACATTGTTAAAATGGAAGGGAAGATTATGACTTACCTTAATTTCTTCATGCTTATTAGTTGTTAACTCCTCTTGAGCTTCCCAATATTAAAAATTGAGTGTTGATGTTTAGAAAAAAATATTAGCCAAGAGAGTATGCTTGTGGGAGGGATTAGTCTGGTTGAGTATGTATTTGTTCTAAGGTTTCTAACTTAGTTTAAGATAGATCAATTTAATTGTTTAAATTTAAATAGATTTTGTTATTCAAGTTTTAGATTATTCTAATTAAAAATAATATGTTTAATTCAGATTTCTAAAAAAACTTTTCTTTTTCAGATTTCATATTGGAATAATTTATCCTTCAATTTAATGTCTAATTAGATTTGTTAGTTTGGATAATTATCTAATTTCCTTGTTTAATCTTTTGCATTATCCTTTAACCATTGCTACTACTATTTATATTATTGTATATTATTTTGTTTGGTTAATTTTGATTTGTTTTAATTACCATTACTAATATCTATTTAATTATTCCTTATAGTCTTTCGAAATCCCCTGTTTCTCATAGGATTAGTATCTTAGTTGGTTAATTTATCAACTTGTATTTTTATTCATTCATTTTTGTTCAAATTTCAAAATTCAACCTTAAACGCTAAATCCTAGATTGTGTAAATCTAATATCTTACTTCAAATGTTGGAAGGTATATTTCAGATTTTTCTTTTTCATTTGTTTTCGTAATTCATTAAATTTTTCCTTTTAGACATTTTTTTGTATAAGACAATTTCTTAATTACAACTATATATTCTAAAAATAATATCTAGAGTTTTAGAAATTAATTTCCATTTTCTATTTCACAACAAGGTTCCCTATAATTTTGTCCATCTATTCCTATACTTTGTACACATTTTTTCTACACCCCACACGATTCTAAAATCTTTCATTTTAGTCTCTGCGAGTTTCACTTTAGTCCCTGTATGGCCTAACATCACACATTGTTAGCCTACAGCCTGAAACCACATATCTAAGCATCATCACATCATATTGTGATATCACACACACATTTTACACAATATCTTCAAATCAACAAATGTGAAATAAAATTCATCAAATTAAAAGAAAAATAAAAATGATGGGTATTACAGTTAGGAGATAGAGCATTGTCGAGTTTACCAATGGATTCAGAGAAGGAAAATGGACATCATGATGGAGAACAGAACTCTATAGTTTATAGCTTCTGAAGATAGATGCATAATAATTAATTATTTGATTATTTGTATATAATAAATACTAATTTACTAAAAAAATACATTATATTTCAATCGAAAAGTTTACCTAATTTATCAATTAAATAGCAATTATATACCAATTATATAGTAATTATATATAGTAATTTACCATAATTTTTTCAAATTCATTTAATGTAATTACATAGCAATTATATGGCAAGTTACCATAATTTTTTTTTCAAATTCATTTAATGTGATGTGATTAATTTACCTAATTTATTCATTTAAATTTATTTTGTTATACATAATTTAATGATCTACTGATAATTAATACTTTAGAGTAGAATTGTTTTAGTATATTATATAGATTCTACAGGATGACAAGGATAAATAAATAATTTTATGTATAATTTCAAGTTTTCAACACTAAAACATGTTGGTAATTTCATTTAGTTTGAGGCTTTGAGCTGAATCTCTCTCTCTCTCTATATATATATATATATATTGAGACTCTGTTCGGTAAAATTAGCTTATTGAATTAGAACTTTTCGATAAATAGTTGTTGAAGTAGTTAAAAAGTATAAAGTGATATAAAAAGGTATATGTTTTTTAATTTTAAAATAATATAAGTAAATATGTCATTTTTGTTTTTAATTAAATTAATTTAAATTATTATAGATATAAAATTCATTAAAAATATATATCTATATATTTTATTATATTTTATATATGAATAATATATTTTCACATGTATAATATATTTATATATATTATATATATTTATAACTTATTTATATATATTTTATCATATATTATTATCTATATAATATTATATATGTATAATATATTATATATAAATATAAATATAATAAAAGATGAGTAAATAGGATATAATAAGGTAAGAAGCATAATGGGTATTTTGAAAAATAATAAGGACAAAATAGAAATAATAAATTATATGCTATAAGCTATTCAAAATAGCTTATCATAATAAGCTATAAACTATTAAAATAAACGTGTTTACTAAATACTTTTAACGAGCGTATAAGTTAGTTAAATAAGTTATAAGCTAGCTTATAATTAGAAGTTTTCGGTAAAATTAACTGTTGAAGTAGTTGAAAAGTGTAAAATGATATAAAAGAACATATATTTTTAATTTCAAAATAATATAAATAAATATATCATTTTTTAAATTAAATTTATTTATATATTTTATTACATATAATAAAATATATTTACATATTTTATTATATATATAAGGATATAATAAATATGAAATAAGCGTATAATAAGTATTATAATAAAATAATAATGGTAAAAAAGAAAGAAAAATACATAAGTTATAAGCTATTAAAATAAGCTCGTTTATTGAACATTTTTAATGAATTTATGAACTAGTTAAATAAGTTATAAGTTAGCTTATAACATGTACAGCAGTGAACCTCAATTGAGTTCTTATTGTGGGTCTCACAGTGCCACATCAGCTTAAATAACTACTCACCACTTTAAGTAACTCTCAACTCCAATGGTGAACATCTTAAGAAAGGAAATGGATTAGCTTTAGGCATTTGGCGGCTCCAACTCTTTGTTAGCCACGATTTTAACTGTGGCTAAATCAAACCGTGACTAAAATTTATATTTAACCACGGTTTTAATCATGGCTAAATAAACAATTCTGTGGCTAACAAAGAGTTTGAGCCTCTAAGTGCCTGAAGTTTATCCCGATCCATCATAAGTGGGTTTCACAATTAACTTTCTAGTACTTTAGCATTTATTACTCTCTACGGACATTTATTGTGAATTAATTATTTTATTATTACTTTTTATATAAGAATCAGTTCTTATATAAGAACCGTTGTTAAGCGTAACAGCCAACGTACTGAACTACAATGATGAACCAAAATAAGAACTAGTTTTTAATTTTAAAAATCCCTTAAAAATCATCACTGTATATGCTCTTATAAACTATAAGATTATCACATAACACAACCTATGGATATTTTAGGTTAAAATATACTTGAGGTCCTTATAATTTCACTCAAAAATGATTTTGATCTTTGTACTTTAAAGGCAATTAATTTAGTGTATGTAGTTTCAAAAATCATAAAATTAGTCCCTAGGGTTAGTCTTAGGTTAGTCAAACATTAATTAACATTTTGACTAATACACATGGCACTCATTGGGCTGTCACGTGGTAAAAATCATTTGCCATGTTTACTTCCTAAAAAAAAAAGCTTTAGTATATTCACTTAGATTTTTAGTCAATATTTTCCTTTTGTCAAATTTTTTATATAAACTTGTTTTCTACTTCGTCTATGTCCCTAATATAAGAATATATTTTTTATTTATCAAAATCATCTGGTACAAAAATTTTAGTTTGTTCACTTTAGTCCTTGTTATTTACTTTGATGTTTTTTTCTTACGGTTTGCTCCTCTAAATCAGTCCATAATTTCATTGTCAGTCATGATATAATTTGATCTATCATTTCTATATAAAAACAATACAATAAATGAATTTCAATGCTTACCTTTTATTTACTTAGGTCCTTAGTCAAAATTTTCTTTTTGTCCAAATTTTGATATAAGCTCGTCTTCTACTTCGTCTAAGTCCCTAACTTAAGAATATATTTTTTCTTTGTCAAAATATCCCCTACAAACTTTTCAGTTTATTCACTTTAGTTCATTTTTTCACTTTCATATTTGTTCTCATGATTTGGTCCTCTAAATCAGTCTATAATTTTATTTTTAGTCATGATATGATTCAATCTATCATTTATTCTAAGAATAATACAAAAAATGAATTAAAATTCAAGTTTCAAAATTTACATTTAATTTACTTAGGTAAACAAAACTTTACAAAATATAATTATGGGTTATATATAATAAAATATGCAAGGTTGTTGCACCAATATCACTGAGTGTTGGATTGTATGAGTTTTAATGGTTAGATTATCATATATTTTATTTTTTCTCAAAGTCATATATATTAATATATGAATATGCATTTGGGAGTTTTGGTTTCACTTAGATAAGCTTTGAAACTTGAATTTTAATTTATCTATTGTATTGTTATTGGGTATAAATGATAAATTGAATCATATCATGACTAAAAATGAAATTATGAACTGATTTGGAGGACCAAGCAGTGAGAAAAAAAATGAAAGTGAAGAATAGGGACTAAAGTGAATAAATAGAAAAGTTTGTAGGGGATGATTTTGACAAAGAAAAAATATATTCTTAAACTAGAAACTTAGACAAAGTAGAAAATAAGTTTATATCAAAAATTGGACAAAAAGAAAATTTTGACTAAGAACCTAAGTAAATAAAAGGTAAACCTTGAAATTTAAAGTTTAATTCATTTCTTGTACTGTTTTTAGGTAGAAATGATAGATTAAATCGTATCATGACTAAAAATAAAATTATGGAATGATTTGGAAGACCAAACCGTGAGAAAAAAGCATGAAAGTGAAGAACAAGGATTAAAGTGAACAAATTAAAAAGTCTGTAGAGGATGATTCTGACAAAGAAAAATATATATTCTTAAATTAGGGATCTAGAAGAAATACAAAACGAATTTATATAAAAAAATTAGATAAAAATAAAATTTTGACCGAAGACATAAGTGAATAAACTAAAATTTTTTTAGGGAATTCACGTGACAGATGCTTTTTACCATGTGGTAGCCTAATCAGCACTACGTGTGTTGGTCAAAATGTTGACTAACTTAAAACTAACTCCAGGGACCAATTTTATGATTTTTGAAATCACAGGAACTAACTTTATTGCTTGTTAAATATAAAGATCAAAATTATTTTTTGGTAAAATTATAAGTAACTCAAGTATATTTTAACTTATATTTTATATTATATATATATATATAATACGATAACTGTAATCATTATGTTTATTCAATATTTATTTTAAAAAATTCAACGAACTATAATCCAATTTCCACGTTCTGCCCACAGGAATATTCTAATTCCGAATCCCAAACACTTCCATTCGGCTTAGTTTTCCACACTTTCAGTTCCATTTCGCTCTCCTTTTTCTTCCGAGTGAGTCCAAAGTTCGTCTCTTTGCCTGTAAGGCGAGGCGGATTTCCTGCGAGCACGACCATGAAGTTCTGGAAGATCCTCAACAATCTGATCGAGCAGACTCTACCTGATTGGCGGGACATGTTCTTGTCCTACAAAGATTTGAAGAAAAAGTTGAAGCTTATATGTCCCAAAGACTGCCAAATTCCACCGTGTAAACGACCCAGATTGGACGGCGATGGCGTGGGCCAAGATGTTTGTGAGGGCGGAGCCGTGGTGACTAAAGAGGTCGATGACTTCCTGAAGCTTTTGGAGGCCGAGATAGAAAAGTTTAACGCCTTTTTTGTTGAGAAGGAAGAAGAATATGTCATCAAATGGAAGGTAACTTTTTTGTTTCGAGTAAATTTCAATTTCGGTTTTTCTGGTGGATCTTTGATCTTTGCCCGTTAAGCGGTTTAGTTTTGAGTGAGGAGTTAAGTGGTAGTTGAGATATCGAGCATGTAATGGTCCAAACTTTTAGCCATAAACGAATTGAGTTTTTGAATTCGAAAAGGTGTACGTAATTGTAAAGGCAAATTGGTTTTGTTCTCAGGATTTTGTTGGAGTTGACTTTCTGTTTTAAATTTGAGAAGACCGCCCGAATTGAAGGCGAATTATACTGATCAGTGTTTCGTTGTTTTAGGCCCGGAATGCTCAGCAACTAGAGTTGTTGTGTTTTTGTATTAGATTTTATGAATGATTGTGTCACTGGCACGTACATGCAAGATCAACCCTGTCATGGAAAACTTGCGGTGCTAATTTGTAATGTGTAATTTTTAGTGTCCAATACTGTAAACAATTTAAAATTCATTTTTTTTTATAAAAAAAAAAAGTTAAGCCGTGAAAGAACTTGTGCATTTAATTTGGAGTGTTTTATTGGCTTATTAAGTCTAAAGAAAGGAGGACACCTTCTTTTTTCCCCCCAGCTATTACATCATTCGATTGGGCGAGTTTCACTTGGGTTATGTTCTCTTAGATACGCAGTTATCTGAGTTACTCTAACAGGTGTGACTGAGGCCTTCTTGTCAATTACTGATTATTCCTCTTCATTTTCGTTGGGATTCATTTCATTGAAATTGTAAGAGTCCTGTTGTTTAGTAACTGAAAATTGATTTCAACTTATTGGGAATGGTGATTGTTGATTCCTTTTCTCTGCACTGGGGAATGATTTTATACTGTTAGTTAGAGCCGTCTGAAATTTGGAATCGATCAAGCCTCAGCAATGGCTGGCGATTTTAGTATTATTTGATGTGCAGCATGTGGTAATTCATGGATACCATGGGTTGTACTTTTGGTTTTGGCTTTTTTTTTTTTTTGTCGTTTGGCATATGATCTTAAAAGCTTGAGGATGTCTTGATTTTTGTGGGCGTGTATGTTGCTTTGGCCTTCAATTCTTCTACATAAGGCATGTTATCAGGTTGGTGGAAAACTTTTTAAGACATAAAGAAAGATAGTGTGTGCTTCCGTTACCATATATTTTTATGAGTTATGACCTATGGTTTTAATGCAGGAGTTGCAAGACAGAGTTGATAGAGCCAAGGACTCAAATGTAGAGTTAATGACAGTAGGGAGAGAAATAGTGGATCTTCACGGAGAAATGGTTTTGTTAGAGAACTACAGTGCACTCAATTACACAGGTATTTTTTAAGGTTGCGTATTAACTGTAAGTGACAGATTTTTCTTCCCTATGATGGGGTTGTAAATTGTAGTATAAATATATAGCAACTTGTAAAGGCAGTTAATTGGGTGGTTTTCAAGTTAAATCTTGATAAGGGGGGTGATAGTAATATCATCTTGAACATGTTTACTTCGCTTCAGATTTTTGAGGTTGTTTCTGACTTTTCATATTAATCTTGATAAATATGGTTTTGCTGTCATAAACGTTCAGATAGATGTTGTTAATATTTGTCAAGGTTGGTTGGTTGGTTGTGTCATCATGCAGTTCCTCTTATCTATCTAGGTCACTTAGTGTTCCATCTGGGGAAAACCTTTGTGCTTCTTCTTCTTGGTGTTATATGGTTCAGAAGATTGCTAAGAGGCTTAATCATTGGAAAGGTGCCCATTTCTATTTGGGGCCAATGTTACTTTATTCAATAATCCTTATATCGTATTTCTTTTGAATCTCTTTTCTTGTTCAAAATCCCCGTGGGAATAGTAATAAGGTTGAGAAGTTAATGCAGGATTATCTGTGGTAAAAGGTTGGAGATGTAAAGGGATTATTTGGTCTTTTGGTTGTTGTTTTATGTAAGGCTGAAAGGGCATGTTGGTATTTAGGAACATCACTCTAGTGGTTTAAGTTCCCAGGAAACCTAATCTCTCTGGCATAGGCTACAAGCTACAAGGTGATTAGAAGTATTTATGTTGTTGATCAGAAATTCAGAATGTAGAATGTTGGTTTTACGTTATATCTTTTAATAGACGGATGTATATTTGCAAGTAAATAAACAAACCAAAAATAGCAACCGATGTGAAGAATTGAGCACAGTGAGCGCTTAATTATAATTGGCTTGAGGTAACAAATTCTTCAAGTGGTAGGGTGGTTGATGATGAGTCATGAATGTTTGGGATGATTTATTTTCTTCTATGTCACCTCTCATTCTCTGTGCAGGTCTAGTGAAGATAATAAAGAAATATGATAAGCGAACGGGTGCACTAATTCGCTTACCTTTTATCCAAGAGGTCCTAAACCAACCCTTCTTCAAAACTGATGTGCTTAACAAGCTTGTGAAGGAGTGTGAGATGACGCTGAGCATTATAGTTCCCAATAGTGGCCCTTCAAGTTCAACCTTGTCAGTGAGTGAGGAAGGAGGGTGTGACTCCATGGCTGGGAATGAAGAAAATAAAGAGACATCGATGAAGCTTCCCAAAGAGCTTGCAGAAATCGAACATATGGAGAACATGTTTACCAGGTTAACTTTATCAGCATTACGTACTCTGGAAGAGATCCGAGGAGGAAGCTCAACTGTTAGCATGTTCTCTTTGCCTTCTCTACATGAAAAAGGATTTGGAAATCAACTGGGAGAAAATAACAGCTCTTAGACCAAGCACCCAAATAGATCTTGGGAATAACACAGAATAAATGCTGATACACCATTTCCTCATATTTTCTGTTAATACATTCATCATTGTAGTTTTCTCGATGGAGAGAACCTGCTGAGGATGAATTTAGATGGAAAGGGGTTCCCTTTGTGTTGGACAGCTTCTGATGGTAGATAGGTAATGCCTTTTCCATTTGTTTACTGTTAGAAAATTGATGCTTTCAGGCTTTGGGGTGCCATGGATGCTGCTTCGTCACCTTGTCAATAAATATTTCCTTATTGCAGATTATATGAAATTGTACTTTACAAGAGGATGGATTCAGATGATTTAGTATCTTGTATGTGTTGGTGTTTCTAACACCCTAAACTCGACAAATAACACAAATTTATGATCACTCTTCTTCTTCTTCTTCTTTTTCCCTATTGTAGATTATATGAAATTGTACTTTACAAGAGGATGGATTGAAATGATTTAGTGTTGGTGGTGTATCTAACACCATAAACTCGACAAACAACACAAATTTATGATCACTCTTCTTCGAAAAACAACATAAATTCATGATCACTCTATGTGAAAGAAATTTTATATGGTTGTTTTATAACATACACTTTATAAATATCATAAATTATAACCTAATTAATAGATAACAATGCATATATTTATATATATATGTAATTATTTCTATGTAAATCCACACAAATACAATTGTCAGCACATATATATATATATATATATATATATATATGTAATTATTTCTATGTCAATCTACACAAATATAATTGTCAGCACTTTATATATATATATATATGACGCTAACAGTAATCTATACTAATCTACAGTTTTGTTTTGTGGAGAAAGGTTTTTGCTGGGAAGGATAGCATCTTTTCATTGTGAAGTATAACACAAGGTTTGGGGGCCTGAGCTATCCCATTAGCAATCCCATAAAAAGTTGATATATATATATATATATATATATCACACCCAGTTTCCAAAACTCTCTAAATTTGGAAATTTGGAATAATTTGAGTTCTTGTGATTTTTTCCCCTTTCCAATCCTTTTTCATTTGCCCATTTTTTTTAAGAGGTAGTTTTGAAAATTTTTAATTTCAAATCCATTTTATTCCATTGTTGTAACATCCGAATACTAAATATGTGATCAATAAAATAGACCGTCAAATAAGCAAGGTAGAAAGGGGGCCAGCCAAATAAGCAAGAGATTCACAATTCTACTTAATGCTCACCTATTTTGCTTTACTTTATGAAGGGGTAAATCCTTATTTAACTTTACTCATCATCGTTTTTATTTAATTATTATTATTATTATTTAAATATTTATGACAAAGTTTAATAGTTTGAAAAATTTTAAGTTAGTTAATGTAATTTTTATTAGTATATTAAGTTTATTAATGTGGTTAATTATTTATTATTTGGATTCCCTGAATGTATATAACTCATGCCACTGAAAAGTGCGTGCAAAATTTTCATAGTTAGCCTATCCATTTTTAATAAAATAAAATAAACTCGTGAGCAGGTATCATCCTTGCGCCTGTAGCTCAGTGGATAGAGCGTCTGTTTCCTAAGCAGAAAGTCGTAGGTTCGACCCCTACCTGGCGCGCTAATCATTGCTTTTTACTGTTTTACCAGGTTTTTGGGTCCAGAAATCTGAAATGGAAACCTCAACTATATGGTCTCACTATGGCTCCCCAACGTCAGGTGGCATTGGAAAATGAAATAGTTTATTAGCACTATCAGTGAGTCAACTATCATATACAAAAGATAAACGGGCCCGTAGACCTTTTTATAGAATATCAAAATTGCTCAGTCCGTAATCTTAAATGGGCCAGTTCACATGACATTGATTTTTTAAAAGAAAATTATATTTAAATAATATAATTTAAAAATATATTTAATAAAAAATTCAATAATTTTTTTTATTAAAATATAATTTATACATGTAAAATATTACTTCTTTAATATTTTTAAATAACCAATAATTTTAATTTTTCATATATTTTTTAAAATTAACTATATTATATTTAAATTTAAAAATTCTATATTTATTTTTAAAAAAATTAAAAATATTTTCATATCTAGAATTACTATATTTATTAAATTTAAAGTTACAAAATATAAAATTGTGATAAAATGAGATTATTTATACTTAATAATACAATTATTTGTAAAAAAAATAAATTTCAACGGGGCAGCCGACAGGCTTTGACCGTTTAATCTGTAGGCTAAGAAGGCAAACCCATTTAAGCTTTTTTTTTTTTTAAATGGACATAGAATGACATACCCAAAACTATCCATTTATAAGCAGTCGCGGGCTTTGATCTGTTTTGACACAACTATAGATTTCTTGTTTGGCTTTAAAAGATAATCATGATGCTTAGCCCATCTAAATCATAGAATCTTATATTTTCATATGCTATTTTTTATTTTTTAAAATATAACTATTAAATATGGATCATTAGTTTTTAAAACTAGTAGTCCTAGATAAGTCAAGCAATGCTTAACTTTCAAAGCCAAACACTTTACTTAACTTTCAAAGCCAAGCTTTTTTAGTCCAAAAATATGAAATTGTATCCTCGACAATGTGGATTTCAATCTTGCTTTCCAACATCGAACAATGTTAAAAAATAAAAATGAATCTTTTGTTTGACTTTAAAAAATAAACAATTTGCTTGGCTGTCACGACCCATTTTCTAGGCACATGACCGGCACAATGATGAATATCCCATCACTGTAAGCCTTTCAATAAATTCTTCCCACAAGTAAAATTGTTAGTCATTATCTCTATATTCTCAAAATACCATTCCTTAATAAATACAAAGAAAATACATCAGATTTTCTTAATTAAAAATAATAGATCCTCAGTACAAAATACATTATCATACTGAAATACAAGCCAAATACCAAACCCCTGACCTAGATGTCCTAGACGGTTACAGAGCAACATACTGTATAACAAAAGAAGGGCCTACCCGACAGCGGGAAGGTCCAACGTGATCTACTCCTCTAGCGGATGTACTTCAGCGGCAACCTGATCTGAACAAAAAGTTTGTACAGAGAGTGTGAGCTTTTAAACTCAGTGAGCAAATCGGCCTCGCGTTAATAAAATTCAAATACATCACCAGTCATGCAAGCATATCCGAAGGCTCAAGCTCAACCAATAGACATAGTTAGAAATTACATACAAGAAAATTTCATCCAATTCAACAAACGATACTAGTACTCGTCAATGGCAATATATCCCGGAGAGCGCACACAGGCCGGCTCACCAATTTTGTATTTTTTCGCCATGACGCACAACTTCATCCTCTTAGCTAGGGCGCCTCACGGATTTATCACCAATCCGGGCTATATCCCTACTGAGGGAATCGTTGTCTCCACACTCATTGGTCAAGACACCCTTTAACCCGGGTTTTCCGCCTTGCCGTGAGAGGGGGTACTGTACCGCTCAATCACAATCAATAGTACAACAGTTCATATCATAATCAGAAGCACAATATAATACTCATCCATATAACAGGTATAGTATATAACTATATGATTCAAATTTCATATCATCATGAGATACTTGCTTTGTCTTATCCATACTTCTGGATTAATTATCTCATTATATTCGTCATTCTGAATCCAATTTCCCCCTATGAATCTTGGGAGTGTCCTACGACATACTTTTTATCACCAGTAATGCTAAAACTCTATTAAAACAGGGTCGTTTCACTCACCTGGATTCCGTACGAGTATCACTTCTCTAAATCGTTACGGACAAGAGTACGCAGGTGAATTTCAGTGTTCCGCTACAGAGATTTTCATGAAAGATTACAGAAAATACGTTAAGATCGTTTTCGTACAGATACTGTTCATACGTATGGGTACTATTCATACGATCACTATTCATACGTATGGTACTATTCATACGGTCACTATTCATACGTACGGGTACTATTCATACCGGAATTACAGAATACAATCTGTAAAAGAGTACACCAGGTAAGTTCCCAGGAAATAGTGGAGGGTCACACTGGACACACTTAAAAACCAGGTCTTTCCTTAGCCAGAACTTTCCTAGACATGTATTCTCCACAGATTATATTCTATTTCGGTAATCAGAGAATCAAAATAACAGCTAACGACAGTTTTTCTGATGTGGAAGATCGGCCAAAGCCGTAACCACAGAGCATACTTAAGAAAATAACTTCTAAAATTTGAAAGACATAGAAAAGGCATAGTATCCTTACCTAAGCAAAAACGGAAAGGCCCAAAATCTCAAAAGCCTAGCGTCGGAGCAAGAGAAACTTAAGGAGAGAATAAGAGAAGTTGAAGGTGTGAGTTTAGAAGTGAAATGGAAGGGACTATTTATAGCAAAAGTCAAGGGTACTATTTGATACTATGCGCTAATAAAATATTCAATTTACTATTCATGAAAACGACATTTCTAATAATGCAGTTACTGTACACCTTACGCGTACGATGGAAAATTTTCGTTTATTTACTATTAGAAACTTTAAAGGGAAAACTATCCTTTCACCTTAAACCTTTAAGTTTCTTTTCAATTCAGTCCTTTCAATTTAGTCCCTGAGGGTATTTTTACACATAAAACGTCATTTTCTCCTACAAACTTCTTTCTAGTTTTCTTTTATGACCAAACCACATCTAGTATTTGACATTTTGATTGTATAAATGAACAGTACCATATACGTAAATAGTAACAGTAGTTTGAAAACACGCATTTATATTTTATTTTTCATGGGTATTACATTATCACCCCCTTTAAGAAATTCGGTCCTCCGAATTTAAATTACCTCAAGTCGTAAAAAGATGCGGATATCTAGAACGCATGTCGGCCTCGGCTTCCCATGTGGCTTCTTCGTGAGTTTGATTCCTCCACAAAACCTTGACGGATGGAATCTCCTTAGATCAGAGTTTCTTTACTTGACTATCGAGGATAGCTACCGGTTTCTCCTCGTATGACAAGTTTTTATCTACTAGGATAGAATCATTCTGAGAAGGGTGAAGTATGTGAGAAGGGTCATGAAGGTACTTCCTTAACATGGATACGTGAAAAACAGGGTGAATCGCTTCCAAATCCATAGGTAGGGCAAGCCGATAAGCCACTTTTTCCACTCGTTCTAGAATCTCATAAGGCCCGATGTATCTAGGACTCAACTTTCCTTTCCTTCCAAATCTCAACACACCTTTCATTGGAGAGACCTTAAGGAATACCATATCGCCGATTGAGAACTCCAAATCACGTTGTCTGTGGTCAGCGTATGCCTTTTGTCTACTTTGAGCTGCTCGCATCCTATCTTGTATTGTCTTAACCTTGGTTAGGGCATCCTGGGCCAAGTCAGGTCCTAATGCTTTCGCTTCACCTACCTCGAACCAACCGATCGGAGATCTGCAACGTCTCTCATACAAGGCCTCAAAGGGTGCCATCCCAATAGTGGCCTGGTAGCTGTTGTTATATGCGAACTCTACAAAATACAAATGCTTTTCCCAGCTACCACTGAAATCTAGAATACAAGCTCGTAACATATCCTCTAACGTCTGAATCGTCCGCTCTGACTGTCCGTCTGTCTGTGGGTGAAAAGCGGTACTAAGGTCCACTCGAGTACCTAATACCTCTTGAAAACTTTTCCAGAAACGAGAGGTAAATTGAGTACCTCTATCAGAAATAATAGATATAGGTACTCCATGCAACTTTACTATTTCTTTAATATACAATTGTGCCAACGTTACTACACCATAAGTGGTTTTGACTGGAATGAAGTGTGCTGATTTGGTTAGTCGGTCAACAATGACCCAAACTGAGTCATAACCTCCTGTGGAACGAGGTAGACCAACAACAAAGTCCATCGTCACTCGTTCCCATTTCCATTCAGGAATCTCTAATCGTTGTAACGAGCCTCCTGGCTTTAGATGTTCAGCCTTAACCTGTTGACAGGTTAAACAACGAGACACAAATTCTGCTATGTCTTGTTTCATTCCTTTCCACCAGTAGATCTGTTTCAGATCCTGATACATCTTGGTGGCTCCTGGATGTACAGCATATGCAGCACGATGGCCTTCTTCCATGATGTCTCGTCTAAGAGTTCCAACATGTGGTACACACAACCGTTGTTCAAAATGTAAGACTCCTGTATCGTCGAGTGTGAAACTATTCACTTCACCAATCTTCACCTTTTCCATAATTTGCACAAGCTCAGGATCATCCATTTGAGATATCCGTATCTGGTCAATAAGGGAAGATCTAGCCCTGATATGGGCTAAGAATGATTCTGTCCTTGTAACCTCAAGAGTAGCACCTTTTGTTCTCAGCTCTTGTAGTTCTTGGATCAAGGGTCTTTTTGTTACTGCTATATGGGCCAGACTACCCATAGATTTTCGACTCAAGGCATCTGCTACCACGTTCGCTTTGCCTGGGTGGTAAAGAATATTGCAATCATAATCTTTTAGTAATTCTACCCATCTCATCTGCCTCAAGTTTAAGTCCTTCTGGTCGAAAATATATTTTAGACTTTTATGGTCAGTGTAGATTTCGCAAGTTTCTCCGTATAGATAATGTCGCCATATCTTTAAAGCGAAAACTACTGCTGCCATTTCCAGATCGTGGGTGGGGTAGTTTTGTTCATGTTTCTTAAGTTGTCTTGATGCATATGCCACTACCTGGCCATGCTGCATGAGAACACATCCCAACCCTACTCTTGATGCATCGCAGTATACTGTAAAACCTCCTGGTCCTGAGGGTAAGACCAATACAGGTGCGGAGATTAACCTTTTCTTGAGTTCTTGGAAGCTTTCTTCACAAGCGTCATCCCATTGGTACTTTACCCCTTTCCTAGTCAGTCGTGTGAGAGGGGCGGCTAACTGGGAAAAATTTTGGATGAAACGACGATAATATCCTGCCAATCCCAAGAAGCTGCGAATCTCCGTGACGGAGGTAGGTCTAGGCCACATTTTGACCGCTTCTACTTTGCTTGGGTCTGCTTGGATGCCATCTTTGGAGATCACATGTCCCAAGAAAGTTACATGATCAATCCAAAACTCGCATTTAGAGAATTTGGCGTACAATTGATGATCCCTCAATGTCTGCAACACAACACGAAGGTGTTGTTCGTGCTCTTCTGAAGTCTTTGAGTACACCAGAATGTCGTCTATGAAGACAATGACAAATTTGTCTAAAAAGGATTTAAAAATCCTATTCATTAAATCCATGAAAGCAGCTGGTGCATTCGTTAATCCAAATGACATCACCAAGAACTCGTAGTGCCCATATCTGGTACGGAAGGCTGTTTTAGACACATCCTCCTCCTTGATCTTGAGTTGGTGATAACCAGACCTCAAGTCAATCTTTGAAAAACACTTGGCTCCTTGAAGTTGATCGAAAAGGTCGTCGATGCGAGGCAACGGGTATTTATTTTTGATAGTTACCTTATTCAGTTGCCTGTAATCTATGCATAGTCTCATCGATCCGTCCTTCTTTTTCACGAACAGAACAGGAGCTCCCCAAGGTGAATAACTTGGCCTTATAAAGCCTTTGTCTAGCAAGTCCTGTAACTGAGTTTTTAACTCTTTTAATTCTGTTGGTGCCATTCTATAAGGGGGTATGGAGATTGGGTGAGTATCTGGTGCTAACTCTATCTGGAACTCAATCTCTCGATCTGGGGGTATACCTGGTAGATCATCTGGGAAGACATCTACAAACTCCTGGACTACTGGAACGTCTTCTACTTTTAGTTCTTCTTTCTTAATATCTTTAACGAATGCCAAGTATCCTTGACAACCCTTTCGCAATAAACGTTGGGCACACATTAAAGATATAAGATTTCCAGAAATTTCACTCCGTTCACCATGAAATACGAAAGAAGGCTCCCCCGGAATATTGAACTTAACTATCTTATTATAGCAATCCAGGGTGGCATGACAAGATGCCAGCCAATCCATGCCTAAGATGACATCAAAGTCTGTCATATCTAACAGCATTAGGTCTACTGTTGTATTTATTTCTCCGACTCTTACCTTGCAAGCTCGATAGCCTCGTTCTATTAGTAAGGTGCCTCCAGTAGGCGTAGTTACTAAAAACGGACATTCTAATCTAACAACTTTTTGCTTAAAGTTCTTAGCAAAGAATGGTGACACATAGGAATGCGTAGAGCCAAAGTCAAACAAAACATGTGCAAAATTTGATTCAATCAGAAGAGTACCTGCTACCACCGTATTAGACGCCTGAGCATCTTGACGGGTTAAAGCGAATACTCGAGCGTTCCCTCGGCCTGCTGAAGCCTGACCTTGACCACCTTGTCCTCTGCCAGCACCTCTTCCGATTCCATTGCCTCCTACAGTTATAGGGCCTCTGTTGACAACAGTGGCCTCTGATTGATTAGGGCGTACTGACCCTTGGCCAGATCTCGTGTAGAGTTGGGGGCAATCTCTTTTGATGTGGCCCTGTTGACCACATTGGTAACAGACCTTAGTGTTGTTGTTGACAAAACAAGCTCTGAAGTGATTTCTTTCACATTTAGAGCACCAGGGCCTTTGTTGACCCCCTGTACCACTTTGTTGACGCTGTGGTGCACTAGCGGTAGAGACTGCACGTCCAGAACTCTCTCCGTGGTAGCGTGATTTCTCATCTTGTTTCCTCTTTCTTTTGTTATTCCATTTTTCTTTTTGCATATCTCTTTCTTCCATCATACGGGCGATGTCGACGGCTTCTGTGTAAAATGAAAAATCTCGTATTTTCGATCCCACCCTGTCAAATAAAGATTCTCGAAGGCCTTTAATAAACCGTGGGATCTTTTCTTTCTCAGTTAGGACCATGTGAGTAGCATATTCAGACAACTCTATAAACAGATTGTCGTATTCATCGACGGTTCGTGATCCTTGCCGGAGTGCCTCAAACTCATTCATCTTTGCTTCTCGTATACTCTCTGGAATAAATTGTTCTTGAAAAATTCTTTTAAAGTCATTCCATTTAACGGGTGGGGCATTTCTTGAAAGTAATGGTTGGAACCCAAGAGGGGGGGTGAATTGGGTTTTATAAATTTTTTACAAGAATTAATTGGAAGTTAAAATGATTTTCTGTAAAAGTACAATGCTTAGGATAATAAATACAATACAGAAAATCAATGTGCTGTCAAGATAAATAATTATAAAGATCAAGGAATTAAAGAATAGATATCAATATGCACAAATTAAAGAGTAAGGGATAGAGAAAGCAAACTTGGAGATTTATACTGGTTCGACTAATCCAAGCCTACATCCAGTCCTCAAGAGACCACTTGAGTATTTCCACTATAATTGCAAGTTTAATCCGGGTACTTGCAAACCACTACAACCATGCAAATTCGATCCGGGTATTTGCGAAACTACAATGGAGAATTTATAAATCCGGGCTCCTCCTCAACCCAAAGCAAGTTCTTCCAACACCGGTACTTGCGAACCTCAACTCAGAATAATATATGTGTTGATCAAAATTAACAATACAAAGAAACTCTCTCTAAAGAGTAGATGAAAACAAATGAAGCTCTAATAACTCTAATGATAGAGAATATGCAAGATTTGGCTCAAGAATGCTTTCCTTTCTCTCAAAGATGATAGAAGAAGTTAATATCACATTGTAGGACTTTGTTCTTGCTCAAAATCGTGTATCTAAGGTCATATATATAAGATTTTACAAAACTAGCCGTTATATAGCCGTTATAGTGCAGTCCAGATTTTGAGCTTTCTTTAAAAATTCATAACTCCCTCATTTGAACTCCGTTTTAAACAAATAATATACCGTTGGAAAGCTCTTGGAGTCTAGTTTCAAATGAGCCAAGTTTTACTCAAAAATTATTTTTCTTTTAAAAGATATAATCAAAATACTGACTATAGGTCAGAACAGAATAATTTTTTATTACAGTAAAATCAACTTTCAGTTTTTCAAACTATATTTTGAATAGTCATATATTTCTCATTTGGACTCCGTTTTGAATAAATAATATACCGTTGAAAAGATCTTTGAGTCTACTATCAAATGAGATTAAGATACTTGAAAAACGAATTTTTCATTTATGAGATATGATATAAGGAGTGACCAAAGGTCAAAAAATAACTTTTGTAAAACTTCATATCTCACTATCTTTTTGTTCAAAAATGCTTGAGCCAATGTATGCAAATCTAAATCATTGAGTTGCACAAATATACTAGCCTATATAAAATATACCTAATTTAAACACATAGGCTATCTTGATGCATCCAAGCTTCCAAGACTTCAAATCTTCTAATTCTTCATTTCTTGGAGCTTCATCCTTGCATGTTGTTTTCCTTGAGTGAACCATGATATTGCTTTTCCTTGTTCTTCAATACAATCCTCACTTTTCTTGTTTTGAACCAACCTATAAAATATATCTTACTTGCAAACCCAATGGTTAGTTTAATAGCATGATTCAATATAGCAACATACATATTAAATAACATAATCATGCTTAAGTACTTGTAGCATATATATGATAATTAATCTTTATATATATATCAATGCTACTATTCAAATACATTTGTCATCATCAAAACTTATGGCATATAGCCTTAGGGTCAACATTTCTGGCCATGCCCTTCTTCCATGTTCGCCACCAGCGGTCGGCCTTACCTCTTAACTGAAAGGTAACAAGGGTTACTTTTCGAGGTTCAGGGCATTCTAGCGTGTCAAGAATTTTCTCACAGTCATCTAGAAAACGTTGTGGGTCTTCATTAACATCTCCTTCAAAGGTTGGCGGATTCAGCTTCATAAATTCTAAAATCTTGACCTCTGTCCCTACCCAATCCTGAGGAGGAGGTGGAGGTGGCATCTGGTCTGTCTCTTGTACTTTTCCAGCATGTACTGATGCCTGTGAGCCATCTTCAGATGATTGTCCCATCAGAAGTTCCTTTAGCCCATTCACCTCGTTCTGCATTGCAGCTAATGCTTCCATCACTACAGTCGCGTCGATTTGTGATGGTTCTCCAGCATTTCTTCTAGGGTTTTCAGTGGATATTTCTCTGTTTTGTGCATGGTTATCTTCTGCACGGTTAGGCATCTCCAGTCTTGCATTTGCTAACTGAGCAGCTGGAGGGACCAAGGCCCTGCCAGATCTTGTGCGGATTCCAGAAGCGTTTGATTTTCTTGGTGCCATCTAAACTTATTCTACAATTAAGAATAATATATATCGTCACTATTATGCTTCAAGTAAAGACACGAAAGAAAGGGATTTTAATCTCTACAGGGCTTTTGGTGGATCTTCATCCTATGGTCGTGCTGCAGTCACGACAATAGGGGAAGGCCCACTAAAGACACCTTGCTCTGTAATCACTAGGAGACCTAACAACCTATGCTCTGATACCAACTTTGTCACGACCCATTTTCTAGGCACATGACCGGCACAATGATGAATATCCCATCACTGTAAGCCTTTCGATAAATTCTTCCCACAAGTAAAATTGTTAGTCATTATCTCTATATTCTCAAAATACCATTCCTTAATAAATACAAAGAAAATACATCATATTTTCTTAATTAAAAATAATAGATCCTCAGTACAAAATACATTATCATACTGAAATACAAGCCAAATACCAAACCCCTGACCTAGATGTCCTAGACGGTTACAGAGCAACATACTGTATAACAAAAGAAGGGCCTACCCGACAGCGGGAAGGTCCAACGTGATCTACTCCTCTAGCGGATGTACTTCAGCGGCAACCTGATCTGAACAAAAAGTTTGTACAGAGAGTGTGAGCTTTTAAACTCAGTGAGCAAATCGGCCTCGCGTTAATAAAATTCAAATACATCACCAGTCATGCAAGCATATCCGAAGGCTCAAGCTCAACCAATAGACATAGTTAGAAATTACATACAAGAAAATTTCATCCAATTCAACAAACGATACTAGTACTCGTCAATGGCAATATATCCCGGAGAGCGCACACAGGCCGGCTCACCAATTTTGTATTTTTCCGCCATGACGCACAACTTCATCCTCTTAGCTAGGGCGCCTCACGGATTTATCACCAATCCGGGCTATATCCCTACTGAGGGAATCGTTGTCTCCACACTCATTGGTCAAGACACCCTTTAACCCGGGTTTTTCGCCTTGCCGTGAGAGGGGGTACTGTACCGCTCAATCACAATCAATAGTACAACAGTTCATATCATAATCAGAAGCACAATATAATACTCATCCATATAACAGGTATAGTATATAACTATATGATTCAAATTTCATATCATCATGAGATACTTGCTTTGTCTTATCCATACTTCTGGATTAATTATCTCATTATATTCGTCATTCTGAATCCAATTTCCCCCTATGAATCTTGGGAGTGTCCTACGACATACTTTTTATCACCAGTAATGCTAAAACTCTATTAAAACAGGGTCGTTTCACTCACCTGGATTCCGTACGAGTATCACTTCTCTAAATCGTTACGGACAAGAGTACGCAGGTGAATTTCAGTGTTCCGCTACAGAGATTTTCATGAAAGATTACAGAAAATACGTTAAGATCGTTTTCGTACAGATACTGTTCATACGTATGGGTACTATTCATACGATCACTATTCATACGTATGGTACTATTCATACGGTCACTATTTATACGTACGGATACTATTCATACCGGAATTACAGAATACAATCTGTAAAAGAGTACACCAGGTAAGTTCCCAGGAAAGAGTGGAGGGTCACACTGGACACACTTAAAAACCAGGTCTTTCCTTAGCCAGAACTTTCTTAGACATGTATTCTCCACAGATTATATTCTATTTCGGTAATCAGAGAATCAAAATAACAGCTAACGATAGTTTTTCTGATGTGGAAGATCGGCCAAAGCCGCAACCACAGAGCATACTTAAGAAAATAACTTCTAAAATTTGAAAGACATAGAAAGGGCATAGTATCCTTACCTAAGCAAAAACGGAAAGGCCCAAAATCTCAAAAGCCTAGCGTCGGAGCAAGAGAAACTTAAGGAAAGAATAAGAGAAGTTGAAGGTGTGAGTTTAGAAGTGAAATGGAAGGAACAATTTATAGCAAAAGTCAAGGGTACTATTTGACACTATGCATTAATAAAATATTTAATTTACTATTCATGAAAACGACATTTCTAATAATGCAGTTACTGTGCACCGAAAATTCATTAGAAACTTTAAAGGAAAAACTATCCTTTCACCTTAAACCTTTAAGTTTCTTTTCAATTCAGTCCTTTCAATTTAGTCCCTGAGGGTATTTTTCCACATAAAACGTCATTTTCTCCTACAAACTTCTTTCTAATTTTCTTTTATGACCAAACCACATCTAGTATTTGACATTTTGATTGTATAAATGAACAGTACCATATACGTAAATAGTAACAGTAGTTTGAAAACACGCATTTATATTTTATTTTTCATGGGTATTACATTGGCCCATTTGATCCAACCATTCAAATTTTCACATTATTTTTTAAATAACTAATAAATTTGAATAGTTAATTTTCAAAACCCACATTATAATGAGTTAAACACCCTCTCGTCCTGCTTTGCTTTGAACCCTAAACATGAGATCCATCACTTGGCGCCTGATTCAATTTCTTGAAATTTCGGTCCTGTCAGAGTCAGAACTCAGATGTTGTGAATTTTATTTTACTTCCAAAACTGGGTTGTGTCTTTCCAAGTCAGAAGTAAAAATCAAGATCCTCCGCCACAATGAGATTTCCGTGACCAACCAGCCAATATCTATCTATCTTCATGTTGGCCAACGCCAGCAATTATACATGAACACACATATTTCAATCAAGCCTCTATATATAAACACACACACACACACACACACAATCCCCACTTCAAGTCCAGGGCCTCATCGTCTCCGTTGCTCTCTTCTTCTCAATTATTCCCATACTACAAAATGTCTCTCACAGCAGAAGCGCCTGGCTTCCTCCAGGTCTACTCCGACGGCTCCGTGAAACGCTTCGCTCCTGAAATCGCTCCTCCTTCTCCGCACTCCTCCTCTGCCTGCAAATCCAAGGACGTCATCATCCACCCTTCCAAGCCCATAACCGCGAGGCTCTTCCTCCCTAATTCCGCTTCCTCCTCTCACAAGCTTCCCGTCTTGCTCTACTTCCACGGCGGTGGCTTTTGCATCGGCTCCACCACATGGCTCGGCTACCACAAATTCCTCTCCGACTTCTCCGACGCCTCCCTCTCCATCGTCCTCTCCGTCGACTACCGTCTAGCTCCGGAGCACCTGCTTCCCACCGCTTACGAAGATTGCTACAGCTCGCTCGAATGGCTCCGCGATCAAGTTTCCGCCGCATCCGAGCCATGGCTCCAGCAGGCCGACCTCTCCAGGGTGTTTCTCTCCGGCGATAGCGCCGGAGGGAACATCGCTCACCACGTGGCGCTGAAGGCGGTTAGGAACAACACGAATCGCGTGACAATCAGAGGAATATTACCAATACACCCCTACTTTGGGAGCGAGAAGAGGACGGAGAAAGAGGAGGCAGAGGAAGCGGCAGGGGAAGTGAGATCCAATGATATGTTCTGGAGGCTGAGTATACCAGAAGGATCAAATCGTGACTTCTATGGATGCAATTTTGAGAAAGATGAAGTGAGTGAGAGTGAGTGGTCCAAGTTTCCTGCTGTTGAAGTGTATGTGGCTGGCATGGATTTCTTGAAGGAAAGGGGAGAGATGTATGCAGAGTTCATGGAGAAGAAAGGCGTGAAGGAGGTGAAGCTCGTGGAGGCTGAGGGAGAGAAGCATATTTATCATGTGTTCTATCCTGAATCTGAAGCAACTCGCTCGCTTCAAACCCAGATGAGCCACTTCATAAACACACATTAATTAGCACCAATTCTAAATATATGGTTAATTTCAATAATGTTCTATTATTATATAAAGTATTCTGATTTGATGAATTCGGAATGTTTTCTGGGCAACAGCATGATTTGGGATTCATCAAATTATATCACTGGAAGTCCAAAGCTGTTTTCCCTGAGCAAGTACTCCTGGAGAGGCTTGATTTCAATTCCCTTACTATTATTATCTCATGTCCGTTAGCTCAAATTAAATTAATTAGTAAAATGTTCAAGTGTCTGTTAAAAATTATACCTAATATAGATTTAAGAGAACATTTATTTACACTTTGCTTTGAATATCATTTCTTCATATTTAAGACTATTAAAAGAAGTGAATTTCTTCGTATGCTTGGAGTTCATACTTCAACGTAGATTGTTGAATATATCATATCTAATATTTTATTTTTTTATCTTTTTTTTAATTTCACTAATTATCCAATTTTAATCAACGATTATCAAATTGACCAACGTCTAATACAATTTTAAAAAATATAAAATAGAATAAAAACATGAATAGTTAGATACATATTCAACGGTTCATATTAAAATATGAGTCTTTTATACTTTTTAAACATACGAGGAAATTCGCTTTTGCTATTAAATGTATTTGTTTAGTTTACAAATCTAATATTGAGTTTCATATTACGTTATTTTGATATTAAAAGGAGCTCTTAGAAAAATCAGACATACACTATGTTTTTTGTTTTTGATACAGAAGCTTGCGCTATGTTAAATGTGATAAATTGGTTCAAGTATTTAGACCAATTTTTACTACTATTATGGACGATTTTTTTTATATAATATAACAAATGTAAATCATATTAGTATTTGTATAAAATGATTTTAAAATATAAAAAATAGAAACAATAATAACAAATTTTATAATATCATATAATATTAAAGATAATAATTAACAATAAAGTTTTAGTTACTAATTTATTTTGAAAATGATTGAATATAAATTTTTTTCTGTAAAATATTTATATGTATTTAAATTTTGAAAAAAATAAACAATCTTAATTGTTAGTATTCATATTCAGATCTAATATTTTAATAATTATATGTGTATTCAATTTTAGACATCTTAGTTGAAAAAAGAAAATGGCCCTTGGTTGAAAAGATTACAATTATTAAAATTTAGTTTATAAAAAATTGAATTTGTTTCAATTGGTCATTTTCGTTGTAAAATACATCAATGTTAGGAGTGATCGCTTTAACAAACGAATGGATTCATGATTTTTCAAGAATCAAATTGAATTAGAAAATTTATAATATATAAAGATTTCAATGAAATCACATGTAATCTTTGGTTATATTTAATTTAATTAGATCTAAACATAATTACTTTATTCTTATAGCCAAGTTCAATTAAAAAATCTAAACAAAACCTTCTAAGCGATTGCTTCAATTGAATGTAATTGAATCAACCGTTATATGTAATTTAAAATAAAATAAATGTGAGTAAATGATAATTCTCCATTGTATGAGAGTTAACTCAATTAGTAAGAGTATCTGCAATGGTGAACCTTATTTTGGTTCTTATTGTGGATCTCACAAAGTCACATAAGCTTAAATAACTCCCTACCATTTTAATCAATTCCCCACTATAGTAGTGAATCTCTTAAAAACTCACAAATGCGTCTCACAATCAACTATTCACTACTTTAGCATTTATTACTTTCTACTAATATTTATTGTGAATTGATTATTTTATTATTACTTTTGTATAAGAGCATCTACAGTGGTGGTTCTTAAATTTAAGAACCGGTTTTTATTTCAATTCACCACTATAGTTCACTATGTTAGTTACCATGCATAAGAACCGTTCTTATGCAAAAAATAATAATAAGATAATTAATTCATAATAAATGTTAGTGCAGAGTAATAAATGTTAAAGTAATAGATAATTGATTGTAACACTCATTTATGGATTCTTAAGAGGTTCACTACTGGAGTGAAAAGTTGCTTAAAGTGGTTGGGAGTTATTTAAGCTTGTGACTTTGTGAGACCAATAATAAGAACCAAAATAAGGTTTACCACTGTAGATGCTCTAAGAACCGATTCTGATATAAGAACCGTTTTTACGCGTGGCAGCCAACATGATGAACTACAGTGATAAACTGAAATAATAATCGATTCTTAATTTAAAAACCATTTAAAAACTACTACTGTTTTACTCTAAAGGGATTTAAAATTTAGCCTTGTAACACAAAGTTTTAACTAGTCCAGACTATATTATTTATCTACTCAATAATATTGAAGTAATTTGTTTATACTAAATTTTAATTGGCAAAAATTTTTTTAACTAGACAGGAAAAAGTAACAACTCACCATATTTTAACATTATTTATGGTAACCACAAAAAAAAATTTTAAAAAGTAAAATTTGTGAGCAAAAACTAACTTTACGACAAAAATATAAATATACGAGAATAAAACAAATCGTATTTATGCTTTTAATTTGAATGGTTAATTCCGTTAAAGCACTGATGATAGAATGTTAATGAATTGCTTTTTTTTTTTGGGTTCCATTATAAATAGGGATGGGCACAAGTTATGTTGCGTATAATTTTTTAATTTGAATTAATTAAATAAGTTTAAATTAGATTGAGTCGATTTCAATATTTTTTTAGGATTGAACTCAAACTAATCTAAAAAAAGCCTAATGAGTTGGTTAGTATTGGATTGGGTTAGATGGATTGATTACTCCCCCCCCCCCCTCTCTTTCATCCTCATCCTCTCTCCTCTTAACAACCAACCATAAAATAAGGGAAAAGGAAAAAATTTGCCAAGACAACATAGATAGACGATGAAGTTGGAAGATGAGACAGTGTGCGATGCAAGGATGAAACAAAGACAAAGAAGAAAGGCAGCGGCCAGCAAAGATGAGATTGGAGAGAAGTGCAATGCGAGGACGAAGACAAGATGAATTGACAATTAAGATGGTGAATGAAGGAGATTTGAGATTTACTTGTTATTCAGTGATTATGTGAAAACAAGACAAAGGTTGAAGGATGTGGTCCAGAACTCTATATGAAATTGGAGAAAATGAAGACGATTATAGTTTGTGATGATAGAGAATGATTGAAGGAGAAGGAGAACACTGATGAAGAGAAGCAAAGAGACGAGTGAGTGGAAAGCTACTTCGAGTGGAGAGGAAAGACGACAGTTGAGTGATTAAGAATGAAAACCTAGGCTAGAAATCAGAACTAGAAAAACTATTTGAACTTAGAACTATAATATATATATATTGACGGATTGAATTGGGTTTAGTTGGGAAATCCTCAAATTTTTGAGCCAACCCAACAAAAAACAACCCAAATGTACAATTTGAATTGAGTTGTATAGTTTAAATTGGATTGAGTGGGTTGGTGCTCATTCTTAAATAGTTGGATTGTTAAAATCATTGATTAAAAAAATTAGACCACTCCAGTCAGTTCAATCGGTCTAAGTTTTGGTTCGATTTGGTTATTAAACCGGTCCAAAATCAAAAAAATTGATAAAAATCAGCCGCTTAATTAGTTTCACCGGTTAAAAAAAAAGTCCCAAGTAATAGAGACAACAGTGACGATGGCAGCAGTGAGAGAATATGAGCTAAAAAAATATAAAGGATGACGACGATGAAGAAGGAAATCAAAAAGAAGAAGAAGAATAATAAGAAGAAGAAGGGGAAGGGGAAGAAAGAAAACGAGAAGCAGATTCACGATGACGACGTCCATGGCTCCATAGCAGCGAGAGAAGAATATGTGCTGAAAACTGATCATTCCTTCTTCTACGATTTCTAGCACCACTACCTGAAGAAGAGAGAAATATGTTTGATTAAAATGAAAGCTTGATTTTGTGCCGTAGTGAACCAACAAAACAAAAAATGAAAAGGGCCATCTCATTGCAAGAATAAGGACCTGTAGAAGCCTAGCTAATGCACTCATTATCTATGCATTGGAAATCCAAAGTATTATTTACTAAAAAAAATATATTTTAAAATATTATAAAAAAATAAAAGTATTATTTACTAAAAATATGTATCTTGACATGGAAATTCTGTTTTAAGGCTTTCCTAACAAATGTGACAAAAAGATAAGTAGATAAGCTTAAAAAGAGAAAGTAGGAAGCACATTTTTCTCATAATTTTTGAAATTATGTAAAATATTTTAATATTTTTAATTATATATTTTATTTTTTAAATACTACCGGTTCAATTACGATTCAACCACAATTCGATAATTGAACATTGAACTAGTGCCTCAACCAATTCAGTAATCAGTTTAATTTTTAAAACATTAGTTAAAATGTTATTTCATTCGTTGGATTTTAATAGAGCTGTCAACACGGGCTTAGCCTGCCAGAGTCGAGCTCGTTTAACCCACTAAAAGGGAGGGTTGGGTTTATAAATTTTTGACCCATTTAAATTCGGGCCTAGGCGGTCCGGCCCGCCAACTCGCGGGTTATGCGGGTTTAACCCGGATAACATTACCCGTTTAACCCACTTAATTTTTTTTTTAAATTAATATTTTTAATACAAATTACATATTTACTTATTTAGAATTTCAAATATTTTATAATCTATATTCTATACTATTATTACATTACTTATTGTCTTACTTTATATATTTACTATTTTTCTGTTATAACAATGAAAATGTGTTATCATTTTCTATAATATAGGAAGATTAGAACCTTAAAAACTTGTCAAATGTCAAAATAAATTGGTGCTTTAATACCATTTTCATTCCTATATTCCAAAGGTTATTTTGTAACATAATAGTTTAAGATAGGGAAATTGTAGGTGTTTTATATTTTTTATTTGATAATTGCTATTTTTCATAAAATGATATATAATTATACATTGATTATCAAAATTTCTAGTGATTGGTATTTTGGTTACAACAAATGAGCAAATGAATATTGAAATTTGAATAAAAAAAGTAAAAAAAAAATCTATCTAATTATACAAAAAAAAAATTTAGTGCGGGTTGGTGGGCTAGCCCGTTTAGCCCATCAGCCCGCACCTAGGTGGGCCGGGTTACCAATTTGTCAGCTTGTTTATAAATTGGCTGGCCCGGCCCAGCCCGTATAACATTGAGCCCGTCATGGGTCAGTACAAACCCGGCCCGCCAGCCTGTTTAAGGTGGTCTGCATTGATCTTTCGTGTTATTATATTCTGGGTTCTCTTTTGGACCTATATTAATGGATTTTTTTTGGACTTGGTTTTTTGGTAAAAAAAAAAGGGTTCTTTTGGGCTTTTTGCCCTTAAAAAAAAAAGGGTCAGGAAGAAGATTGCATTGCATCGTGTCTGCCTATAAAAGGCCCTCAATTCCGATCGTAACCCTATTCTCAGTCTCTCACTAAAGCTGCACGGTCGTCTACCTCTTGAAGAGGTTCAGCTCTGTGAAGTTTCTTTCTCCCCCAGTTGTTTTTCCGCTAACAAATTTCATTTGCAGACTCTTCGAACTTATCTCTAATTGCAGCCTTCCTACCAAATCTTTTCGCAGGTATTTTCTCTCTTCATCGAGTTTTAGGTTTAAACCCTAGCTTTATTTATGGTTTTGTTTTTGTAAATTCAGAGCCCTGGCCTGACTAACTGGGTCTACCGTGTTTGGATTTGCAGAATATGGGAGAAACAAAGGACGAAGGATACGAGGAAGAGCTTCTTGACTACGAGGAGGAAGAGGACAAAGCCCCTGATTCCGTGGGAACCAAAGTTAATGGTGAAGCTGCTAAGAAGTAGGTTTCCTGTTATCTTTGATAGCTGCGTTTGGAATTGTTTGATACTAACATTGATTAGATGGGAAAATTGATCGGTAAAGCCTAGTGGGTCGGGGTAGATCTTCTCCTAGAGTTGTACGGAAAGATATGAAATTTCGATCGGTTTTCGAATAATATAAATGATTTAGCCGAGGTGTTGGGTTAAGATATAAAACCTGCCATGTTTTCTAATTACGTTGTCCAATATTATATATGAACTGTACGAAAAGCCTTTTTCTCTATTTTGAAGTAGAAACACTTTTCTGGGTGGATATATGGGCAGATGTTTGCAAAAAGCAGTAGCTTGACTTCTAAAGTGAGCGGAGAGATTTTGAGTGCGGTGAAAGTAAATAGTTTGATTTGCTTATTTATCTTCTTTTAGTTTCCAGTATTATGCAAACGACTCTATGTTGCTTGTGATATTCGGCATTAGCTGCTTATTTATGTAACCTCTATTTCTTTTCTACCGGCAGGGGCTACGTTGGGATCCACAGTTCGGGGTTCAGAGACTTTCTTCTAAAGCCAGAGCTTCTTCGTGCCATTGTGGACTCAGGATTTGAGCATCCTTCTGAAGGCAAACCATCAAATTACTTAAAGCCAATACTTATATACATTCTTGATGTTTTTATTATTGATATTTGGGGACAATAGGGAGATTTATTTGTAATTTGAACTACTGTTTGGAAATATTTATTTTTAATTACTGTGGTTTGTTTTGATAATTTTTTTATTCGAAATTCATTTACAATTTCGAGTTAGGTAATTTTATGGAATTTCTGGATAATTTATTATCCTTATTTTTCCTCGTTTGCGTATGGTTTGATATTCATGCTCTTATGCATTTGTTTTATTTTCATTTTTCAGGTAAAATTTCTATCATAATCTTGTTTTGGAGAACTGATATGGTTTGGTAAAGCTATCAATTTAAAAGGACAGAGATTTATTTTACTTATCACCGGTTCCTTCGACCCTGTTTTCTTTGGTTCATCATCAGTACAACACGAGTGCATTCCTCAAGCAATCCTTGGAATGGATGTGCTTTGTCAAGCCAAGTCTGGAATGGGAAAGACTGCTGTCTTTGTTCTTTCAACTTTGCAGCAGATTGATCCCGTTGCCGGCCAAGTTGCTGCACTTGTTCTGTGTCATACAAGGGAATTAGCATATCAGGTATTTATGGGGGTTTAATTTGTCAAAACTTATTGAACTTATTATTGATTGTATTATTTTCTGAGTCAAGATATTGTACAATCTGTTTTGTGCAGATATGCCATGAGTTCGAAAGGTTCAGTACCTATTTGCCTGATCTCAAGGTTGCTGTCTTCTATGGTGGTGTCAACATTAAAGTCCACAAGGATCTGCTGAAAAATGAATGCCCTCATATTGTTGTTGGAACACCTGGAAGAATACTTGCATTGGCTCGGGATAAGGACCTTTCCTTAAAGAATGTCAGACATTTTATTTTGGATGAATGTGATAAGATGCTGGAATCACTGGGTATGTTTAAAATGCTGAGTCTTGAATCCTACTTTTGGCTTTTCTTTGATTTTAATATGGTTTTAATATTACCCATTGCCTTTGTGCAGACATGAGAAGAGACGTGCAAGAGATTTTCAAGATGACTCCTCACGATAAGCAAGTCATGATGTTTTCGGCAACTCTCAGCAAGGAAATTCGCCCAGTCTGCAAGAAGTTTATGCAAGATGTAATGTCCCATGGCCAGTACTACTTGAATTAGAAGTCTCTTTTTCATATTCTCCGCATTCTCTGAGAGCCATATTAGATAATTAGGATGCTGTGGTTCTGTCAATATTTGATTTTGATAGGGGTTCCAATCGTATAGTGCTTTATTCCAGCCAAGCCAACTATATGATGTCCGGCTGTTTGGGTGGTAACTGTGTGATTGGGTGGCAGCAGATGGGGCTAGGGGATCTGGATGGGAAATGTCTTAGTAGTGCTCCAACTGTGCCTTGCACTCTGTACTTTGTCCTTTCTCTTTTTTGTTCACATTAGAACTTTATTTGGAGGGCCTCTAATTTGCTGTGCTTGTCAAATGAGGGCCTTCACAACCTGGGTTGTTCTTTCTTTTCCTATTGAGAGGGGGATGGGGTTTTAGTGTATTCTGGGGATGCTGCTGCCAGTATTAGTGTGTCAAGAGTCAGTGGCGCTTGCTTGGCGTGATTTAAAAAAAGGGTATCTGCAAGGAGACAAAGAGATGGACCAGAACTGTGATTCAAGGGATCTGAATCCATCATTCATTTCGTTCTGGATTCCATTAGCTTGAGGAAGGCCCCTAATCTGATTTACTGTGACATTTGTTCCTTACAGCCAATGGAAATTTATGTCGATGACGAAGCCAAGTTGACCCTTCATGGACTTGTGCAGGTGGGCCTTTTGCAACTGAATTTTCATAATTTCCTGACTCTCTCTCTCTCTCTCTCTCTCTATAGAAAATACTTGTATCTGTGTATGGCTTACATGGACAATTGAAATGGCAGCACTACATCAAATTGAAAGAGGAAGAGAAGAACCGGAAGTTAAATGATCTTCTTGATGCACTAGACTTCAACCAAGTTGTTATCTTTGTGAAAAGTGTTAGTAGAGCAGCTGAGCTGGACAAACTACTTGTGGAGTGCAACTTTCCTTCTATATGCATCCACTCTGGCATGTCTCAGGAGGAAAGGTTTGTATTCTGATGAGTGATGATATCAGTGGATAATGATATACTTTGTTCATGTTGTATTGTTTAATTAATTATCCATGATTGTGTTGTGATTTTTTATACATATTGCCTGCTTGTTCCAAACCAATTATATATTTGATTATGGGAAGTATGTCATTATAATGTGGGTGTGAATGCATTTATGATATATGTTGTGCTTATATTCTTCTGCTGTATAATTTTAGAAAGAAATGTATAAATGTGAAGTGGTGAAGATTTGACTTCTGAAGGGGATAAAACAGATGTGCAATGTTACTTTATTAGAGTGCTGGAAAGGAATATTGTGTGCTTCAAATTAATTTTGATTATACAATAAATGCCATTTGCATTAAGATTGTAGAATTCTTCTTGTTCAGTTAGTTTGACAATTTCTATTGGTTTATTTATTTAGCTCATGAAGGATGCATTCGGTGGTGTAGCGAAGTTGTTTTCTTATTTCACCATCTGACGTGGGGTTATCAGTTCTTCACTATTTTTGACTTGCATGACATTTTAATGGCCAGACATAATATACAAATGTTTTAACTTATTATGAGTGCAACTTTACATTAAAATTTATTCATTTTCTGAATTGCCAGATATTAGTGGCATTTAGAATATAACTGGCAATTCAGAAAATGAATAAATTTTAATGTCAAGTTGCACTCATAATAAGTTAAAACATTTGTATACAAATGCTGAGAAGTAACTAAGCTTGAAGTTTCTGAATGGAATCACATTATGGGCAAACTTCATTTGTGATGTACTAATATATTGTGGGTGAAAAAGGATGAAAAAGGTCTTGCTTCGAGAATCATAATTGTGGGTGTGTAATGGGTGCTGCCTTTTGTATTTCCGGTCATCTATCGTTTGTCTTTTGTATTTCCTGTTTACATTATGGGCACATTATAGAATGAAAAAGGTCTTGCTTCGAGAATCATGATTGTGGGTGTGTAATGGGGGCTGCCTTTTGTATTTCCGGTTATCTATCATTTGTCTTGCTTTCTGATGATGGTCTTGCATTTTTGTTTGTCCTGTTTACATTATGGGCACATTATAGGATGGAAAAGGTCTTGCTTCAAGAATCATAATTGTGGGTGTGTAATGGGTGCTGCCTTTCGTATTTCCTGTCATCTATCATTTGTCTTGCTTTCTGATGATGGTCTTGCATTTTTAATTACTATCATTTTAGTGGGTCAATGCTTAATTGACCTGGTATATTGTTTACTTCACTATGACTAATTAATATTGGATTTTTATTTTAAAAAATGGATTTTTGCAGTTATGCACTGGTAACTTGTGTGACCATCTTGATTATGTCTTTGTAGGTTAAAGCGCTATAAAGGTTTTAAGGAGGGGCATACAAGGATTCTCGTCGCAACAGATTTGGTTGGTAGGGGAATAGACATTGAACGTGTTAACATTGTTATAAACTATGACATGCCTGATTCTGCTGACACCTACTTGCACAGGGTACAATTAAATAATCTTATCTGTTCGGGTTTAAGCTGGTGGTTATAGTAATCTTTCTATGTCAGAAGTTTTTTATTATCTTTTTGGGTGGAAATTTGCCCAGGTTGGCAGAGCTGGAAGATTTGGCACCAAAGGCCTTGCAATTACATTTGTTTCATGCGCTGCTGATGTTGATGTTCTCAACAATGTAAGGGTCTCCTTTGAATCATTGCATTGATACTGGGCTTATTGGCAGCTCTAAATTTGATTGGTCTATATTTCAGGTCCAGTCAAGGTTTGAAGTTGATATAAAGCAGCTTCCTGAGCAGATTGATACCTCAACCTACAGTATGTTCTTTCTCATGCATTGGATTTAGTTCACATAATGGTCATTTGGATATCCTGTATTATGTTCTTATTATGGTTTGCATAACTACGTTTACATTTATATGCTGGGCTTATCTGCTATAAAATTGCATTTTAGGTTTCCTATATTGTCTTGCCTGGTTTAGTGTTAAGATAGAAATTGGTTCTAAAAAAAAAAGTCAATAAATTTGTGGCACTTGGAAAATTTCTGAAGGGGATTTCTTAACTAGTTCTGAGCAGTGGAAGTAATGAATATGAAACTTGAATTGCACTTCCTAAAATTGCTCTAATTCTTGAGTTATCTATCTGACCGGAAATTAGATTTATGTGGATGGCTGATTGCTTCGAATGCATTGTTTTTTCCTTTTCAAGTACTAACTTTTTAATTGCATGTACTTTATGAATTAAGAAGTTATTAAAATCACAATGCTTATTTTGTTTTCCAATAATTGTAATGAAAGTGAATTTTAAATTAAATTTATTCTTTATGCTTTATATTAGATTTTGTTCCAGCTTATGGGCAGTCGGTTTAATGGTATTTTCCTACACTAACAAATTTCTTGCTTGGTTTCCTTGATATGATATGCAGTGCCATCATAGTGGTATGTTAGAGAAGAAGCATCTATCGTTTGGACGCTACGAGTGGCCTTTGCAGATCACTTGCATCTTCTGTATGTGACACAAGGCTTTTGAGCAGCGGATGATCCACCATGACGACGTCTGAGTCCTTGTAGTTTGATAGACAAATCACGGCCATTCGATTTGATTTCTTTAGAGGTTTATCTGCATAAGGACATCAAAGTATTATATTGCTTATAAATTTATGGGGTTTCATTTGCTGTATTCTGTATTATGGTATGTAGATTTGCTTTTTGGAGCTTCTCTTTTCCTACTAACTTGTTATGCTGGAAACAATTTAGTTTGGAAGTCGATATCTTGTGGCTTATTTAGATAATCCTGTCTTCAATTGATATCTTGGTGCGTGGATGTGCGCTGTATATGGGGCCCGGGTATATCTAGCAGTTCATACGAGTTTTGGAGGTAAGCTTGTCATTTTTCGACCAAGCGACTGCGGAAGCATAATATCAGGTCCTTTGTATTTGATTTGCATGCTTTTTGGTTATTTCATGATTTGAGACTTCTTGGTATTGTTGCACTAAATGAATGAAAAAGTAAAAAGCAATTTTTATTATATTTCAACAATATAAAGAAATAGTGAAACTTTATTTCATTTGTTTCTCTGCATGTGTTTTAGATGTTTGATATTATATTTTTATATTTTAGTTTTTTTATTTACCAATATTTTAAGTGAGACTCCCTGGTGAACAATGAACAGAATAGTTCAAGGCAATGTATTTAAGTATGGATAGAGTGGGAATATAGGGTCGTACCAAAATTGAAGCTATGAAATGAATTTTTCTCCGAACGCTCATGGATTTAGGAAAATGATGAATAGAGATTTGAACTGACGAGTCGTGGGTCAAATTAGCAGGTGCCTTGGGAAGTTATGTTGATGTATCCACGAGGGTGGATAAATTTCAGCATAAGTTGTAGAAGCCAGAAAGAGGAGGAAAGTAGGTGTGAGGAATGAATTTAGAAGTGAAGATATAGTTTGTAGGAGCGTGGTTATAGTTGAGTAGTTGGGTCTTGGATTGATTGTGATCCTGGCCTTCAGTCATTTGAAGAGTGACGATATGTGACATCGAATTCCAGCATTCAGGCTCTCCCTTGAGTACTTTCAGAGACTGATACTAAGCACAAAAACATGAGGAGCGTCGTACCGTGATGGACGCGAGAGTCACCATAGCTGAGTGATATTTTCAGGTGGATCAATCTGGCAGTAGCACGAAAACAAGTTTTTATGGATTGATCTGTTAAAACAGAAGTTGTAAATTCCGGGCTTGGTATTTTGGAGATTATACAGCTGCTAAAGTTTCCTGTTTAGCGAAATCTTTTCCAGCAAATATGTTTGATTCAAATCTTTTTCGGAGAGATTATTCTGTGGTTTGTGCTATCGGGGAAAGGGGGCAAAATTATGGTTGCTACCAAATTCTGTACCCTGGTTGGTTATGTCATTGTTAGACCGGCTGTGATAACCCCAATCTCCCACCCAAATATTCAAGACAGATTATTTTGGAAGTATGTCCTAATGCTGATGGCACTAAGGCAGGTTTACAATTTCCTGGTGGCTTCCAGGGACTACTCTGGAAGCTGCCTTTCCCCAGAAAATCATCTTCCACCGGAAAAACACACACAATATAACACCCTTCTGCTAAGGGAGGTTCTGTCGAAGCAAGGTTTAAACGAGTGTATTTGGTTTGTCGTTTTGACTTTTTAAATTTTAGTTTGGAATTCCAAATATAATTTTGGATACAAAATCAATTTTTTTCAGTTAGCGTTAGTCTCATTTGTCAAATTACATTTTCTTTTTCAAATCTCTTTTGTCTAAAGTAATTTTGATTTATTTTTTAATAAAATCAAGTTAATCCAAAATTAGTTGTCATCTATCATGTTTATAAATAGGACTAATTATATCTTTATTTGCTATACTCTTTATTATGTATGTTCTTGTTGTTCTTTTATTACTTTGATATTAGAGAATATGTTAATACAGCACTTTTTTTTTTGTCTTACGTAAAAATTATATTTTACCATAAATCACCGCGCTATCTTTTCATAGATAATTTACTTAGGTTTGAGGAGACTTAGGTTAACAAACGTACTTTTATTAATATATTGTACTATTATTTTGTTGATACCATTTATTACTAAATTTGACATAAAAGAATACCTTAAAATGACTTTTTTTTTTTTGGAGTTGAGCCAACCCATTTAACAAATATACTTTGATGCCTTAATGTGAGTTGAGTTCGGCCAACCCATTTGATATTGTTATTTGTCTAGTTACTTTATATGATGTACATTGTTTCTTCTAATGTGAACTTACCATTTGGCAATATTGTATTTGCGGCAAGATATTCCAAACTAATTATAATATTTTTTGGTTAAGTAAAACTACTATTTGTTCATCAGCTACACTTGTATTATATAATTTTTTATATCGTACTGTTACTTTATCGTATTTGACATTTGAGAATACGTTAAAACGACATTTTTTCTTGTCTTATGTAAACACATATGAATCATATTCTACCATGAATTATCACACTATATACACGATTCTTCAGTACATTTTTAAATACTAGACCACATATTGTTAGCATCCATTCTAGCTATGCTTTTTATTATGTGGGTATATAAATATAGAACTATTGCTTTGTCGTATTTGACATCTGATAATACTTTAGAACGACATTATTTTGCGTCTTATGTAAGCACTTTTGAATCATATTTTACGACGAATCATCATGCCTGTACACGGTTCCTCAAAAGATAGCTTACGTTCTTAAATACTAAATCACGCATTGGCAGTCATTTATTACATGTGCTTTTATTACATAGATATCGTATTATTACTTTGTCGTATTTGATATATGAGAATACGTTTAAATGACACTTTTTTTGTGTTTTATATAAATATATTTATGAACCATACTCTATTCTACCACGAATCATTGTGCCCTGAACACGTTCTTCAAAAAGATAATTTGTATTCTTAAATATAGACCATGCAAATTGGCATTCGTTTCTTACCTGCCCTATTATTATATTTGTATGGGAAAGATGCGCAAAATTCCTTTAAACTTCATGTATTTTTCTTCTCTCAACTTTTAAACATATCGAGATACTTCTTTTAACTTAAAAAAATATATAAAAAACCTCCTCTATTAATATTATTATTAAGTTGACTATTAATCAACTGTCACATCAGCATAATCATATTCATACTAACTCAGATAAAATATGGTCACATCTATGTTGAGGCGACAAGAGTATTTTTGGTATTTCAACCAAAAATGTGGTTTGTTTTTTAAATTAATCAAATTCCAAAAATTAAAACTAAAATCGCAGAAATTCTTTATAATTTTTGAAATTTTTGAAATTTTGTTAATTAAAAAAATCACCTTTTTAGTTGAAATATCAAAAAATGCCCTTGCCACCTCAATGCGGATGTGACTGTATTTTATTTGAGTTTGTATGATTATGTCGATATGACAGCTGACTAATAGTTAATTTAACATTAACATTAACAAATGAGAGTTTTTTGTATATTTTTAAAAATTGAAAGGAGTATTTTGATAAATTTAAAAGTTGAGGGAGGTAAAATGCACAAAATTATATACACCCTTAAATTCAAGAGCTGTTTTGTGCATTTTACCCTATTTGTATTATTACTTTGCCGTAATTAATATTTGAGAATATATTATAACAACACTTTTTTTTTTGTATCTTATGTAAGCAATTACTAATTATATTTCTCTATAAAACACTGCCCCTTTATATGAGGATGGACAAAGTTTTTTAAGAAATAACTTACTTTCTTATTTAAAAAAAAATTTAAATAAAATTACGGAAGTGACAGTGAATAAAGAGGCACCGTTGTCTCTCATTTAAACTTCAACAGATCATAATAAAATCGGGCATCTGGTCTCTTTATTTCTTTCCCTTGTAATTTTCCGGTTAAAACTTGGGAAAAAAAAGTCAATATAACATTAATATTAATTTAAATATAAGAATAACCGTCAATTAAGTTTGACTTAGGTTGGTACGAAACAAACTCGCATTTAGAATTGATTTGTAAAATGTCGTCTTTTCCGAAATTCACTGTCTCGCATCACTTCCACTTTCCTACATGTCTACATATAGTCGTTTGATATTCGAAAAAGAGTAAGAATAAAATAGAAGTAAAAAAATAAAAAAAATAATAGAAAAAAAAAAAAATTATTTATTATGCACTAATAAAAAAGAAAGAAAATAAAATTATTATATTTTTTAAAGATAATAAAAAATAAATATAAAGTAATTTATTATTTTACTTTTAACCAAAAATTTATTACTTAACTAAAAAAAAAATTAACAGGCCCATTATTAGTGTTTGTTGTCAAGAGCCAGTCGACCGGCTGCTGAGTTAGTGTTGACTGTTAGGAGTCAATCGATCGGCTGTCAGGCGCTGGCCAACCAACTATTAGGGGTCGGCTGACCAGCTGCCTGGCTCGCTCTCTCACAGCCGGAATCTCAGACTCTCCCTCTCAGTCCGCCTCTCAGTTCGTCGGCTTCTTTAAAAAGAACAACAATATAAAATGCTTGAATTCGACACAGGGACAAAATCAGCAAAATACCTATTTTTTATCTAGGAAACACACTTTCCATTGAGATAGCAATGGAAAAAAACTCCAGAAAAAACAGACCATTTTTTTCGATAATAGAAAGCTCCATTTTCTACAATCTGGCTACCAAACAAAGGAAAAAAAGAACAATACATAAAAGTTTCATTCCATTCCAGTACTTTTACGGATACTAAACGTCTCTTTAGTTTTGAATTTTGAGAAAACTGATTCTTGATTTCTGAAATTAATGACTTTGTCTTCTTCATAAACAATATTGAATACCCACAGAAATCCTTATGAACCATTTAGAATAATTATGCTAGTAAAATTATGATTAATGCAATCTTTTAAATAATATGCAAACGTCTAACTCTGGCAATTTAATAAAAAACACGTAGTGTGTAACTTACTAATTTAGTTTTGAAAAATTTGTGATTGTCTCAGTTAGATTTTTAAAATAAATAAATATGTCATTTTGTGTTCATCTAAATTTTGTTGAAAATAAGTTTTGATAACGATAAATTTAAAATTTAACACTAATAGAATTGATATTTTAATAGTAAAAATCATTCAATTAAGACAAAGTTTGATCTTTTAAAAATTAAATTAAGACAGATATAATTTTTTAAAAATTAGACTAATAATTTATTTTTAAAGCTAGCATAAATTTTGTTTTTATTTAGACTCGGGGAGTCTACTTAATACTTCTTTGATAGAACCACTAGGATCTAGAAATTTAGTGAATTCCTACAACATATGTGTAAATATACTATATATTTATGTAGGATTTTGTGTTAATGGCGCAATTAAAACCAAATGTGCATGAAAGAAGAAAAGTGCAGAAGTTGATAAATATTTGAAAGCGCGGAGAGAATCAGATGTAGTTAATCCCTTAAAAGGGATGCATTCAATGAGGGTAAAAAAGGAAAACCAAATTTAAAAAAAAAAGGTCTAAAGACTATTAATAAAGTTAATGCGAAGACTCTCATTTAAGCCCGCCATGCATCAAAATAAAACCCGCGGAAGTTGCATTAATGGCATTAACAGCATTAATTAATTAAACAATAAGGCAAGTGATGCCTGTATCACACCCCACCTTTAATTCCTTTAATTCCCAGTTTGTACTCCATTTTAACACTCGAAATATACACACACATATATAGATATAGAAAATGAATTGACTCATATACAGTACTGTGGGATTATCAGTATCAGTATCAGTATAAACATGGCGCTTTGTGGAAGCACAGAAATATTGTTCCCTCCTCTCACAGAGAGAGAGATCCATATGTTTCATAAAGCAGACCGTGAGGTGTTTTGCTGCTTGCTGCTCAAGCTGGGCCTGGACCCGGCCCAGTGTCTCATCGTCATGGCGCTCTGGCTCTGGCTCGAGAACGTGGGCTACCCCAACGTGATTCCCCAGCTGGTGGGCCTGTCGACCCAAATGCTCAACGCCATAGTCAACGAGGCTCGGGCCTGCCTGAAGTGCTTGGAGGAAGACACCTCGCACATCCCCAAAGGCGGTGGGCTTCCTCTCACCGCCACGCTCATCGATAAAGAAATCTCCCTCCACCTCTTCCATATCCGCCGCTTCAGCGCAATTGCCGGAATCAAAAGCCTCCTTAACAACGTCTGCGTCCGAATCTTCGCTGATATATTATACAATGTCCTCACGGGCCCGGGTGGGCCAAAGCCGGGCCAGGGCCCGGGCTTGGCCGTTCCTGGCTTTCCGCACCCGTTGTTTGGCAACGTGACGGTGCCGCTGCCGAATTGTCAGGAGAGGGAGTCCTGTTCGTGCGGCGGCAGCGGGGTGTCGTGGAGGGGGAGGCCGAGCGACGACGCGACGGACGAGGACAAGACGATGTTTCTGACGTTCTCGCGGGGGTTTCCGGTGACGGAGGAGGAGGTGGTGCACCTGTTTACGACCACGTTTGGGGAGGCGAGCGTGAAGACGATATACATGGGGGACGGGGGGGAGACGGGGAACGAGCAGCCTCTGTTCGCGACGATGGTGGTGGACACGGTGGCGAAGGTGGACGACATCCTGAAAGGGAAACGCATCGCCAAGTTCAAGATCAACGGGAAGCACATTTGGGCTCGCAAGTATGAGAACCGTACGGCTGCAAATGCCATATAATCCTCGTCACACATCCCACATCACAATAATAATAAACTCTATAACAAGATCCTACTATATCAACGTAAACGCAGACGTTAAACGTCACTACTTTACACACACACACACACACATATATATATATATGTATATCTACATCCTTGTGTTGTGCTGGTGCAGTGACAGGCAATATAATATATGTGGGTTTAATGAGGGAGGTTTCACTCAAGTCTCAAAGCATTGTGGTGCCTTGATTTTTACTCTCTTGTTATCCTATGTATACGCGTTTGTCATTGCACTTTTACAACAATGGAATAGTAAGTTTATGCAAATCTTGTGTCCACCATCATCTATCTCTATTCTCTACACTGGATTGTCTTCTTCAGTGAAAAAAATATAGTGCTTCTGCATGTATATTGAAAATAGTGATTATATATATATATAAATATATATTATATTAGGATTAGGATTATGATTAATACTAACTATCTTGTGAGGAAATTAAGATTTTAGCTGTATAAAACCAGCAACTATATGTTGTGATGCAGTAAATATACACGTATTTTAAATTAAAATTTAAAAGTTAATTATACGAACAACTGAACATATAATAATTATTATTAATATGTGTATTATCAAAGGTCCAAATTCCAAAACCAGTTGCAACGAACCTGCCTCAGAGTTCTGTGGAGTACTGGAGTTCCACCTTTATATATGCGCATACACCACCAAGTACTTTACTTGTCACATCCCAAAAATTGAGTATGTGAAAATATACTATTCATTTGATGTAATTCTCAAACATACGTTATATACATATATTCTGTAAGGTTTTACATTCAACCTTAATCATTCATTCCACACTACAGAATTATATTCATCTGATAAGCAAATATAGACATACATAGTCTGATATTTCTATCTCATCGCAAGCCTAGGAGACCTATAGAAAATACAGAGCTTTTCTAATATCCACATTAATAAGTACTGGTGTCCCACCAGACAGAAATAGAGAATAATCCCAAGGGGCTTCTAATCTTCAAACAGATTCTCTTCTTCTCTGTTTTCTGTATCTGAAAAAAAAAATCATAGGGAGTGTGAGTTTATTTAAAAACTCAGTAAGTAAATAACTGTACTATATAAAATATCAAAAGTACAAATACCACATTTACTCATATAATTAATTATCTTATACATCGAGTAGTATGGGACTCTAACCCTTTCAAACTCATGAATAAGATTTCATAGATATACACCGAGTAGTATGGGACTTTAACCCTTTCAACTCGTGTATAAATTTCATAGATATGCACTGAGTAGTATGGGACTTTAACCCTTTCACACTCGTGTATAAGATTTCTTAGATATACACCGAGTAGTATGGGACTTTAACCCTTTCACACTCGTGTATTAGATTTCTTAGATATACACCGAGTAGTATGGGACTTTAACCCTTTCACACTCGTGTATTAGATCCCGTAGATCTTTACTCATTAATAAAATAGTGAGAATTCATCACATAGTACAATTGTCATGAAATAAATAGTTTCTTCATACTCTTATTTCTACTGATCATCATATACTCCCATATGAAAAATTAATTGCTTATTATCCAAATAATATTGTAAATGGGACTTATATTGTACTTTGACTAGTAATATCAAAGTAGCTGAGCAAGGTTATTCACTCACCTTGATGTTTGTCCAACTTTACCTTGTTCCACACTAGAATTTGTGTAGGAAAATTTCCTAGTAAAATATATTACAAGGAATCATAAGAAAGGAAACAAAATCACGAAAATACGTAAAATTTTCTGACTGCTACAGTAACGGGTTGCTACAGTACGGTTTGCTACAGTAACTGTTTGCTACAGTGTCGGTTCGCTACAGTAACGGTTCACTACAGTACCGGTTCGCTACAGTAACGTTGACTGCTACAGTACCGTTGACTGCCGACACTACAGTACTGCTACAGTAACCCGAAGAAAATTTTCCAGATTTTGTTTCGAAATCCCTGGTTGCTACAGTAACTCGGTTTTGCAGAAAAATCTTTCAAAAATTCATCCTTTCCTTTCTTGTTTCAAAACCAGAATTTCAACTCTTTTAACCGATTATAACTCAAATATAACTTCTAAAACAACTGAGATTCATGAATTATCATCAAAATCTTCAAGAACAAAACCTCCTCTGATCTTCTACATAAACTGAAATTTAAGGAAAATAATCGGATTAAAGCTTACCTTTGATCCTTACAAAGCTTTTGAACCGAACAAATAATCGAACTTCTGAAGATCAAGGAAAGGATTTGAGAAGAAAATGAAGAACTGAGAAAGAATCTTTTCTGCTTCCTTCGGCTGAGTGAAAAATATGAGGTTACTATTGAAACTTTATATTAAATATTTCTAATGGGTTATTCAATAACCCATGGGTATCCATAACCCAACATCCAAACCCATCCAGTCAATTTACAATAAATGGATTAATTGACCATTCTGCAACCACTTTTCCATGAATTTCACCATTCTTAGAATATATCCCTCATTGTGCAAACATTTAGTCCAGTCATTTAACTCAATTTTCATAAATAATATTCAAAGAGAACAATTAAATATGAAAATTAAAAATGACCAAAATAAATAACTAAAGTAACGTTGTAGAATTCTAAAATACTCTTAAGCGAATTATATTCTGAAATTAACGGGTATTACTGATATAAGCATGTGAAGTATTTGCAAGAGACATCGACCTTCGTTGGCACTACCAAGTATTTATCGCTGTAGGTCCAGTCACATTAATGGTTTAAGAGTGTTACAATTAATTCAGAGTATAAATTTAAGCGTGAAGGGGATTAAGAAATCAGAAGCCAAGGTGATGTTTTTATTTACGTCAGCAAATATAAACGAGAGAGGTGATCAGTGTGTTGCTTTTCTGTGTACATTAATTCTAAGGCCATATCTCCATACAGCTCGTGGGGCAGCAGAAGAGTAGAAATTCAAATGATGGAGATCTAAAGTATATGGAGAGTACAAAACTTACATGAAGTTACTTGTATCTTTACCATCAAATTCTTCAGTAGAAACATGATATGTGTAAAAAAAATTTAAAAAAATAATCATGTAACGATAAGTTGTAAAAAATATAAAATTATTTTTTAAAGATTATACATTTATCTTATTCTAATTGAAAAATTTGATAATAAATATATAAGAAAATGTAGTCAAGTTTTTTACTAATGGAAATATAATTAATTGGTCCAAACTCCAAAATAACCATCCTGTCACAGACGTAGAGGAGGAGCCGTTTCAAGCGAAGGAGGGGGGTCAAAGTTATCTTTTTCTTTGTTTGCTGCGGATACAATTAAAGTGGTCTTCACATTGATTGAAAGGTGGAGTTTTCTCGCTGTTTTCATGGTTGTCTCTATTATAATTCAGAGGAAGAGCTGATCCCGCATCTGAGTTCACTACTAGTCAACCCTGCAGTCACATGAAGTCAAACCTTCGAAACCCAAACCGAAGTATTGGATCTTTTATTTTCTATGTAGTAGTTTTCTTAAGTGCTTTCCATGGTGTTATCTTTTCCGTTCACAAAGTGGGGGGGAAAAAAGAAGGGAATTTTTCAGTTCTGGACAGTGACCCAAATTCATCAAAACATTGGAAGAACTGTTTCAGACTTTTAGATAACAAATAGGTCGGAGTTTGTACCCTCATAACACTTTCCTGATAAAATTTATCCCAACCTTCTGTACTGTTAAAAAAAAAAAAAAGTAAAAAAAGATAGCGTGCGTTTGCCGGGAGTCGAACCCGGGTCTATTGCTTGGAAGGCAATTATCCTAACCGTTGGACTACAAACGCTTGATGCTTGGGATTGTCTCCAAAATAATCTAATTCCCTGAGCCCAAATAGAAACAAAAGATTGATGACCCAGAACAAAATGGTAAGGATTGAAATATTTGGGAGGCTCAGCTAATAGAGTTTTAACAATGGTGAGGAATGGACGTAAAACTTGGCACAATAAACTAATTGAGATTAAATCTAGCAAAATGGATTAGTTTTCACAATATAATAAATTAAGATTTAAATTCTTATCAAAAGATGTATCCACAATTAGTGTTTGATAATACATCGAATAATATTACTTTCAATAAAAAAAAATATGAGAATAAAAAAGGGACAATATAAGTGTACACTCTATCTTTCAATTCCCTATATATAATGGCATCATTGAACTTGTTGGAAGAAGGCAATGCAAAATTTAAAGTTGTTCAAAATCAAACACAATTGATCAATAACCAAAAAAGTAGATTTAAATTAATTTTTAAAATATAAATTTTAATTAGTTCATTTCGATTGTTAGTTTGATTCGATTAAAATTGAACTGAATCGAATCAACTTTATATATATAAAAAAGTTATATAATATTATATTTATATATACAAAATAAAAAATAATATATATTATTTTAAATTCTCTATCAGTATAGATTATTCTACTTTGACATTTTTTTTCTTTGTTCCTGTCTTTTGAGGAGCCCAATGTTTATATATATATATATATATATATATATATATAAACATATATACAAGTATACATAGACTTTTGTCCAATAGTAAAGTCCAATGTTGCAAATTTATGTTATGGGTTTAGGTAAAGATTAAAGAGTCATTGTCTTTTTAATTTTGAGAAATTATTTAATTAATTTGACATCTTTTTTTAGTTTTTATCTCAAATTTTGGTGACAAAAAAATTAAAAATCATTATAAATAAAATCGTTGACAACTAAATCATCTAAAAATAAAATCAAATAAATCTACAATTTTATAAAATTAATAAGCTTAGTTCAATTTAATTAATGTTAAAAATTAAATCAAATTGAAGCAAACTTATAAATGTCTATGACAAAATCCGATTGTAATTCCCCAGTCGTAGTATACAAGTTTCTGTTGTCTGTTCTCGGGGGCTGGTCCTCTCTCCGCGTACAGGCTTTTCCAAAATCCAAAGGCCGACAATATATGTTTTTTGAACTGTAAAAACTGAAAATCATCATTCTACTTTTATTATTAGAATATTAAGGAGCTGGGATGAGTTTTTTTTTTGGCAAAGGGGGAGGGCCTAGGCCCATAAAAAGAATGTGCTTCCTTGATTTTTTTCTATCATCTTTTTGGTCTGGTTTTCTTTGGTCGAAAAATTTGCTTCTTTTTGCCTTGTGGATGTTCTATGTATTGGATGTTTACAACTTGAGTTTATTTCAACCTTTTTCCATTTGACCCAATCCATCATGATCCCATATGATTTTTTTTTTCTAATTTGTCCTTTTATGTTAACTTTTTAAAAAATTATATTTGATATTTTTTTATTTTAAAACTACACTCAACATTCTTAATATTATATATATATATATATATATATTTTTTAAATATGTATTTTAATTCATTTTATGTTAGTGAGCTTAATTTTTGTAAGAAAAAATGTACTTTACTCTATGAACTTTTATCAATGTGCATAAAACTCTCATGAATTTTAAAATTGAACAAATAACCACTATGAATTTTTCAATTTGTCCTCTTTTCCTCTTTCGTTACAAAAATTATTAGTCAAACTAACGGTAAACGTTACGTTAGCTGCTGACATAGCAAAAAAACAATGTCATGTCAGCCAAACCCAAACCCGTAATCCATATCCAAATCCTGATCAATTCCACAACCTAATTTCCTTTGCTGCCGTTAAAGCTCACCATTTTTTAAGACTGCATTGTCCTTCGCTGTAAACCCACAATCACCACTTAGAACCTTCTCGCCTCACCATCACTCACTCTCATTGTATCTGTTATTTAGCTCTCTTATGTTCATCATTTTCTTACCCATCATCTCCCTCCGCTTCCTCTTCTTTGCACGCCCTTCCATCCTCTCCTTCACCTCTCACCAGCTTAAGACTATGCCAACATAAACATAAAATAAAGGTTGGGATTCAAAGAGGATAACATGTAAATCCAATGATGAACAAATCTCATATATAGTCAAAGAAATTAAGATAACCAAGCATAACTCAAAAATAGAGCAAGAACAGAGAAATTGTATTTTGTCCAAAGAATAACAAGTTGTAAGTCATTTTTTTAAGGTACTGAATAGTGTAGAATTAAAATTCAAGAATTAAATAATTGGAATGCATATCTTTTAACAGGGAATAAAGAGATATTATCTCTTCGTACCACTTGAGCTAGCCCCCTTTCATTTATATATCATTTTATAGACATAAAACGACAAGCAAAGATGAATGTTAGGGACATCCATTGTGATAACAGAAATCTTAAAAGTATCATAAGTAATAAGGTAAGTCATCAAATGTGACTTTGTTGTCCTTGCAATCAACGATCTGGCGTATGAGCTAGTGCTTAATCATCTCCGCAATGGCCTTTCTAGAGTCACAATTCCCTCCCACCCATTTATGTACGGCCTGCCTGGAGCTCAACCCTAGTCCCACACCTAACCCTAGTCCCACACCTAACCCTACCCCCACACTCAATGTCAAGAACAAAATGTTCTTCTGTTCCATCACGCTTTTGTATTTTGAATCAAAACAAGCAGGCAAACCCTCTCCAAGCAAGTGATTCTGACAAAGGGGGGTATTGGGAATAACTGAAGTCTTGAAGATGAAAGTAGATGTATTAGTGATTGCAATGAGGAGTTTGGAAGAATAAGAATAAGGGAAGATGAGGGCGCTGATGGGTAAGAGAATGATAAACAGAAGAGAGCTTAAAAACAAAGACAACAATAGTGAGCGATGGCGAGGCACAGAGGTTATAGGTGGTGGTTGTGGGTTTATGGCAGAGGACGATGCAGTCTTAAAAAATGGTGAGATTCAACTACAACGAAGGGAATTGGGTTGTGGGCTGGATTTGGGTTTTGATGTGGATATTGGGTTTGAATTTGGCTGACATGGTATTATTTTTGTTATATCAACAATTGACTGGCAAGTACTAGCAGATGTAGCGTTGATCGTGAGTTTGACTAATAATTTTTTTAACGAAAGGGGTAAAGCACACAAATTAAAAAATTTGTATGGGTTATTTGTTTAATTTCAAAATTTATAAGGGTGTTTTGCACATTAATAAAAATTTATGGTGATAAAATGTATTTTTCCCATTTTTGTATCATATACATTCATTTAAAAATTTAAAACTAAAAAACAATTTATTATATTTATCATCATATAATTATAATATCGTGTTAGAATATAATTTAATCATTTTGATTATCTTAATAAAAATATTTTTCATTATATTATTAATAATAAAATTACTTTCATGTGTTGTAAAAAAATTATTTGTACCAATAAAAAATAAATTGAACAAAAGAATTTTTGAAATAAACATAAAATATTGGGAAAATGGAACATGATTTACTCTTATTTATACAGCACTTCAAATATCAATAGACATATACACAACTATAGCTTGTAACATCCAGCGAATTTAGAAAAGCAAGCTAGGTGAGTGAAAAGCAAGCTAGGTTGAGTTAAAAAATTTTAAAAAATTGAATAAACAAAAAGAAAGCAAGTTAAGTTGGTTTGAGTTAAGTTATATTTACTCACTCAACTCAAACTAAATTAATTCGTTGTTAAATGAATTGATTTGGTTCATGTTGACAGATTGAGTTTTGTATTTTTAGAATAGTATACTTGATTTAAAAAATTATAATTAAAAATGAAAATAATAATAATAAAATTAGGCCTTACATAGTTACATATTTTTTAAAAAAAAATTTCATCTATAATTTGACATCGAGCTAATTTTTTTTTTTAATGTTTATTAGAATTGAGATGAAAAGTTGAATTACAAACTTTTAAATGAATAAATTAGTGGTTTAATAAATAATAAGATAACAGGTGTTATATATGATATTATACATTATTATTAAAAGAAAAAAATATTGTAAATAAAACTAATTAAATAATATGCTAATTAAATCATAAATACTTTACACACAATATAAGTGCATAATATAAAAGTATATAATAAAAAAAGGGTGATTTTGTGGGTTGGTTCAGATTTGTTCAATCAAAAATTTATGAACTTGTTACCTAAATGAATTATCAACTAATTAAAAAAATAAAATTAAACTAACCTAATACTCCAACTTAATTTTATAGATTAATTTGAGTTGAGCGAGTTGGCTCGACCAAATGTCCGCCTCACACCTGTAGTGGTAAGTATGTTCATAATGTTGGAAGTTAATAAAGTGTGTTTAGTTTGATATTTGACTGTGTTAAAAATTAGTTTAAATTCTCAACTAAAGTAATTTTTGGTATAAAAACAATTATTTGATTTGAGATTTATTTTACTTTTCAAATGATATTTTAGTTCTCGAACTATTGTTTACCAAAAATAAATTTATAACTTATTTTTGATTAAAATTAAGTTTGATTCAAAATTAAATTTGTTTAATATGGTACTAAAATCAGACGTGGGGTTCATTGGGGTAAAAAAAAGTGTTTTGGCAGAAGCCGACCCCAAAAAGGTGACTCATCACCTACTTTACTTACCATAAAGGGAACATTATCAGGGCAAACAAGTACATGCACCGATTGCTCCGATCAATCGGAAGATAGAGTAGCATTTTTTTTTCAAATTAATTTTTGTTGACTAATAAGTAATAATAGGTGATTTAACTGATTTCATCATTTTAGCAGCCCCCCACCACACCAAAGAAAAAAAAAAAGGGTTCCGTAGCAAAATTTTATGTCCAAGTTGCATTAAAGGTGACTAGTGAATGAATTGGGTCAGATTTAGATTTGTTAAAAAAATGAGTGGGTCAATTATATGTCAAGTAATTTTTTTATGACACATTTAAAATTTTTTTATGGGTTATAGAATGATTTATTTTTAAGAGCTTAATTTAAAATAATTTAAGTTATATGATATTGATATTTTTATTTTAAAAATCACTCTTATCTTTCTTACTATTTGTTATATATTGTAAAAATATATCTTTTTTTATTAATTTCGTTAATAAACTTAGGTTTTTGTATGAGATGTGTTCATTTTAAACTAATAGTATTTAATTTTTTATTACCATATAAAAATAAAATTATTATATTGTGCTAAAATATAATATTAACTTAACTATTTTTATTACATTAATAAAAATAGTTTTTATTATTATCTTATTAATAGTAAAATTACAATCATGTATTGTAAAAAATTATTCGTACTAATAAAAATTAAATTGAATGAAGATTTTTTGCAATAAATTGGTAAGATAGATATGTACACAAGTATAGTTTGTAACAAAGAGCAAATTCAGAAAGCATACTAGGTGAGCGATGAGTTTGTTCATAATGTTGGAAAATATTGAAGGTGGGCTAAGGGTGGACGGGGGTAGCAAGAAGTTTGAATTCTCTATAATTAGTGGCGCTAATTGTAGAGAGTAAGGAGGTGTTTGGTTTAGCGGTGGGAGGATCCAAACACACTTCTCTCCCATCCAATACACAATAGCATGAAATTGAAGACATTAGGTTCAACATCAAAAGGGCTTGGTAAAATCGATTCTACTAACAAAACTCAAGTTTTAGCCAACGTAACTTGTTCAACATTTTGTTTAGAGCATAATTGATTGTTGGTCCCTGATGTTCTTTGCTACCCTTACTCATGGTTTTAAAATATCACTAGCGAAGAGAGAGACAAAGACTAACTTGCCTACGTAAGCTTAAAAGGTTGAAGAAGTTGTCGTCATTACTTGCCATTCATTTTTCTCTATTTTGAAACTCATCTCTAAAAGCCATCTCAGATACAAAGCAACCCATTTTCGAAACCCACAAGTCCTCAGTCCCAAACTTCCTCTTTTTCCTCCATTGTCGTTCATCTTTGAGTTTGCCTCTATTCTCACCGCTTTGCTCTGAGACTTGAGTGCATGACTGGTTGCAAAAGATATGAGGGATGGGGAAATAAAGGGGGCCTAATTATGAACTTGTGTGGATTTTTTTAATATTATTATTAGGATGGGAAAATAAAAATTAATTAAAATAAAATTAAAACACAAGCACAATTATTATTATTATAAGTCTTTTATTAGTGTAAATGTTTACTTACTTTATATATTATAAATAGATAACTTAATTTATTTATATTATTTAATTATTCTTATACTTATTAATCCACTTAAGAATCTCAAAATTTTCAATTCCCTATAATTTTTCAATTATTATTGTCACGACTTGCTATCTATGCACGTGATCGTACAGTGATGAATCCACCACCACTGTAAGCTTTACTAAAATTCTATACGTGAGTCATATTACTAGTGATTTACTTATTTTATTTTAATTACTTTATTTCTATATTTAAAATATGACTAGCCCTTATCTATTTCTCATGTCATTAATACAAAAAAAAACATATTTGGTTTCCTCGTTGCTTTATCTTATATAACAACACATAAAATAGGGCGAAACATACCTGGTGTCTTTGTCGTACCATTACTTAGCAAGTAATGGCTTTCATGCATAGTAGTAATTTCACAACATTTTAATTTCCAAAATAAATATTCTATTCATATTAAATTGAAATGAGAAGTTTTAATCTGAACAAAGTCCTCGGTCTCACATGTTCATCCTTTCCCCTAACATTTTCTGTTAGCAATTAACCTAATATCTTAGAAATAACAAATTAAATATATTAATTAATTACCCTACTATCCTAAAAATAACAAATTAAATAAATTAAATTAGAGTTATAGGACTTACCTTTAAATGAGACCCATATGTGTGGTGGCTAGGAGAGAGAGAGAGAGAGAGAGAGAGAGAGAGAGAGAGAGAGAGAGAGAGAGAGAGAGAGAGAGAGAGAGAGAGAGAGAGAGAGAGAGAGAGAGAGAGAGAGAGAGAAAAGACTAGAAAGAGAAGAGAGAAGAAAGTGTGTGGAGAGAGTGAAGGCCTTGGAGTCTTTTTATATAGAGACCGGAGTCACTGCTTTTCTGTAAGGGAAAAGCAGGGCTTTTGTACTTGTAGCAGTGGTAAAAACCGTTGCTATAAATATTAATTAAGACATGTTTTTTACAAAACTTATAGCAACGGTTTAAAAACCGTTGTTGAAGTTTCCTTACAAGTGTTAGCCACGGTGAAAATCTCCCTGCTTTTCCCGTACAGAAAAGCAGGGACTCCAGTCTCTTTAATATCTGACTAGGCATAGATAAGAGAGATAATTTAAATTTAAATTAGATTATTCAGATTTTTGTTTATTATAAATTTATTTATTTATTTAATACTTTATCTTGATTCTCTTATTTTATTTTTATATTGTTTCTAGAAGATTTAATTATATTAGGCATATTTATTTATTATTATTATTACTTCTTTTGTCTAATGTTTTAGTATGATTTTTGACTAATAGATATGCTAGATATTATTTAAGTAGTATTTTATTATTTAATCATAATCTCATTATATTATTTTTTCTTTAATTTAATTTGAATTGAAAGCTTTTTAATTAGATTATTTGTTATATAAGTGTTGGTCTTTACTTAAACTACTCTAAGAATTGATTAGGATTTCCAAATCTTATTTATAAAATTGTGTTAGTTTAAGAAGATTTTAATTAACCTTTTAGTTTATTTGATTATGAATAATCCTTTGCATAATCTTATATGGACCATGATTGTTTTTATTATATTTTATCACTATGCCGCAATATATCATTTTATATATGTATTATATATATATATATATATATTTTGTATTTCGAATTACTGTAGCTACTATATATATTGTTTATTTCGAATTACTGTAGCTACTAGGATCTTGTTTGATTTACATTTTCTTTTATTACTATCTTCTGAATGTTTTTATTCTTGTTTATCTTCATCTTTTCTTTTACTATTTTTTTTTTCAAAAAATGCAACTTAAATATCAAGTCATAGATTAGTGTAAGTAAAATCTAAGATTTAATCCAAATATTGGAAAATATTTTTCAGATTTAATTATCTAAGATTATTTATTAATTATCTTTTCAGAATGTATAGTCTTATTAATTTATTTGTTTAAAATCGAAATATATTTAATATTCAGATCCTAGATTAGTCTAAATAAAATATAAGATTTATTTAGATTTTTTCTTTCAGAATTATCTATTGGGGTTTCTTTCTTTCTTGTTTTTTGATAACAATCTATTGGGGTTTCTTATCTTTAAATCAAATCTTATTTTTATATTATATTAGTTAAGATAATTACTATTTACTATTGTTTTAATTATTGGATTATCCTTTAGTTACTTTCTATTACTAATCCCATTATCCTTTCAATTATTACTAACCAATTTACACGCCTCCCTTATCTTTTTCGTTATTTTTAATTTGCTAATTATCCTTTTATTAAAATTCATTTTTCTTGTAATTAATTATTTCTTAATTATATTAATATATTCTAACAACAAAATTTTGAGATTTAGAAGTCATTTTTCATTTCTTATTTCACACCAAAGTCCCTAGACTATTCCCTTCCTATACCTACCCTTTGTTGACATTTCACTACACTCCTCCAAATTTTAATTTTTCACTTTAGTTTGGTCCCTATACAGCTTGGCACCTCACATTGCATACCATGACATCCTCAGCCACAACATTATGCCACACACACATCATGCACATTTCAAATACAAAATTTTCAAAATCAACATGTGCGAAGCCAAATTTAACAGCTTATAAGAAAATCATAATAGTGGGTATTACAATTATTATATTATTTGATATGAGAGAAATTAAATAAGGGTAAATGAATTAAAGTAATATAAAATTTATACCCTTTTTGGTAATTATATATTTAAAAATACTTTTTCTCATCAATATTCAAACGAAATATATTTTTTAAAATTATTTTTCTGATAATAGTTACTAATAATAAATCACATTCATATAAACATTGATTTATCCAAAATCAATTATACTCAAAACCTTGATTTACTCAACTATTTTCTAAACACCCTCTAATTCTACGTCATCATCTAACGATCATAGTTAAAAGAAATAACAAAAGCTTTTTTTAATTTATCAAAGCTAGTAGAGACGGTAAAGAATAGTATTGTCAAAACGGACTACCATGTTTTTCAACTAGCCTCCAGGCCTATCCATTGCTCGGCCCATAGGCTAACGGGCTAGCTCACAATTAGGCCAGACTTTTTTTTTTTTAATAACATATCTAAAAACCATAATATTTTAAAAAATTAATAATTATTTATTAAAATATAATTTTTATATGTAAAATATTATTTCTTTAATGTTTTTAAATAATCAATAACTTTGATTTTTCATATTTGCTCTTTAAATTAATTATATTATACTTAATTTAAAAATACTATATTTATTTGAAAAAATTACAAAAATTTTCATATCCAACCAAATTTACTATAATTATTGAATATAATGTTATAAAATATAAAAATGTGATATGATTATTATATTAAATAATATACTTTTGTAAAATATATTTTTTTGAAAAATGGTCGACTTGCAAGCTAAAGAATCAGACTCATTTCATTCCATTTTTAAATAAGTCAAAAAATTTATGCTCGAATCCACTCAAATAGAAGTGAATTGACTGGTTTGGACAATATTAATTAAAAAAAAGAAAGACACAAAAAAAAGATACCAAAATCAAATGTGGCGGTGTGCAAGTATGAAAAAAAAGGCCAGGAATTCACTGTTGATCCCATATAGAACAGCGGGAATCTGCTTTTTTTTTTTAAAAAAAAAATAAGTTATTAATTTAAAAAATTAACAATGTAGATTTTTTTTAATTTGAATAAACTTTTTTATTTTTGAAAATGGACAATTTATATAAGACTAACACCTTGTTGTTTTCGTATAAAAGGGACTTTTTGTAGGAGCCGACCCCTAAAAGGATTGCTCATGGTTCATTTACTACAAAAGGTCATCATCAAAGCAAAACAAGTACATCCATAGATTGGCCCTCAAAAGGTAGAGAGAGTAGAAATGGGGCTTTCAAATTAATTATTGTTGACTAAGAACTGTTGATTTGATTTAAGAGGCTCAGTAGGCAAATTTCATGTCGAGAGTTTTATTTGACTAAATTTAAATTAAATTAATTAAACTTTACTAAAATTTTAAATACTAATAATCGCAAAAAAAAAAAAAAATTCGTTGCTCATCGAGACCATAAAATAAAATCAAATTAAAGCAATGCCTAACTTGAAGTATTGAACAAATGCCACGCCTATGACACGTGGCAGAGGTCCGTTGGTCACTTGGACCCAACATTTTCGCCCATGAACCTGATCCCACCTAACTCTCCAAAAGCCACGCCTTCCACAACTCTGACCTCGCCCCCCAAACATTTTTCTAATCTTTAAACTATAATAAAAACATTAAATATCAATCATATACGATATATTATGCGATTCTCATATCATCTCTTCTATTTAAATTTTCATCTCAACTGAGTGTCAGTTTATACAAATTCTTAAAGCGAAAAAGAAGTCATTTTATATTTAATTTTAATTAAATTGAGCATTTTTATTATATTTTGGGAATGTGGATGGAGAAAAAGGGAAGAGCGTGGAGAGGAGTTAATTGTGGAGTTGACACAGGAACAGGGCACGTGGCGTGTGGAGGACAATGAAGCACCCCACATCACCAAACGTTATCATTGACTTTGGACTACACAAAAATTAATACTTTTTTTTAATTAAACATGTTGATATATTTATATGAAACGTTCATCATTGAGTCTGTATCATTTTCCCCCCTTTTATTAGTTTATTCATGATCATTGGCCTTTTAGTAAAGCATACTTGATATCGAAAAAAAAAAAATTCATTAAAAAGTTATGCGATATACGAAAAATGCGGAAATGAAACACTCGCTCTTTATAATATATTGGTGTAATTAAATTCCTTAATTATAATTTTTCGTATAGTTTGGCCAAAAAATTCCGATTAATTTTATAATCCCAATAGTTTGTTTTGGTAGTACGATCTTAACACTTCAATCCGCATGATTTCGTATCCAAATATAGATTCATGGTCAAAATTTTCTTTCCCCTTGTGTGACGAAGAAACAATATTATTTTTTTCATGAATATATTATAATTTATTCATAACTCGAAACGACGTGTTTTTGTTTCAGTTGAAGCTGTTCCAGTTTTTTTTTTTTTTTTTACCCTGACTCACTAAAATCCAGCTCTCACAGCGATTTTGTGGCCCGACCCTTTCTTCTTCTTCCTTGCTCCCTCGCTCCCTTATCTTCCTCTTCCTTTCCCTGTGATTCTATTTCGCCTTCATTTGAGAAATGGGTAAAGGTGGCTCTCTCAGTGAGGGTGTCCTCAAGAACATCATCATCTCCTACACCTACGTCGCCATATGGATCTTCCTCAGCTTCACCGTCATCGTCTACAACAAGTACATCCTCGACAAGAAGATGTACAACTGGCCTTACCCCATCTCCCTCACCATGATCCACATGTCCTTCTGCGCCTCCCTCGCCTTCCTCCTCGTCCGCGTCTTCAAGGTCGTCGAACCCATCTCCATGTCCCGCGACGTCTACATCTCCTCCGTCGTCCCCATCGGCGCCCTCTACTCCCTCTCCCTCTGGCTCTCTAACTCCGCCTACATCTACCTCTCCGTCTCCTTCATCCAAATGCTCAAAGCCCTCATGCCCGTCGCCGTCTACTCCATCGGCGTCCTTCTCAAGAAAGAGACCTTCAAGAACGAGACTATGGCCAATATGGTCTCGATCTCACTCGGCGTTGGCGTCGCCGCCTACGGCGAAGCCAGATTCGACGCCTGGGGGGTCACTCTTCAACTCGGTGCCGTCGCTTTCGAAGCCACCAGGTTGGTCATGATTCAAATCTTGCTTACCTCCAAAGGGATCTCGCTGAATCCCATAACCTCTCTGTACTACGTGGCACCCTGTTGTTTAGTCTTCTTGTCAGTGCCTTGGATCTTAGTGGAGTACCCTGTGTTGAAGGAGGCTCAGGACATGCATTTCGATTTTGTCATTTTCGGGACCAATTCTTTATGTGCATTTGCTCTGAATCTTGCTGTGTTCCTTCTCGTGGGTAAGACCTCTGCTTTGACTATGAATGTCGCCGGCGTGGTGAAGGACTGGCTTCTGATTGCTTTCTCGTGGTCGGTGATCAAGGACACCGTGACACCGATCAATTTGTTTGGCTATGGGCTTGCCTTCCTCGGTGTGGCCTACTACAACCATTCGAAATTGCAGGCCCTGAAGGCGAAGGAGGCGCAGAAGAGAAATGCTCAGGCTGATGAAGAGGCAGGGAAGTTGTTGGAGCAGAGGGAAGAGGATGGATCGGGGAAGAGGAACGAACAGCAGAAATAATTTTATATCGGATTCAGAAACAGCGAGAATGGAAAAGGAAAAAGAGTACATGAGAATAAATTGAGGAGGAAGAGCAATCTCCATTTTTGGATTTCGAAGCAAAAGGGAATTGACATACTCTGTTTTCTTTTTGCATCCTCTCGTCGAATTGCCGACTCTGTATGGCCTTTGAGATCTTCATGTTAATGTCGGTTGGTGTAGTTAGTTATTAGTATTATCACAGATTTGAGATTCGCATGTGTTGCTTGGAGGTCGATCCAATTCTATGTCAGCAGACTAAACTCTCAAATCTATTTTCCCCTGTAGTTTTACGTTATGTTCTTATACAAACTCGATTTCTGGAGTTATTTTATTTTATTTTTATTTTGGTCAATCTCAATTTGTGATGCTTAAATTTCACTTGATAGGTCGTTTCAGAAATTGTGGATTTCGTTTCATCACGTACTTGCTGCTAAATCTTAATAACATTTTGGTTCATTCTGACGTGTATTTTTGTAGCTCAAACTATAGACACATTATTCTTTTTTGATGATTTGTGGCAATGCTTTCCTCTAGACAAGAAGGATGGCCATATGAGTATTCCAATGCTGTTTGATTCATCAGTTTTTGATTGTTTTAGCAGAAAACAAGGCGTTTTTAGATTGATGTGAAACCATCTGATGTTGGAACTACACACGTTAAAGATTGTGTACGTTTGAACTAGTTTAACGGCTTCAATTTTCAATGGCTGTTCGATGGGTTCTTTCTCTTTCTTTTTTTTTTTTTAAAAATAAATCCTCAACTAATCAGAAAATTAATTGCTACTGTCCAAGTTAAAATAGATGCATGAGATCCCATTTATTGAGGTGAGATCTACATGTTTTTGTGTGAATTCTATCTCAGTCGAACGGCGTTGAAAAGATTCAACCTCATAAACATCAACATGGGAGCTATACTTAAAAATGGATAAGGAGCTTATGGTCTCTTCCTGCTGGAAATCTAATGCATCACCAAACATTGTACCATAATCTGAAATAGACTACTTTCTTGTCTTTAGTCATCACTAATTGAACTTCTGAAATATCTTCTCTGATTGTCTGTTTTCGCCCAGAGTGATCCAGCTAGTTTGCACCACCATATCTACAGATGTTATTTGGGAATTAAGCCACATTTGTATTGGAAATCATTTGTACTTCTTCCTTCTTGGGGCTTCTTCTTTACGTACTTGTTTTGTCTTCGAGAGTCGAGATCAGTACAATTAAATAAGGACGAGATACTTTATGAATCAACGTCCTCTAACAAAGGGTATTTTAATGCTTTAACCTGTCATGGTCCTCACCTTTGCCAATTCTAATAATTACCTCGCGATTCATTTATGTATGGTTTCTTATAACGCTAAGCGTACAGTATTCAATTTGCATTACTCGATAGAGGAAAAATTAATCAATGACATGGGGCTGGTATTCATCAAATTCATTGAACACAAAATTGAATGTGTGCATTAGAAATTAAAGGGACCATTCACAACCCTTCCAATACACTCAGAATCTTTTCAGGCCCACGGATAGAGTCATTCTACTCGTACGACTGCTAATGCTTTGGGCTGTGATAATCCAGAAATGGAACGCAGTGGATCGGGTTTGGTTTCATCAGAAAGGAAGCCTTTCACCCAAAATAATGCTTATAACATCCTCAACTATCCCAAAAGTACTCTTAAGATTAGTAAAACAAAAATAATGAATCGTTGGTGCTGTAATATGTAAACTTTTAAAATGGAAACGCCCATGAGAGAAGTTTGATGTTTTTGGGTACATAATTCGAAGACGATTGATGCTGGGTGATAGATTTGTCACCAGAAATCTCCACATGAGCACAAGCCATTCTTGAAGTGGTGGAAGCGATTACGGTCCCTCACCACAATCTCTCGGTTATATATTTTAGATATGAACTTCGTAGCAGAGTGACAATCTTCGCAAACGCGCAAATTCTTCACAAATCTGATGGGTGTTCCAGGTGGCGTGCTTATGAGAGCAAAAGCTATAGCAAGCTTTTCACTGTGTCTGTTTAAAGAATCTTCTTTGTCCTCTTCGTTAATGTCAAGCAACACCTGTGAGGTTGTAGGCACATATCCTGCCCTCTTCATCTCCCTTCCCATTTCATCCACCATTTCATATATTTCTTTGTTCTGAGGGTGTGATTTATCTCCAGCCACAAACTCGTACATTTCATTATTCAGCTCAATCATAGTGCTCCCTGGAATCTTCTTCATCCCTCTCATATCCATCATCTCTCTTACCTTGGTTTTCTTCTCCCAGTGCAGCAGTTTTGCATAAATGTTCGAAAGTAGCACATAGTTTGATTCATGCATAGGCTCTTTTCTGATTAACTGTTTTGTAATTCTCTCTCCAAGCTTTAGCTCCCCACGGACATGACAGGCATTGATTATGCTTCTCCATATGATTTGGTTTGGCTCAATGGGCATTTGCTGTACAAAATCCAGAGCTTCCTTTACAAGTCCAGCTCTACTCAATAGATCTACCATGCAGCCATAGTGTTCTATCTTGGGCACAATGCCGAATTTCCTCACCATTGAATTGAAATAGTGACGTCCTGTTTCAACTAGGCCAGAATGACTACAAGCAGAAAGCAACCCAATAAAAGCAACATCATCAGGAGCCACTCCTGCTGCTATCATCTCTTCAAATAAAGAAACAGCTTCTTCGCCACGACCATGCATTGCCAGGCCAACAATAACAGAAGTCCATGAAACTATAGTACGGACCTTCATCTGTCTGAACAGTTTCATGGCTTTGCCAACATCACCACATTTTGCTAACATGTCTATTAGCGCATTACAGAGCTCTACAGGCTGTTGGAATTTTTCTCGCTGAACGTAGGATTCAATCCACTTCCCAAGCTCAAGTGCTCCTAAATCCGTACATGCAGATAATACTGAAACCATTGTGATCTCATCGGGACGAACTCCCATAACCTGCATTTCCCTTAACAGTCCAATGGCGTCCGCAGAACGGCCTAAACGTGCATACCCACCAATCATGGCACTCCACGTCACTGAATCTAGTTTCGGAGTTTCGTCGAACACCTTCCTAGCATACTCAACCCCTTCGTTACAGCAACAATACATGTGAATCATTGTGTTCTGGACATGAAGATCATCATCGAACCCGAACTTCACCACCGACCCATGAACCGATTTGCCTAGATTTAGATGTGCTAGGCCCGCGCAGGACTTGAGCACAAATGGGTAAGTGAACTTATTGGGCAGAACTCCGTAGTCGAGCATCGTTCGATAGAAATATATAGCCTTTTCCTTTGAGTCATCTGTTTGGGCATAAGCCCTAATGACAGTATTGAACAGAAACGTATCATACACGCTTGTATCGGCATCGGAAGAGAATAAAAATGACGATGCATAGTGGATGGCGTCAAGCTCAGAGGAGGCGGATGCGAACTTGGTGAGGACTAATGGGTTGTTTCGGAGGCCCAATTTGAGTATAAGGGCATGGATTTGGGTGAGATGGTTCAGAGTATTACAGGATTGAATGAGAGCTAAGCAGCTCTGCTCCGCAACTCTTCGTTTTGTGGTATCAGGCGGAAGTTGGAGAGTGGAGGAGAGGTTTAAGGTGGCGATCGTACGGGACAGCTTGGTCGGGAATCGCATAGGTTCGTTTGAAAGAACCCCCGACGGCTATTATCAGAAATGGGAGGAAGGAATCCAGTTCATACTTCATCGTGCGGCCCGAGTTGCTTCAGACGAATTCGGATCTCCAGTGCTAAGACAAGTAACTTACTTATCTTACACCTAATCGTTTAAATTTTAAATAGTATTTTTTTTATTATTTTTAAAAAAATTAAAATTAAAATTGTTAAATCTAAAATCTAATAATTTTGTTCTGGATCCGGCAGACGCCCACCTGACAAGAACATTGTTTAAACTACTTGTCGTTTACGAGGGGATGTTTTCACTATGAGAGAAGAAGAGAGTAAGTTATACTAATATTTCTTTAGATTTAAATTTAGTTACATTATTTTGATATTTTTTTATTTTAAAAGCATCATTTGACTTTTATAACATTTACTATAAAATATAAAATTTCTTATTTTATTTTTTATTCATAACTTTTTATATAATATAATATAACATTATAAGTCTACACTTAATAAAATCTATTAAACTCCAACAAAAATTTCAAAAATAGAAAACACATCATCTTTCTTTTGCTGGAAGACTTCAGCTCATGTCATCCATTCCAAATCATATTCAAATTATCATTATAAAGTCTTTAGTCTGCCTAAGAAAATACATAACAAAATAGATCAAATAAACAGAAACTTTCTTTGAGAGCATACCACATCGGAGAAAAAAATTCACTTAATAAACTGGGATACCATAACTAAACCACAAAAATTGGGAGGGTCGGGCCTTAGAAAATCAATTCTCTACAAACTGAAATATAAGAATCCAAATAGACACTACACGAAAACATCCTTTACTTATTAAGACTTTGGCAAAAGACAAAAAATATCTTCAAAGAAAATATCTCCTATCTCATTCGAAATAGTGAAGACACAAATCTTTAGAAAGATCCTTGGGTTAATAATCTTCCGCTTCAAATGCAAATTGCTGGTCCCCTACCAAAAAATGAAACTACAAGGTCTGTCTCAAGCAACAAGCATCATGTTTAAAACTGACTTTGAATGTACTTGGGACCTTTCCTCTATTCCATACCACCTTCCTGAGGATATTTCGGAAAAAATTCAGAGTATTGCCTTGCCTTTCCCCTCCCTTAAACTAAAAGATAACCTGTTTTGGAACCAAACAAATAATGGAAACTTCACCATTGCCTCTGCCTACAATGCGCTTTTCATGACACCGAAACCAGATTATCAATCAAGATGAAAATACTCTCTGGTTATGGAAAATTTTTGGCAATCCAAGAGAAAAAAAAAAAACCTTTTTTATGAAAATGTTACAATAATGGACTACCTGTTCTTAGCACTCTGCATCATCGGAACTGTACCAATATTGAAATATGTCCACTTTGCAATATGGAAAGTGAAACTATTATTCACTCTTTAAGAGACTATTCCAAAACTGTTCCTATCTGGTTGAATGTTCACATACCAGCGGACATTTTCTCCACACCACTCTGAACTTGGCTCTATCTAAATGCCACAAATCTTAACTCAAATCAACTAAGCATTCCTTGGAATATTATCTTTATCTTCACCATTCGGACTATCTGGCTTTGCAAAAACCATTTTGTTTTTCAAAATGATTCTAAATCTGCTTCAGCTATTTCAAAGTTTGCCCTAAGCAAGATTGTTGAATACTGGACAAATCAAAATCCTACTCTCAGTCTTCAAGCTTCAAATTTTAGTAACTCTGCTTGTAATTTTCTTCCACTGGCTAAAAAGACCCCCCACCTCCTTGCTGGCTTAAAATTAGCCTAGATGAATCTATGGCAAATCAAGATTTGGGTGTAGGGGGTTGTTTGAGGGATATGACAGGGACATGGTTAAATGGTTTCTCAAAATACATTGGGAAAGGCAACATTCTCCAAGCTGAATTATGGGGAGTATTTCTTGGTCTTCAACAAGTAATGATTTTAAATGAAAGTTGGAACTTTAAAATCGTTGTGGAAACAGATTCAGCGGAAACAACACGACTCCTTCAAGCAAATTGTTTTATTCATCACCCCATGGACTCTCTTGTGATAAATTGCAGGTACCTACTTTCTAAGTTCTCAGATTACAAAATCCAGAAGATTGGGAGGCAGCAAAACTAGTGTGCGGATGCTCTTGCAAAGGAAGGGCAAAAAAATAAAAAATTACTTTTAACATCCCATGATGAGCCACCATCCTTCATTATCAATCAGTATAACCATGAGAAGGATGATCTATAGTGTGTGCAAGCATACGAACATGGATCTACTGCAAACCAAAGTTCTTCTATCTTGTTATACTATCTCTATTTTTATCTTCCTTGTTTTATTTTCGGTCTGGTGTTGGAACTAAGAAAAGTTGGGATGTCTTTTGATCCCCCCCTTTCTTTTTGTAAATCATGACCAGTGTCACGACCCGTTTTCTGGGCACATGACCGGCACAATGATGAATATCCCATCACTGTAAGCCTTTCGATAAATTCTACCTATGAGTTTAGTCATTATCAAAATAACCATTCTTGAAGAAAATATATCAAATTTTCTTATTTGAAATTCATAGAGATGATTTGCACATAATAATAGATTCTCAATATAAAATACATTATTATGCTGACATACAAACCAAATGCCAAACCCCTGACCTAGATGTCCTAGACGATTACAGAGCAACATAATCTACAACAATAGAGGTGCCTACCCGATAGCGGGAGGGTTCAAAGTGATCTACTCCTCTAGCAGATATTCTTCGATGGCAACCTGGTGTGAACAAAAAGGTTGTACAAACAGTGTGAGCTTTTAAACTCAATGAGCGAATCGGCCTCGCGTTAATAAAATTCAAATACATTACCAGTCATGCAAGCATATCCAAAGGCTCATACTCAACCAATAGACAGAAGATAAAAATTCATCCAATTCAACAAATGTTACTAGTACTCGTCAATGGCAATATATCCCAGAGAGCGCACACAGGCCGGCTCATCAATTATGTATATTTCCGCCATGACGCACAACATCATCCTTTTACATACAAGAAGATAAAAATTCATCCAATTCAACAAACGTTACTAGTACTCGTCAATGGCAATATATCCCGGAGAGCGCACACAGGCCGGCTCACCAATTATGTATATTTCCGCCATGACGCACAACCTCATCCTCTTAGCTAGGGCGCCTCACGAATTTATCACCAATCCGGGCTATATCCCTACTGAGGGAATCGTTGTCTCCACACTCATTGGTCAAGACACCCTGTCAACCGGGTTTTCCGCCTTGCCGTGAGAGGGGGTACTGTCCCGCTCAATCACAATCAATATCATTTCATATCATAATCAGAAGCTCAATATAATATTCATCCATATAACAGGTATAGTATATAACTATATTATAGATTTATAAATCACATATCAAGATAACAATTAATCCGTTTTTTGAAAACATTCAAACTTCACATCATCATAAGATACTTATTTCATTTTATCCATACTTATGGATTAATTATCTCATTTAGATTCGTCATTGTGAATCCAATTTCCCCCTATGAATCTTGGGAGTGTCCTACGACATACTTTTTATCACCAATAATGCTAAAACTCTATTAAAACGGGGTCGTTTCACTCACCTGGATTCCGTACGAGTATCACTTCTTTAAGTCTTTACGGACAAGAGTACACAGGTGAATTTCAGTGTTCTGCTACGGAGATTTTCATGAAAGATTAGAGAAAATACGTTAGGATTGTTTTCGTACAGATACTGTTCATATGTACGGTTACTATTTATACCAGAAATAGATAATACAATCTGTAAAAGAGTACACCAGGTAAGTTCCCAGGAAAGAGTGGAGGGTCACACTGGACACACTTAAAAACTAGGTCTTTCCTTAGTCAGAACTTTTCTAGACATGTATTATTCACAGTTTACATTCTATTTCGGTAATCAGATAATCAAAATAACATATAAACAGCTAAGGACAATTTTTCTAATGTGGAAGATCAGCCAAGGCCGCAACCACAGAGCATACTTAAGAAAATAACTTCTAAAATTTGAAAGACATAGAAAGGGCATAATATCCTTAGCTAAACTGAAAAGGAAAGGCCCAAAATCTCAGAGGCCTAGCATTGAAGTAAAAGAAACTTAAGGAGAGAAGAAGAGAAGTTGAAGGTGTGAGTTTAGAAGTGAAATGCAAGGGCCTATTTATAGCAAAAATCAAGAGTACTATTTGATACTATGCGCTAATAAAATATTCAATTTACTATTTATGAAAATGACATTTCTAATAATGCAGTTAATGTGCACCTCACGCTGGAAAATTTTTCTGTTATTACTATTGGAAACTTTAAAGGAAAAACTATCCTTTCTCTTAAACCTTTAAGTTTCTTTTCAAATCAGTCCTTTCAATTTAGTCCCTGAGCGTATTTTTTACACATAAAACGTCATTTTCTCCTACAAACTTCTTTCTAGTTTTCTCTTATGACCAAACCACATCTAGTACTTGACATTTCGATTGTATAAATAAACAGTATAGTATACGTAAATAGTATTATACAGGTGAATAGTACCGTATACTGAAATAGTAACAGTAGTTTGTAAATAAATATTTATATTTTATTTTTCATGGGTATTACATTATCACCCCTTTAAGAGAATTCGGTCCCCCGAATTCAAAACTCATCTCAAGACTGAAATAAGTGTGATTACTTCGTCTATATCTCATCCTTTGTATCTCTTTCTTTCCAAACATCTTTACATCCTTGGTAAGATTTACAAGAACACTATAGTATCGACTGTGAACTCTAGACCGCATTATCAATAATTTTCATAGGAATTTTTCCTTTTCTAAACAGTAAACATTCTCTTGCTCATCAGTTTGATTTTCTCCACAATCTTTTGTACCATAAAGTGTCTCATCCTCATAACCTTTACCAAACTTAAACCATTTAATCAGATATCCATATAAAACCTCAAATAGGTGTCATCTCAAAAGTGGCACGTGGTCTTTCCAGTTCACATTGAATATCAGAACACATGATACTACACACATAGATTATAACTTTTATGATTACAAGCACCTCACCCGAAAGCATCATTTTGGCCATAGGCAATACTCTTGCCCGAAGGTGATCCTTCTACCTTAAGGCGATACTCTCAGCTGAAGGCGTCATATAAAAGGCAAAATCACATGAAATCATTACATAAATCTCTAGGAAGAACAATCCTAGAAAATATGATAAGTAAATAACATACTCCTTACGCATAATTATATATATGAAAATTCCTCTCACCTCAATGACTCATATAGAGTCGCATCCCTTCAATGATTGAGGCAAACCCATAGTTCTATAGGTTCATAAAATACTTATTTAGCATTCCTCCATATTTCAGAAGTGTAATGAAATATCATTTTAGTAACTCTTCTCAGTCAAAAGGATATTACCATACTCTGCTTTAGAATTTTCATAATCAAGTACGAAATATAAGTCCAACATCTTCTCATTCCTCAAGTTCTTTCAGTAAAAGTAATCATTTTAACAAAGAAGATCTAAATACTAACTTAAATTTTATTTCTAGTACATAGATAATTTTAATACATGAAGCTTAGACCAAATATAGCTTTAGATACAAACAAAAGAAAGAATAAATTAAGGACGAGGAGGCTTTTGAAATGTAAAAGGTATTCCAGGTCTAGAAGAGGAAGGTGCTTCAGACCTTAAGAAGGAAGCTAATCGTTGCAACCTAGAAAGGGTTTTTGGAGGAAGCGCCTGAGAAATTTGGCGAAGAGGAGAAGTTACTCCGTTCATACAGTCAATACACCTTGTTTGTTGGTCACGAAAATTTTGAGTTGCAAACATTGAATGTCTATCAACTCGATTAGCTAGTTCTCCGAAACGACTGTTTATCAGTTTCTCTTGGTTTTCAAAGAGACGATTTATTAGTCGCTTCTGGTCCTCTGTCTTGTATTCCAGGCTCTCTATCTTACGCTCCAGATTTTCGATCTTACGCTCCAGGAATGCAAGCTTATTTTCTGAGGATTTTGCAGTGCTGTCCTCCTCCATCTCTATTACATCCTTCTTTCTCTTCTTAATTTCTGGTGACCTATCTACAGGTCTCTTCCCTTTGTTATCTCCGAGACTTAGATTTAAATCAAGCTCTACATTGCCAGTCTCAAAATTCAAGTTGAAAGACTTATTATCGGCCATTGCTCTAGGGATCTCAGAAATAACTTCGAATGAGAAAGGAATGGAGATTGAGAAATAGGTATGTAATGAAAGAAGTAGGTTTGCTTGGTGCGATGAGTAGGGTAACGGGCATACAAGATTTATAGGCAAACCGAAGCCCCTGGAGCTAAAGCCACCACAACCTATACGCCGCTCGCTAGGAGGTTTACAGATCACATATGTCGCAATGCCAGCAATTAATGTCGGACATGCAGATAAATAGTAAATATAATTTAATGCAATTAACATAAGTCAAAGATTTCCTGAAAGATTTTCGGCTAATCATGACCTTTCTCAAAATTTTTGACTAATCGCCGTTTCAGTCTATGATTTCCTCACTCTATACTTGTCTTACAGTGTAATCTCATATCACGATATCACTCTATGATCAAGTAGTCTCATATTATCCTTATCGTATATTCTAATTGGTGTCTTTATTCTGGATTTACACATAATATATATGTAAATATATATATTTTAAAACAAAGTTAACTGCTTTCGGTCACATGCAGTAAGCATTATCATAATGCAAGGAAATCATTGCCTTTCATTTGCCCATGAGAGCATTATATGTAAGTATGTGTAAGCATGAAGATATATCATCATTTACACATTTCATTCTATCCAAGTCATTTTAATTTCACATCTCTATGAGTATATGTAGGATCATCACATATTCTCCTTGATCGTAGCCTTCACTCATTATGCATGAATAACATACATACATGTAATTACAACATGATTCAATCAATTATGTATATTATACTCAACTGAAGGCTCTTAAGAACAACACAATAAAACAGAGAAATGTATTTCAGTTTATCATAAAAGCATCCAAGGCAATCTTTAATGACTATATCGTGAACTTCTTTGAATTTCGAAAAATGCCAACGGGAGAAATGGTAAAACCAAGTAAAATCGGCCGCAAATCCACCGAATATTGACTTTCATGGTTTTAGCATTAATGCAACGCGCTATCGGTGTGCACGCCTACCCTAGACTTCTGGCTTCCAGCTTGCAGAAATCCATAGGTTGATTGTGTAGGGGTGCGGTGAAGAGATATCTTCTTTGTCTCTTAGTCCAAATTTTTTCTCTATAAAAACCTTCTCAGCGTTCTCAGTTACCACACCACAAAGAGTAATAATCTCTGAGCCTACAATCCCCCAATATTCCTCTCGCCTCATACTCTTACAAAAATTTCTAAATTTTTTCCAAATCATGGCCTCAAGGAAGTACATTGATCTCACAGTAGAGGCTAAGGAAGAAGAACTTGACTTAAACTTAAGTTTATGCAGGGACAAGGGCAAAAGACCTCTCGAGGGACCTCAAGAAATTCAAAAGGAGAAGAAGATGAAGAAGATTGAGGAAGCCGAGGAGATTAGCACAGGCCATAGCTCAGAGGACAAAATCTCCTGTTTAGAGCAGGAGGTAAAGATTCTCAAGAAGATGATAGAGGACCTAGAGAAGTTAACCAAACGCAATAACGCGGCAATGACTTCGAGAATAGATAGGTTCTTCTATTGGTCCACCCAGTGCTTCTGCAATCAACAGCAAAGAAGTGTTGATTGTATGAATGGAATTTACACTACCCTCCGCGACATTGCTATGTCTTTTGCTCCAAGGAATGGTCGAGGGGTGATGATACAATACAACCCTCCTAATCCAAGATCACCTCGCTTTTAGATTACTCATACATGAGTAAACTTCTCTTTCCTTTTTTTTTTTGCAATGTAATCCTTCAGTGTTTTTTTTTAATGCAAGTGGTTTCTTTTATTGGTTGGTACCCTAAAATAATATAGCTACACAAAATCAATCATGAATTCAGCTTATAAAATCCACCATATAAAAATTTGATTAAAAATTTGATCCGACAGCAACGGAATCAAAACAAGTAACAACTTTTCCTTGACTAAGTTCAAAAGTGTAGCCACATCTGTCTAAAACTAAAACTGAGAACATACTTCCTAAGAAGAGATAAGTCTCGGAGGGAAAGGAAATGAAAACATCCTACAGGACCTTCAGTAGAGCCGTCTCTCTATAGTTGTGCCCGGGTTCACAACGATAGAGGAGGTCCTACTAAGGTTACCTTGCTCTGTAATCACTAGGAGACCTAACAACCATTGCTCTGATACTAACTTTGTCACAACCCGTTTTCTGGGCACATGACCGGCACAATGATGAATATCCCATCACTGTAAGCCTTTCGATAAATTCTACCCATGAGTTTAGTCATTATCAAAATAACCATTCCTGAAGAAAATATATCAAATTTTCTTATTTGAAATTCATAGAGATGATTTACACATAATAATAGATTCTCAATATAAAATACATTATTATGCTGACATACAAACCAAATGCCAAACCCCTGACCTAGAGGTGCCTACCCGATAGCGGGAGGGTCCAAAGTGATCTACTCCTCTAGCAGACATTCTTCGATGGCAACCTGGTGTGAACAAAAAGGTTGTACAAACAGTGTGAGCTTTTAAACTCAATGAGCGAATCGGCCTCGCGTTAATAAAATTCAAATACATTACCAGTCATGCAAGCATATCCAAAGGCTCATACTCAACCAATAGACAGAAGATAAAAATTCATCCAATTCAACAAATGTTACTAGTACTCGTCAATGGCAATATATCCCAGAGAGCGCACACAGGCCGGCTCACCAATTATGTATATTTCTGCCATGACGCATAACATCATCCTTTTACATACAAGAAGATAAAAATTCATCCAATTCAACAAACGTTACTAGTACTCGTCAATGACAATATATCCCGGAGAGCGCACACAGGCCGGCTCACCAATTATGTATATTTCCGCCATGACGCACAACCTCATCCTCTTAGCTAGGGCGCCTCACGGATTTATCACCAATCCGGGCTATATCCCTACTGAGAGAATCGTTGTCTCCACACTCATTGGTCAAGACACCCTGTCAACCGGGTTTTCCACCTTGCCGTGAGAGGGGGTACTGTCCCGATCAATCACAATCAATATCATTTCATATCATAATCAGAAGCTCAATATAATATTTATCCATATAACAGGTATAGTATATAACTATATTATAGATTTATAAACCACATATCAAGATAACAATTAATCCGTTTTTTGAAAACATTCAAACTTCACATCATCATAAGATACTTATTTCATTTTATCCATACTTATGGATTAATTATCTCATTTAGATTCGTCATTGTGAATCCAATTTCCCCCTATGAATCTTGGGAGTGTCCTACGACATACTTTTTATCACCAATAATGCTAAAACTCTATTAAAACGGGGTCGTTTTACTCACCTGGATTCCGTACGAGTATCACTTCTTTAAGTCGTTACGGACAAGAGTACACAGGTGAATTTCAGTGTTCTGCTACGGAGATTTTCATGAAAGATTAGAGAAAATACGTTAGGATTGTTTTCGTACAGATACTGTTCATATGTACGGTTACTATTTATACCAGAAATAGATAATACAATCTGTAAAAGAGTACACCAGGTAAGTTCCCAGGAAAGAGTGGAGGGTCACACTGGACACACTTAAAAACCAGGTCTTTCCTTAGTCAGAACTTTTCTAGACATGTATTATTCACAGTTTACATTCTATTTCGGTAATCAGATAATCAAAATAACATATAAACAGCTAAGGACATTTTTTCTGATGTGGAAGATCAGCCAAGGCCGCAACCACAGAGCATACTTAAGAAAATAACTTCTAAAATTTGAAAGACATAGAAAGGGCATAGTATCATTACCTAAGCTGAAAAGGAAAGGCCCAAAATCTCAGAGGCCTAGCATTGAAGTAAAAGAAACTTAAGGAGAGAAGAAGAGAAGTTGAAGGTGTGAGTTTAGAAGTGAAATGTAAGGGTCTATTTATACCAAAAGTCAAGGGTACTATTTGATAATATGCGCTAATAAAATATTCAATTTACTATTTATGAAAATGACATTTCTAATAATGCAGTTACTGTGCACCTCACGCTGAAAATTTTTTTCTGTTATTACTATTGGAAACTTTAAAGGAAAAACTATCCTTTCTTTTAAACTTTTAAGTTTCTTTTCAAATCAGTCCTTTCAATTTAGTCCCTGAGCGTATTTTTTACACATAAAACGTCATTTTCTCCTACAAACTTTTTTCTAGTTTTCTCTTATGACCAAACCACATCTAGTACTTGACATTTCGATTGTATAAATAAACAGTATCGTATACGTAAATAGTATTATACAGGTGAATAGTACCGTATACTGAAATAGTAACAGTAGTTTGTAAATAAATATTATATTTTATTTTTCATGGGTATTACAACCAGCCTCATGATCCCCCTCATTACCAGCGCCCTTGCTCTTCGTGTTAGTCACAATTTTAATCGTAGCTAAAAGTGAAAATCGTGAAAATAAAAATCACAGCAAAAAATTGCGTCACGGTTTCTACTATCAGACATTTCTTTTACTATGATTTTAACTGTAGTTAAAAATATTAGCCATGATTAAAATCGTGGCTAACTTGAAAGGTATGCTGCTCTTCTTAGCTCGAAGAGCAGGGGCCACTGGTCCGATCCCCTCATCTCTTTTTGCATGGAACAAGCTAGCTATTATCTAATCTAAGCTGTCCTATTTTTACCAAAAAATAAAATCTATTAAGTCAATATTAATATTTTAAATGAGAAGATAAAAGAGGGCTGGAGGGGCATTTTTGAAAGAAAAACAAGGTTGTTGGATGTTTCTGCAGTTAAACTTACAAAATAGTTCGTGGGTTGTCAAAAATTTGAAAAAAAAAAGGGCGACGCTTGCGCAGTGAAATGCAGCATTACACTCATATACTGTTTTTCTATCTTTGACTGTTGAATCAATTTTAGTTCCATGACCATAATTCATTAGTTAATATTTTAAATGAAAAAATAATTTTATTTTTAATGTGATAGTTAATATAATTAAACAATTTTATTGTTTTAAAAATATGTATTCTATACGAATTTTAATTTATTGACTAAAAATTAAATGAGAAGTGATATTTTTATAATATATATTAGATGTAAAAAGATCAAAAGAGTAGAATGGGATTTTTGCAAAATTTTTTATAGTTTTATTTAAATTTGAAAAATTAATATAATTGCATTTTTAAATTACGGACAAAAACCAAATTTTTAAAAATGAGACTTTTTTATTATTATTTTAAAGAGACGTAACAAGAGAGATTATAGTAATTTGAGTCACTAAATGGCAGGATAATTTGAAATGAGGGAGAATGGTATCTTTTTTACTGCAATCAAAGAAAATCGAAGAGGGATATATATTTTTTTTTGGGTCTTTCAAAAGTGGGAGAACAATAACATAGTTAGATCAAAAGTTTTCCTAAGTATGAAGGGAGAGTCAATCATGCACTATGATTGAGATATTAGCGAAGAATGGATACAGATCATCGCTAATTCACATACCACACAACAAAATGTAATATTGTAATCAAATTTGATAATACTCATAGGCCCTCTTTATACTATGTATGAACTTTTTATAGTAATTGAAAAAAAATGAGAGAGAGAACAGTTGAATAATCTTCAATGATTAAATTCAAATTTTATGGATTTAAAAATTAATTTAGATATTTGTTAAAATCTAATGCCATGTTTGATTCCACTGATTGCATGAAAAAGATATTGAAATTTGTATATATAATGTATTTTTTAGTGTTTGGTTTGGCAACTTAACAAATTCATTCTATTCCATTTTGTTATTGTTTTCCCTCTCTCTATATACATATTTTTTCATTCCAACGTGAATCTACCAATAGAAAGATATAGAAATGACATAACTACCCTCAGACCCACCTTCACCTTAGACCCCTCAGAGCTATTTCATTCCCATGCTTGCTTTTGGGTGCCCTTGATTGGGCTTCCCCTTTATTGAATTTGACCCCATACAATAGGTGATAGTGACAACAGGGAACAGAAGAGGCGTGCTTACTTAGAATTAGAGGCAATGGCATCGACGGCGAGGGAGAGAAGCTCTGTCTTCTCTGTCTTTTCTCTCTCCTCTACCTCCTTAAATGCTTTTTGTTAGAATCGACGTTTTCCTTCTATTGCTCAAATCGACACCTTCACTCTGCTTTGTTCTTGAATTGAATTGACATTGTTTAGGGTGGGGATGATGCTGGATTTGAGATTCATGAATGGGGGTTGATTTTAATAGGGACCAAAGTGAATAAATTAAAAAAATTTATAGGAATTGATTTTAACAAAAAAAATTATCAAATTAAGGACTTAGATAAAAGTAACAGAAGAATTTATATCAAATAAATGACAAAAAAAAAATTTTAGCTAAAAACCTAAGTAAATAAATAAAAAAGTTTTTGGACAAAGAACAAAATCTATAGGGTTCTCATATTTTTGTAATAAAATGAGAAAATTATATCAAATGATAAAATAATAAATTTATTCACTTATTTCTTTTTTATTGTACAATATTTTTTATTGTGAATTAAATAATTTTTTATTTTTATTTTATTTTAATTTTTATTTTCATCAATTCTTCATTTCCTTTTCATTCACTTATTTTTTTATTGCACAATATTTTTAATTGTGAATTAAATAATTTTTGCATTCTTTTTTTTATTTTTGTTTTCATCAATCCTTCGTTTCCTTTTTTATTTTTGTTCTGTATTTTGAACCAAAATTAACGTCTTAGAAGCCCTAAACCTCCTGTCCTTTCAAGGGATCTATGAGCCTAACCAGTCCAATTATTCCTCTTGAACGACACTCCGCTTGTTGCCATGTTCAGTTTCCTATCACTATCAGCTACTTTCTTTAATTCTTTCTTTACTGCTCCCACCTGGCTGGTGAGGGGAGCGGCCACGTCAGTCTCCATTTACCTTTCTAGGCTTGCCCTCTGTTATACTTATGAATACGATCGCAGAGAAATTGGCGAGTTCGCGCCATGAATTGCAAGGTTGATTGAGAAAGAGTAAGAGAATGATTCGAAGGGTTTCGGTTTGGTATCATCTTTCTGAGGGACTCGTTGCGAGCGGGATTTCGAAGTTCCGCGTCAATGTGGCTCGTTCTTACTGTGATGGCTCCCAGTCACAGCTTCGACATCAGAAGATCCCAGGTGCCTTCCACTCTTTATTCTGTATTTGTTTTTTTTTCTCTTGGTTTACGAAGTTTCATAATGTTTAAATGTTTGGATTTTCAGCCGTTTAGCTGATTCAATTATTCAAGGCTAAATCTTACAATTTTGTTCCTGCAATATTTTGGCCATCCAGGGCCGCTTGTGCAGTATAGAAGTCTAGTTAAGCAAGGGAAGCTGCAACATGATCCGTACCAAGAAATTGTTGCTTCGCAGCTAGAGAACTTGCTTGCAACGTTGGAACAGTATGAGAAAGAAATGGAGGAATATCATGTAAAATGGAATTGGATGTTTTATTCATTGCCTGCGTCAACCGACAGTTTTCTTTGCTGTGAAATTTATGAATGCTTGGCTTGTGGCTCTTAGTTTTTAATCGTTTCTTCACTCTTTGCAGGTAAATCTATCAAATTGGGAGATGAATCGGGAGAATGAGCGGCGTAGGCTTATGTTGGAGGAAGCTGAGCTCCGGCAGCAAGATGACTGGTGGATGCGGTTAAACAATCATCGAAATAAACTCGTTGACAGATGGACCTCTCGGTAAATCTTGAGTGAATTTGACATGGTTTGATTCAATTTGATTCTGATGTATTAATATCTGATTTGGACATTTTTACTGCTTCTGCTGAAAATGACACTGAACTTAAAATTAGGATATTAGCTAATGTATTATTATTCCAAATATGTTCTCAAATTGTTACTATCATAGTTTTATTCTGAATCAATATATGTCTTGATGACTCAGAAAAAAACTAGATAATATGGAGCCAGGTGTAGGAAAATGGGTTTCGTATCTTAATCGTGAGAAGAAATTGGATTCACTAGTTGGTCGCCGTCCAACAGCTCCACCAGCCCCAAAAGGACTTTACATATATGGCAATGTTGGCAGTGGTATGTAACTAGACATTGTTCTGCACTTCTATTTTGCAGTAAAGCAAACTTATGCCTGCCTAGTTTGGTTTCTAATTTTTAGTTCATTTTATTGCTTTAATTTTTCTGTTTACATCATTTATGTCACCCACTACATAAAATATATTTTCTTACCTCAGTTCACCTATTCTGCTCCCTTCTTTCGTAACTAATTTGCTAACATTGTGAATTCTGAAGGGAAGACTATGCTGATGGATATGTTTTATAGTGCCACTGCAAAAATTGTTAAACATCGAAGAAGGTACCACTTTCATGAGGTGAGTCTTATATTACGTGTTTGATCTTTACTTGGATCCTTATGGTAATTTTGACCTAGATGCAGTTTCTGTTATTTCTGGACTATATTTTCCCATTCATTATCTTCAGTAAGAGCTTCGCTTTATCTTTAGTTAGATTGAGGTAATTAAGCAATGACAAATGTTGTGCACAAGGTGCTGAAAGAGAGTCATTTTTTTCATCAACCATTTGCAGGCAATGCTACGGATAAATGAACAAATGCACAAGATATGGAAGAATCAAATGGAGGAGAAATCTTTGCAATCTAACATTTCTAGTTGGATTATGAATCTTCCCTTTGACACAAAAGCTATGGAGTGGCTGGCTGCGGAAGAAAGATACAAGAAAGAAGTACAGATGAAAAACATTCTCCTTGATGTAGCAGATAAGTTTTTTCTGGATCGAGAAGAGGATGAAAAGGGAGCTAGCATTCTGTGTTTTGATGAGATACAAGTAAGCAGAGCACTTAAATTGTGTTATTATGGATACTAAGTATCTACAGACTTGCTTGGGAGGGTACCATATCCAGAGGACCATATTGCAAGTGTCAAGGGATAGCCTGCAGATGTTGCATACTGATAATATAGCTGACTGAGAATTGAGAGAACTAGATATTTTGTCCACAGAATCTTCTAGTAGGAGAGATGGACTTAAAGGAGTATAATAAACTTTGTTGTAACATCATTGTGCATTGAAAAGGAATATTGATTTTGCTTCAATACTGTGCCTAAAAAGCCTAATTTAGAAATAATTGCTTAACAAATGTGTAGAAGTTAGTTCATCTCCTTCTAGAGAGACAGAGTAACTCCCAAATGTAGATTATCTTATATAGCAGTGTGCCGGTACATGTGAAGATCGTACTCAGGAATAGGAGTTTCACTGAGATCTTGTGATAACTTGAAACAGTACAAACAGGAATGTTAGTTTAGGGTTGTATTGCCCAATCCATACATAATCTCGGTGTCAGATCATATTACCCAGTGGAAACTCAACTTAGGCTAGTAAAGCTTCTGCTGATGTAATATTGAATTGCATCTTTTGGCCTACCTACTTGACTGTCAGTTCTAGTATGATCTTCCCTTTATATTGGGGTGCTTGAAATTATTTTCTCCATTGTCTGGCTTGTTATGACTTTTTGCTACTCTTTATTTCAGACTGTTGATGTATTTGCTATTGTGGCTTTATCTGGAATTCTAAGCAGATTGCTGAGTACTGGAACTATAATTGTAGCTACCAGTAACAGAGCACCAGAGGACTTAAATGAGGTATGTTCTTTACCTGTCAACCATTCATGGTATGTAATAATATTTCCACCTGTCAATCAACAATGTGTAGGGGTTGATAACTGCACAGACAACATCCCTTATTATTGTTGGGGCACTCTGAGTCCTGATTAACAGAAATAAGACAAATGATTTATTTCTTATTTTTATTTTTTGGAAAATCATTGTTTGTGTAGGCTGGTATGCAACGAGAAATATTCCAACAACTTGTCTCCAAACTGGAACAACATTGCAATAATGTATTAATTGGGAGTGAAATTGATTACCGTCGTTTTATAGCACAAAGATCAATAAATCAGGTGGGAATTTAAATTTTGTGATATTTCCCCTTCCTCTGTATTCTAAAGATATCTATGTGCAATTTTGGCATCATTTTTAATTCGAGAGTAGTAGTGCAACAATTTTTTGAAGAACTTTGCACAAAGTTAATTCTAATTGATTGGAAATTTGCACTTGTGGCTGTTGTATATGCACGGTTATCATGTTTATTGATTTCTTATAATCATTTAGTATTAATAGGGAATGACAATATCATCTATATGTTGGTATAGTTACTTAAGTTGTTATGATATTTATTTTTTTCTTAATTGATTATTTCTGAACTCCCCTAAGATTTTTAAATTTTTTTTTTTGAATGTTGTTTGGGGAGGTTGGGGGTGGTAGATGTTATCATGCTTATTCATGTGGAGAAACAAATCTTTGTTGCACATAATTCATCTATCACGATTCCTTTCTTATGTCTCCCACTTCTGCTTTATGTGAAAATTTTCAGGTATTTTTTAGTTAACTTTGACTTGTGGTAAACCATGCATGATTAACTCTGTTATTCAATCTTCATATGGTTGATTTAGTAGCTATATCAATGTCAGCTGTATATCATTTCTAAATATACTCTCAGGGCAGACTTTTATTTAAAGTTATATTGATTTTCAGTAAAAAGTTTTAATATAAACATATTAGGATCTGAACCGGCGTAAAAATGTAGGTACACTATTTTTGGCCTCTTGCAAAGGATGCTGTGAATAAATTTGAGAAAATGTGGCATGATGTAACCGGAAGAATGGGAGGAAAAATAATCTCCAGCACTATCTCAGTGATGTTTGGAAGGTAGGTCATTTAAGTTTATTACTGTCCAACTAAAAGGTGCATAACAACAACAATAATCATAATCATAATCATATAATTCGTTTGTGACAGGACAGTTGAGGTTCATGAAAGTTGCAATGGAGTTGCACGCTTCACTTTTGAGTATCTCTGTGGTCGTCCGGTAAATTGTTTCTTCTTGTTTTGTTGTTGTTTCAAATTAATCTGTAGTCACAAAACCTTTTATGGCCTCTATTCTTAACCTTCACATTTCACTTTGTTAATTGGCAAGTTAAGCTTCTGAGTTTATTTAATCTTCACGTGGTTTAATTGGGTAACAACAGCTTTTTCAAGTGTTCGGATACCAACAAGATGGAACAAATGAATATATAGATGCTATTGTCTTTGTGGTTTTAGTCGCTCTCCTCTGTTCTTGTACAAACATCCAACCGAGGCCCCCAGCAGGGAGGGGGGGAGGACTTGGACTACAAATCAATAAATAAAAAATTTTGCTGATGAAATAGGATTTATAATATTTGAAAAAGGTTGAGCTTCTAAATATGAGCTGGAGTTAGAGAATAGTCAAGCTGAAGGAAGAAAAGAATGGGGAAAGCCATGTAACATGAAAATCTACTGAGGAATGATAGCCATATAATACACTGAAAACCATGTCTACGTGCTTGGTTGTGGAGAACTTAGTGATGATACAAATTTCATGCTTTATTCTCATTCCCTTGTTCTGTCAGCATTACTTGCCTTGCTTCTTAAATCTATCTCAGTTCTTTAAGTTAATTTTCATTTTTGTTTTTGTTTTTGTGTGTCTGTATTAGGCATGTGAATATAATAACTTACTCTCTCCCTTGGACTCCACTTTTATTTATCTTCCCCCCCCCCCCCCCCTTTTTTTTTTAGTTGGGTGCAGCAGATTATATTGCAGTAGCTGAAAACTACCACACTGTTTTCATATCTGACATTCCAGTAATGAGCATGCGCATTAGTGACAAGGTATATTTGATTTTCCCCCCTTTAATTTCTATGGATAATCTGATAAAGAGGTATATAAATAAGTTGGATTGAAATTAGATTTATCGACATTTGCTTCATCTTGCCTCTGTTATTGCAATATGAAGAACTTTGTGTTAAAAGCTATGAAGCACCGATACTTTAAAAACAATGTTAGACACTTGTATCAGATATGAGATGACATTCCAAATACACTAATCATGATGTTATGTTGTGTCTTGTAACTGTGTCAATATACATTTATGCTTCTCAGGCTAAAAAGACATGCTTGCTTGATTTTGCATACACATGATTTTCTTTTCTAGTCTCAAACACAAAGCGTCAGTCTTTATGTGCTAGCGATGTCAATAAAGTCTTATAATTTGGTATATTTGGGTAGCTGCATATATTGTCCTGTTCTGAGAAAGCACATGCTACTTTCCAGGCACGAAGATTCATTACCCTTATTGATGAGTTATACAATCGTCATTGCCGCTTGTGTTGTTTGGCAGCCGCTTCAATTGATGAATTATTTCAAGGAACTGAAGAGGGAACACTCTTTGACTTAGAGAGGTATTTTTATCTAATTGTACTAGCTATATAGTAAATTGATACTGATTCCATAGATCTTATGACTATACAGTGTGTGTTTATTATCTGAAACTGGATAGTTATTCTGCCCACTTTATCTGTCAATTCACCAGTTTAGTATTCTTTTCACCATTTGCTGGCAATTTTATGATAATACAGTGTCAAAATCTTGAATAAAATTAGTTTAAAAATAATATATTTTTCATTACTGGCTCTTTAAATAATGATTGGACTGTAAAAGAAAGTTTTCACTTCATAGGCTATTCCAATAATTGATTATAATGCTTATATATTCTTTCTTTTCTTTAGACTATCGAATTCAGATGGTTGATCAAAACCATTGTCTGTGAGTGTTCAATCAGACATCCTTCCACAGAGTGTCATGCTAAAATCCTGGTGAAATATGCAGTGAAATAATTCACCTGCCTAGAAAATGATATTAGCAATTTCACGTGTGTTATCTTTGTAGCATGAAATGAGAGAGTAGGCAAGAAGACAGGACCTTGCCTGATACTTTAGTCAACATTGTACCATAAGTAAATCATTTTTTCCTTCCTGTTTTAGCTTGTTTTGAACCCAAGATAATTGTGAAAGTGAGATTTTATGGCAAGAAACTAGGTCATTTACAGACACTTTTCTGAATATCTTACCATGAGTGAAATTCAATTTCTTGTTCATTCCCAAGAGATAAGCATTAAAGCAATTTTATAGACTGAGTTGATAAGTTAACTGAAAGGTGCAATTCCCATTTCTATTGTATTATTGAACTTGACATATACGAATAGAAAAATCAGGGAAAGACAACCAGTCTGAAAAAACATTCTAGCACATGTGTTGCACTAGATAAGTTAATAGGGAACAAGAGTTGATAAAATCAGGAAATTGGTCATTAACCCAATATCCTTTGTGTGTAATTTTCATTTGTAAATAGGTCATTCCAATTGATAGCTACCGATTAACTCAATATCCTTTGTGTCTTGAGGCTGGCATATCCTTCTTTTTAGAAGCAAGTTTTTGGATATGTATAAAATGATGTTGGCTAGATGATTGACAGCTTTCTTGTTGCTTGGTAGTCCGGGCTCTGGGGGCCTAATTAAAAGAAGCTTTGGTAACTGAATCTCTTTACCCATTGTTCTGTTTCCAGTTTCCAATTTGAAACAGAGACTGAAGGAGGGAAACTTCGCCGTGATGTCTTAGCAGAAGGCAAAGTGGGTTCAGGAGGTTCCACTGCTGGTATCACGACCATTCTATCTGGTCAAGAAGAGATGTTTGCTTTTCGCCGAGCTGTAAGTGGTCACCTTTTCTCTCAGCCTCTTCCCTACTTACAGTTGCAATAGAATCTTAGTTAGCATGAAGCTGATTAATGGATCCATTTAGTAGATCCTATTCCAGACTAAAATATTAGTCTTTTTCATGATGACATACTATGCTGTATTTCCAGTACTTTGTTGACTGCCTACTGGTGAGTGCAGCATATTTTAGTCTCATTTGCTCTTTTCTGTATCCCAAAAGAGCAAAGAACCCTAGTTTTCCTACTTCTTCTCCGTAGCACTATGATAAGGATGCAAATTTATCTAGCTAATTTAGAGGCAATTATTGACAACTTGGAAGTAACCTAAGCATGAGGATCAAATGCTTATTACTTGGCAAATTTTTAAAATACATATATAGATGCATAGATTCCGTCATCTGCGACCAGCTTCCTCCATTGATTCTGATACAATGTATACTGTAGATGAAAACTAGGACTGAGAATAGTCAGTTTTTAATATTCATTGGTTGTTCATATATATTTGTGTATGCCAAATAGCTGTCTCCTATATTCTTTACGTTGTCCTTGAATGCTGACAGGACGAGTAAGAAGAAAATGTGAACATATGATCTTTCTTTGCAGGTCTCACGCTTGATTGAAATGCAAACGCCACTATATTTGGATGGAGTATGTAGTTTCCATCCTTACTTCCAGAAGCAACGTCAAGAATCCCTTAAAATTTCTTGCGATAACTTACAACCTGAGTTATCAGTCTGAACGGTAAACATTTTGTTCTGCTTGTAATCCAATTATTTATGATGCCAATTTGTGGCTTCATTTCTTATCAGCCTACCCTTGGTTGCTTCTTGATAATAAGCGTCGGAAGAACAGTGATTAAGTTGGTGATAGTATCGATTCCTTACTCCTTTTCCTTTGCTATATCTTTAGATAGTGCTGCAATGGAACAAAAATATTTATTTCTGAGAAGTTCTTGGTATATAAATTCTGAATAATGTTCGAGCGTCTCAGCTTATTAGTTAGCAGTCAATTTCAATAGGAATTCCTTATTGCTTTTCAAACATAGCAAACTATTCCTTAAATCGGCCTTTAGTGAAACACTACTATTTTACATGTTTGAGCTTTTATTTTGTTTAGAGAATGTAAAAACTGGTGTTTGAGATTTTTTTTTTCATCATCTGAATCGTCAAATTAATTGTTAAACAAATTAGTTCTTGGTAACTTTTAGACCCACACATTAGTTTTGTTATTAGATTAAATTGTATATCTAAAGACTAATTTAGGAGTGCATTGAGTTCATAATTTGAGAGACTATTTTACTTCATATTGGAGAGGCAATAAAGAAGTATCATTCAATGTCAGTTTATAATATTCTCTCATATGTTTATATCTATTGGCTTTACTTTGATATTCGCCCACTTCAAGTAATCAAATATGGAAGCAAGAAAAATTAAATTTCTAGGTGATTTTTTTACCGTGACAGAGGATGAGGGGGCAGCGCACAAGCTTATTCCTGAGTGAGGGCCATTGAAGTGCGAAGGGCCCTGATCTCAGTATTGGTCCATCTATTTCTCTATTATTTGAGATATATTTTTTCATTGTAATTTTTTTCGTATAGATTTTGAATAAGTAAATTTCAACTAAAAAATTATTTCAAAATTTATTGGAGAAAATATGTTTAGATCCGAAAATTTAAGGATTAAAAAAGAAGTGCGTGCGTGCGACAAAGTTTTTTTATTTGGTATAAGGATGAAAGTTGTGAAATTCAAGAATTTACTTAAATTTGATGAAAGAAAGCTAAAATTTAAAACGTAAAATTGAAAAATCTATAGATGTTTTATTCTCATTTAATAAGCTATTAAAATTATATTATATTATATATTTTAACACAAACAATATTTTAGTCATAATAATCAAGAATGAGATGTTACACATCATTGAAAAATGTATAAAATAGATCGAAAAGTAATATTAGATCTAAGATATCCTATAATTTTTTTATAAATATATATATATATATATATATAGTTGACTAAAATTTTTAAACAAGTATAAATTTATTTAAATTTCAATGTCATATATTCCAAGTGACAACATTATAGATAATCACATCTAAAATTCATCAAAATATAAATTTCATACATTAAACAAGTCATTGAAATAATCTACACAAGAATTTCTGAATAAGACTTTAATCTTGTGAAAATAAATGCTTTTTTATTTTACTTTTCTTAAAAAATAAAAAGAAGGATTGGATATAGTCAAAATTGCGATCTTATGATTTTGATTGATCTTACAATTAAAATCGTAATCTTATATGATTTTGATATAATTTCAATCTTACAATTAATACTTCCATAATTTTGTGAACTTGAACAAACTTACGATCAAAATCTCGATCTTAATTATAATGATTTTAATTTATAATTAATATAAAATTGATAAGAACAAAATACAAATTGACAAAGTAAAGTAATTTCCTCATTTGATTCTGGGACTTCTGGATTTTAGTTATGGGTGACCTGATTTTTTTTGGGTCGAGTACTAGAAAAACACAAGAAAAAAAAATTGGACGACAACTAAGTTAACTCGTTTGACTCGGTGTAAACTTGATGAATTTGACCTAATTTACATCGTGTTTGACCAAATTTTGATTCTAGTCTCGAGTTTACTCAATTTAGAGATAAACTTATAAACTTAGACAAATTTAAGAATTAATTCGAGTGTTTAACAACCATCTATAATACTTTTTTTTCCAGCCCAAGAACTTCATTACTATATACTTAGGATCATCCTTATTCAAAACTACAAAAAATAGAAATTTATTTTCAAGGAACTGAAAATCTCAATAATTACGTGATTTAGGTGATCTTCCATTCTATATTTAGGTAAAATTATTTTTTTTATATTTGTTATACATTATTTAGTAAAAATATGTTATATAAATTAAAAAAAATTTCGGAGGACTCTTTCTCAACAGTAAAGAACATTTATATCCTTATTAAAAAAGCTTAATAAGAAAGATATAAAAAGTTGTACCATGTTTCTCTTCCCACTTAATAAAAAGTTATTGCCTTATTCCTTGTTCCTTGCGTGATCTCCCACGCAAATGTTAGCTTTAAAGTAGAAAAGGTTTATGACAAGTGTTTTAAAAAAATTAATACATATTTTATAATATTTTTCTCTAATACATTGACATATCTAATCATGTAATATTGTTTATATTATATAATTTTTGTTCACTTATAAAATTTTCTTTTGCTAATCCAAAATTCTACCATAAGCTCAGCTTGAGAACTGAACTATGCAAAAAACCATAGGGATACTCGAAATTTTACAATAATTTTTATTAACAACATAATTCAAAGAAAAAATGATATTAATTTTTTTTTAATCTAATCAATTTATACACTATAAAAATAAAGAAAAAATGTACTTTATTCCCATGAAATTTGTTCTATGTGTAGAAAACCTATATGAGCTTTTATATTGTGTCAAAAATCACCTCTCAGTTAATTGATCGTTAGTCAATCGAGGGTCAATGGTGACATGGAGAGTGAAGCGCTAATCAAAGTAGTACATGCACAGCAAGATTTAAACTTGAGCTTAAATAAAAGAGAAAAAAGCTCTCGACTATCTAATCACTGATGCATATTCAACATATATTTACAAAAAATTTAATATATATAGAAACATCAGATATTATATTCAAAATTTAACACAATATAAATCAATTATTATATCTTATAAAAAATAACAAATCTTATAATAAAAAAATATGCTACTATTTTACATAATTCATTTTGAATTATATAAAAATTTAAAAATTTTAATAATAAATTTTATAATATAAATTTAATTATTATTTATACTTAATAAAAATAAAATCTATATTAAAAAATAATTATAAAAATATACCATGCATATCAAAATTATTTTTTCATATAAGATTTGAAAACTATATTTTTTAATAATAATTAATTTTTAATATAATTTAAAATGATTTGACATTATAATATAAAGTTTTAATATAAGATTTGTATTATAAAATTTAATTATTAGTAAAAATTATAATATCAAATATTATATTAAAAAATAATTTTAATATGGACAATATATTTTTATAATTATTTTACTTAATAAAAATAAAATTTATATTATAAGATTTATTATTAAATTTTTTAATTTTTATATAATTTAAAATAAATTATGAAAAATAATATCATATTTTTTTTATTATAAGATTTGTTATTGTTTTATAAGATGTAATAATTGGTGTATATTATTTTAAATTTTGAATATAATAACAGAGGTTTATATATATATATATAATTTTGTAAATATATGTTGAATGTGTATTAGTGACTAGATAGTGGAGAACTTTTTCTTCTTTTATCCAAGCATAAATTCGCGTGTCAATGTCAATGACAGGTAATTTTTAATACAATATAAAAGTTTATAAAGATTTAATAATTGTAGTTCAAAAATGTTAACTCAAGTGACACTTCTTTAACTATAAGTTTTAAAGATTCTTGATAGCTAAAAATTTAAAGGAAAGGCTGTGGAGAGGTTGAGCTCTCTATTCCACAGCCTAAAATTTTTTTGGACCTAATGCTTGAATAATAAAAAAAAATGATCAATACGGGGTGGAACTCATGCTCCAGGAGCATTTCCGAAGATTAATTTCTCCCATGTCTCTTTTTTATTTCATTTTTTTTGAACTTTGTGCCTGTTTTTAAAAAAATGATTTGAGCAAATTAAAAATGAATCATTAATATATGCAAACGACATGAGTAGCAGTAAGGCAAAGGAAAAGAAGTCAAACGACGTCAAAATGTCATCCATCTCTTTCAGTCTGGATGTCGCATTGGTGGTTTTGTAGGCTCCGATACACCATTAAGAAATACCTAACTTCTCCACTCACCAAGAGGCTGAGAAGCAAAGAAGACCTACGATGTACCAACATACTATATATATATATATATATATATATATATTATAACGGAATACGGAGAATGAATGAATTGAAGAGGAGGGACACGCACAGACAGCTTCACATATACTTCTTTTCCTAGCTGTCCCTTCGAAGCTTCTTCTGCTTCTTCCCACACTAAGATTCCTTCTGCCTTCTCTCGATTTCACCGCCGTTGGATTCGGATTCTTCAACCAATTAGTGCCGGGTATAATTTCACATATAAATTCCATCGCCCACCCAAGCGAAACCAGAGTATTAGTTTTCCATTTTCTCTTATATTAATACTTTTTTGTGTAGAATGGTTTTTTTGTCTGTCCATTTAGCCAAAATCGGATCTCCCTCCCCCAAATGTTCTCAATACGCCCGAAAACAATGAACTCGATGGATTGAGGTATTCTTTAAACCCTAGCAGAAATCTTATTACGAGGTTCGGATTGATGGGGAGGGGAGGGATTCAACTATCTGATGACAAAGGAAATAGGCTTTTGTCTATCTCTGATTTGGGGTCTCAATGGAGTGTTCAAGAGGGGTATTATCATCCCGGTGGCTTATTTGCCAGCGTAGGTCAGATGGGAATGGGGTTTGGTGTTCAATCCAATGCTTCTGATCCTCGCAACAATGGTGAGAAAGTTCCTTATACTGAATTGTACGTTAAGTATGTGCAATCAGAGTCACAGGGGAAAGTTGAGATTGCTGGAGTTGAGGAGAAGGAAGGGGTTAAAAGCAGGAACAAGGATGGCCTTAAACTGAAAATTAAGATCAGAAATCCATCGCTGAGGAGGTTGATTAGTGGCGCCATAGCTGGGGCGGTGTCCCGGACAGCCGTGGCGCCTTTGGAGACTGTAAGGACTCATTTAATGGTTGGGAGTAGTGGCCATTCTACTGGGGAGGTGTTCAGCAATATTATGAAGACTGATGGGTGGAAGGGATTGTTTAGGGGTAATCTCGTTAATGTGATTCGTGTTGCACCTAGTAAGGCCATAGAGGTAATGTACTGCGTCCATCACACATGATTATGAAATTGTATATGATTGTTGATAGCTTACTTGGTGGATTTGGAAGCATTTTCTTGGTTTCATAAAAGCTTCCCGGTTATCACTTTGTTTTTCTACTGTATGTTTAATGTTTCTTCTAACCAACAGGCAGTGGCTGACTTTGATACCCAGTGAAGTTTTTCATAGTATTTTTTGTTTTGCACTTCTTTTAGTCATTGATTTATTAATGACTGCAGAATTTTTTTGGATTGTTAGGATGGCCATTCATTTTTTCAATGTAGGGAGGAGTGTTGAAGAGACCTTCGAGGCATGTTTTATCTTTTCGGTTTATAATTTAGTAGAACATTTGTCATATCTAGTCTGCTATCTAGAAGTTTGATAAGTGATTAGGTAGAGGCCATTACACCATAGTTTCGAAGTTTTTTTTTTTTTCAAAAGACATGGCTACAAAAAAGCTTTTTTTGGTAGTCCTCCGGTATAATTTTGAAAAATGTTACCTCGAATTAATGGACTGAACAGGTGTCATTTTGAAGAGCTGATAAAAGGAATTAAACTGATCTTTTACAAATTCTAAAATCAGTTTCAACCATTTTTTGTTATGAATAAATCATAGCTGAGTCTGAGGAATTGCTAATTGGTTATGATATACTATTACAGTACTGACCATTTAACAGAAGTACAATATGTCTAAATAGGTGAGAGGACTCCGCTAATTTATTGGTTCATGTCAATTTTGTCCTCAAAAATCATTTTTATGTTAATTACGGATTTTCCTTACCTTTCTCATTGAAATCTTGCTTTAAACTTTACCATTTCTTAACATCATATTGTCTGCGCTTTTGCTGTACAAGTTTCGTCCAAATATATATATATATATATATATATATTCCAAGCATTGATTTACATTTTCCTAACTGAGAAGGGTTTATTCGCTTTTTTTTTTTCCGGTTCTGAAGTGATCATCATGACAAATACTTGGGCATACAGCTGTCACAATTTATGTTTTAACCAAGTTTTAATTGAATATATACATCTTCCTAACTCTTTCTATACCTCTAGCCATTGATTTAGGGTTTAATACCTGTAAATTAAAGTCGATTAATAAAAACTTCATATGGCCGTGATTATTCTCCTCTGTCTTGGTAGATGTATCAGTATTCCTTTAAAGTTATAAAACCTGAATGGTCACCATGAGAAAATACTTGGGCATATTACTATCAGAATTCTCCTTTCTTTTTTTCTTTTAATGGATTTACTACACCCCCACACTCACTTCTATCTCTAAATTAGGTTATGTTAAATAAGAACTTTCTTATGATAGTGATTTTTTTCTTTTTCTTTTCTTTTTTTTTTTGGGAGGGGGAGATTACTATTATTATTTTTATTTGTTGATTAATGTGCATCCCTAAATAGAAATTTCAGACTTGCTGCCTTGCATATCCTTTAATCCATTTTTATGCATACTGCATATTAGCATCAATGCTATATGATTTTCCATAGGAAGAGAAGCAGTCTCTTCGATTTTGCTAGTTACTCTTGTTAGTTTTATTGGAAATTCATGCTTCAAATAGGCAGAAGAATTTACTTATATTAAATGAAGTGATCAAACATACTCTTTCACGGTACTATTTCTTTTTTGGGTATCTCAATATATTTTCGCCCCTCTCTGCAGCTATTTGCTTATGATACAGTCAACAAGAACCTCTCACCAAAGCCCGGGGAACAGCCAAAACTCCCTGTTCCTGCATCACTAGTGGCTGGTGCCTGTGCAGGAGTTAGTTCTACTGTATGCACATATCCTCTTGAGTTACTCAAGACTCGACTCACTATTCAGGTATGCATGGAAAAATAAACCAAATTTGATTTTTTATGTACTTCTGTGTACCATTCTACCTAAAACTAGTGGGAAAAACTTCAGTGGTATCAGTAATTTTGTTGCAGAGAGGTGTTTATGATGGTCTCCTAGATGCATTCGTAAAAATAATTCGAGACGAGGGCCCTGGAGAACTTTATCGAGGCCTCGCTCCCAGCCTTATCGGAGTAATTCCATACGCTGCCACCAATTACTTTGCCTACGACACTCTACGGAAAGCCTACCGAAAAATTTTCAAGCAAGAGAAGATTGGCAACATTGAAACCCTATTAATTGGATCAGCAGCCGGTGCTATTTCGAGTAGTGCAACATTTCCACTTGAGGTAGCTCGCAAGCACATGCAAGTGGGAGCTCTGAGTGGAAGGCAGGTTTACAAGAATGTGATTCATGCCCTTGCATGCATACTTGAACAAGAAGGGATTCCAGGTTTATACAGAGGGTTGGGACCAAGCTGCATGAAGTTAGTACCAGCCGCTGGAATCTCTTTCATGTGCTATGAATTCTGCAAGAGGATACTGATTGAGAAAGATGACGAGGAATAGGATGAGAGAGGCAGAATCGCATGCTTCGTTTTATTTTTCGGTGACAGGTGGAATTGCATGCTTTATTCATGCAAGTTCGTTTTTTTTCCCTTATAATTAATTACTGAATCTTCCTTTCTTTTTCCCCCACAATTACTTCTTAGAGGCAAATGAGAATGGAATGTTCGGTTCGTTTTTTTCGGTTGAAATCTGTTAGTTGACGCTTACTTAGTAGTAAATTTGGCATTTACTGGCTTCCTTTATTACATTTTTTGTTGTTTCTTCTGGTCTGATGACTACTGTATTAAAATTTTTTATCATGTAATACTTATTGCGTCTGCATTTTTCTGATATGCAAAGATACTAGAATGACTATTTTCAGAAGGATTTCAGCTTTACCTATCACCATAATAAACCATTACTAGCATGATCAGTTCTGGAGTCTAGACTTCAGTTAGTAAAGAATTTTTTTCTTAAACCACATTCAGCTGCTTTCCCCATATCTGAATTTAACTTTTCATTGTAAGTCAAGTTCCAAGGAAAAGAGATTTTCTACTTTTAAAATATTGTCCATCTTGCGAGATTTGACAGTTCCTATTTAAAATAGATAAAGACATGATTTTAAAAAAAAAAAAGAATTTCTTTCCAGTTCCGATAACACAAGATTCGTCATCAACTTGATCTGCAATTCCTCTCGACACAAGTAAATTTGCAAGTTCATAATAACAAAAAGAAAGCCAAAACAATAGCACCAAGTTGCACCTCGTTTCGTTTCATTATCATAAATTATTATAAATAATTCGTATCATTTGGACAAAAAATATCACACCAACATAGAGCTCTACACAATAACATGTGATCTGCTAAGGACCACCTGAACGAGTACAATAAATAATAGACAACATGAATACTACCAAGGGCCATTCTCCCCTTTTTCCATGCAAATGTCCCTTCCACTTAAATCCTCTGAAGACTTAAATAGACTGAATTCTTGCTATACCTATATACATGGTACCTTGAGTCTCTGAAAATGGGCGGGAGAAGACGACTTAAACACAGCCAAAATCATCTTCAAGAGAACTAGCATGTGATGCCACATTGACCATTGGAAGAAGCTTTGGTGGAGTCAGTGGTGAAGGGGTCGATCCTCACCCACAGCAAGGAGAATATGGAAGCAAGGAGAATAGACCAAACAATAACAATGGTTGGTGTACGGTTTTGCCTTCCCAACAGACCCTTCAAGAAAGGGTATAGATGGGCAATGACCCATATAGCAAAAAACAGCTTCCCAAATAGAGGACCCCATGATTGGTAACCACTGTTTATGGCATAGGACACACCAGCAACAATCCCTACCAAGTTAACTAGAAGGACTGTTGTAGGAGGGATCAAAAGTGATGTCCATTTGAACACATAAAGCTCGGCAAAATCCCCATCGTCATCTGATGCCTTTGACGTGACAGTGAAATTTGTATCGATACCTGCCAGCACTTTTAGAAGCCCTTGGAATACAGCAAACAGATGTGCGGATGTACCACCAATAACCCAAAACTGTTCATTCCTCCACCAGTCTTCTATACCAACCCCACTCCACCTAAGCTCAAGAATTGAAGTAGCAAAAATGGAGACGAAGAGAAGAATGAACCACATGCTAGCAAAGTTGCTTATCTGCAAAAAAATTAAGTAGATTCCCAAGGTGAGGATTGTTCAGCTCAATAATCAGAGGGCATTCTTCCACAGTAGACCAGAAAGGAGAGAACAAATTAAAAAAAACAGGATCACTATAAAATGGAAGAGAAAATAGTCATCTACCTCTGGAATAATAAATTTATTTGTGAGAAGACAAAATGCAGGAAGCACACAGTAGGCAATCAGTGGGATTGAGGTAAGGGGGTAGACAATTGTGTTGATATAAGCCAGCCTCTGCAGGGACTTCAATCTCCCATTGTAGCCATACCATAGGGGGCAGTGCCTGCTAAGGAAAATCTCAATTGACCCTAAGGCCCATCGAAGCACCTGATTAAGACGGTCAGAAAGATTGATAGGAGCAGAACCCTTAAATGCTGGGCGAAGTGGCATGCAATAGATGGAGATCCAGCCACGAGCATGCATCTTGAACCCAGTCAAAATATCTTCGGTCACAGAACCATAGATCCATCCAATCTGGTGGAATCAGAATAAGACTGATTAAAAATTGAAGCAAAAGCTTACTATTTATCTCACTTTTCAGATCTCTTAATACCAGTGGACAGCCAATTGGATGCACAGTCATAAATTCTCACCTCTTTGCCCCATTCTGTCTTGTCTTCATAACCACAGCTGATAACATGGATTGCTTCCTTTAGAAGAGTTGCAGGGTTGGTTGAGGGAGGAATGCCACCCTGCTCCATGAAAGTGGCAGCAATAAAAACTGGGGACTGACCAAATCGCTTCTCTAGGCTCTTCTGGGACATAAGAAGTGACCTCTCATCATCATATCCTGCAAGAGATAAACAATGCATCAAATACTACATAGGATATAGAGTTGTAGACATAATGCCATCTCATCTTTCTGGCAGTCCTGTCTAAAAATCTGGCAACAAACTATAGCAAATTAGCTTAAGTTTAAAATAACATCGAACAGGGAGAGAGAAAATTATAGTATATTCGACATGTGGAAGTCACACATGCATAAGAAAATATAAACAAGAGTTAATAGAAGGAGATTATCATAATAGTGACAAACCTTCAACACCCTCCTCTATGTCTTCCATATTGAAGATGGGAATGGTAGATTCAGTTCTTTTTGCTGCCCTCTTCTTGTCTATGTACTTCTTATTGCCACCCCTTCCCTTCTTTCTAGAACCCCAGCAACTCCTAACAATAATATTGGGCTCCAAATCTTCCTCAGTCAAAACAGGATCATAACCATATAGAGCCTGTCTATTGAAACAACAACCAGTTCCGACATAGACTGGGCCCTGGATACCATCCTGCCCTTTCATGTTGATCTGACAGGTTAAAAGAATGAAATTTAGCCAAAGCAGAGTCTAGTGCAAGGAAAGACTATATTTTCTATTACTTTTTTAAGAAGAAAAAAAGTGAAACCTACATCAAAGAACACAATATTGCGATTGGCATATCGATCGTGCATATCAATGCCATCAAACCGCTGAGGGAATTGCACATAGCAAGTCTTCTTTCCAAGAACAGGATCCATCATGAAACACATGGCTTCTTTAACAGCTTTGCTATTATTGAAATAGTGGTCACAATCAACGTTCAACAAGTATGCACCATTGGTCAAGACAGCTGAAACTCGAATCTACATAAGATAAACACTAGTTAGATATGCAAGCTTTACTCAGAATACCTTTCTGGTTAGGCACAGCCAAAACAGCAATTATGGGAAATGCTAAATAATTTTGCTGAAAAGAAAGACAACAGAAATTATTCCAAAGTAGAATATCACTGCCCACATGGTCAAACAGGTGACTAACAACATCACATCCTAAAGCAGGTATTGAAGATTTGGTACTCATAGTCTATCATGAGCAATATTAAATCAGATCAGTGCCATTTTGTAGGTTATTTTCCATATATGCAGATTTATAACTTGAATTAAGATGATGAATAAAACCCCTCACTACAAGGTAAAAAATTTAATACTTGCACCACTATATACAGTCATTCAATGGATAGATGTACACATTAGTTAAACCTGAGAGTTAAATTAAAAAAGCTTCAGCAAGGCATACCAAAGCATTCATGGCTCCGGCTTTCTTGTGATGCTGGAAGCCTGGTCGCTTCTCACGAGAAACATAAACAAGTCTAGGTAGCTCGTTTCCATCTGTATCAAACCCTCCACTATGACCTAAGAACACCTGTACACAATAAAAATATTACTATTGCCTTCAAAACATAATATAGGAGGGGAAAAGATCTAAAGTTCATCTGAGGAAGAGAAAATACCTGAATCATTCCAGGATGATCCCTAGGATTATTTCCAGGCCAGGGAGTTCCATCCTGCATTGTCCAACCTTCTTCTGGCATCTTTTGAGCTTTGGCAACCAGGGCATTGATCCGTACTTTGAATTCTTCATAATCTCTCTGTTAAGCAAAATAATCAACACTGAGATCATGTAACATTCAAAACAATAATTTATCACAGTCTTCATTATCAAGACCAACCTTCATTAATCGGCGCTCCTTCACAAAAGAAGGTTGAATTTTGTCCTTCAAGTAATCAATCTTTTGGGCAAAATAGAACTCAGGGGCTCTTGGCTCAATATTGTGCTTTTTGCAGAAGGGTACCCACTTCTTTGCAAACTCAGCTGTTTCTGAAAGGGCTTCAAAAGTCAACATGGCTGAACCATCATCTGATACATAGCAGGAAATCTTGTCTACAGGGTAATCAACAGAAAGTATTGACAAAACGGTGTTTGCAGTTACAAGAGGAGGCTCTTTGAGGGGATCCACTGTACTGACAAATACATCCACAGGAGCTAACTGAGATGGTTCTCCGTCGCGATCGTATCTAAAAGGGACAAACTAAAGTCAGTAAAATGGCAAACCCAATCAAAGTTAACCCAAATGCGAAGCCCATAGTAACAGACATAAAATGAGTTATCCTAACCTTAAAGTAAGCCTGTCAAGGTAGGTCTCACGATTAATGGGAGACCATTTTGGAAACTGATCCAAGAGCCAGGATAAGGCAAACCAAATCTCACAGATAACTGATGTCAACCACAAGGGGTAAGCATCATTGACAGGGTGAGTTACACGGTATTGTAAGAAGAAGCCAAGAATAATAAGCCGGAGTATGATCACAACACGATAAGGGGTCAATTGAGAAGAAGAAATAGGCACCACACGACTCAAAGGCTGTCGAGCATCATCAACCCTGCCATGAACAAACTTGATTAGCTTCCACAAAATGAAATACAAACTACTTACAATATAAAAATAGTTCAAGGCTTCTAGCAAACAAACATGGGAAGATGATGTAATATGACTATGATTTGTGATTACAAGAAAATAAAACCGCAACTCCAATCCAAAATGTGATCTGTCTAAGAAAGAGAATGCAAGCAGACTCTGATTTAAAAGTGTAGCATGAATAAGCAAAAACTGCCTGTTAGTTTAAAAGTTTGATCAGCTAGTCATCAAACTTTAAACCAAGTGACGACTTACATTTGCAGTTCTTCTCCATTGGAACCTGTCCCTTCCATGTCTCCCCCCTTCCCTTCGTTGTATCTACCAGTCATTTGCACCATATTTTTCTCCTGCTTGAGCTTCCAACCTTCAACTCTTTCTTTCCAGTCAATATTTGGCAGACCATATGAATTCAAATCCTTTGAAGGGTCTACAATTCTCACTGGGACTGCAATAAGAAAAATTATGGTCAGCTGAGAATTCATAATAACCATGAAATATCATATGTTAGGAAATGTTAAGTTAACTCCATACCTGGTTGCCTTGGATCAATATAAGGAAGTGAGTGAACCTTTTCAGATGGACCCAAAGGACCCGATGTAGTTCGTACAGATTGGGTGTCAGGTGTTGCACAAGGAATCTCACCAGACATCTACCATATAAAGATAAAATTAGCGAACAGTGTTGCAAAATGAAGAACCAAAAAGGACCAGAAGACTATTAGGCAACTGGCTGGAGAACTAACAGGACAGTATGAGCATATATTAATTATACAATTAACATGCAGCATCATTTCATGATTTCAATAATACCCTCACATACAGAATGCATATAATGCAGACATACTCAAAATAAATACCACAATACAACAGAGAAGATGAAGAAGAACAAGTTCACAATATTTCAACTCAATAAGAAAGACAACTGAACACATTTGATGAGTAACACTACCGGCTGTCCATTGGTTAGAAGGGGAATTGGTTGTTGAGAATCATGTCTAGAAGATGAAGAGAGGTCAGCATCTTCTCCTTCCCACTGCCGCCTAGCCTTGGTTTTTCCTTGGCCATAATTGAATTCATTTTCTAGATCATCAACATCATCCTCATCATCATCTCCCTCCACTCGTGGACTCCCTGAAATCCAGATTCATCTTCTTCATTCTAAAAATAAAATACAGGCTCAGAAAAAATAAAATTGCATAAACAAGCTAACCTTTGTGCCTTTTGTACCTAGTCTTGCACTGGGGGCAAGACTTGTTCCCATCTTTTCGCTCATACTCATAACAAGGACGACAAACTGGGAAGGCACACTCATTGCAAGCAACAAAGACATCACCAGTTGCTGTTAATCCAACAGTATCGCCACAAATTTGACAGATTTGGCCATTCAAATTCTTTAAGGGTTTGGACTGCAGAAGTATAGACATCTTATGAGTTAGAATTATGTAAGTAAAATATGAGCCAATTTTTTCAACAAAATAATAATAATAATAATAATAATAATTATTATTATTATTATTACTATAATTTAAGCCTATTAATAGAAATTTCTTACAAGGTGCAAAAGAGAAATGGCATGCCCCATCCACTGGAATTTTCATACTTGAAATCAGAATGGAAAACAAGCTTTGATGCCATCATGTTCTTGATGTTTGAAAAAATTAGTGCCAAGATGCATTAGGATCAGAAAGAGAATTATAGCGACTGAGTAATCCATTAATTCTACCTGACTATGCCTAATTACTATCACAGTTCGAACAGCTGAAGCTATCCATACTTGACCTCAGACCTGACAAACGTCTAAAGTCTCAAATGTCAAATCTCACCAACTATGAATAGATTCAGTATATGAAAATCCGCAATGTCCTGGATTTCACTACATTAAACTAAAACATCAGGTTCCCCGCTTGAATGCAACACTATTAGAAACGTCAACCTCAGATTTTTACAGCAACGTATAATCCATATGAGGTGCACAGTAGCCATGGAAATGAAAAAATAACCCCAAGACAAGAGAAAAAAGGAAAGAGGAGAAGGAGAAAGATAGCCGCTGGACTGACAGACTTAATTTCAAGGAATCTCAGGCATCTATGTCTGTAATCCCTAAAAGGACTAGAATATCAATTGCCCGTTTTTATTCCAAGGATAAAAGTTGAACTTTGAGGTCAAGCTCACTCCCATGGACACTCACTGTGAACACCCAGATCTGAATTCCAAATGGCAATCTAAGAACAAAACCAAGTGATAAAATGAAGTTGTGCACCATCGACGTGATTTGATCCAGAAACTTCAATCTGATCACCACTCATTTCCACTTGCAGAAAATTTAAAAAAATAAACAAAAAGAAAAACAAATTCCACGCCGAACACCCAGATCAGGGCTGACAGACTTAATTTCAAGGAATCTCAAGCATCTATATCTGTAATCTCTAAGAGGACTATAACTTCAACTCGCCAAGTTTTTTCCAAGCATAAAAAGTTGAACTTTGAGGTCAAGCTCAGTTCCACAATTACTCCAAAACACCGAGATCTAAACTCCAAAAAGCAATCTAAGATCAAGAATAAGTAACAAAATAAAGTTTTACGCCAAAAAAATGCCATCTGATCCAGAAAATTCAATCTGATCAGCACTCATTCCCACTTGCAAAAATTTAAAAAAAAAAAAACGTATCCCCCGGTCCGGAGGAAATAGACAGCTGCCATACAACAACATTGTCACCGAAAATCGAAAGGACTGAAATCCTAAAAGGGATATACAAAAACACTAACCCCACTATCTGAATCGTGCCGAATTCGAACAAGTTCGTTCCTCTTATGCGACCCAGCCACCATTCCCGCAGTAGCTTCCATCTTTTGTCCACTTCCGTTTCTCCGGTATCCCGCAGAAAGTGCAGATCAATGTAATTTACGATCAGAACGCTGGCTAGATTTAGAGGCAAAGCTTCAAAGATCTTCGCCCACTCAATACGCCATCTTTCTCTCTCACTCTCTCTCTCTATTCACTTCCAGCTGCCCACTCGGCATACAGTCCTTCTCCCTCTGTTTTATCGACCCTCTGCTTATTATTATATTGCCATAAGGTATTTCAACCGGCTACACCGGTCTCCGGTTCCATCCCCATCCCACTTTGCTTTCGTTATACCTCCAGCTTCACCCCCTCACAGTCCTCCCTTCAGTTTCTTTGCTATTATTAACATTCAAAAATTTAGTGAATTCTCAACTAATTAGAGTTAGATTAAATTATAAAGATATAAAAAAAATTAAAACCTTATTTTTAATTCACATCACATAATATTCAGACTAAAAATATTATTTAAACAATAATTATTAAATTACTTTAATTAATCATTGTTAATAAATTTTATTATTTTTTATTAACCAATTGAATTTTGACGCGTGACGTGCCACGCTATAACTCGCAAAAGAGACAAGAAGCTACGAAAGGATTGTCGTACCAAATATACAATGAACTGGTTCCAGGCTGTCCCCCTCGTTACGGGTTACTTCCGGTATCCCCGGTCTGCTTCTCAATCGGCTGTCGGTGCCTCACGGCTTAATTAAAATTGCTTTAGACAAAAAAGAAAATTAAAATTACATGCTTGTGATATGTAATGGTCCGGCTCTTTTTGCGTACCTTTCTTGATTTATACACCTTACCTGTGGGCCGTTAACCTGTCCTAATAAGGGTTAGTTAGCAATTTAATTATTTATTCAAAAACACTTTCTTAATTATTTTCACTTAATAATTGATAAAATTATTATAGAGACAATGTGGAATGCGTTAGCAGATAATCTAATCTACCCTCAATTACATTTCACTCTGACGAGAAAACTCATGCAGGTAAAATCGTCGTCGGCTTCTGGTAATTTTTTAGTTTATATTTCACCTCACCACAATTGTTTTTTAGCTTCGGCTTCCATAAATCTCTATGTGATTCATTTATTGAATTGATGAGAGATTTGATGATATAATAAGAAAAATAGTGAAAAATTATTCAAATTACTTTCCTTCAAAACACTAAATATCTTTTTTAAAATTAAAATATTTCAATAAAATATTCTCATTCTTTTTTCCTTTTCTTTTCCTTTTTTTTTTTGGGTACTAAAGATATCATATATAATCCAACTACAGGGAACATTGACACCCCAACAATATTTGCAGACTAGAACAATCAATTTTCTGTTAACAACTACTAGGATTTTCGTCATAGAATTCTCCATACTCGATAAGTAAGAGAATTGCTAAATTCGGTTAATATGATGATTGCGTGCTTCCCTTTTCAAGTTTTATTTTATTTTAATTTTAATTGGCTTGAAAACTCTAATCTAAATTCCCTCATCTAACTCCTGGTATGTTCAGTTCGATGAAATTATCTAATAATCTAAATTAATCATGTGCTTTTTTTTAAATTGTATAATTAATTAGAAAAAATACAAAATTGGACTTATTTTTTAAAAAAAAATCTAAACCATTATATAATTTTATCCAACGATCCAAATTAATCTAAATTAAGAGTTGGAAGAAATTCGTTGGAGGAAATCCGTACTGTGAAAACTTACTAAAAGAAGACAAATTTGATCGTTTCTGCCATATCTACCCCTGTTGTTGTTGGGAACAGCTTGCCTATTTGTCTTAAAGACAAGCAGGCGCTTGCTTATCCCAAAATAGCATCTTTTCGAGACCTTAAAACAACGTCGTTTAGGGCCTCTTTTTTATTTTTTTATTTAAAAAACCGTACAAAACAGCATTGTTTTGCTATTTTTATTTTTCCAAACCTTCAAAACGGTGCATTTCGTCGTGAATAGTTCTTCTTCAACGGATTCTCCACTCTAATGCCTTATCTTCCCTTCACTTCTTTTCTCCAATGTCCCCTCTCCGGTTTTGCTCTTCTTCAACCTCGAAACGTGATCTCTTTTCCTCATTGACGCCTCCTCTCAGGAATAGGTAAATGAATTGAGTTGAACCCTAAACTTTGCACTTTTTTTTTGCTTATCATCTTGATTATATTAGCTGCATGAATCCCTTGGATCATCTGATTGCAATGGGCCTAAAACTTTTGTTATTTTTCTTTTTAAATTTTGGAGGGTTGGAGGGTTGGAATTTTACACAATCTCTTAAATTTTCTGTAGCCATATGCTTTTCTTTGCTCTGTAAATGATGTGAAGGTCAGCAGTACAATTGATCAAAGGAGACGTAATGTGGTTGCTGGTGCTGAGGTGAGATAATATGGATGTCATATATGTTCCCTGTTTATTATTTTGGTGTTTGGGATTGAATTTGTCACATCCCAAAAATTGAGCATGTGAAAAGATACTACTCATTTGATATAATTCTCAAACATACGTTATATACATATATTCTGTAAGGTTTTACATTCAACCTTAATCATTCATTCCACACTACAGAATTATATTCATCTGATAAGCAAATATAGACATACATAGTCTGATATTTCTATCTCATCGCAAGCCTAGGAGACCTATAGAAAGTACAGAGCGTTTCTAGGGTCCACATTAATAAGTACTGGTATCCCACCAGACAGAAATAGAGAGTAATCCCAAGGGGCTTCTAATCTTCCAACGGATACTCTTCTTCTTTGTTTTCTGTATCTGAAAAAAAATAATCATAGGGAGTGTGAGTTTATTTAAAAACTCAGTAAGTAAATAACTGTACTATATAAAATATCAAAACTACAAATACCACATTTACTCATATAATTAATTGTCTTATACATCGAGTAGTATGGGACTCTAACCCTTTCAAACTCATGAATAAGATTTCATAGATATACACCGAGTAGTATGGGACTCTAACCCTTTCAAACTCGTGAATAAGATTTCATAGGTATACGCCGAGTAGTATGGGACTTTAACCCTTTCAACTCGTGTATAGGTTTCATAGATATGCATTGAGTAGTATGGGACTTTAACCCTTTCAAACTCGTGTATAAGATTTCTTAGATATACACTGAGTAGTATGGGACTTTAACCCTTTCACACTCGTGTATTAGATCCCGTAGATCTTTACTCATTAATAAAATAGTGAGAATTCATCACATAGTACAATTGTCATGAAATAAATAATTTCTTCATACTCTTATTTCTACTGATCATCATATACTCCCATATGAAAAATTAATTGCTTATTATCCAAATAATGTTGTAAATGGGACTTATATTGTACTTTGACTAGTAATATCAAATTAGCTGAGCAAGGTTATTCACTCACCTTGATGTTTGTCCAAGTTTACCTTGTTCCACACTAGAATTTGTGTAGGAAAATTTCCTAGTAAAATATATTACAAGGAAACATAAGAAAGGAAACAAAATCACGAAAAATACGCAAAATTTTCTGACTGCTACAGTAACGGTTTGCTACAGTACGGTTTGCTACAGTGTCGGTTCGCTACAGTAACGGTTCGCTACAGTAACGTTGACTGCTACAGTGCCGTTGACTGCCGACACTACAGTACTGCTACAGTAACCCCGAAGAAAATTTTCCAGATTTTGTTTCGAAATTTCTGGTCGCTACAGTAACCCGTTTTTTTTGCAGAAGTTTTTTTTCAAAAATTCATCCTTTCCTTTCTTGTTTCAAAACCAGAATTTCAACTCTTTTAACCGATTATAACTCAAATATAACTTCTAAAACTACTGAGATTCATGAATTATCATCAAAATCTTCAAGAACAAAACCTCCTCTAATCTTCCATATAAACTTAGATTTAAGGAAAATAACGAGATTAAAGCTTACCTTTGATCCTTACAAAGCTTTTGAACCGAACAGATAATCGAAATTCTGAAGATCAAAGAAAGGATTTGAGAAGAAAATGAAGAACTGAGAGAGAAATGCTTTTCTGCTTCCTTCGGCTGAGTGAAAATGAGGGGTACTATTGAAACTTTATATTAAATATTTCTAATGGGTTATTCAATAACCCATGGGTATCCATAACCAAACATCCAAACCCATCCAGTCAATTTACAATAAATGGATTAATTGACCATTCTGAAACCACTTTTCCATGAATTTCACCATTCTTAAAATATATCCCTCATTGTGCAAATATTTAGTCCAGTCATTTAACTCAATTTTCATAAATAATATTCAAAGAGAACAATTAAATATGAAAATTAAAAATGACCAAAATAAATAACTAAAGTAACGTTGTAGAATTCTAAAATACTCTTAAGCGAATTATATTCTGAAATTAACGGGTATTACAGAATTGATATCACTTGTCCTGACAAAAAATCTTAGTTTGTTCTCTAAATATTATCGTCATTGACACATTACATGAAATGGACTTCCTGCACTTCTGGCTGTTGCAATCTGTGTAGGCTGCCATGTGTACATTGTAATGTTGTTTGTTTCAATTTGGATAGATTTCTTGTCAATTTGTGGTTCATGGTTCTGATTGATGCACAAGTTGCTATCCTGCCTGTCCATAAGAGTTCTTTTGTTGAGGCATATATGCATTTTTATGACAAGTTTATAAACATATTATATGGAGATGCAAACCACTAGATATAGCTATTTGCTTCTTTGAACTCAATTGTGTTTTGTATCGTCTAGTTCTACCATATTAATTGACTACCTTATTACTCACAGCCACTAATACTACATATATAATATGAATGCTAGTTCATATTCCTTAAATATTCTAAAATACAAAACTGTTTGATTTTTTCTACAACCATTGATGTAGATCATTGAGAACTTTTTTTCTCTCTCATCTATCATAATTTTATAGATATATTAATTAAAGGTATCGTTATTAAGAGTCGATGATGTAGCTTTATTAATATTGCAATGACAAATGAGATGCTGATGATAATGAAGCTTCTCATAGCTTTAGTAATAGGTATTTCTAAGGCAGAAGCTATTAGGATAATGTGTTGTAGTGACAATGAAATCATGAGATCATTTGAATTAACTGTTATAGACTTATCTGCCCACTTTCTCTTCAACTTGTTTTTTCTTCCTTATTACCTTTATGGATGTATAGTGTTATTGATATCATAATTTTCTTATTCAACAAAACAAGAAAATTGTAGATGAAAAAGATAATGAGCCATATGGTGATGAAGATATGGGCATAGAGCATAGTTTGGCTCTTTTGGTATGGCTGTTGTTTTTGCTGGCTCTTTTGCTTGGCTATTTTTGCACATCTTCTGTCACGACCCGTTTTCTGGGCACATGACCGGCACAATGATGAATCTCTCATCACTGTAAGCCTTCCGATAAATATATCAAATTTTCTTATCTGAAAATCATAGAGATGATTTGCATGTAATAATATATTATCAATTTAAAATACATTATTATATTGACATACAAGCCAAATGTCGAACCCCTGACCTAGATGTCCTAGACGATTACAGAGCAACATAATCTATAACAAAAGAGGGGTCTACCCGACAACGGGAAGGTCCAAAGTGATCTACTCCTCTAGCAGATATTCTTCGCTGGCAACCTGATCTGAACAAAAAGGTTGTACAAACAGTGTGATCTTTTAAACTCAATGAGCGAATCGGCCTCGCGTTAATAAAATTCAAATACATTACCAGTCATGCAAGCATATCCAAAGGCTCATACTCAACCAATAGACAGAAGATAAAAATTCATCCAATTCAACAAACGTTACTAGTACTCGTCAATGGCAATATATCCCAAAGAGCGCACACAGGCCGGCTCACCAATTATGTATATTTTCGCCATGACGCACAACATCATCCTCTTACATACAAGAAGATAAAAATTCATCCAATTCAATAAACGTTACTAGTACTCGTCAATGGCAATATATCCCGGAGAGCGCACACAGGCCGGCTCACCAATTATGTATATTTCTGCCATGACGCACAACCTCATCCTCTTAGCTAGGGCGCCTCACGGATTTATCACCAATCCGGGCTATATCCCTACTAAGGGAATCGTTGTCTCCACACTCATTGGTCAAGACACCCTGTCAACCGGGTTTTCCGCCTTGCCGTGAGAGGGGGTACTGTCCCGCTCAATCACAATCAATAGCATTTCATATCATAATCAGAAGCTCAATATAATATTCATCCATATAACAGGTATAGTATATAATTATATTATAGCTTTATAAACCACAATTCAAGAGATTCAATCTTCACATCATCATGAGATACTTGCCTTTTCTTATCCATACTTCTGGATTAATTATCTCATTATATTCGTCATTCTGAATCCAATTTCCCCCTATGAATCTTGGGAGTGTCCTACGACATACTTTTTATCACCAATAATGCTAAAACTCTATTAAAACGGGGTCGTTTCACTCACCTGAATTCCGTACGAGTATCACTTCTTTAAGTCGTTACGGACAAGAGTACACAGGTGAATTTCAGTGTTCTGCTACGGAGATTTTCATGAAAGATTAGAGAAAATACGTTAGGATTGTTTTCGTACAGATACTGTTCATACGTACGATTATTGTTCATATATATGGTACTGTTCATATATACGGTTACTATTCATATGTACGGTCACTATTCATACGTATGGTTACTATTTATAAGTACAATTACTATTTATACCAGAAATAGAGAATACAATATGTAAAAGAGTACACCAGGTAAGTTCCTAGGAAAGAGTGGAGGGTCACACTGGACACACTTAAAAACCAGGTCTTTCCTTAACCAGAATTTTCCTAGACATGTATTCTTCACAGTTTACATTCTATTTCGGTAATCAGAGAATCAAAATAACATATAAACAGCTAAGGACAGTTTTTCTGATGTGGAAGATCGGCCAAAACCGCAACCACAGAGCATACTTAAGAAATTAACTTCTAAAATTTGAAAGACATAGAAAGGGCATAGTATCCTTACCTAAGCTGAAAAGGAAAGGCCCAAAATCTCATAAGCCTAACATTGGAGTAAGAGAAACTTAAGGAGAGAAGAAGAGAAGTTGAAGGTGTGAGTTTAGAAGTGAAATGGAAGGGCCTATTTATAGCAAAAGTCAATGGTACTATTTGATACTATGCGCTAATAAAATATTCAATTTACTATTCATAAAAGACATTTCTAATAATGCAGTTACTGTGCAAATCGCGACAACGACTGAAAATTTTTTCTTTTATTTACTATTGGAAACTTAAAGAGAAAACTATCCTTTCTCTTAAATCTTTAAGTTTCTTTTCAAATCAGTCCTTTCAATTTAGTCCCTAAGCGTATTTTTACACATAAAACGTCATTTTCTCCCACGAACTTCTTTCTAGTTTTCTCTTATGACCAAACCACATATAGTACTTGACATTTCGATTGTATAAATGAACAGTATCGTATATGTAAATAGTATTTATACGGGTGAATAGTATCGTATACTGAAATAGTAACAGTAGTTTGTAAACAAATATTTATATTTTATTTTTCTTGGGTATTACATTATCACCCCCTTAAGAGAATTCGGTCCCCCGAATTCAAAACTCATCTCAAGACTGAAATAAATGTGATTACTTCGTCCATATCTCATCATTTGCATCTCTTTCTTCCAAAACCTCATCACACCCTTGGTGAGATTTACAAGAATATTATACCATTGACTGTGAACTCTAAACCGCATTATCAATAATTTGCATACGACTTTTGCCTTTTCTAAACAGCAAGTAATCTCTTCCTCATCAGTTTGATCTTTTCCACAACCTTTTTGTACCATAAAGTGTCTCATCCTCATAACCTTTACCAAACTCAAACCACCTAATCAGGGACGAACTCTGTCTCTATGTAAAACCTCAAATAGGTGTCTTCTCAACAGTGGCACGTGGTCTTTCCAGTTTATATTGAATATCAGAACACAAGCTACCATACACATAGCTTATAACTTTTACGAATACAAGTATCCTACCCGAAGGCATCATTTTGGCCATAGGCAATATTCTTGCCCGAAGGCGATCATTCTACCTTAAGGCGATACTCTCAGCTGAATGCGTCATATAAAAGGAAAAATCACGTAAAATTATTACATAAATCTCTAGGAAGAACAATCCCAGAAAATGTGTTAAGTAAATAACATACTCCTCATGCATAATTATATATATGGAAATTCCTCTCACCTCAATGACTCATATAGAGTTGTATCCCTTCAATTATTAGGGCAAACCCATAGTTCTCTATGTATAGGTTCATAAAATACTTATTTAGCACTCCTCCATAGCTCAGAAATGCAATGAAATATCATTTTAGTAACTCTTCTCAGTCAAAAGGATATTACCATACTCTACTTTAGAATTTTCATAATCAAGTACGAAATATAAGTCCAACATTTTCTCATTCCTCAAGTTCTTTCAGTAAAAGGAATCACTTCAACAAAGAAGATCTAAATACTAACTTAAATTTTATTTCTAGTACATAGATAATTTTAATACATGAAGCTTAGACCAAATATAGCTTTAGATACAAACAAAAGAAAGAATAAATTAAGGACGAGCAGACTTTTGAAATGTAGAAGGTATTCCAGGTCTAGAAGAGGAAGATGCTTCAGACCTTAAGGAGGAAGCTAATCGTTGCAGCCTAGAAAGGGTTTCTAGAGGAAGCGCCTGAGAAATTTGGCGAAGAGCAGAAGTGTAATATCCCAAGAATTTATATGAATATTTAAAGCCTATTTTGAAGTTTAGTGAAAAATTTAATTACGTGAAAAATTTGCTTTTTGAATTAGTGAAGAAAATATGGGAATAGAAATTTTAATTTTTAATTTAGGAAATTTTTACAAATTCTCAAGGACTAAAGTGAAAAGAAAAGAAAATATGGATTACTTTTGAGAAATGACCAAATAGGAACTTGAGAGGAAGAATAGAGCTTATGAGAATGAATTATGAATCCGGTACCGAAGAGATGATTGATTCGAGGTTAAAGTGGTATTTGAGACATCGAGAGGGATTAAAGTGAACAAATCTTATAAGCTAAGGTGGCTATGAGCGATTTTATCGAAAAAGAAATTGGTGGGGCCCATGCGTATACATTTCTCCTTATTCTTTTCTTTTTCTCATTCTCCCTCCCGTAGCTTCACTTTCTCTCTCTCTCGATTATGCTTGCAAAGGAATTTCTTCATCAATCATTCATGCAATTTTTGCTTTGGGAAGGAAGCTATGAAAGTTAGGATGATTGGTAAGTTGATGTTCTTCTTCTTCCTCCTCTTATTACAAGATCAAATCCTTGGTTATCATTTTTACAAAATTTTTGTAGAATATTTTAATGGATGAATTTAAGTGTGGATGTTAATCTAAAACATTCCTAGGTGGTTTATGATGTTATTAGAACAAGAAATTTGGAGAAAACTAGGAGAAATTCGTAGAATTTGGATATTTGAAAAAAGTTAGTGTTCTTGATGAAAATTTGAGATTTGAGCTTGGATTGTTGGTAGAAATTGGGGGTTTTGGTGTTAAAACACTCCTTAGACATTAAGGATGAAAACTCATGGAAGAAATCAAAAGAAATGTTGTTTTAGATATGATTTTTGAATTTTTGGATGAAGAACACGAAAAACATCGAAAATTTTTCCCATAATTACTATTCACCGAGAAAATTTTTCCAGATTTTCTCGTTACTGTAGCGTTGACTCGGTCAACGTACTGTAGCTGCATTGACCGTTGACCGTTACTGTAGCATCAGTTTTTTTTTAATATCGTTGAAAAGCTCTTTGAGTCTAGTTTCCAATGGTATAAGTTTCATCTGTATATTCATTACCAGTTAGGAGTTATGATTTGAGAAGTGGATGAAGGTTGAGAGTAGTGGTAGAAAATTTTTCTATTTCGTAACCCTGATGGTTTTTATCTGGTTACAATAGGAATGGTCAAGTGCAAGGTGGGAGTGCTGAGAGCATGAAATTCAGGTGAGTGGGTTAATACTTGCTATGATTAAATATCTTTGTTATTGACTTTTTGCATCATAGTGAAAATATGTTGAATATCCAAGTTTGAAGAGAATGATGTGGGATGATGAGACATAAACAATTGTGGAACGTGCCAGGTGATGTATATAATTATATTTTCTTATTTTCTCATGAATTGAGGTTATATGATGGATTGTGAATGGCATGTGAACTGAGTTGAAATGTATCATACTCTAATTGTTGAGTTCATTCATATGCGGATAGTTGAAGTATGTTATTGTTGAATAATTGTTCTATATTATGGGTTATGTTGTATACATGCTATGTTGCTGGAACCACATCGATTATGTTGTGGCTCAAGATTATGATTGAGAATGTTTTTATATGTGATTGTGATTGTGTTTGACTGGAAAGGAAATGCATGGTGGTGCACCCCATGGAGAAATTTATGTGAAGTTATAAGGGTGGAGATTATAAATGGAGCGATAAGGGTGGATGCGGCGGGGGCCGCGGGCAACGATCCAGAGGTATTCTGGACGACCCGGTTGGTACGGGAAATGTGTGTGAAATTGATTTCACCGATTGCTGTTGTGAACTTTTGAATTATGTTAAAATGTATTTGATTTACTTGGATATTGTTGTGAAGTATTATGAATAATATTTTATCATATGATGATCGATTTACGTATGATTGCTGCATGTTATCATTATGATGCATAATATTTTTTTTGTCATAGTGTTGTGTTATCTACTCACTGGGCATTGATATTTTTTTTTCAGAGTTGACAGCTGAAGGTAAATATCGGAACAAGGAATTATGGATCCTTAGTCCATGATTACCTTTTCATTTGTTTAGGATAAAGGTATAATAGTTAAGTCTTATTCTAAGTTGTATAAATCTAGAAATCTCTGTAATCGGGTAGGTTCATTCAGTGATGTAATGTGAATAATTGTAGTTTGTATAGAAAACTCGGTTTGGTTGCATGAAAAAAAATGGTATGATGCTTAAGAGAAAAAAATATAGGCTTACGGAGGTGAAATGAAATTCACTTTCCGTGCCGGTCACGTGCTCAGATTTTGGGACGTGACAAGAAGTTACTCCGTTCATACAGTCAATACACCTTGCTTGTTGGTCACGAAAATTTTGAGTTGCAAACATTGAATGTCTATCAACTCGATTAGCCAGTTCCCTGAAACGACGATTTATCAGTTTCTCTTGGTTTTCAAAGAGACGATTTATTAGTCATTTTTGGTCCTCTGTCTTGTATTCCAGGCTCTCTATCTTACGCTCCAGATTTTTGATCTTACGCTCCAGGAACGCAAGCTTATTTTCTGAGGATGTTGCAGTACTGTCCTCCTCCAACTCTATTACATCCCTCTTTCTTTTCTTAATTTCTGGTGACCTGTCTACAGGTCTCTTCCCTTTGTTGTCTCCGAGACTTAGATTTAAATCAAGCTCTACATTGCCAGTCTCAAAATTCAAGTTGAAAGACTTATTATCGGCCATTTCTCTAGGGATCTCAGAAATAACTTTGAATGAGAAAGGAATGGAGATTGAGAAATAGGTATGTAATGAAAGAAGTTCGCTTGGTGTGATGAGTGGGGTAACGGGCGTACAAGATTTATAGACAACTCGAAGCCCCTGGAGCTAAAGCCACCACAACCTATACGCCGCTCGCTAGGAGGTTTACAGATCATATACGTCGCAATGCCGGTAATTAATGTCGAACATGGAGATAAATAGTAAATGCAATTAATATAAGTCAAAGATTTCCTCAAAAAAATTTTCGGCTAATCTTGACCTTTCTCAAAATTTTCGACTAATCGCCATTTCAATCAATGATTTCCTCACTCTGTACTTGTCTTATAGTGTAATCTCAGATCACGATATCACTCTATGATCGGGTAGTCTCATATTGGCCGTATCTTAGATTCTAATCGGTGTCTTTACTCTGGACTTACACATAATATATATGTAAATATATATATTTTAAAACAAAGTTAACTGCTTACGGCACATGTATCAAGTATTATCATGATGCAAGGAAACATTGCCTTTCATTTGCCCACGAGAGCATTATATGTAAGTATGTGTAACTATGAAGATATATCATCATCTACACATTTCATTCTATCCAAGTCATTTTGATTTCACATCTCTATAGTATATGTAGGATCATCACATATTCTCCTTGATCGTAGCCTTCACTCATTATGCATGAATAACATACATACATGTAATTACAACATGATTCAATCAGTTATGTATATCATACTCAATTGAAGGCTCTCAAGAACAATACAATAAAACAGAGAAATGCATTTCAGTTTATCATAAAAGCATCCAAGGCAATCTTTAATGGTTATATCGTCAACTTCTTTGAATTTCGGAAAATGCCAACGGGAGAAATGGGAAAACTAAGTAAAATCGGCCGCAGATCCACCGAATATTGACTTTCATGGTTTTGGCATTAATGCAACGCGCTATCGGTGTGCACGCCTACCCTAGACTTCTGGCTTCCAGCTTGCAGAAATCCATAGGTTGATCGTGTAGGGATGCGGTGAAGAGATATCTTCTTTGTCTCTTAGTCTAAATTTTTCTCTATAAAAACCTTCTCAGCGTTCTCAGTTACCACACCACAAAGAGTAATAATCTCTGAGCCTACAATCCCCCAATATTCCTCTCGCCTCATACTCTTAAAAAAATTTCTAAATTTTTCCAAATCATGGCCTCAAGGAAGTACATTGATCTCACAGTAGATGCTAAGGAAGAAGAACTTGACTTAAACTTAAGTTTATGCAGGGACAAGGGCAAAAGACCTCTCGAGGGACCTCAAGAGAATCAAAAGGAGAAGAAGATGAAGAAGAATGAGGAAGCTGAGGAGATTAGCATAGGCCATAGCTCGGAGGACAAAATCGCCTGTTTAGAGCAGGAGGTGAAAAACCTCAAGAAGATGATAGAAGATCTGGAGAAGTTAACCAAACGCAATAACGCGGCAATGACTTCGAGAATAGATAGGTTCTTCTATTGGTCCACCCAGTACTTCTGCAATCAACAGCAAAGAAGTGTTGATTGTATGAATGGAATTTACACTACCCTCCGCGACATTGCTATGTCTCTTGCTCCAAGGAATGGTCGAGGGGTGATGATACAATACAACCCTCCTAATCCAAGACCACCTCGCTTTTAGATTACTCATGCATGAGTAAACTTCTCTTTCCTTTTTTTTTTTTGCAATGTAATCCTTCAGTGTTTTTTTTAATGCAAGTGGTTTCTTTTATTGGCTGGTACCCTAAAATAATATAGCTACACAAAATCAATCATGAATTCAGCTTATAAAATCCACCATATAAAAATTTGATCCGACAGCAACGGAATCAAAACAAGTAACAACTTTTCCTTGACTAAGTTCAAAAGTGTAGCCACATCTGTCTAAAACTAAAACTGAGAACATACTTCTTAAGAAGAGATAAGTCTCGGAGGGAAAGGAAATGAAAACATCCTACAGGACCTTCAGTAGAGCCGTCTCTCTATAGTTGTGCCCGGGTTCACAACGATAGAGGAGGTCCTACTAAGGTTACCTTGCTCTGTAATCACTAGGAGACCTAACAACCATTGCTCTGATACCAACTTTGTCACGACCCGTTTTCTGGGCACATGACCGGCACAATGATGAATCTCTCATCACTGTAAGCCTTCCGATAAATATATCAAATTTTCTTATCTGAAAATCATAGAGATGATTTGCATGTAATAATATATTATCAATTTAAAATACATTATTATACTGACATACAAGCCAAATGTCGAACCCCTGACCTAGATGTCCTAGACGATTACAGAGCAACATAATCTATAACAAAAGAGGGGTCTACCCGACAACGGGAAGGTCCAAAGTGATCTACTCCTCTAGCAGATATTCTTCGCTGGCAACCTGATCTGAACAAAAAGGTTATACAAACAGTGTGAGCTTTTAAACTCAATGAGCGAATCGGCCTCGCGTTAATAAAATTCAAATACATTACCAGTCATGCAAGCATATCCAAAGGCTCATACTCAACCAATAGACAGAAGATAAAAATTCATCCAATTCAACAAACGTTACTAGTACTCGTCAATGGCAATATATCCCAGAGAGCGCACACAGGCCGGCTCACCAATTATGTATATTTCCGCCATGACGCACAACATCATCCTCTTACATACAAGAAGATAAAAATTCATCCAATTTAACAAACGTTACTAGTACTCGTCAATGGCAATATATCCCGGAGAGCGCACACAGGCCGGCTCACCAATTATGAATATTTCCGCCATGACGCACAACCTCATCCTCTTAGCTAGGGCGCCTCACGGATTTATCACCAATCCGGGCTATATCCCTACTGAGGGAATCGTTGTCTCCACACTCATTGGTCAAGACACCCTGTCAACCGGGTTTTCGGCCTTGCCGTGAGAGGGGGTACTGTCCCGCTCAATCACAATCAATAGCATTTCATATCATAATCAGAAGCTCAATATAATATTCATCCATATAACAGGTATAGTATATAATTATATTATAGCTTTATAAACCACAATTCAAGAGATTCAATCTTCACATCATCATGAGATACTTGCTTTTTCTTATCCATACTTCTGGATTAATTATCTCATTATATTCGTCATTCTGAATCCAATTTCCCCCTATGAATATTGGGAGTGTCCTACGACATACTTTTTATCACCAATAATGCTAAAACTCTATTAAAACGGGGTCGTTTTACTCACCTGGATTCCGTACGAGTATCACTTCTTTAAGTCGTTACGGACAAGAGTACACAGGTGAATTTCAGTGTTCTGCTACGGAGATTTTCATGAAAGATTAGAGAAAATACGTTAGGATTGTTTTCGTAAAGATACTGTTCATACGTATGGTTACTGTTCATATATACGGTTACTGTTTATATATACAGTTACTATTCATATGTACGATCACTATTCATACGTAAAGTTACTATTTATACCAGAAATAGAGAATACAATCTGTAAAAGAGTACACCAGGTAAGTTCCTAGGAAAGAGTGGAGGGTCACACTGGACACACTTAAAAACCAGGTCTTTCCTTAGCCAGAATTTTCCTAGACATGTATTCTTCACAGTTTACATTCTATTTCGGTAATCAGAGAATCAAAATAACATATAAACAGCTAAGGATAGTTTTTCTGATGTGGAAGATCGGCCAAAATCGCAACCACAGAGCATACTTAAGTTCTAAAATTTGAAAGACATAGAAAGGGCATAGTATCCTTACCTAAGCTGAAAAGGAAAGGCTCAAAATCTCATAAGCCTAACATTGGAGTAAGAGAAACTTAAGGAGAGAAGAAGAGAAGTTGAAGGTGTGAGTTTAGAAGTGAAATGGAAGGGCCTATTTATAGCAAAAGTCAAGGGTACTATTTGACACTATGCGCTAATAAAATATTAAATTTACTATTCATAAAAGACATTTCTAATAATACAGTTACTGTGCAAATCGCGGCAACGACTGAAAATTTTTTCTTTTATTTACTATTGGAAACTTAAAGAGAAAACTATCCTTTCTCTTAAATCTTTAAGTTTCTTTTCAAATCAGTCCTTTCAATTTAGTCCCTGAGCGTATTTTTACACATAAAGCGTCATTTTCTCCCACGAACTTCTTTCTAGCTTTCTCTTATGACCAAACCACATATAGTACTTGACATTTCGATTGTATAAATGAACAGTATCGTATACTGAAATAGTAACAATAGTTTATAAACAAATATTTATATTTTATTTTTCTTGGGTATTACATCTTCTTTGTGTTTTTGCTAATTGTTTTCAATGCTCTTAACACATGCTTGCAGTGCATTGTGGGAAATCAACAAAGTTTAGAATTTCAAGATTGTTTTGAGTTCAACTCTACTGTTGATGATCAAGGACAAGATCTTTTATTGTAGTTAGCAGCAACAAATGTAGTTATAATTTAGTTCATTTTTTGTAAATTGTTCATTCTGTAAAAGCGAGAAATGTAGTTTAGTTTATTATACCACTTTTTGAGATACGTAACAAGGTTGGCTTTGTTATAATGATCCTTAAGATCAAATATTTATTATTTATAGAAAAAAAGGGCTTGTTTATTGGATCAACTGACTTTCTTTATACTTTCTTTTCTGATTATCACAAAACATAGAACACTAACAATACTCTAGAACACTCATATGAAATGGACAATGGAATAATACAAAATGTGGGATCTTTATACACTGTATATATTATGAGAATCATACATGATGTGGGAAATACATGGAATAAAATGGGAGTGGAATCCTTATACAACAAATACACTTACAGATGTGAAAAATCTAGACCAAAATGCAATGTGTCAAGCGCTAACATTGACTGATCAATGGGTACCTGCGTTAAGAAATAACATAGATTAGAAAAATTTTAAGGATTGTTGTAACCAAGATACAACTTTTAGACTCATTTTAAAATACTAACCATAAACATATAAGTGAAACTTATTTCGAGAACAAGTGTCTGGGGCGCGGGAGGTACCGAGCATGATACGTCAGTCAATACTTCATTCACCTACATGGAATATGCATTTATCTATTAAAATCACAATTTACAATCAATAATATTACAAACCCACAATGAAATTTACTCACCCTAGTTGCTACTCGTTTCTTTTTCTTTCCTTGGATCTCAACACAACTTTTATAATGGTTCTTATTGTTTACACCCTTTTTTTGCTTGAACCCTACTGCTTGTGATGCGAGCTTAAATGTGGGAATGGTAATGGCATTTGCAACCAAATCCAATCATTTTCTCATTGAATGAAGCTCACAAATATGCTTCCTTGCCTCGGCAGTAATTGTTTGTAAAAAGGAATATGCTTCCTCTGACTTAGAGGCTTCAGCAGCCAAACTGATCATATCTCGACTAAGCTCCCTAAATCGATTTGTGCTTACTCGTCTAAGGTCCTCATCAATCTCCTTCCCCCTGATATCACATATCACGCTGACTCTTGCTTTCCTCGTCCATTGAGGCATAATATATCAGTTGGGGACTAGGTGTACTTTATTGTAGTCGTAAATCTTCAAAGCATAGGAACATCAGATGCCAAGGTATTCAAACTTCTGACAACTACATCTAACAATGCTTGAGAATGGGTCAAAAGATACCATGTAATCTCTCCCCTATCAATCAACGAGACTACATACTAGAACATCGTTTCACTCTCATTCTTTTCCTTAATGCTCGTCCCTAATATCTTCTCATACTCTGCCTGAAATAGCTCAAAAATAGCCGGTGTGTAAATCATAGAGAGTTGTCTCAACATATGAGATGTTGGGTTCTTCAATCGGGGTATTTTTTCCATATATTTGTACTCGCACTTCAACTCATTGTATCTCTTGTCATCTACAATTCTCTCAAAATGATTGAAGAATTGCACTAGGTCCACGTTTGAGTCTAATAAGTCCTTAAAGTTTCAGTTCAAGCTTTCATTTAGTTGCGTGCTTCGCATACCAAGAGTGAAGACTTTCTTCATAAAGCAAGCCACTCAATGTCAACCACCGATTATCTCCAAATTATGTTCTGACAACATATGACACCATGCTGCCTTAAATCAATCTTCATCATCAATTTCATACATGCATCAGGAGAGTTCCCTCAAGAGGTGAGATTCCCCTCTCTGAACACAGCCTAGATGTTTAGCAGTATTCCGCATCAAATGCCACGTGCATAGGCCATGCACACTGTTCGGCATCATCTCAGAGAATGCTCTCGCCATAGCCGCATCCTGATCAATGAACACCTTGAGGGGTTTCTTCTGATATGCACCTCCAAAAAAGTCTGAAAGAGCCAATTGAATGACTCGACAGTCTCATCATACATCAACGCATCTCCAAAATCACCATTCCTCGATGATGATTAAATCCACAAAAAAGAGCAAGAGGCATGTTCTTATTGGTGTCGAATGTTGTGTCCAATGACACCACATCTCCAAATAGGTCGTAATCCACAAGCATTATTGCATTTGCCCAAAACACATTCATGATCTATTCCTCATAGTCCATTTGGCATGCATGGAAGAACAAGGGATTTTCTGACAGTTGATTCTTAAAATATTGAAACAACACCCCGGCCTCTCCATACACCATATTCCTTTGTCACCTTGACTTGAGATAATTTTTCACATATGTTCGAGTGTATCCAACATTCGCTCTTCCCAAGTATGTAAGCTCGCCAAGTCAAACATAGTCTTTTGCTTAAGGCCGAAGTCTTTTGCAACCTCAATCTCATGTGCTTGGACTTCAGATATTCTTCGTTGATATCACAACATGTGGCTAGTTTCTTCAGTATGTAGCTCATGATTGTATTACTCTATGAAATTATGCACTTTGTACTTTGTCCCTATAAGCTTCAAGTGTAGTTTAACTTGGCAACTGGTTATAGTTTCTGTAATATCCCAAGAATTTTTATGAATATTTAAAGTCTGATTTGAAGTTTAGTGAAAAATTTAATTATGTGAAAAATTTTCTTTTTGAATTAGTGAAGAAAATGTGGGAATAGAAATTTTTATTTTTAATTTAGGAAATTTTTACAAATTCTCAAGGACTAAAGTGAAAAGAAAAGAAAGTATAGAGGACTTTTGAGAAATGACCAAGTAGGAACCCGAGAAGAAGAATAGAGCTTATGGGAATGAATTATGAGTCCGGTACCCAAAAGATGATGGATTCGAGGTTAAAGTGGAGTTTGAGATATTGAGAGGGACTAAAGTGAAATAAGGAAATTTGTGGGGCACCGAGGATTTAGAAACACCTGAGGTGAGATTTTATGAATTTGCTTTTGCTAGTCTTGACTGAGGGTCAATTGCAGAGCAAGTGATAATTTCACCCCGGGCAAGTATATAGGTGGCCTCACCTATTTTTTATTCATTTTTCTCCTTTCCTCTCTCTCTCTTCACTTTCTCTCCTCTCCTTCTCTCTTCCTTCTCTCTAATTTCTCTCTCTACACTCCAACTCTACAACCGGCCTTTGAAGGGCGGATCTCGGGCTACGGGGCGAGCCTCTAGGAGCCAAGCAACGTAGGGAAAGCAAGGAATTGAGGTAGAAATTTCTATTTCTTAAGCTTTTCCCTATTTTCTAGTTTTAAGAGTGTTTGAGGAAAAATCGAGATTCCGGCTTCGTTTCTCGATTAAAATTGGTGATTTTGGTGTCTAAATGCTCCTTAGACATTAAGGGTGAGATCCCATGGAAGAAATCATGAAAAACGGTGAAGATTTGGCCAGATTCGGGCCAAAACCGAGAGAAAGTCGCGAAGGGTCGCGATCGTGGCGCCCAGGCGCCATGTGTGGCGCCTAGGCGCCAAGAACATGTGGGGAAGAGAAAGGCATGGCGCCCAGGCGCCGGGCATGGGTGGCGCCCAAGCGCCATAGGTGGCGCCCAGGCGCCAGGTGTACCGGGAAATTTTAGTTTATTTTTCAATCGGCCATAACTTCTTCATCCGAACTCCGTTTTGGGCAAACTTTATATCATTGGAAAGCTCTTTAAGTCTAGTTTCCAATGGTATAAGTTTCATTTGAATATTCATTACCAGTTAGGAGTTATGATTCGAGAAGTAAGTGAAGGTCGAGAGTAGTGGTAGGAAATTTCTCTATTTCGTAACCCTGATGGTTTTTGTCTGGTTACAATAGGAATGGTCAAGGTGCAAAGTGAGAGTGTCGAGAGTGTAAAATCTAGGTGAGTGGGTTAATACTTGCTATGATTAAATATCTGTTATTGACTTTTTGCATCATAGTGGAAATATGTTGTATATCCAAGTTTGAAGAGGATGATGTGGAACGATGAGGCATAAACAATTGTGGAACGTGTCTGGTAATGTATATAATTATATTTTTTTATTTTCCCATGAATGGAGGTTATATGATGGATTGTGAATGGCATGTGAACTGAGTTGAATAATTGTTCAATATTATGGGTTATGTTGTATACATGCTATGTTGCTGGAACCACATTGATTATGTTGTGGCTTGAATTGTAAATGACTGAGTTGTGTATGTGGTTCAAGATTATGATTGAGGATGTTTTTATATATGATTGTGATTGTGTTTGACTGGAAAGGAAAGGCATGGTGGTGCACCCCATGGAGAAATTTATGTGAAGTTATAAGGGTGGAGATTATAAATGGAGCGATAAGGGTGGATGCGGCGGGGGCCGCGGGCAACGATCTAGAAATATTCTGGACGACCCGGTTGGTACGGAAAATTTGTGTGAAATTGATTTCACCGATTGTTGTTGTGAACTGTTGAATTATGTTGAAATGTATTTGATTTATTTGGATATTGTCGTGAAGTACTACGAATAATATCATATCATATGATGATCGATTTACGTATGATTGCTGCATGTTATCATTATGATGTATGATATTTTTTTGTCATAGTGTTGTGTTATCTACTCACTGGGCACGTGGTTTACTCATACCCCTCTTATTGATATTTTTTTTCAGAGTTGACAGCTGAAGGTAAATATCGGAACAAGGAATTATGGATCCTTAGTCCATGATTACCTTTTCATTTGTTCAGGATAAAGGTATAATAGTTAAGTCTTATTCTAAGTTGTATAAATCTAGAAATCTCTGTAATCGGGTAGGTTCATTCAGTGATGTAATGTGAATGATTGTAGTATGTATAGAGAATTCGGTTTGGTTGCATGAAACAGAATTGTATGATGATTAAGAGAAAGATAGGCTTACGGAGGTGAAATGAAATTCACTTTCCGTGCCGGTCACGTGCTCAAATTTTGGGACGTGACAGTTTCATCACGGGGATTCTTCACGTCTCTTTTATTTGGCTCCTGAAAGCCCTCTTTGGAGCATACAAACTTTATTAAAGTAAACATATTTTTATCCTTCTTGCTTTTGACGTGCGTATCCTTCCTCTCTCTGAACCCCATTTTTCCTCCGTAGACCCGCCAAAAATCCCACGTTTCCTCTAAATTTTCAAATTCCATCATAATCTTAGGCTTCCAACTTTTCTCCATTGTAATTATCTGGAATAACATATATCAAAGATTATTAACGCACATTGATATTTTAAATAGATTGACAAATGTAAACCAAAAAAAAAAAGGAATTGTAATAGATCTATCTGAAAAAACATGAAAAAATTTGATGATATGATAATTGTATTTAATTAAATTCTTTCCCATATTTCTCTAAATTGGTGAACCTAGAAACAAGAAGGTTCAAGATATTGGAGGGTTAGTTAAAATTTCCTTCCCTCTGCCTTCCCAACATATTATACTATTAAGCTACATCCCAAACTTTTAAAAAAAAAAAAATAACTAACTTGTAATCTATTGTTATTGATAACTTGTAATCTATATAGCTTATAAAACTTTAACAATTAAACAACAATCCAAGAAAGATTCTTTCATCTCCTTTTTAATAACTTGTAATCTATATAGCTTATGAAACTTCACTGCCATTGAAATGTATATTAGCAGGCATGCATATAAACTCATAAATGGCGACAAATTAGTACAAATTTTTTGGAACACATCAATGAGAAGAAGACGCACACAAGATGCCGAGGTTGATGAGAAGAAGATGCATGCATATAATTATTCTCTCTATAAACTTTAATACACACACATATTCCCAGTCCAGTATTGTAAACGCAATAGAGAGACTGAGCGAAGCTTGAGAGGATGAAAAATATGAACACAGAGCACTAAATACCTCGTTGCCGTAATGTAGATAGCTTGAAAATGGAAAATGGAGGATGAGAGTTGCTTGTGTTTACATTGTCACTCCATTGTTGTAAAAGCAATAGAGATTGAGCAAAGCTTGCAAGGATGAAAAATATAATCACAGAGCACTGAATACCTCGTTGCCGTAATGCGGATAGCTTGAAAATGAAAAATGGAGGATAAGAGTTGTTTGCAAATGGCGGGAAACTCTACAGAATTAGAGGAGCTAGTGCTTGGGGAAGAAGGAAAATACATACATCATGTTTTAAGTGAAGGGAGAGGGACTGAAATGAAAGAAAAATAAGAGTCTGGGTTTTTTTAAGTATTTCCCTTCATTTCAGTCCCTGGTGTCGAGCTTTTAAAAATGAAATCTACCAAGACACATGGCAATCCATGATTCGCTAAATATTGTGGAATTAAAAAAAAAAACCCTTCACTTCATGAAACACCGCTTTGAAGGTTTGGCAAAATAAATAAATAACAAAACGAAACCGTTTTGTATGGTCCAAAAAAAAAATGTCCCGAAAGGGTGTCGTTTTGGGGTCCTGAAAAGACACCGTTACACAACAAGCAAGCAAGCCATTCCCTGTTGTTGTTTGCATTCCCCAAGCTGGTAGTTGCTTTATGTTAATAAATCGGTGGCCACATCTGATTACTTACTAATACTTAATCCATTATTGTATCTTATAATTTAAGAATCACGTTCTATTAAAATAATCATAATTTTTGAAAGAGAAAAAAAAAAATTAGTGGAATCAATTGTCACTGCAAGAGCTTTGTCACCGACACCCCTAAAGAAACTATTTTGAGTATGATGCATTATATTAATATCAGTTCTCAAGAGCTGTGCCCGACAGAGAGGATGTTGCTATCACGAGAATGAAGCTGAAATGCCTGTGTTCCACAATTTTACATCATGTCAAAATGCTGAAACGCGACGTCAGTAATGGCGTCCACGAAAAAGTAATATAAGTAGGTGACCAAACTAATTAAAGTTCGACCCTTTATTTCGCTCCCATCGAGTTCGCATTGTGGGACAGCCTTGATACACACGCCATCGCCACCGTCAAATGGCAATCAATGCCATAGCCAGTATCACTTGTGTCATTGCTTGCTACGAATCCCTCACTAACCTATCTGCAAAAATCGTCGGGGTTGGGGAAAAGTGAAAGCCATTTGTGTTCCTAAGCTGAATTTGCAAAGGGGAAAGGTGGTTAAGAAATTAAATCGTGAACGATGAAACTCCCATCAGAGATCAGACCATGGTAATCTAAAATTAAGCATATCTTAGATTCAGCCTTCATGATATTCCAATGCACAACTAGTTCTTCTTCAGCTGTTTTTTCACATATATTTCTTTGTCTTTCAAATCTCCTCTCTCTTCCTCCATCTACCTCTATATTTCTCCCTTTTCTCTCTCTCTCTCTCTCTCTCTCTTAATCGTATCTTATAAAGTTCCTTCAGCATTGGCACCGGCATTGATGCCTCCTCTCCTGCTCGCTGTTGTGTTCTTCAATATCTGCAAAATGCAATAATACAATTACGGAGCAAAATCAAGGTTCATTTAATTTTATCAGGGGACAGAGAAAGATTGATCATAAGATAATTTTATGGTATGTGCAATTGCAATTGTTGCAATTCATATAAAGGGGCGCTTAATTTCTTGAACACACAAACAAAGGAGAAGAAATGGTGTAGGTACTAAGTACCAGACAGAGTAAAAAGTACAGGCATTGACATCTAGATCTAGATGGTAGTTGATAATTCGGATTCCTCAATTAATTTCAAGCCAGGGCCTTCTTAGATAAATTCAATCTACAAAAAGATTAATAGATTGAATCGATGAGAAATAACTATAAGGACTCAGCAGAGATGAAGCTACTGAAAAGGTACTTATGTGTCTGCACTTTTACATGGATGTTTTTCATTAGTTTACTAAGAAGATTGAATCCACCCAATTATGTCTTGTCCAAAATCAACTTAGAAGGGGACACTTCGGTGGATTTGATTGTATCAATTAAGCACAAAGTCCACAACTAATAGCCTCTAATGCATATTGATAATTAGACACTCTCATTTTCATTTATATTTGAGTAAATTACACTCCCTTCCCCTAGTTTTCAAGATGCACTATCCTCTCCTACAGTTATGAAATTATTACACTTTAGTCCAATATTTTATTTTTTCTGTTCAGGGACGTCCTTTACAATATGTTTTATATATTTGGTTACCTAATACCACATGCTTTTTTGGATTGAAATATCATTCACTAAGTTAAGTGCATATTGAATACCTTTTTCACAATAAAATAGAATATTTGTGATACCTTATTCTAGATTAAGAGCACAAAAAAAAAAGGTATTACTATTTGTAAAAATTAATATGCTCAAGTTAATAAAAAATCTTGTAGTTAAGAAATATGTGGTATTGGACTATTGAATGTAAAAAATTATACTATAACAAATCTTTCTAGCAAAAAAAATATAAAATTGGACTAAAAGAAAGTATATTTTATAGTTACAAGAAAGGTATTGTATATTTTAAAAATAAATGAGAGTGGGAGTGTAATTTACTCTTCATATTTTGATTAAAGTGCAAGATGCAATCCTGCAATCATTGTCCGAATTCAAAAACACATACAGACAAGTACACAAACTTATCAAGATCAGCTCTGGCAACAACCATTTGCCGTGATACGGGGAAAGAGGAGGGATCAATGAGTTTTATCAATAATACCAGCACCACTAACAGCGACCAATGGATTTTTGACAAATTCCTTATGCTATGGGTCTTTAGTTCTGCATTGCTTTGCTTTAACCAAATAAATCATATATCATGATCATTTCGTGTACATACCAATTTCCTATTGCAACTGCTAATGTTTTATCAATCATGGATATATATATATCCCCTTTTGATTTCCAAAAGTAATTCTTATCGCAGAAGGCATGAAATTGAAAGCAATAATGTATTATAGCATGTTTAGATGACATCTAAAAAGGATTTAGTGCATGACCTATATCAAAAGCAAATTGGCTCAATTTACCCATTGAAGAATAAAATCAAAACATGATGACTATATATGATGATGATGAGATGCTAACTGAAATATGACGTACGTGTCTTAGCATCTGATTCTCGTTCTGCAAAGTGGACAGCCTCTCTTCGAGCTCTGAATTCTTCTTCTCCAAGTCCTTAACTCTAGTTTCCAAGTCAATCAAGTATGCCTTCTTCCTCTCCCTTGCTTGCTGTGCTGAAACTCTGTTCCTTAATAACCTATTCCATTGTTCCCACCCCACACCATGAAGAAATTACAATTCACAAATACATTGAATTGATCCTATGGAAAAGGGTCATGAAGTAACTTCAACTAATTACTAAAGACGCTAGTCCCAGCTCACATACCTCTTCAGTCGCTTGGTTTCTTTGTCAGCTGGGTTTCTACCTCTCTTCCTTTGACCCTCACCAGACCCTTGAACCCGGTCTGGACCAGCACCTGAACCGGCGTCTGGACGAGATGCTGACGTTCCGGCAGCTTCAACACCGATCTCCGGCACCCTTCGGATCTCCTCGTCACTCTCAATACCTGGATTACGATAAATTTCAGAAAGAAATTCAAATAACCTTTTCCAGCTTACACAGAAAATATAAACCAATGCAACACCAAGGTTAACTCTGGCTTGGCAAGTTCTATCTGTAAACGATTTCTGGTGAAAACAGCAGGCCCAGCAATGGAAATCTCAATATCACAAAGACGGATGGGGGAGTCCGAAATTTCTAGCAACAACGAAGAAAATTTGTTAAATTTATTTTCCAAAATCAGCTTCATTCACATTTCAGGCACAACGGACGGCCTCTATACCGACGCCGCGAGCTTCTATAAAATCTTAAGAAAAACATTTACATATTTAATTGATTAAAACTTCTGCTGCAACAAGAGCAAAAAGGCATTCCCAGAAGAATTTGACCTTCTTTAACTTCAACCTGCAGAGCAGAACTTGAAGATTTCTCGCTGCTCGAAGGAAGAGAGCTCGCAGCAATGGAACTTGTTGCTTGCTCCTGCATTTTTTCCCCAACAAGATGACAGAACCGCAGGGATATAGAAAATGGTCTACTGAATTTTGGCGACAAAATTTTGCATATGAAATACGAGAAGAGGAAAAGAAGCGGGACCACAGTTGATACAGTGGGTACTGAGTATTGAGTAATTCAGATTTCATCCTTTCAGAAGGTAGAGGATTCTCATTGTGATTGCCGTTGAATGTGTTGAGATCGACGGTAAAGAAGGGAGGATCGTGGAGCAATGTGAGCCATGAGGGATGTGGTATATCAAAGGTTGATGCGTGAGATCGTGGAGTAAGGTGGAGCGTTGAATTCATCTTTCATCGGACGGATGAAAAATGGAATGAGATACATTGGATGAAGACCAGACCATTTACATGTGCTGGCTCCGTCTTCAGCACTCTTCTGAAAATTGAACCCGATGGATCAGTTCAACAATTCAACTGGAAAATTAGTTGCTTCTGCAATTAATCTGTAAAATTTATTTGAAAAACAAATTTAATTAAAAATTAATTAAGTAGGTCAGAACTCGGGGAGATAAAAATATGATAAAATCAGCCAAGTTACTAGTTAGATGATCAATCCTAAGTTTTGTTTTCTTATTTTCTAATTTTTTTCATACATATTATATGTAATTATTATTGTAGCGATCACAAATTAATCACGATTAAATTGGTAAATATTAAATCAATATCTTCATCTATTCATGATTAATCCAATTTTTAGATCATTGCTCTCCAGTGGGCAGAAAATAAAGATGATCGCAATCCTTTTTCCATACCTTTTATAATATATATTTACAAATTTTATTTGGCTATAAAAATAAAAATACATTGTAATAATAAAATATAATAATGAATTATTCAACTTTTCAGCCTTTTTATATATTTTTAAAATATAATCAATATAATTATTATAATTTATTTTTATTTACTTATTCATAAAATTTGGATATTTACTTATTCATAAAATTTAGATTTTTTTTCCACTATCCATGAATAATATGTGAAACAAGTTCACTCAAATCACGAAACTGTATGTCTGGTACATTGGAAAAAGAAATGGAAAGAGAATAGAAAATGATATATTTTAATAAAACGTCCAACTTTAAAAAAAAAGGTCAAAATACATTTTACTCTATAAACTTTATGATTAAATTACTTTATCTCTTTGGATTATCAAATTTGTCAAAACACCTTCTTCAACTTTTATTTTGTAGTTAAAATTTTCTTATATCTAATTTTCCTCCAAGCCAACTAACAATGAAGTTCAAATTTTTACACCCATCAACTTAAATCATCCTCCTCTGATATGTAGAAACTCTTCTTTGTTGTGCCTTATGTTCATGCTCCCTCATTGTCTTGCTGTCGGTGAACCACCCATCACCAGATGTCACACTTCACCGCCAGAAATTGCTAGCCACCCGTTGCATCGACTAAATCCCCTTTGCACCCTATCATTGGAAGTCACGCGATCCGTCACCCCCTTCCGCACCCTTATTCTATTTGAATTTAGACATGTTTGGTGTCATCATCATAAGTCACGCGACCCATCACCCCCTTCAAATCCCTATTCTATTCGAGCCCAGGCGTGATAAGTGTTATCATTGAAAGTCACGCGACCCATCATCCCTTCGAACCACTATACAGTGTCATCTTTGTTAGTTTTAATATTTATTTTAACAATGGAATTATAGCAAAAGAATGAAGTCTGGGTGAATATAAAATGAAGTATGCAAAAGAATTTAGTGTGGGGGTTGATGAAATTAAGGAAATTGAGGGAGAAAATAAGAAATTTGAATACCTCGCAGCTGAATGATCAATTACTTTTCATTGCAATAACCATTTTGTGACATTTTTAATGTTTTTGGATTAATTTCACCTTGTTTCTGTCCTTTTCTATCATGAGGATTGGTTCTGGGTGCTTCCAAGTGATGTATTTAGTGTCTTCTTTCTACTTTTCTTTATAGGTAAAATGGGAATGTGATCTACAGGGTGAGCACGAGCGTTACGTAACTGAAAGGTATTTGGTGGATCCCTTGTTATAATCAGGGACCATCCAAAGGCATGTTACTTTGCAAATGTGCTGCTTTACCCACTGTTCAATTTTTCTCTAATGTCTATTTATGATATATGCTATATATGTGTAATACCCCAATAATTTTTATAAATATTTAAAATCTATTTTGAAGTTTATTGAAAAATTTAATTACGTGAAAATTGTGCTTTTTGAATTAGTGAAGAAAATCTGGGAATAGAAATTTTAATTTTTAATTTAGGAAATTTTTACAAATTCTCAATGACTTAAATGAACAAATTTTAAAGTTAGAGTGGCTATGAGCAATTTTTCCAAGAAAAGTAGTGGGCACTACACGTATACACTTCTCTCTTATTCTTTTCTTTCTCTCATTCTCCCGTAGCTTCCTCACTCACTCTCGGTTATGCATCCCAAGGGAATTTTTTCATCAACCATTCATGCAATTTTTGCTTGGAGAAAGAAGCCATGAAAGTTAGGAGGATTAGTAAGTTGATGTTCTTCTTCTTCTTCTTCCTCTTATTACAAGACCAAATTCTTGGTTATCAATTTGAAAAATTTTTGTAGAATATTTCAATGGATGAATTTAAGTATGGGTGTTAATCTAAAACATTCTTGGGTGGTTTATGATGTTATTGGAACAAGAAATTTGGAGAAAATTAGGAAAAAATCCATAGAATTTAGAAATTGAAAAAAATTAGGGTTCTTGATGAAAATTTGAGATTTGAGCTTGGATTGTTGCTAAAAATTGAGAATTTTGGTGTTAAAACACTCCTTAGACAGTAAGGATGAAAACTCATGGAAGAAATAAAAAGAAATGTTGTTTTAGATATAATTTTAGGATTTTTGGATGAAGAACACGAAGAACGTCATTGTTCATTCTGGAAATTTTCCAGAAAATACTGTTCACCGAAATTTTTTTCCAAATTTTCTCATTACTGTAGCATTGACTCGGCCAATGTTACTGTAGCATTGACTCGGCCAATGTTACTGTAGCATTGACTCGGTCAACGTTACTGTAGCATTGACTTCGTCAACGACACTGTAGTTGTGTTGACCGTTGACCGTTGACCGTTACTGTAGCATCAGTTTTCAGATGTTCATATCTCTTTCATCCGGAGTCCGTTTGAGTGAAATTTATATCGTTGAAAAAAACTGTTTGAGTCTAGTTTCCAATGATACAAGTTTCATCTGGATGTTCATTACCAGTTAGGAGTTATGATTTGAGAAGTGAGTGAAGGTCGGTGTCACGACCCGTTTTCTGGGCACATGACCGGCACAATGATGAATCTCTCATCACTGTAAGCCTTCCGATAAATATATCAAATTTTCTTATCTGAAAATCATAGAGATGATTTGCATGTAATCATAGATTATCAATTTAAAATACATTATTATACTGACATACAAGCCAAATGTCGAACCCCTGAACTAGATGTCCTAGACGATTACAAAGCAACATAATTGTCACGACCCATTTTCTAGGCACATGACCGGCACAATGATGAATATCCCATCACTGTAAGCCTTTCGATAACTTCTTCCCACAAGTAAAATCGTTAGTCATTATCTCTATATTCTCAAAATACCATTCCTTAATAAATACAAAGAAAATACATCAGATTTTCTTAATTAAAAATAATAGATCCTCAGTACGAAATTCATTATCATACTGAAATACAAGCCAAATACCAAACCCCTGACCTAGATGTCCTAGACGGTTACAGAGCAACATACTGTATAACAAAAGAAGGGCCTACCCGACAGCGGGAAGATCCAATGTGATCTACTCCTCTAGCGGATGTACTTCGGCGGCAACCTGATCTGAACAAAAAGTTTGTACAAACAGTGTGAGCTTTTAAACTCAGTGAGCAAATCGGCCTTGCGTTAATAAAATTCAAATACATCACCAGTCATGCAAGCATATCCGAAGGCTCAAGCTCAACCAATAGACATAGTTAGAAATTACATACAAGAAAAATTCATCCAATTCAACAAACGATACTAGTACTCGTCAATGGCAATATATCCCGGAGAGCGCACACAGGCCGGCTCACCAATTTTGTATTTTTCCGCCATGACGCACAACCTCATCCTCTTAGCTAGGGCGCCTCACGGATTTATCACCAATCCGGGCTATATCCCTACTGAGGGACTCGTTGTCTCCACACTCATTGGTCAAGACACCCTTTAACCCGGGTTTTCCGCCTTGCCGTGAGAGGGGGTACTGTACCGCTCAATCACAATCAATAGTACAACAGTTCATATCATAATCAGAAGCACAATATAATACTCATCCATATAACAGGTATAGTATATAACTATATGATTCAAATTTCATATCATCATGAGATACTTGCTTTGTCTTATCCATACTTCTGGATTAATTATCTCATTATATTCGTCATTCTGAATCCAATTTCTCCCTATGAATCTTGGGAGTGTCCTACGACATACTTTTTATCACCAGTAATGCTAAAAATCTATTAAAACAGGGTCGTTTCACTCACATGGATTCCGTACGAGTATCACTTCTCTAAATCGTTACGGACAAGAGTACGCAGGTGAATTTCAGTGTTCCGCTACAGAGATTTTCATGAAAGATTACAGAAAGTACGTTAAGATCATTTTCGTACAGATACTGTTCATACGTACGAGTACTATTCATACAGTCACTATTCATACGTACGGTACTATTCATACGGTCACTATTCATACGTACGGTACTATTCATACCGGAAATACAGAATACAATCTGTAAAAGAGTACACCAGGTAAGTTCCCAGGAAAGAGTGGAGGGTCACACTGGACACACTTAAAAACCAGGTCTTTCCTTAGCCAGAACTTTCCTAGACATGTATTCTCCACAGATTATATTCTATTTCGGTAATCAGAGAATCAAAATAACAGCTAACGACAGTTTTTCTGATGTGGAAGATCGGCCAAAGCCGCAACCACAGAGCATACTTAAGAAAATAACTTCTAAAATTTGAAAGACATAGAAAGGGCATAGTATCTTTACCTAAGCAAAAACGGAAAGGCCCAAAATCTCAGAAGCCTAGCGTCGGAGCAAGAGAAACTTAAGGAGGGAAGAAGAGAAGTTGAAGGTGTGAGTTTAGAAGTGAAATGGAAGGGCCTATTTATAGCAAAAGTCAAGGGTACTATTTGACACTATGCGCTAATAAAATATTCAATTTACTATTCATGAAAATGACATTTCTAATAATGCAGTTACTGTGCACCTTACGCGTACGATGGAAAATTTTCGTTTATTTACTATTAAAAACTTTAAAGGGAAAACTATCCTTTCACCTTAAACCTTTAAGTTTCTTTTCAATTCAGTCCTTTCAATTTAGTCCCTGAGGGTATTTTTACACATAAAACGTCATTTTCTCCTACAAACTTCTTTCTAGTTTTCTCTTATAACCAAACCACATCTAGTATTTGACATTTTGATTGTATAAATGAACAGTACCATATACGTAAATAGTAACAGTAGTTTGAAAACACGCATTTATATTTTATTTTTCATGGGTATTACATTATCACCCCCTTTAAGAAATTCGGTCCTCCGAATTTAAATTACCTCAAGTCGTAAAAAGATGAGGATATCTAGAACGCATGTCGGCCTCGGCTTCCCATGTGGCTTCTTCGTGAGTTTGATTCCTCCACAAAACTTTGACGGATGGAATCTCCTTAGATCGGAGTTTCTTTACTTGACTATCGAGGATAGCTACCGGTATCTCCTCGTATGACAAGTTTTCATCTACTAGGATAGAATCATTCTGAGAAGGGTGAAGTATGTGAGAAGGGTCATGAAGGTACTTCCTTAACATGGATACGTGAAAAACGGGATGAATTCCTTCCAGATCCATAGGTAGGGCAAGCCGATAAGCCACTTTTCCCACTCGTTCTAGAATCTCATAAGGCCCGATGTATCTAGGACTCAACTTTCCTTTCCTTCCAAATCTCAACACACCTTTCATTGGAGAGACCTTAAGGAATACCATATCGCCGACTGAGAACTCCAAATCACGTCGTCTGTGGTCAGCGTATGCCTTTTGTCTACTTTGAGCTGCTCGCATCCTATCTTGTATTGTCTTAACCTTGGTTAGGGCATCCTGGGCCAAGTCAGGTCCTAATGCTTTCGCTTCACCTACCTCGAACCAACCGATCGGAGATCTGCAACGTCTCCCATACAAGGCCTCAAAGGGTGCCATCCCAATAGTGGCCTGGTAGCTGTTGTTATATGCGAACTCTACAAGATACAAATGCTTTTCCCAGCTACCACTGAAATCTAGAATACAAGCTCGTAACATATCCGCTAGCGTCTGAATCGTCCGCTCTGACTGTCCGTCTGTCTGTGGGTGAAAAGCGGTACTAAGGTCCACTCGAGTACCTAATGCCTCCTGAAAACTTCTCCAGAAACGAGAGGTAAATTGAGGACCTCTATCAGAAATGATAGATATAGGTACTCCATGCAACTTTACTATTTCTTTAATATATAATTGTGCCAACGTTACTACACCATAAGTGGTTTTGACTGGAATGAAGTGTGCTGATTTGGTTAGTCGGTCAACAATGACCCAAACTGAGTCATAACCTCCTGTGGAGCGAGGTAGACCAACAACAAAGTCCATCGTCACTCGTTCCCATTTCCATTCAGGAATCTCTAATTGTTGTAACGAGCCTCCTGGCTTTAGATGCTCAGCTTTAACCTGTTGACAGGTTAAACAACGAGACACAAATTCTGCTATGTCTTGTTTCATTCCTTTCCACCAGTAGATCTGTTTCAGATCCTGATACATCTTGGTGGCTCCTGGATGTACAGCATATGCAGCACGATGGCCTTCTTCCATGATGTCTCGTCTAAGAGTTCCAACATGTGGTACACACAACCGTTGTTCAAAAAGTAAGACTCCTGTATCGTCGAGTGTGAAACTATTCACTTCACCAATCTTCACCTTTTCCATAATTTGGACAAGCTCAGGATCCTCCATTTGAGATATCCGTATCTGGTCAACAAGGGAAGATCTAGCCCTGATATGGGCTAAGAATGATCCTGTCCTTGTAACCTCAAGAGTAGCACCTTTTGCTCTCATCTCTTGTAGTTCTTGGATCAAGGGTCTTTTTGTTACTGCTATATGGGCCAGACTACCCATAGATTTTCGACTCAAGGCATCTGCTACCACGTTTGCTTTGCCTGGGTGGTAAAGAATATTGCAATCATAATCTTTTAGTAATTCTACCCATCTCCTCTGCCTCAAGTTTAAGTCCTTTTGGTCGAAAATATATTTTAGACTTTTATGGTCAGTGTAGATTTCGCAAGTTTCTCCGTATAGATAATGTCGCCATATCTTTAAAGCGAAAACTACTGCTGCCATTTCCAGATCGTGGGTGGGGTAGTTTTGTTCATGTTTCTTAAGTTGTCTCGATGCATATGCCACTACCTGGCCATGCTGCATGAGAACACATCCCAACCCTACTCTTGATGCATCACAGTATACTGTAAAATCTCCTGGTCCTGAGGGTAAGACTAATACAGGTGCGGAGATTAACCTTTTCTTGAGTTCTTGGAAGCTTTCTTCACAAGCGTCATCCCATTGGTACTTTACCCCTTTCCTAGTCAGTCGTGTGAGAGGGGCGGCTAACTGGGAAAAATTTTGGATGAAACGACGATAATATCCTGCCAATCCCAAGAAGCTGCGAATCTCCGTGACGGAGGTAGGTCTAGGCCACATTTTGACCGCTTCTACTTTGCTTGGGTCTGCTTGGATGCCATCTTTGGAGATCACATGTCCCAAGAAAGTTACACGATCAATCCAAAACTCGCATTTAGAGAATTTGGCGTACAATTGATGATCCCTCAATGTCTGCAACACAACACGAAGGTGTTGTTCGTGCTCTTCTGAAGTCTTTGAGTACACCAGAATGTCGTCTATGAAGACAATGACAAATTTGTCTAAAAAGGATTTAAAAATCCTATTCATTAAATCCATGAAAGCAGCTGGTGCATTCGTTAATCCAAATGACATCACCAAGAACTCGTAGTGCCCATATCTGGTACGGAAGGCTGTTTTAGACACATCCTCCTCCTTGATCTTGAGTTGGTGATAACCAGACCTCAAGTCAATCTTTGAAAAACACTTGGCTCCTTGAAGTTGATCGAAAAGGTCGTCGATGCGAGGCAACGGGTATTTATTTTTGATAGTTACCTTATTCAGTTGCCTGTAATCTATGCATAGTCTCATCGATCCGTCCTTCTTTTTCACGAACAGAACAGGAGCTCCCCAAGGTGAATAACTTGGCCTTATAAAGCCTTTGTCTAGCAAGTCCTGTAACTGAGTTTTTAACTCTTTTAATTCTGTTGGTGCCATTCTATAAGGGGGTATGGAGATTGGGCGAGTATCTGGTGCTAACTCTATCTGGAACTCAATCTCTCGATCTGGGGGTATACCTGGTAGATCATCTGGGAAGACATCTACAAACTCCTGGACTACTGGAACGTCTTCTACTTTTAGTTCTTCTTTCTTAATATCTTTAACGAATGCCAAGTATCCTTTACAGCCCTTTCGCAATAAACGTTGGGCACACATTAAAGATATAAGATTCCCAGAAATTTCACTCCGTTCACCATGAAATACGAAAGAAGGCTCCCCCGGAATATTAAATTTAACTATCTTATTATAGCAATCCAGGGTGGCATGACAAGATGCCAGCCAATCCATGCCCAAGATGACATCAAAGTCTGTCATATCTAACAGCATTAGGTCTACTGTTGTATTTATTTCTCCGACTCTTACCTTGCAAGCTCGATAGCCTTGTTCTATTAGTAAGGTGCCTCCAGTAGGCGTAGTTACTAAAAACGGACATTCTAATCTAACAACTTTTTGCTTAAAGTTCTTAGCAAAGAATGGTGACACATAGGAATGCGTAGAGCCAGAGTCAAACAAAACATGTGCAAAATTTGATTCAATCATAAGAGTACCTGCTACCACCGTATTAGACGCCTGAGCATCTTGACGGGTTAAAGCGAATACTCGAGCGTTCCCTCGGCCTGCTGAAGCCTGCCCTCGACCACCTTGTCCTCTGCCAGCACCTCTTCCGATTCCATTACCTCCTACAGTTACAGGGGCTCTGTTGGCAACAGTAGCCTCTGATTGATTAGGGCGTACTGACCCTTGGCCAGATCTCGTGTAGAGTTGGGGGCAATCTCTTTTGATGTGGCCCTGTTGACCACATTGGTAACAGACCCTAGTGTTGTTGTTGACAAAACAAGCTCCGAAGTGATTTCTTTCACATTTAGAGCACCAGGGCCTTTGTTGACCCCCTGTACCACTTTGTTGACGCTGTGGTGCACTAGCAGTAGAGGCTGCACGTCCAGAACTCTCTCCGTGGTAGCGTGATTTCTCATCTTGCTTCCTCTTTCTTTTGTTATTCCATTTTTCTTTTTGCATATCTCTTTCTTCCATCATACGGGCGATGTCGACGGCTTCTGTGTAAAATGAAAAATCTCGTATTTTCGATCCCACCCTGTCAAATAAAGACTCTCGAAGGCCTTTAATAAATCGTCGGATCTTTTCTTTCTCAGTTAGGACCATGTGAGTAGCATATTCAGACAACTCTATAAACAGATTGTCGTATTCATCGACGGTTCGTGATCCTTGCCGGAGTGCCTCAAACTCATTCATCTTTGCTTCTCGTATACTCTCCGGAATAAATTGTTCTCGAAAAATTCTTTTAAAGTCATTCCATTTAATGGGTGGGGCATTTCTGGCCATGCCCTTCTTCCATGTTCGCCACCAGCGGTCGGCCTTACCTCTTAACTGAAAGGTAACAAGGGTTACTTTTCGAGGTTCAGGGCATTCTAACGTGTCAAGGATTTTCTCACAGTCATCTAGAAAACGTTGTGGGTCTTCATTAACATCTCCTGCAAAGGTTGGCGGATTCAGCTTCATAAATTCTGAGATTTTGACCTCTGTACCTACCCAATCCTGAGGAGGGGGTGGAGGTGGCATCTGGTCTGTCTCTTGTACTTTTGCAGCATGTACTGATGCCTGTGAGCCATCTTCAGATGATTGTCCCATCAAAAGTTCCTTTAGCCCATTCACCTCGTTCTGCATTGCAGCTAATGCTTCCATCACTACAGTCGCGTCAATTTGTGATGGTTCTCCAACATTTCTTCCAGGGTTTTCAGTGGATATTTCTCTGTTTTGTGCATGGTTATCTTCTGCACGATTAGGCATCTCCAGTCTTGCATTTGCTGACTGAGCAGCTGGAGGGACCAAGGCCCTGCCAGATCTTGTGCGGATTCCAGAAGCGTTTGATTTTCTTGGTGCCATCTAAACTTATTCTACAATTAAGAATAATATATATCGTCACTATTATGCTTCAAGTAAAGACACGAAAGAAATGAATTTTAATCTCTACAGGGCTTTTGGTGGATCTTCATCCTATGGTCGTGCTGCAGTCACGACAATAGGGGAAGGCCCACTAAAGACACCTTGCTCTGTAATCACTAGGAGACCTAACAACCTATCTTCTGATACCAACTTTGTCACGACCCATTTTCTAGGCACATGACCGGCACAATGATGAATATCCCATCACTGTAAGCCTTTCGATAACTTCTTCCCACAAGTAAAATCGTTAGTCATTATCTCTATATTCTCAAAATACCATTCCTTAATAAATACAAAGAAAATACATCAGATTTTCTTAATTAAAAATAATAGATCCTCAGTACGAAATTCATTATCATACTGAAATACAAGCCAAATACCAAACCCCTGACCTAGATGTCCTAGACGGTTACAGAGCAACATACTGTATAACAAAAGAAGGGCCTACCCGACAGCGGGAAGGTCCAACGTGATCTACTCCTCTAGCGGATGTACTTCGGCGGCAACCTGATCTGAACAAAAAGTTTGTACAAACAGTGTGAGCTTTTAAACTCAGTGAGCAAATCGGCCTTGCGTTAATAAAATTCAAATACATCACCAGTCATGCAAGCATATCCGAAGGCTCAAGCTCAACCAATAGACATAGTTAGAAATTACATACAAGAAAAATTCATCCAATTCAACAAACGATACTAGTACTCGTCAATGGCAATATATCCCGGAGAGCGCACACAGGCCGGCTCACCAATTTTGTATTTTTCCGCCATGACGCACAACCTCATCCTCTTAGCTAGGGCGCCTCACGGATTTATCACCAATCCGGGCTATATCCCTACTGAGGGACTCGTTGTCTCCACACTCATTGGTCAAGACACCCTTTAACCCGGGTTTTTCGCCTTGCCGTGAGAGGGGGTACTGTACCGCTCAATCACAATCAATAGTACAACAGTTCATATCATAATCAGAAGCACAATATAATACTCATCCATATAACAGGTATAGTATATAACTATATGATTCAAATTTCATATCATCATGAGATACTTGCTTTGTCTTATCCATACTTCTGGATTAATTATCTCATTATATTCGTTATTCTGAATCCAATTTCTCCCTATGAATCTTGGGAGTGTCCTACGACATACTTTTTATCACCAGTAATGCTAAAACTCTATTAAAACAGGGTCGTTTCACTCACCTGGATTCCGTACGAGTATCACTTCTCTAAATCGTTACGGACAAGAGTACGCAGGTGAATTTCAGTGTTCCGCTACAGAGATTTTCATGAAAGATTACAGAAAGTACGTTAAGATCATTTTCGTACAGATACTGTTCATACGTACGGGTACTATTCATACAGTCACTATTCATACGTACGGTACTATTCATACGGTCACTATTCATACGTACGGTACTATTCATACCGGAAATACAGAATACAATCTGTAAAAGAGTACACCAGGTAAGTTCCCAGGAAAGAGTGGAGGGTCACACTGGACACACTTAAAAACCAGGTCTTTCCTTAGCCAGAACTTTCCTAGACATGTATTCTCCACAGATTATATTCTATTTCGGTAATCAGAGAATCAAAATAACAGCTAACGACAGTTTTTCTGATGTGGAAGATCGGCCAAAGCCGCAACCACAGAGCATACTTAAGAAAATAACTTCTAAAATTTGAAAGACATAGAAAGGGCATAGTATCTTTACCTAAGCAAAAATGGAAAGGCCCAAAATCTCAGAAGCCTAGCGTCGGAGCAAGAGAAACTTAAGGAGGGAAGAAGAGAAGTTGAAGGTGTGAGTTTAGAAGTGAAATGGAAGGGCCTATTTATAGCAAAAGTCAAGGGTACTATTTGACACTATGCGCTAATAAAATATTCAATTTACTATTCATGAAAATGACATTTCTAATAATGCAGTTACTGTACACCTTACGCGATGGAAAATTTTCGTTTATTTACTATTAAAAATTTTAAAGGGAAAACTATCCTTTCACCTTAAACCTTTAAGTTTCTTTTCAATTCAGTCCTTTCAATTTAGTCCCTGAGGGTATTTTTACACATAAAACGTCATTTTCTCCTACAAACTTCTTTCTAGTTTTCTCTTATAACCAAACCACATCTAGTATTTGACATTTTGATTGTATAAATGAACAGTACCATATACGTAAATAGTAACAGTAGTTTGAAAACACGCATTTATATTTTATTTTTCATGGGTATTACAATAATCTATAACAAAAGAGGGGTCTACCCGACAACGGGAAGGTCCAAAGTGATCTACTCCTCTAGCAGATATTCTTCGCTGTCAACCTGATCTGAACAAAAAGGTTGTACAAACAGTGTGAGCTTTTAAACTCAATGAACGAATCGGACTCGCGTTAATAAAATTCAAATACATTACCAGTCATGCAAGTATATCCGAAGGCTCATAATCAACCAATAGACAGAAGATAAAAATTCATCCAATTCAACAAATGTTACTAGTACTCGTCAATGGCAATATATCCCAGAGAGCGCACACAGGCCGGCTCACCAATTATGTATATTTCCGCCCATGACGCACAACATCATCCTTTTACATACAAGAAGATAAAAATTCATCCAATTCAACAAACGTTACTAGTACTCGTCAATAGCAATATATCCCGGAGAGCGCACACAGGCCGGCTCACCAATTATGTATATTTCCGCCATGACGCACAACCTCATCCTCTTAGCTAGGGCGCCTCACGGATTTATCACCAATCCGGGCTATATCCCTACTGAGGGAATCATTGTCTCCACACTCATTGGTCAAGACACCCTGTCAACCGGGTTTTCCGCCTTGCCGTGAGAGGGGGTACTGTCCCGCTCAATCACAATCAATAGTACAATATTTCATATCATAATCAGAAGCTCAATATAATATTCATCCATATAACAGGTATAATATATAACTATATTATAGATTTATAAACCACATATCAAGATAACAATTAATCCGTTTTTGAAAACATTCAACTTCACATCATCATAAGATCCTTATTTCTTTTTATCCATACTTATGGATTAATTATCTCATTTAGATTCGTCATTCTGAATCCAATTTCCCCCTATAAATCTTGGGAGTGTCCTACGACATACTTTTTATCACCAGTAATGCTAAAACTCTATTAAAACAGGGTCGTTTCACTCACCTGGATTCCGTACAAATATCGCTTCTCTAAGTCGTTACAGACAAGAGTACACAGATGAATTTCAGTATTCCGCTACAGAGATTTTCATGAAAGATTAGAGAAAACAAGTTAGGATTGTTTTCATACAGGTACTGTTCATACATACGGTACTATTCATATGTACGGTCACTATTCATACGTACAGATACTATTTGTATATACGGATAATATTCGTATATATGATTACTATTTATACGTATGAATACTATTTTTACGTACGGATACTATTCATATGTATGGTTACTATTTATACAGTTACTATTTATACGTACGGGTACTATTCATACCAGAAATAGAGAATACAATCTGTAAAAGAGTACACCAGGTAAGTTTCCAGGAAAGAGTGGAGGGTTACACTGGACACACTTAAAAACCAGGTCTTTCCTTAGCCAGAACTTTCCTAGACATGTATTCTTCACAGTTTACATTCTATTTCGGTAATCAGAGAATCAAAATAACATATAAACAGCTAAGGACAGTCTTTCTGATGTGGAAGATCGGCCAAAGTCGCAACCACAGAGCATACTTAAGAAAATAACTTCTAGAATTTGAAAGACATAGAAAGGGCATAGTATCCTTACCTAAGCAAAAAGGAAAGGCCCAAAATCTCAGAGGTCTAGCATTGGAGTAAGAGAAACTTAAGGAGAGAAGAAGAGAAATTGAAGGTGTGAGTTTAGAAGTGAAATAGAAGGGCCTATTTATAGCAAAAGTCAAGAGTACTATTTGATACTATGCGTTAATAAAATATTCAATTTACTATTAATGAAAATGACATTTCTAATGCAGTTACTGTGCATCTCACGATGGAAAATTTTTCTGTTATTACAATTGAAAACTTAAAGGGAAAACTATCCTTTCACCTTAAATCTTTAAGTTTCTTTTCAAATCAGTCCTTTCACTTTAGTCCCTGAGGGTATTTTCACCCATAAAACGTCATTTTCTCCTACGAACTTCTTCCTAGTTTTCTCTTATGACCAAACCACATCTAGTATTTGACATTTTGATTGTATAAATGAACAGTATCATATACGTAAATAGTATTATACGGGTGAATAGTACCATATACTGAAATAGTAACAGTAGTTTATAAACAAATATTTATATTTTATTTTTCTTGGGTATTACAGTCGGGAATAGTGATAGGAAATTTCTCTATTTCGTAACCCTGATGGTTTTCATCTGGTTACAACAGGAATGGTCAAGGCGCAAGGTAGGAGTGCCGAGAGCATGAAATCCAGGTGAGTGGGTTAATACTTGCTATGATTAAATATCTTTGTTATTGACTTTTTGCATTATAGTGAAAATATGTTGTATATCCAAGTTTGAAAATGATGATGTGGGACGATGAGACATAAACAATTGTGGAACTTGCCTGGTGATGTATATAGTTATATTTTCTTATTTTCTCATGAATTGAGGTTATATGATGGATTGTGAATGGCATGTGAACTAAGTTGAAATATGTCATACTCTGATTGTTGAGTTCATTCATATGCGGATAGTTGAAGTATGTTATTGTTGAATAATTGTTCTATATTATGGGTTATGTTGTATATATGCTATGTTGTTGGAACCATATTGATTATGTTGTGACTTGAATTGTAAATGACTGAGTTGTGTATGTGACTCATTATGATTGAGAATGCTCTTAGATGTGATTGTGATTGTGTTTGACTAGAAAGGAAAGGCATGGCGGTGCACCCCATGGAGAAATCTACGTGAAGCTATAAGGGTGGAGAATATAAATGGAGCGATAAGAGTGGATGCGGCGAGGGCCGCGGGTAACGATCCAGAGGTACCCTGGACGACCCGGTTGGTACTGAAAATGTGTGAAATTGATTTCACTATTTGCTGTTGTGAATTATTTGAATTATGTTAAAATGTATTTGATTTACTTGGATATTGTTGTGAATTATTATGAATTATATTATATTATGTTATAATTGATTACGTATAATTGCTGCATGTTATCATTATGATGCATGATATTTTTTTTGCCATAATGTTGTGTTGTCCGCTTACTAGGCACGTGGTTTGCTCATACCCCTCTTATTAACATTTTTTTTCAGAGTTGATAGCTGAAGGTAAATATCTGTACAAGGAATTATGGATCCTTAGCCCATGATTACCTTTTCATTTGTTCAAGATAAAGGTATAATATTTAGGTCTTATTCTAAGTTGTATAAATCTAGAAACCTCTGTAATCGGGTAGGTTCATTCAGTGATGTAATGTGAATGACTGTAGTGTGTATAGAGAACTCAGTTTAGCCGTATTTTCTTATCTTTTGTAAAAAAAAAAGAATATTTCTCTTATTTTAAATTCTTAAATTATGTAATTTAAATTAGTTGTATTTAAAAGAATGGTATGATGTTTAAGAGAAAGATAAGCTTACGGAGGTGAAATGAAATTCACTTTCCGTGCCGATCACGTGCTCAGATTTTGGGACGTGACAATATGGAGGCAAAATTTGCTGGTAGTTATGAATATTTCTTTAGGCCATTTGTTTGTCCTATTATTTTGTGTTATAAAAGAATTTCCAATGATGATTCTCACTTGAGTTGTTTATTATGAGTTTCATAATATCACATTATCACTTTTAACTTTAAACAACTCTCCATTACTTTAAATAATTCTTTATTTCAATTGTGCAATTCTTAAGAATTCACAAATGGGTATTACAAATAACTTTTCTATTACTTTAACATTTTTTTTCACTAAAATTTATTGTGAATTGATTATTTTATTATTATTTTTTATATAAAAATATTTTTTATATAAAAACTATTCTTTCTCATGCTAACCAGCTTGGCAAACTTTAATAGTAAATTTTAATAAGAATCAGTTCTTAAATTTAAGAAACTCTATTAGATATGCTCTAATACCCTTTTGGTGTTAGTGATAAAGATGAAGGGGAATCTTGACTGTGTGAGGAAATTCATTGCTTTTTTTTTTCCTATGCTTTACTATATTTGTTTAATAGTTTATAGGTGTTGTGGTCCCTTGTGATCAAATTAACAAACACACACACACATTGTGGTCCCATAAAGGTCTTTGTTTAAAAAACATATCAGAAAGTAGGATGCTATTTTTGGTTTGACATTTTTTTAATAATGTATTAAAGTTTTGAACCACAATGGCTAAGGTAACCACAGAGATTTAACATGGAGGGAAGCTTAAATTTTCCCCATTTGGTGGTAAGAAGAAGGTGAATGAAGACTATGACCCTAAAGTGACAATAATGTGCTGCAAATTTTGAAGAAGTTTGAAACAAAAAGGAGTAGTGTTACAAATCTTTGTGGATCACATATTTTATGACCATTGTAAAAGTGAAAGCTCTCATAGTTAATAAGCAACGTATTAAAGATGTTGATCAATATTGAATTTTGAATTATTCTAATGTTTCTTAGAATTTTATATCAATTGATCAGTAAATTTATTTAACTTAATATAAATGTTAGGTTAAAATAAAAACATAATAACATTTGATTTGACATAATATTAAAACTCATTCATATATTGATTTGACATAAAACCAAAATAAGTACACTTGGTTTTGGACGACAAATAAGATGATTGTATATTCATCTTGATAATAATATTTGCTACAACAATAATTTTTATTCGGTAGATACAGTATGTGTTTGGTTTTGCATCAACCTTCCCTCAACACATGATGAAGCTTGGAAAATCAATTTTTCAGCAAAGTTCACATATTTGGTTTCACATTCACAGAAAAATCAAGAATTGATTATAACATCAAAATTGATTTTGACAAAAAGTGAACTTTTGTAGCTTTTAGTGAAAATCGATTTTACCCAAATCATTATTTTTCACAAATACCCTCCAAAAATCCTTCTGAAACAGCAAAGAGAGAGACAAATTTTGCAAAGCAGAGGGAGGGACGAGAGACCAAAGACACGGAGAGTTTGAAAAGTAAAAGAAGAGAAGGAGAGAGAGAGAGAGAGAGAGAGAGAGAGAGAGCCGAGAGACTTACAATGCCATCATCTCCCTCTGTGCTGTCATCTCCCTTGCTCTGAGAGAGAGAGAGAGAGTCGAGTGCCGTCATCTCCCTTGCTCTGTTTTCCTCTTCTTTTCTGAATGTAAGTGAGAACTCAGAGGGTTCGAGATAAGTACTGAAGTGGAAGCTAAGCCAACTTTAAAGAATGATCTAGCTAATTTAATTTATTTGCATAGCTATGACTTCTTTTTTTATAAAAAAAATAAAATACAAATTTTAGTAAATCAACAGGAAGATCAAGTCTTGATACTTATAAAATCAAATTTATGCCCTCATGCCTTAATCACTTAAATATGATTAGTGACAGACAAAAAAAAACTGTCACAAACAAATTTATTATATAACTGATATTTTTTTTTTGTTACAAGTCTTTTATTTTTAAATTTTTCATCTAGGGTAATTCTATTATGAGTGATCTTTAAATAATTATTAAAAAATAATTAAAATTAATTTGGAGATAAATAAATTCATTTTATTACAACATTCATAAATTTTAATATTTTAGTACTAATAGACAAATAAAATAAAACAATATAAAATTTATATCTTTTTTAGTAATTACACATTTAAAAGTGCTTTTGCTAACCAATATCTAAATGAATTAATTTTTTAAAATTACTTTTCTGATAACAGTTTTCAAATATAAATCACGTTCATACAAAATCAATTTTGCTCAAAATCAATTATACTCAAGTCTAAGTTTACCGAATTTCCAAACACACACACAATTTGCCTAAGTTTCATATTGACTATTTGGTAGAGCTCCAGCACTTCATCTTGACACCATGCAGTTTTAGCAAAGACACAAGTTGTCAGCACATCAAAACCTTTTGTTACTAAGCACATCAAGACCTTTCGGCTTATGGAGAAACCCAACTAGTTAATCATGTAAGAGAGCAAAAGTTATAAAGATTATTAAGTTATATAGTTATAATAACTAGTGCGCAAGTAAACAGTCCAAGTTTCATAGTATAACAGTTATGATCATTAGCGTGCAATTTGAAATAATTGCAGTGCACCCCCAAAAAAAAAATGGTTAGAATTCCTCAATAAGTAACTATCCTTTAAAAACAACAAACAGAACTAGCTAGTATGATTACATATAGGTTTATTAAAATTTCATTCTGTGTAGAATTTCTTTCTATCATTTATTGATTAAGTTATATAGTCAAATTTGGCCTGATTATGATATTTCATGGCTTTACTTTATGATAGTATTTAGAACTGTTAAGCTCAAATATGAAGTCCATTTAGAACTGTCAACATACAGGCTTAGTTTTGTTTCATTTATTTGGGCTGTTATTTATGTATATCAGCAGCCAGTTATTTAAGTTGTGGACCAATGGAACAAAGCTAATATTTATGCATATCAAAATTGAAAAGTAATGTAATCGTTAGTACTTTCCGTATTTGTTTATTTTCAATTATATGTGTGTGTGTTAAATCTCATGCTAGTATGTGAGGACTATATATCTTGTGGTATATTTGTCAAAGCAAGAGTAATATCCAATACCAAGCAATGGAAATCCGAACAATAAAAGTGCTCAGATCAGAGCTTTTTTATTTCAAAGTAATGGTTTGTGGGGTTATGAAGATACCCCCTTAGGACATAAACAGAATAAAGATCAAATCTAAACTAAATAGTGACTGCATGCTTATTAGTCATTAGTTATTGCTGAGAATTGCTATAAAGTTCCTACTTGTAAGTTTGCAACCTTATATCTACTACCATAAATAGTAAAATAACTAAAAAAGAATCTTACCTTCGAGGACTTCAGCAGTAACAAACATAAGGAGGCCTGAACAGATGTATTGTGGCTGAGAGTATGGAATGAATACATAGAAGCTCAGAAATATGCCAAGGCAAACCATAATCTCTGAGACCAGCAAAATTTGCCTACAAACAAATCAATAACAAATTTTCTCTTAGCTGTTTAAGGAAAACATGTCAACATTTTTATGGATGACAATCAAATGAAGCACGGACTTTTGTTGAACATTACCTGTCCTCAAACGTGTTGCTTATATGGCCCCAACAACAACGTTTACAGGAAGAACTGTCAAACCAAGGCAAGCAAGAAAAATAGCTACCGAGCTTGTTGACCAGTCAAAGTAGTATGTTGTGATGACACTAGATTCTGATAATAAAATCTCCATTGCATATTTGACCATGAAATATATCAATAACTGAACCTGAGGATGTTACAGAAATTTTGTTCAGGAAACAGTAAAACATTCCTCTGTTTCATTTAATGATCTTCAACCCAAAGACATTTAGCATTCAGGAAACAGTAACAAGGGCTCCCGAGCACACAATCGAACTATTTGGCTCGTGGAAATGGAGGAAATTTTCACAGATACATCCTTTCCTCTGAACAAGATCAGGATCTTATTTCTAATGATACTCTGGTTGGAAAAATAAGATGAGACAGAACCATAATAATATTATGATTAATGATGAGACAGAACCATAATCCAATAGTTCAAAATTTTGAAGGGGAAGATGGAATAGAAATTTACTAACAAACACCACAAAATGAAATTCGTCTGTGGCGTGAAAAATGAATCAAAATTTCAAAAAGGGATTTTGGGGAGGCGCAAGCAAAGCGGCATCATTTTACCAATAAAAATTTAAAAAGAAAATTGAATTAGTTGAACAATTTAATTTTATCAGTTTAATTGATTTAAATATTTGCCGATTTTAAGTCAAAGCCAAATAAAAGATTTAGTCGATTTACTAGGATTTCGGTCAAATCAGATTGTTTGGTTATCTGAACCATGCCTAAGAGGCATGGAACATGCTATAAGTGAATGATAGGTCGAAACAATGCAACTTATTAGGAGTATTGAGAGTGCTACTCATGTTTTTTTAGGCAAGTGATTAATAGTATATGTCTTTAAAGACACGGAAATACCTTCTTGATCATATTTTAAGAGAAATTAATTAGTGCTAGTTGCCATACAAAAATTCGTTTTCCAATCTCTCTCAAGGGGATGTTTGGTATGCGAAATTGTTAAATCCTTCCCAACAATGTTTTATAGAAATATTACATTTTTACATTTGGTACGTTATTTTAAATAAATCATTTTATGATAATGTAACATTTTAAGTAAGGATGGCAATGGGGCGGGGCAAGGTCGGGAACTCCACCCCCGCCTCCAAAATCTACCCCCGTCCTTGCCCCCAATCCTCGTAGGGGAAAAAAAATCTTCTCCATCCCCATTCCTTGCGGGAACCCCCATGAGGTTATTTAAAAAAATTTAAAATGTAAAAAAAAAATAATAGTACATATTTTAATAAAAAATCTTCTCTTTTCTCTTCTAGGTTGAAGAACAATTAGAAAAATTCATCACTTATGTATGCAAGACTAACAAAATAATCAATTTTGGGGGAATGAGATTAAGGTTTTATTTTTTATTAAATTTATTTTAATTATTTTGAATATAAAATGACTAAAAGATCTCTAATATTATATATATATATATATATATATATATATATATATATAAATATTAGGGGTATTTTGTAAATTTATTACAATACCCTTCGGGGGCGGGGACCCCGCGGGGCGGGGAGTGTGATCCCCATCCCCGTCCCAGTTTAACTTTCAGGGGAATTTTTCCCCCGTCCTCGTCCCCGCGGGGGAAATTCTCCACCAACGGGCCTCGAATGCGGGGATCCCGCGGGTTTTCCCGAATTCGGGTCCCCATTGCCATCCCTAATTTTAAGGAATTAAACATTCCTACAAAACTCCTATTTTTTATTTTCATGTATGAGTTGGAAATTATAGATTCTTATATAGTGAGAATTTTTTTTTTGACATAAAATCCAATTTTATCAATATTTCATACTTATAATTATCCAAAACTAACAACTCTATTTTGGTCTCTATCAAATAAGATATTTTTCAATTTGGTCCCTTATAAAATTATATTTTTAATTTAGTCCCTCACATATGATATAAGCACTCATAAAATTATATTTTCAATTTAATCATTTACATATGGATATTTTTCAATTTGGTTCCTCACATAAAATATTTATCAATATAGTATCACATGATTATCTTTTTCAATTTGGTCCTTCACATATTGATATTTTTTATTTTGGTCCCTCGCATATAAAATATTTCTCAATTTAGTCATTTACAAAAGTATCTTTTAATTTGGTCTTTCATATATGCATTTTTTTTAAATTAGTCTCTCACAAATAAATATATTATCGATAATACCTTTTTGTCAATATATTATCAAGTTGGCTCAATTTAACAAATTTTTGGTAAGGATAATTCTAAAAAAAATGTCAAATATTATTAAGAATATTAACATGAATTAAACATAGAAATGTCAGATTAGAAATATAGAAAATTATTCCCAAAAATATTTGTAATTAACTAAATATAGAAATATTACATTAATAAAAATTACATTCTCAAAAATGTGAAAATTCCTGAGAATGTAAAATTTATTGCATCAAACGCCTCTAAATATTTGGGAAAACTACCAACTAAAGTCATTGTGTCGTTGTTAATTTTATCATTTACTGTGTTCGTAAGTCCTAAGGATCTTTGAGTGCTTTTTCTTTTTTCTTCCATTTTCGTTTCCGAGAAAAAAAACTCTAATTCATGCTGATTATCATATATTCACTATAAACACAACAAATTTACTCTATTTATTTTTAGCCTGAAACTCAATAATTTTTTTGTTTGATGAATTGATTTTTTTTAGATTATTGTTGATGGTATCATTTACAAACGCAGTCAATTAACTCGCTGAGAAAATTAAAATAAATATTTTGGATAACAAAATCAGTTTAACTCGTGTTATTTTGCATGTCCAAAAATATATGTTGATGGAATAGTACCTCTTCATAACTTTAAATAATTAAAATTGATGTGAACATCTCTATCTCTCAAACATAGAGACCAGGCATGTTTCTCTCTTTCAATTCCTTTTGTTCCTAATACTGATTGAAGCGTGAGAGATAAGCTGGCCGGAACCTCTCTTTCAGCGTTTTTTTTTGTCTTCATCTTAAAATTCCCATATTTATCTCTTTTTTATTTTTTAAAAACCCAACTGGCATCTGTAATTGTTAATTCCCACCGTTCCCTTTTTTTTTTTTGGGAGGAAAAGAGGTGCTTTTGTCATGGACCCAGTGGTTGAATAAATGAACGAATAACAATCGCAGTTGAGATTTAATTTTTTTTAGTGAAATTGAATATTTTATTTCATTTCAAAGTTTATAAATATATTTTTATATCATGAAATCAGTATATTTATTTTCTAATTCTCAGTTATCAATTTTTTTATATAAAAAATATATTATCTAAAAATATTATTATTTACACTAATTGCCCGATTATAACTAGAGTAACTAATTGATTTAATCTCCATTGCAGTTATTAATTTGATTTGTGAAAAATTAAATATCTCAATTTAATTCATAAAAAAATTATATCTATTTGTTTGTCAAAATTATTTTTAACAACTTAAAAATTAAAATTTTGCAATAATTAAATTTGCGTCAAGATACTTTAATTTTTAAAAATCAAATTGAGTCAATTATATTTTTTAGAGACTAAAATCAATAATTTAGTCTTACAGCTATTATAACAATAAAAAAATGCTGATGAACGAAGGTTGTATTCATAACTAAATAAGATACAGGATACATAATTATTAAATAAGTTGCAAATACTAGCATAAGCACTAACAAGTAATAATATTGACTTAGGGTGAGTTTGGTAAAAATAACTTATAAGTTAGTTGAAAACTTATAAGGCAATTTTTAACTGATAACTGATAGCTGAAAGTTAAAAACTTACAAGCTAATTTATTAAATTAGAAGTGCTCGGTAAGAGTAGTTGTTGAAATAGTTGAAAAGTGTAAAATGACATATTTTATAATTTTAAAATAATACAAATAAAAATAATTTTTTGTTTTTTAATTAAATTAAATTAAATTATTATATATATATAAATAATTAAATATAATTAAGTATTTTTTATTAATTTAACTATTATATATATAAAGTTCATTAAAAAATATATTTATTATTATTTTATATAAAAATATTATATATATATATATAATGGTGAGAAAGGAATGTAAATAAATATATTATTTTTCATTCTTTAATTAAATTAATTTAAATTATTATATATATAAAATTAATTATATATATAATATGTGAGATAGGCATATAATGAGTATTTTAATAAAATAACAAAAATAAAAAGAGAAGAAAAATAGAGAAGCTATAAGTTACTTGAAGTAGCTTATCAGAATAAGTTATAAACTACTAAAATAAGTTTGTTTATCAAATACTTCTAATAAGCTTATAATCTAGTCAAATAAGTTATGAGTTAGCCAAATAAGTTATAAATTAGTTGAAATGTGCAGCCAAACACACCCTTAGATCTCGTTTGGATAAATAATTTATTTGAATACTTATAGAAGAAGACTTTATGTGAAAAATTTTTATATCATAAACTATTTTTAAATTAAGCTATTTAGTGTTTGGGTATATAATTAAAGAAGCACTTTTAAATTATAATCGGAAGAAAAAATGTGAAGAGTTTGGTTTTTATGGAATTTCAAATTATTATTGGAGATATACTTATACTGTAAAGTGCAAAACAATTTTTTGATTATGTGAATTTGAACTTTCACACAAAATTTTTTTAGAAACTTAATGAATTGGTTTCATAAAATAAGCTAAAATAATTTTTTGGAATTAATAAGCTATTTATTTAAATTATCCAAGCACTATTTTTATTTTTACATAAAACACTTATACTAACAGAGAAAAATCTAATAAACTATAAGCTATACTATCCAAACAGAACTTTAATAATTAGTAAATTGTAAGCAACAGCCTTTCGTGGATAGGGAAATGACTTCCTTGCAGGCCTTGATCTGGATCGTTGGATGATTTCATCCAATGGTCCATATTAATCTTGTGTTTTTTCTTTCAAAAAATGCATGATTAATTTTTAGAAAATAAAAAATATACAAGATTGTTCTTGTTAAAATTAATCATATATATTTTTAAAAAAATATAAGATTAATTTGAACTGTTCCATCTAACCGTCTATATTAAAGTCTGGATAGAACTCAAAGGAAACCCAATTCCCATGGATTTGGATCATCTCAAAGACCAAATCTAGACCATTGGATAAAATTATCTAACGGTTCAGATTAATTTTATATTTTTTCAAATTACATAATTAATTTTAAAAATTATTAATATGGTCCAAATTAATTTTTTTATTTTCTAAAAATTAATAATATGATTTTTTTAAAAAATATACAATTAATTTTATCCATTAAATAATCCCATCAAACAATACAAATTTAATCTTTCGTTGACCAAACTCTCGAGGCGTGAGTCCTTAACTCATTACATTATTCAATTATTTTTATTATTATTATTTTTTCATCACATTTTTCATTACATTAAGCATAAAATCTTGAGGGTTGGGACGGATACTGGGAGGTTCCATCCGTGGAGAAGCAGCAGATCCTTCCTCTTTTGTTCTCAGTGATTCCACCATGGCTACTTCAAAAGTATCATCGTCCTCACCATCTTCATCTTCTTCCTCTTCTTCGAAGGGATGGGTAAAGAATATGTCGTCAATAGCAGCTTGCATCTACTTCTTCGTCATCATCTTTCAGATCCCTCTTTTCAGGTACTCTTAAGTTTCTATCTCAACCTGCTTCTCATATTGTTTTCTTGTATTGATGGAGTCGAACACGTTCACGATGAATACTGGATTAGCCGAGGGACATTTGTGCAAAACTGGTGCACAGGCCTTGCGAATTTAAGATGGATGCTGGAACTTTTACTCAGTACTTAACAGAAAATATGGTTTAATTTATGTTAGTTAACTTCACTAGCTATCTAGTTAAGCATTTCTGGCTCTGCTATACGGAATATCTTATTGTGATTTAGATCCATAGGAGGTTCGCTTATTGAATTATGGCGAAGAGCGAAAAACAAATGAAATTAGTGTTCGACGGAGATCAGTGGCTTATGAATTCCTTAATTTTGTTTGTCATTGACTTTTTTTAATACTAAAGTTCTCTTTACTAAATTAGGCAATAAATTTCAAATTCAAACAAAACTTGTATCGCGATATCACGTCTACTGGTATTTAATAGTTGATTGAACTCCTTAGATGGCATAATTGGAAGAGTGGCTACTTGCCTATCATCTTTACAAATCAAACCTAGTCATGGTAAAGTCGATTATGTAGTATTGAATATCATCATATGTAATAATGAATGTCATCATTCACAACAAATTCGAGTCATCCCTAATTGCGGATTAAAGCAACATGTCTTCTCTAAACATGATCTATCGGAAGAAAACTTAATTGTAAGTTCATTGTACAATTTCTTCCACAAGGCAGTGCTATGGTGTCTAAGTGTGTCATTTAGACTTTGATTTCCGATATTGGCGTGGTAAATACTAAATATAACTATAGTGTGACATTAGATTGTCTGGATTTCAAGTTTGTTGAAATTGATCAGAATACAATTTTGATAGCAGAGACCTATTAAATTGACAGACGTTAGTTCAATAATGAACTTGTGCCTTTGTTGTAATCCTTACATTTATAACCTATGTACTCAAAATTGTTGATATTCTTTACAGTATAAAAATGAAAACTTGTCAGGATCTTCCTTGTAACAGTGTTTGTTGTGGGTTTTATTATTGAATCAACATTCTTATTGTCTGGTTTTCTGACCATTACGTCATGATCTGAGGCAGTTAGAATGGCAACTGACCTTTAAATTTTGGTTTGACTACATAAGTAAGTCTGATTAGGGAACCTATTGACCTGTCCTAATTTGGTTCCCGCCAATTCCTGGTAACATATATATCAAATATCTTCTACTGAATATAAAGAAGAAAAATGTATTTTATGATGGATGGCTGACTGCTGAGGGTGACTTGGATATCATCATGTTTCTGGTTCCACTTCGGATGTGTCCTGTGCTTCCCAAGATAAAGGAGCATGCTGTCAAACAAACTTAGTTTCTGATTTCTGAAATGTATATACTAATTAATCTTTCTTCCTTTATTTGTATTTTTATATTATATGTAGAGAGCACACATTTTAGCATCTGAAATTTGTCTTCTTTTGTCACTTTTACAGGGTTACTTGCAGATCTGGTGTGTGTACAACTCCATTGCATGTCACAGCATCCCAGTTGATCGCAAGTGAAATATTCCCTGTTTCAGTTATCAAGGCCCTTCTGTACCCTGGAGCTGCTGTTAATGGTCTCATCCAGAACAGGACTGTTCCAAGCTGGGACAATTTGTTTGACATATATAACTTGACAGGTATAAAGGAAGCTTCCGCAGTAACTGACCTCCAGCGCTTAGAGGTAGGCAATTCAGTTGGTCACATACCTTCTGATAATTTCTATTGCCTTTAAACTCTATTCCCTGCTCTAAGTGGGCTTTTCCCATTCTCCTATGTTGTTAACTCACCTTATCTAAGCCTTCAATTCCGTTACATGAAATATTTCATATGGAGCCCTAGTCTTGTCATAGAAGTGCAACGGCATTAATTGACTTTTACTTACTCTGGCAATTGAAAATGCTCTACTGATCAACTTAAGAGTCATTAGTCTTAAAAATCATACAAAGCGTGTTGTAAACAATTGATGATTGCTGATATTGTAGCTTTTCACATTATTATTGCAAATTCGTAGTCTGATATAATAATGATTTTTTATTTAATTTTATTGTCTGTTTCTTTGTCTACTCAAACTTTTCATCTCAAAAATGTCATTGCTTCCCAGGTTCTTGCGGGTAGCTACTTCTCCGTGGCAGGAGCACTAGTGGGTCTTCTAAAACCGGGAAGGATGAGCATGTTTGGGACACTCCTTGTAATTTGGGGCCTTGTGAAGGAGGGGATTTTGGGAAAGCCAGTAAATACTGACCCTTCTAAAGCTGTGTATGTCTACCCGACAATAGTGATCGCCTTGATATGTGCTTTCTCATCTGTAAAGTATGATATGAAGAAGGTTGTAAGATCAGCCCCCGTCCGGCCTACTGCTAAACCACTTAAGGGCTCCTCCAAGTCTAAGCTTAAATAGGGGTTCCTTGTGTTGACAAATTTTGTTATTGTGTTGACGAGTTCAAATCGTACACTTTCCTCTTAAACTGGTTATGAAACATATATTTCAGTTTTTCGAGAATTAATTCTTCCCTTCAAATAACAAGTACTTAGCTTTCTGATCCAGAGTAAGACAAAAAAATTATTAGGAAACATCCCAACAAAGTTGGCTGTGTTTGGCTGTAATTTAAGAATATTTCCTTCTAATTTCACATTTTAAACCATTCACGACAAAAAATAGAGAGCAAATAAGTATTCAATCCTTGTGATACCTTAAAGTTACCAATATATTATTGAAGGGATAATTGATGTAATAAAGGTCTGTAATTTCTAAGGCTGGTGATAGAATTACATTGGAAAAAGATCAATAACAAAACTACAATTAGGGTCTTCAAATTTTTAATTTCCAATTTAAGTTTATGAACTATCAATTCTTCAAAAATTATTGCAATTTGTTTTCCTCTACTACGGCTGTTAGCTCCTTTGTATGTTACAATCCATATGTATCTGTGATCTCAAATTTTCTAGTCAATTTGTGTGTATATGTGTTGGCCTACATGCTAAATTACGCTTCAGAAATAACAGAATAATAAATAATTGTGGCCCCCAGGTGCTTGTCCAAGCCCACGCACCTTGCAAGTTGCAATACAGTGGACGTTCGAAAATTTCATCATTTCCACAATTTTGGCTTCTGCCTCGTTACTAAGCAAAGAATACTACGAGTGGCCTAAACTCTTGGAGATCAAACGTTTTCTTAATGTTGTCAAACTGATGGTTGTTCTTCAACTTGATCTTGTCCCACAACATCTCTCATGGCATCATGAGGCGCTGCGCATTGCAATGTCTGCACAAGTGTGAAGCCTCTCTGTCCCATCGTGATTTTCTCTCTTCTTAAGACACGCTGGATGATGAGTAATATGAGGTGAAAATGAGGATGCAGATCCATTTTAAATCTCTTTCTCTCAAGATTTATGTTTTGTTGCTATTTAAATCTCAAAAGTTGAAAGAGGAAGAGCTCAACACAATAATAAAAGACTTCAATTCTATACTGTAGGTGTTTGAGACAAAATCAAAAGTATTTATATTTTATTTATTCTTCAATCTTTATTTTTTGATATCTCACCTCTATTTTCTATTTTAAATTTCTAGAGCATGAAATTAAAGTCTTCACTAATACATTAAGCATATCCACTCTCAATTTTTGAAACTTGAACATTAACAAAACATAAAATTTGAGACCAATGGAAGAAGTGTTGACAACCGTGTCTGACCGTTCTCACTGGCCTTTAATGGAGCACAGGGTCCACCCCTCCTGTCAGAGCATCTTGGAAATTTCTTGCACAAGTTAGACTGGTTGATATGGCTATGACATGCGAAGCTTCTCTCTCGTCGTCGATGGGGAACCGGGAGTAGAATTGTTGCAATATTTTATTATAAATATGTGAGTTGTCTTTCCAAGTAATAATAGAAGTCCCTCGTCCTTTCTCAGCCTTTTCTTCTTTCTTGACATTCTTATTCCTTCTTCTTCTGTAGCCTTCACTGGTATCAGAGCTAAAGCTATGAGTAGCTCGGTCCAGATCTCTGTTCCTATCTTGGATGGGAAAAATTATCTTCGGTGGAATGCCCAAATGAAGGTTCTCTTTGACTACCATGAGTTACTAAGCATCGTGGAAAGTGGCGTTCCTGAACTTGAAGCAAATGCAAGTAAAGAAAAGAAAACTATTCACCGCGAGAACAAGAAGAAGGATATGGAGGCCCTATTTCTAATTCACCAAGACGTGAATGATGAGGTTTTTGAGAAGATAGCAGCAGCAACTACATCCAAAGAGGCTTGGGATATTTTGCTGACAACATATCACGGTGCGGAAAAGGTCAGGAATGGTTTGAGGGTTTTCTTTCACTTTCCTTGTGTTTGTTAATTTTTCCCTTTTTAACGTCAATTTTTGCAGACGACGGCAAGCATGAACCACGACAATTTTGTGATAGAAACCACCGCGTTGCTGGAAAAGGCAGAACCCATGACAGCGGACTGTTGCATCCATCGGGTACCCTATGATATTCGTAGGCTGAGAGAAGATGCCTTTACCCCAAAGATTGTTTCTATTGGCCCCTTTTACCACGGCCATCCTAGACTGCAAAACATGGAAAACTACAAGCTGCTATACTTCAAGCAATTTTATGAAAAAGCTGGCGTAAGTATGGACACATTAATCAGCTTTGCGGAAGAGGTGGAGCCCGGGGTTCGTCGTTGTTACTCAGAGACCATTGAGCTGAGCAGGGAGCAACTTGTGAAGGTGATTTTAGTGGATTCTGTTTTCTTATTTGAGCTCTTTTGGAGGTCTTTTTATGATGAATGGTCAGAGGACGATGCTATCCACTTAAAACCGTGGCTGACCTCTACTATGAGAGTGGATTTGATGTTACTGGAGAATCAACTGCCTTTCTTTGTTCTTGAAAGGCTGTTTAATCTAGCTTTTGCCTCTAACATTCGTATTGGGAATGTCCATTCATTTCTTGAGCTCACTTTTGACTACTTTGCTCATTATAATAATCTGAAGTTAGATCACAATGATGTTGGCAATAGCATATGGCACTTCACAGATCTAATTCGAACATTTCACATACAGCCAGAGCCAGTGGATAAACGACCACAGAGACCGAATGAATCGGTGATATATCTTCCGAATGCAACTGAGTTGACTGAAGCAGGAGTGAGATTCAGGAAAAGTACAAGCCCGTGCTTACTGGACTTGAAATTTAGAGGGCGAGTTCTTGAAATACCAGAGTTCAAAGTGGAGGACTGGACTGAGACGTTGTTTCGAAATCTAGTGGCTTTAGAGCAATGTCTTTACCCTTATGATAGTTGCTTTACTGACTATGTTGCTGTGTTGGACTTCCTTATCAACACCAGCAAAGATGTGGACATCCTGGTTCAAAATGGAATCATCCTTAACTGGCTAGGTGAAAGCAATTCTGTGGCTGACCTGTTCAATAGTCTCTGGAAAAATGTGACGCATGTGAATTTCAGTTCTCAATACTTTGCTCTCTGCAAAGACTTGAATGCATTCTGTAAAAGTCCTTGGCATAAGATGAGAGCATCTCTGAGACGTGATTACTGCAACACTCCTTGGCAAACTACTGCCTCCATTGCTGGAATTCTACTTCTTGCTCTCACTTTAACCCAAACAGTTTGTTCTATCTTACAAGTTCTGCAGCAAAATGGTCAAATCAAGTTCTGATGAGCTTCCTCTTTCCCTTTCTGGTAACGTAGTGCTGTAGCGTCCTGTTTAACCTATAAGTACTGGTTGTAAAATTAAAAAGCCCAACTTCTGAAGGCAATAGATCAATTGAGGAACACCATAGAAGTGCAGAGAATAAAACAGGTGAATCATTGTAATTTTTGCAATCAATCAAATGATTAGTTGTGTGTTTCTTCTCTTTGAGAATATTTCAGGTTTTCCTTTGATTTACTTGTCTTTACTTGTTAATTGTACCCAAGTCAGTTCCGATGAATGAATCGTGAGCTTGGTAAAATTCAGTATGCAGAAGTTCTTTTGCCTGAAACTTACTTGGCCAAATTATCTCACAACAGCTATGTAGGTAAATTGAATGTTCTGTAGTATTTCCAGTCAACCAGTAATAGCCAATGACTTGTGTGATAACATTTGATTACTGATTTGTGCTAAAATGTGGCAGATTCTTCTCCGATGGAATTTTAAACCAATTCAGAGAGAACTGGAGAAGCTTTCAGAGAAAGTCTGAAAACAAGGAAATAATGAACCGTTTCTTACATTTCAATTTTAAAAAAAAAATCTGAAGTTAACCAAAGTTTGATAGGTGGCTTGCATAATTTCTTAATTAGCTCTTCAAAAATTCTGATCTATAAACTCGAGAAAAAATATATTGGAAAATTTTGGCGTGTGAATATGAAATATAAAAATATATTAGCTCTTCATAGTTTTTCTAAATCCAAATGCACTCCTAAAGTTGGAAGATTTACGTCGGTACTAACTTTTTTAAAAAAATTTTCTTACATACTAACTATTCAAAACTATTTCCATATATATTAATTTTTTGTCAAATTCGACCCACAAGCAGTCGAATTCACTAAATAATAACGAACAAATTCGATCATGAATAGGTCGAATTTGATTTTTAACCATATAAAATTCGACCATTGTATAGTCGAATTCTATGTATTTATTTTTTATTATTTGTTACATGAAATTCGATCATACAATAATCGAATTTCATGTTTCTCTGTTTTTTTTTAAAAAATTTACACATGAAATTCGATCGAATTTCATATTTTTTATTTCGAATTTCATATATAGAAATCATATATATATATTATTTCTATTTGATGATTTCATCACATAATATATATATATATATATATATATATATATATATATTATAAGAAATATATTAATTATATATAAATAAATATATATTAAGTTTTATATATAAATAAATGAATTATATATATATATATATTTTAAAAAATATATTAAAATTTTAAATTATTTTTTTATTTGTACTTTTAAATTTTTTTAGTTAAATTATAATAAATAAATTTTACATGATATGATGGTCAGTTAATAACATCCGAAATTAAAAGGCGCGGGGGAGATGTGGTAGTCGATCCGTGACATTCAAAGCTGGCCCGAGCACTATGAGGGGGGATGATGCATGTCCAAGCTTAATCTATCAGATCCCACCAAGACAATATCTTGAACCCAATAATGATTCAAACTCGACTGAAGGTGGCAATTCGGTCGAAGATGGCGATCAGGAAGAGGAGAATCAAGCACTCGGCCTAGCTTGAATTCTGCACTTTAACTTTCAGTAATATATTTTTAGCAATTTACTTTCTTCAATCTACTTTCTGCATTGTACTTTGCTTTTATCGTTTTTATTTAACTCCTTTTGCAAAAAGTGTATTTTCAACCTTACGTTCTTTCATGCAGTTATCTTTCAAGTTATTTACATTCGACGCATTTTTCATCAAAAACGATATTATCGCATAACTTTGAAACCACATCATTCTCGATTCTATTATTTGTCGGATTTGGGTTAAACCAAATATCACTGTTAACAGAAGGCCACAGTTACATATGAGACTATATACCACATTCAATCATTACAACATTAACATTTGAATACAAAACATTATCATAAACACACGTGGTACTCGTCTAGTATCATTACTACTTATGTTATTTGTTACTATTATTTAAAAATTAAAACAAAACAAATAGTTAGTAAACAAATTAAGGAAATAACAATAATAATAATATATAAATACACCTGATGGGCACCTTGATACTAGACGAGCACGACGTGTATTTATGATAATATTTTGTATTGGAATATTAGTGTTATAATGATTGGCTATATGGTATCATGTGTAACTGTGGCCTTCGAGCATATTGTTTACCTTGCATAGTATTTAACTTCGGCTATGGTTTCATTAAGTCACTCATTGAGTTTTAAAACTCATATCCTCCATATACATTTTTTCTATACAAATCATTTAGTTACTAAGAAGTTCCTGTTTGGAAAGTAGTGGAGAGCACTGTTGTCCTTTTTGTTGTAGGGTCGAATTCCATTTTAGGCTTTCAATGACGTAGGAAATTATATATATATATATATATATATATGTGATATCCCAAATTTAATTACTTTAGAAAATGAGGCTAAATAAATAAATGAGCAAGAAAATAAGGATAAAATAGTTATTAAGAAATTTTTGAGAGATATAAATATAATTTTATCCATTGAATAGGGACCTATCTGAATAGAATAAAAATATTTGAGGGTTTTTATCATCTTCAACCAAAAGAAAAAATGAGATAGTGATGTGTGTGAGGTGTGCGGTGAGAAAGAAAAGAAAGATGTGTGAGGTGTGCGGTTTGAGAGAAAAGAAAGAAAAGAAAAAAAAAAGAAAAGAAGAAGAGACATGTGACAAAAGAATAATTAATAAATATATATATATATATATATGAATGTGGTGTGAGTCACGGTGGGGTGGAAGGGAAGAAAGAGAGGAGAAAATGATGGAGAGGAAGATAAAGAGACAAAAAAAAAAAGGAGAAAGTGATGTTTGATTTGAGGCTGGAATAGTGGAAAAAAAATATTAAAAAATATATGTATATATGTGTGTGTTATGTGAGTTGGGAAAGGAAGAACGAAAGAGAAGGAAAAAAAAAGAAAGAGGAGAGAGAGAGAAAGAGACAAGGGAGAGAGAGAGAAGAAGAAAGGAAAGAAGAAGAAGGAAAGACATGGGAAACGTAGAGTAAATATGAGTAAGGAAGTTTAAGAGATTGAGAATCAGGTAGTTAATCTTCCATAAAAGTATGATTAATTATGATTTATGATATATGTGTTCATAATCAATTTTTACAGAATTTTATTTATAATTCCTGTTCTACATAGTGAATAAGAGAAATTTAATTATTGTGTGATGTTATGCTTTTATGGCTTAAATAATCTCCTCATGTGTTTACATGTTTTTAATAAAGTGACTAGCTACTGAGATATTTTATATCTCACTTTTAGAAAATTGATCATTTCAGGAAAAAGGGCAAAATAGAAGACTTGATGATATTAATGATGAGATTGAAGTGTAGAAATATATTTTATGGTAGTTTATGATTCAAATATGTAAAGATAATAACAAATATTATGTAAATTATTTTTGTATATATTCAAGCTTAGATATAATTAATGAGAATCTTGTAAATTTTCTACAAGATTACTATTTACATGAATAATAAAATTCGTGAATAGTGAAATATATAATTATTTGAAAGAAAATTATTCAGAAAAATATCCAGTGAATCGATTTAGAGAAAAATTATTATTTTTAAAGAAAATAAAAAAATCGGAGTGTTACAAAATGGTATCAGAGGAAAAGATCTTCTCATCTTATGGAAAGGAAAATATTTACATGTAATTGTTTGATTTGTTAAAAGTATTATTTTTATGATGTTTGTGTTTGAGTTGATATGAATGTTTGTTATGATTATGTGAGATTTAGAAGAGTATTTGAGTAAAAAAAAAGTAAGTCATATAGAGAATTGATTAAATATGAATAAAGGCATACCAGGTATCTTTTAATGAATAAAGAAAATAATGGAGTCTTATTTGTAACGTATGTCTGGCCAGTATATTTTACACATAAGAAATCATTATAGTCTAAATTCATAAAAAGAAAAGGTATGCTAAAGTTGAATTAGAATTTACTTTGAGTGTGATAATTTAGATAAAAAAAAACATTAGAGATATTTATCTCTATAAAATTAAGTACCTAGTGAAGTGTACATTGAATTATAGACAAAGTTTATATTTCCTATGATCATATGAATTATCCATGTGTTTGTTCTCTCTCTAAAAGTATTTTTGAAGATGAAATTCTACAAAAATGATATGAAATTCTTATTCCATGCCATATTTATGATTATATATGTTATTAGTATAAACATATCTATGTTTATGTAATAACTCTTAATTCTGTAGAAAGAATTTGAATTAGAAGAAAGTATGTATGATTATGATGTATTATGAAACAAGTGAAGATATGTTTCATAATAGAAATTAAATTCTATAAGAAAATAAAAATAGAACTAAAAAAAAAAAGAGATTGCCTTGGATGCTTTTGTGATGCATTTTTCATTATCTTACACATTTTCAAGGATGGTTCAAGGTAAAATTGGGAAAAAGTCAAGGTAAGTGAATAACCTTGCTAAGCTAGTTTGATGTTATTAGTCAAAGTACAGTATAAGTCTCATTTACAATATTATTTGGATATTAAGCAATTAATCTTTCAGATGACAGTATATGATGATTGGTATATTTTTAGAAATTCAAAGGAATAAAAGTATATATAAATTAATTTATTTCATGGTAATTGTACTGTGATAAATTTTCACTTGTTTATTGATGAGTAAAGATCTATGAGATCTAATACATGAGTTTGAAAGGGTTAGAGTCCCATACTACTCAGTGTATGACTATGAAAACTTGAAAAGATCTACGGGATTTAATACATAAGTTTGAAAGGGTTAGAGTCTCATACTACTCAGTGTATGACTATGAAAACTTGAAAAGATCTACGGGATCTAATACATGAGTTTGAAAGGGTTAGAGTCCCATACTACTCAGTGTATAACTATGAAAACCTATGCACAAAGAGTTTGAGGGTTAAATTCCCAGGTCACTCGGTGCAAGTATCTACGGCACATAATGCAAAGTGATTGAGGAATTGATCACCCAAGAAATCATACGCAAATCTACGGTACAAATGCAAAGTGATTGAGGGTTTGATCACCCAAGAAATCATACGCAAATCTATGGTACAAATGTAAAGTGATTGAGGGTTTGATCACCCAAGAAATCATACGCAAATCAAACAAATATAATACTACAGTTGTGTAAAATGAATGATAGATTGATTCTGTTAATAAGTGTGATGTTTGTATTTGGAATATTTTTCATGCACGTTGTGGTTGCAATTTTTATATGTGTATATATGCATTAGTTTGAATTTTGGGGACAAAATTCATTTAAGGAGGGAAGAATGTGATATCCCAAATTTAATTACTTTAGAAAATGAGGCTAAATAAATAAATGAGTAAGAAAATAAGGATAAAATAGTTATTAAGAAATTTTTGAGAGATATAATGTCACATCCCAAAAATTGAACATGTGAAAAGATACTACTCCTTTGATAAAATTCTCAAACATACGTTATTTACATATGTTCTGTAAGGTTTTACATTCAACATTAATTGTTCATTCCACACTATAGAATTATATTCATCTAATAAGCAAATATAGACATACATAGTCTGATATTTCTATTTCATCGCAAGCCTAGGAGACCTATAGAAAGTACAGAGCGTTCCTAGTATCCACATCAATAAGTACTGGTATCCCACCAGACAGAAATAGAGGATAATTCCAAGGGGCTTCTATTCTTCAAACGGATACTCTTCTTCTTTGTTTTCTGTATCTGAAAAGATAATCATAGGGAGCGTGAGTTTATTTAAAAACTCAGTAAGTAAATAACTGTACTATATAAAATATCAAAAGTACAAATACCACATTTACTCATATATTTAATTGTTTTATACATTAAGTAGTATGAGACTCTAACCCTTTCAAACTCGTGAATAAGTTCTCATAGATATACATCGAGTAGTATAGGACTCTAACCCTTTCAAACTCGTGAATAAGGTCTCATAGATATACACCGAGTAGTATGAGACTCTAACCCTTTCAAACTCGTATTTACAATTTCATCTATTTACACCGAGTAATATGGGACTCTAACCCTTTCAAACTCGTGTATAGTTTTTCATCATTATGCACTGAGTAGTATGAGACTTTAACCCTTTCAAACTCATGTATTAGATCCCGTAGATCTTTACTCATTAATAAGATAGTGAGAACTTCTCACATAGTACAATTTTCATGAAATAAAATCATTTATACATACTCTTATTCCTTTGAATTTCTGTAAAAAAAATATATCAATCATCATATACTGTCATATGAAAAATTGATCAATTAATATCCAAATAATATTGTAAATGAGACTTATATTGTACTTTGACTAGTAGTGTCAAATTAGCTTCGCAAGGTTATTCACTCACCTTGATGTTTGTCCAAGTTTACCTTGTTCCACACTAGAATTTGTGTAGGAAAATTTCCTAGTAAAATATATTACAAGGAAACATAAGAAAGGAAACAAAATCACGAAAATACGCAAAATTTTCTGACTGCTACAGTAACGGTTTGCTACAGTAACGGTTCGCTGCAGTAACGGTTCGCTACAGTGCCGGTTCACTACAGTACGTTGACTGCTACAGTATGTTGACTGCCGACACTACAGTAACTGCTACAGTAACCCGAAGAAAATTTTTCAGATTTTTTTTTCCGAAATTTCTGGTCGCTACAGTAACTCGGTTTTTGCAGAAATTTCTAACAATTTCATCCTTTCCTTTCTTGTTTCAAAACCAGAATTTCAACTCTTTTTACCGATTATAACTCAAATATAACTTCTAAAACAACTGAGATTCATGAATTATCATCAAAATCTTCAAGAACAAAACCTCCTCTGATCTTCTACATAAACTGAAATTTGAGGAAAATAATGAGATTAAAGCTTACCTTTGATCCTTACAAAGCTTTTGAACCGAACAAATAATCAAAACTCTGAAGATCAAGGAAAGGATTTGAGAAGAGGATGAAGAAATGAGAGAAAACGCTTTTCTGCCTTCCTTCGGCTGAGTGAGAAAATGAGGGGGTACTATTGAAACTTTATATTAAATATTTCTAATGGGTTATTCAATAACCCATGGGTATCCATAACCCAACATCTAAACCCATCCAGTCAATTTACAATAAATGGACTAATTGACCATTTTTAAACCACTTTTTCATGAATTTCACCATTCTTAGAATATATCCCACATGGTGCAAATATTTAGTCTAGTCATTTAACTCAATTTTCATAAATAATATTCAAAGAGAACAATTAAATATGAAAATTAAAAATGACCAAAATAAATAACTAAAGTAACGTTGTAGAATTCTACAATACTCTTAAGCGAATTATATTCCGAAATTAACGGGTATTACATTCTACCCCCCTTAAAAGAATTCGGTCCTCCGAATTAAAATCTTACCTCAAGTTTCAAACAAATGTGGATATTTTTTCCACATTTCATTTTCTGCCTCCCACGTAGCTTCCTCGCGAGAATGATTTCTCCAAAGAACCTTGACAGTAGGAATTTCTTTAGTACGTAATTTCTTGACTTTTCTATCAAGGATAGCTACTGGAACCTCTTCATAGGTGAGAGTTTCATCAAAATGAACTTCTTGGGGTTGAATGACATGAGAAGGATCAGGAAGATATTTCCGTAACATTGACACATGAAATATTGGATGAACTCCCTCTAGGTCAGAAGGTAGGTCTAGGCGATATGCCACATTACCCACTCTGTCAACAACCTCATATGGGCCAACATACCTCGGACTAAGCTTGCCTTTCTTCCCGAATCTCATTACTCCCTTCATAAGTGAGATTCGTAAGAAAACCATATCACCTATTGCAAATTCAAGGTCACGTCGTCGGTTGTCCGCATAAGACTTCTGTCTACTCTGAGCAGTTAACAACTTCTCTCTAATCAGTTTAACTTTATTTATATCTTCCTGTATCATCTCAGGTCCAAATATTTTGGTTTCACCAAGTTCAAACCAACCTATAGGAGATCGACACCGTCTCCCATATAAAACCTCAAAAGGTGCCATCTGAATACTGGCTTGGTAACTGTTGTTATAAGCAAATTCAATAAGAGACAAATGATCTTCCCAACTTCCACTGAAATCCATCACACAAGCTCTTAGCATATCCTCTAAAGTCTGAATTGTCCTTTCGGACTGTCCATCAGTCTGAGGATGGAATGCTGTGCTAAGATTCACTTTGGTACCCAAAGCCTCTTGAAAGACTTTCCAGAACCGAGAAGTAAACTGAGGTCCTCGGTCTGATATAATGGATATTGGTATACCATGAAGTTTCACTATTTCTTTAACATAAAGTCGACCAAGTTTTGCTACACTGAAAGTGGTATGAACAGGAAGAAAATGTGCTAACTTAGTAAGTCGATCCACTATGACCCATATTGAGTCATTTCCTTTTGTTGACCGAGGTAAACCTACTACAAAATCCATAGTGATCCTTTCCCACTTCCACTCGGGAATATCTAGTTTTTGCATCAAACCAGGTGGTAATCGATGTTCAGCTTTAACTTGCTGACAAGTTAAACATCGAGCTACAAAGTCAGTCACGTCTCGCGTCATGCCCTCCCACCAGTAAACTTGTTTCAAGTCCTGATACATTTTCATAGCACCAGGATGTACAACGTAGGGCGAACCATGAGCTTCCATTAAGATTTCATGTTTCAAAGATTCAATGTTGGGGACACAAAGTCTTTCATTAAACCATAAGACTCCTTCTTCATCTACCAAGAAACTTGGTGCTAGACCTTGCCTTGCCTTATCTCTGATTTTGATCATATCAATGTCATTTTCTAAAGTTGCTTTTACTTTTTCAACAAGGGATGATCTAACTGTTAAATGAGCCAGAAATGTACCTGACTCAGTGATCTCAAAGAATACTCCATCAGCTTCTAATTCTTGTAGTTCATGTATTAGAGATCTCCTTATAGTGGCAATGTGAGCTAAACTTCCCATAGACTTTCGACTTAGAGCATCAGTCACTACATTTGCTTTACCTGGATGGTAAAGGATGGTACAATCATAATCTTTCAGAAGTTCCATCCACCTTCGTTGCCTTAGATTGAGATCTCTCTGCTCAAAATGTACTTAAGGCTTTTGTGATCTGTAAAAATTTTACAAGTCTCCCCATACAAGTAATGTCTCCAAATCTTTAGGGCAAACACTACAGCTGCCATTTCCAAATCATGAGTGGGGTAATTCAATTCATGCTTTTTAAGCTGACGTAAGCCATAAGCTATGACTTTACCATGTTGCATCAACACACATCCTAAGCCTATCTTTGAGGCATCACAGAATACAGAGTAACCCCCTGGTCCTGATGGTAGGATTAAGACTGGTGCAGAAGTTAAACACTCTTTCAATTGGGTGAAACTTTGCTCACATGAATCATCCCAAATGTATTTAACATTCTTTCGGGTTAACTTATTTAATGGGAGAGCCGTCTTAGAGAAATCTTTGACAAAGCGACGGTAATACCCTGCTAAGCCAAGAAAACTACGTACTTCAGACACAGTTGTTGGTCTAGGCCATTGTTTTACTGCTTCAATTTTACTTGGATCTACATGAATACCTTTTTGGGAAATAACATGTCCCAAAAATGTTACATGACTCATCCAGAATTCACATTTTGAGAGTTTTACGTACAACTGATGCTCTCTCAAAGTCTGAAGCACTATTCTCAAATGTTCAGTATATTCTTCATGACTCTTTGAATATACCAAAATATCATCAATAAATACAATTACAAACTTATCAAGGAATGATTTGAACACTCTGTTCATTAAATCCATAAATGCTGCTGGTGTATTTGTCAACCTAAAAGACATCATGAGGAACTCATAATGGCCATACCGTGTACGAAAAGCAGTCTTAGGTATATCATCATTTTTAATTCGTAACTGATGATATCTAGACCTTAGGTCAATCTTTGAGAAATATTTTGCTCCTTGAAGCTGATCAAACAAATCATCTATCCTTGGTAAAGGATACTTATTCTTCACCGTGACTTTATTCAGCTGACGATAATCTATACATAATCTCATAGAACCATCTTTCTTTTTCACAAAAAGAACAGAAGCACTCCAAGGTGAAAAACTTGGGTGAATGAACCCTTTGTTCGACAAATCTTCCAATTGTTCTTTGAGTTCTTTTAGCTTAACAGGAGCCATACGATAAGGTGGAATAGAAATTGGTCTTGTGTCTGGGACCAAATCAATACTGAACTCAATATCTCTTTCTGGCGGTAATCCAGGTAAATCTTCTGGGAACACATCTGGGAATTCATTAACCACATGAATGTCTTCTAACTTCTGTTCTTTTTTTTCTAAATCTTTGATAAAAGCTAGAAATCCCTGACATCCCTTTCACAATATACGCCGGGCACTTAACATAGATATCATGTTGCAAGGTACATCACTTCGATCTCCTTGAAACACAGAATTACTCCTCCCCGGCATATTAAAGGAAATAACTTTGTCACGACAATTTATAGTAGCATGACAAGAAGATAGCCAATCCATCCTTAAAATCATATCAAAATCTAACATATTGAGAATCATAAGATCTATCTCAGTTTCCATGCCCCCAACAATTATTTTCCAAGAACGATAACATGTTTTAACTATCCAAGTCTCTCTCATCAATGTGGAAACCAAGAATGGTTCTTTAAGAGTAATCGAATCAAATGCAAATCTCTTGGCAAATAGGGGTGACACATATGAGTGAGTAGAACTAGGATCAAACAAAATACGTGCAACAAAAGTATTGACAGATAATATACCTGTAACTATAGCATTAGATGTTTGAGCATCCTGTCGGGTTAGAGCATATACTCTTGCATTTCCTCTGCCAGCAGCTTGTTTTCCACGGTCACCTTGGCCTATTCCAGAACCTCTTCCCATACTACCCCCTATTGAAGGGGTTGGTGTTCGAGTAATAGAAGCAGAAATAGACTGTGGTCGAGGTGGCAAAGTAGACCCTTGACCTGGTCTTGTCATGAGCTGAGGGCACTCCCTTATAAAATGTCTTTTTTGTCCACAGTTAAAACAACCTGTACCAACAGTGTTTAACCTGCATTCTCCGAATTGAAACTTTCCACATTCAGGACACTGAGGTTTCTTCCTTCTAGCTTGAGTACCTCCTCTACTAGAAGAACTAAAACCACCCCTGCTCTCTGAACGAGGCTTAGCCACACTGGCTGTAGAATAAGATGACTTAGTAGGAGTGGCTGGAGCATGTTGCGATGCAGTAAAGGGTTTCAAAGTCCCTGAGTCTTCCCCTTGATCAAAAGATCTCCTATATCTAGCTTTCTTCTTTTGTCGATATTCTTCTTTATTCTTTGATTTCCTTTCCATAACCAATCTGTAAAACTCCGTCCACATAACTGGCGGTGTGCCTTGAATTCTAGCTTTCTTCCAGTTCCTCCACCATTTACCAGCCCTACCCTTTAACTGAAAGGAAGTGAATTCTACCTTTTGAGTAGGAGAACACCCTATAGCATCACAGCTTGCTTCACAATCTTCAAGGAAACATTGTGGATCCTCTTTGGGATCTTCCCCTGAAAAAGTGGGAGGCCTCATTTTCTGAAACTCAGACATTCTTACCTCCCTTACGTTATCTCGTCCAGCTAACGGAGCTGGTGGTACAATTTCAGCTTCAACAATAGGAGGATCCACTGGCAGGTTAGCTTGTGCAGCTCGACCTCTCATTTCAGCCTCAAATCGGTCAAATCGTTCATTCATCAAATTAATTACATGTGCAATAGTTGTATTACCAATGTGAGCATTAGGTTCGACTCTCCTTGCTTGCTCACTAGTTGCGCCCTCAGTACTTTGAACATGTAAACTATCACCACGGTTAGGATCATCTTGCACATGTATTGGTGGAATTATGGCCCTACTTGGACCCATATGCTCATTATTATTAGAAGATCCTTCTGACATTGAACTGTCACAGATCTACACACATAACAAACAATTTTCAGACATAAACAAAATATCACTTACTAGCCCCACTGAAAAGTTATCTATAAAATGACGTTATACTCTACAAGGTCTTTTATGGAACCTAATCCTATGGTCATGCCGCGGCTTATGACAATAGGGAAGGGCCCACAAAGATCACTTTGCTCTGTACTCTATAGGGGACCTATAGAACCTTCCTTTGATACCAAATTTGTCACATCCCAAAAATTGAACATGTGAAAAGATACTACTCCTTTGATAAAATTCTCAAACATACGTTATTTACATATGTTCTGTAAGGTTTTACATTCAACCTTAATCGTTCATTCCACACTATAGAATTATATTCATCTAATAAGCAAATATAGACATACATAGTCTGATATTTCTATTTCATCGCAAGCCTAGGAGACCTATAGAAAGTACAGAGCGTTCCTAGTATCCACATCAATAAGTACTGGTATCCCACCAGACAGAAATAGAGGATAATTCCAAGGGGCTTCTATTCTTCAAACGGATACTCTTCTTCTTTGTTTTCTGTATCTGAAAAGATAATCATAGGGAGCGTGAGTTTATTTAAAAACTCAGTAAGTAAATAACTGTACTATATAAAATATCAAAAGTACAAATACCACATTTACTCATATATTTAATTGTTTTATACATTAAGTAGTATGAGACTCTAACCCTTTCAAACTCGTGAATAAGTTCTCATAGATATACATCGAGTAGTATAGGACTCTAACCCTTTCAAACTCGTGAATAAGTTCTCATAGATATACACCGAGTAGTATGGGACTCTAACCCTTTCAAACTCGTATTTACAATTTCATCTATTTACACCGAGTAATATGGGACTCTAACCCTTTCAAACTCGTGTATAGTTTTTCATCATTATGCACTGAGTAGTATGAGACTTTAACCCTTTCAAACTCATGTATTAGATCCCGTAGATCTTTACTCATTAATAAGATAGTGAGAACTTCTCACATAGTACAATTTTCATGAAATAAAATCATTTATACATACTCTTATTCCTTTGAATTTCTGTAAAAAAAATATATCAATCATCATATACTGTCATATGAAAAATTGATCAATTAATATCCAAATAATATTGTAAATGAGACTTATATTGTACTTTGACTAGTAGTGTCAAATTAGCTTCGCAAGGTTATTCACTCACCTTGATGTTTGTCCAAGTTTACCTTGTTCCACACTAGAATTTGTGTAGGAAAATTTCCTAGTAAAATATATTACAAGGAAACATAAGAAAGGAAACAAAATCACGAAAATACGCAAAATTTTCTGACTGCTACAGTAACGGTTTGCTACAGTACGGTTCGCTGCAGTAACGGTTCGCTACAGTGCCGGTTCACTACAGTACGTTGACTGCTACAGTATGTTGACTGCCGACACTACAGTAACTGCTACAGTAACCCGAAGAAAATTTTCCAGATTTTTTTTTTCCGAAATTTCTGGTCACTACAGTAACTCGGTTTTTGCAGAAGTTTTTGCAGAAATTTCTAACAATTTCATCCTTTCCTTTCTTGTTTCAAAACCAGAATTTCAACTCTTTTAACCAATTATAACTCAAATATAACTTCTAAAACAACTGAGATTCATGAATTATCATCAAAATCTTCAAGAACAAAACCTCCTCTGATCTTCTACATAAACTGAAATTTGAGGAAAATAATGAGATTAAAGCTTACCTTTGATCCTTACAAAGCTTTTGAACCGAACAAATAATCAAAACTCTGAAGATCAAGGAAAGGATTTGAGAAGAGGATGAAGAAATGAGAGAAAACGCTTTTCTGCCTTCCTTCGGCTGGGTGAGAAAATGAGGGGGTACTATTGAAACTTTATATTAAATATTTCTAATGGGTTATTCAATAACCCATGGGTATCCATAACCCAACATCCAAACCCATCCAGTCAATTTACAATAAATGGACTAATTGACCATTTTTAAACCACTTTTTCATGAATTTCACCATTGTTAGAATATATCCCACATGGTGCAAATATTTAGTCTAGTCATTTAACTCAATTTTCATAAATAATATTCAAAGAGAACAATTAAATATGAAAATTAAAAATGACCAAAATAAATAACTAAAGTAACGTTGTAGAATTCTACAATACTCTTAAGCGAATTATATTATGAAATTAACGGGTATTACATATAAATAGAATTTTATCCATTGAGTAGGGACCTATCTGAATAGAATAAAAATATTTGAGGGTTTTTATCATTTTCAACCAAAAGAAAAAATGAGATAGTGATGTGTGTGAGGTGTGCGGTGAGAAAGAAAAGAAAGAAAAGAAAGATGTGTGAGGTGTACGATTTGAGAGAAAAGAAAGAAAAGAAAAAAAAAAGAAGAAGAGACATGTGACAAAAGAATAATTAATTAATTAATATATATATATATATATATATATATATATATATATATATATATATATATATATATATATATATATATGAATGTGGTGTGAGTCACGGTGGGGTGGAAGGGAAGAAAGAGAGGAGAAGATGATGGAGAGGAAGATAAAGAGACAAAAAAAAGGAGAAAGTGATGTTTGATTTGAGACTGGAATAGTGGAAAAAAAATATTAAAAAATATATGTATATATGTGTGTGTTATGTGAGTTGGGAAAGGAAGAACGAAAGAGAAGGAAAAAAAAAAAGAAAGAGGAGAGAGAGAGAAAGAGACAAGGGAGAGAGAGAGAGAAGAAGAAAGGAAAGAAGAAGAAGGAAAGACATGGGAAACGTAGAGTAAATTTGAGCATTGAAAATCAGGTAGTTAGTCTTCCATAAAAGTATGATTAATTATGATTTATGATATCTATGTTCATAATCAATTTTTACAGAATTTTATTTATAATTCCTGTTCTACATAGTGAATGAGAGAAATTTAATTATTGTGTGATGTTATACTTTTATGGCTGAAATGATCTCCTCATGTGTTTACATGTTTTTAATAAAGTGACTAGCTACTGAGATATTTTATATCTCACTTTTAGAAAATTGATCATTTCAGGAAAAAAAGGGCAAAATGGAAGACTTGATGATATTAATGAAGTGTAGAAATATATTTTATGGTAGTTTATGATTCAAATATGTAAAGATAATAACAAATATTATGTAAATTATTTTTGTATATATTCAAGCTTAAATATAATTAATGAGAATCTTGTAAATTTTCTGCAAAGTTACTATTCACATAAATAGTAAAATTCGTGAATAGTGAAATATATAATTATTTGAAAGAAAATTATTCAGAAAAATATCCAGTGAATCGATTTAGAGAAAAATTATTATTTTTAAAGAAAATAAAAAAATCAGAGTGTTACAATATATATGTATATTAACAAAAAATATATAAAATATATAAATTATTTGTTATATTTTTTATTTGTTCTTTCAAATTTTCTTTTTAATTAAATTATAATAAATAAATTTTACATGATATTTAAAATTTATTTATTATGATTTAATTAAAAAGAAAATTTGACCCTACATAGCCGAAGCCATTGAAAGCCCAAAATGAAATTCGACCCTACAACAAGAAGGACAACAGTGCTCTCCACTACTCTCCAAAGAGGAGCTCCTTAGTAACTAAATGATTTGTATAGAAAAAATGTATATCCGTAAAACTCAGTGAGCGACTTAATGAAATCATAGTCAAAGCCAAATATTATGCAAGGTAAACAATATGCCCGAAGGCCACAGTTGTACATGATACCATGTAGCCAATCATTATAACACTAATATTCCAATACAAAACATTATCATAAATACACGTGGTGCTCGTCTAGTATCAAGGTGCCCATCAGATGTATTTATATATTATTATTATTTCCTTAATTTGTTTACTAACTATTTGTTTTGTTTTAATTTTTAAATAATAGTAACAAACAACATAAATAGTAATGATACTAGACGAGTACTACGTGTGTTTATGATAATGTTTTGTATTCAAATGTTAATGTTGTAATGATTGAATGTGGTATATAGTCTTATATGCAACTGTGGCCTTCTGTTAACAGTGATATTTGGTTTAACCCAAATCCGACAAATAATAGAATCGAGAATGATGTGGTTTCAAAGTTATGCGGTAATCTCATTTTTGATGAAAAATGCGTCGAATGTAAATAACTTGAAAGGTTACTGCACGAAAGAACGTAAGGCTGAAAATACATTTTTGCAAAAGGAGTTAAATAAAAACGATAAAAGCAAAGTACAATGTAGAAAGTAGATTACAGAAAGTAAATTGCTAAAAATATATTACTAAAAGTTAAAGTGCATAATTTAAGCTCACCGAGTGCTTGATTCTCCTCTTCCTGATTACCATCTTCGGCCGAATTGCCACATTCGGTCGAGCTTGAATCATTATTGGGTTCAAGATATTGTCTTGATGGGGGTCTGATAGATCAAGCTTGGACATGCGTCATCCCCCCCCCCCCCAACAATGCTCGGGCCAGCTTTGGATGTCACGGACCGACCACTACATCTCCCCTGTGCCTTTTAACTTCGTATGTTATTAACTAACCACCATATCATATAAAATTTATTTATTATAATTTAACTAAAAAAATTTAAAAGTACAAATAAAAAATATAAAAAATAATTTAAAATTTTAATATATTTTTTAAAAATATATATAATTTATTTATTTATATATAATTAATATATATATATATATATATATGATTTCTATATATAAAAAATAAAAAACATGAAATTCGATCAATACATGATCGAATTTTATGTGTGAATTTTTTTTAAAAAAACATAGAATCATGAAATTCGATCATTGTATGATCGAATTTTATGTGGGAAATAATAAAAAAATAAACACATAGAATTCGACCATACAGTAGTCGAATTTCATATGGTTGAAAATCAAATTCGACCTACTCATGATCGAATTTGTTCGTTATTATTCAATGAATTCGACTGCATGTGGGTCGAATTTGATAAAAAATTAGTATATATGAAAATAATTTTAAATAGTTAGTATGTAGGGAAATTTTTTTTAAAAAATTAGTACCGACGTAAATTTCCCTCTAAAGTTTATATATGAAATTTTCAAAACAAATTTATTGGAATTTGAGCTTTTGAGAGGTAGGATCTAGGTTGAACTAGATGTACCTAAAGACCATTCATGGTAGAAGAATTAGGCTTGAGCTTGGGAATCATAGCGATTGTTTTTGTTTTGGACATTGTTTTAAAAATTAGATTGATTATTGAATTAGTGAAGACATTAATTCATGTTTATTGATCTGATTATAGTTAAATTGGGGGTCAAACTAGTAATAATTATATATTAAAAAAATTTATACATTATCTAAAAATAAATAAATAAATTTTTTTGTAATAATTAAATATCCATTTTCAACTTTTTGGCCTTAGGCTCATAGTCTGCAAGTTCTGTGCTCTTGTTTCATACCTTTTTGACTTTTATTTTTCCACACTTCACACTTAGCTACATGTTATTTCACTGCTTCAAAAAAGGAAAATAATAATTAATAAACCATTCATATTTCTATTGGCTTGGCTCTCTCTCTCTCTCCACTCTCCAGTTTTCCTTCGTCATTCTAAGTCATATCTGGTACTGGTTCGGTCTCCACCGTCGCACCCAAAGTGCATCGCTTGGGATCATGAGTTTATGACCGTCACACTATATCTCTCTCCTTTTCTCTTCGGCTATCTGTGCTATATTCTGTGGCTTTCTTTTTCTCTTTTGCTGATCTTCGGCTACACCCCACGACTCTCTCTCTTCTTTCCTCTTTTATGGTTACCTTTTCAAGTTTCTTACTGCATCTTCTTCTTTTGTCAAATTTTGGCATTCGAACTAGAAACTGAAGAAATCGATTAACTAGTCAGTTTTGTTGATTTGAAGCCAATTTCCAAGTATGCCAGTCTGAATGGCTAACCAAATTTGACTGGTGCCCGATTCTCGATCAGACTGGTTGAATCGACTGATCTAATCCAATCTTTCAATTTATGATTTTTGGGGTTCGTCAAAAAAAGTTGCCTGGTAGATAGCAGCCAATGAAGTGACCTAGAGGCTAGAAACTGAGAAAGAAATTAAAGATTTGGTAAATCACATTACAACAATGTTTGAAACTCTAGACCCTCTCTTAGCATCCAAGTATTTTCTATAGGGTACAGTACCCTTTAAAATTTGCAAATTAAACCAAGCAGCCTATTCTTCTTTGAAACCAATGAAAAAGCTTAAGTTGAGATATCTCAAGAGTTTTCTTGAGTGGTCTAAAATTGGGTTGAAGGATTATATTCGAACCTTGAAAGAGAGTGAAGATAGTGCCAGAAGTTCAAAGAAATGTGGACTTAACTTTTAGTTTGCAAATGGTGTGTTGGAGATACCATACTTTGAACTATAGATGATCAAAATATTTATAAGAAATGTGATGGCACTTGAGCAATGTCACTACCCTTATCATACTTATGTCACTAATTGTATAATAAATATTTATAAGAAAAGAAGGGATTATCGTGAATTTATTGGGTAACTATGGTGCTGTGGCTCTATTGGTGAAGAGGTTATGCACAAATCTCACACAATCAAATGTGACCTCTAATTACCGTAGACTTTGTGAATACATTTTATGATAATCGTTGGCACTATTAATGAAGGCAACTTTGAGACGTGATTACTTTAGCACTCCTTAGAAGACTGCTTCTTCCATTACTGTATATTACTCTTTTTCTTAACTTTGATTCAAACCATATGTTCTATTATTGCATTGTTTTAAGTTCAAAGCTGTACCTCTAAATTGTGCTCATTCCTTTCAACTTAATTGGGTGTTTCTCGTGACTATTTTTCTCTTTGAGTTTATATGTTGACGAGTTTAAATTGTTTGCGTTCCTCTTAAATTCATCATAGAACATATAGCTTAGTTTTTTGAGACTTGATTCTTCTCTTCACATAATGGGTACTTTGGCTTCCTAATTCTCCAATAAGAAAAAAGAAAAATTATTAGGAAATATTCCAACCAACTTAACACACCTTGTGTTAGGTTACTTGAAGGCAATAAATCAAGGAGAAAGATTGAGAAGAACACACAAAGAAATTACGTGGTTCGGTCAATGCGACCTACGTCCACGGACAGAGAGAATATCTGTATTATTTTCTGACGGAGGCTATATAGAGAGAAATTACATCAACCACTCTTACAATGAATTCCCTCACACTCATATATATAGAGACAAATGGGTCATGGGTCGTGGGTCGGGTTACAAACTGGGTCACCCACAAAATTCAAGTCAAACCCAACAATTTCCCTCATTGACTTGAATTCTCTCAAATCACCAGAACTAAGTACAAATTCATCTCTGTCATTCAAGCCCTGTAGGGCTTCATGGAATGCGAACATTCACCAAGTCCAAGCTATGCTTGAACTTCTCTGAAGGTAGAGCCTTTGTCAACATATCTGCTGGATTATCTGCTGTGGATATCTTCTCGATGGATAATTTCTTGTCTTCTATCACATCTCGAATAAAATTCAATCTGATATCAATATGCTTCGACCTCTCATGGTAGACTGGATTCTTGGCCAAACTTAATGCACTCTGACTATCACAATAAATGATAGGTCTCTGAATATTTAACCCCAGACTATCAATCAAACCATGTAACCACATACCTTTCTTAACTCCTTCTGCCAATGACATGTATTCTGCTTCAGTGGTAGACAAGGCAACTGTAGATTGAAGTGTTGCCTTCCAACTGACAGCACATCCATTTAGAGTCAAGACATAGCATGTTAAGGATCTCCTCCTCAAAAGATCTCCAGCATAATCTGAATCTGTATAACCAACCAAGCCACTATCAGATTTATCAGCACCATAAATCAAGCAAATGTTACTCGTACCTTTCATATACCGCATAATCCATTTAACTGCACTCCAGTGAGCTCTCCCAGGATTACTCATAAACCTGCTTACCACACTGACTGCATGAGCCAGATCAGGCCTAGTACACACCATTGCATACATCAAGCTTCCAACAGCATTACAGTAGGGCACTGAACTCATGTACCATTTTTCCTTAGCTGTAATAGGTATTGTACTAGTATCAAGTTTAAAATGTGCCGCCAACGGAGTACTAACTGGCTTAGAATTATTCATTTGGAAAGACTGCAACAATTTTTCTATGTATTTCTGTTGAGATACATACAGTAAACCTGCACTTCTATCTCTCCAAATCTCCATGCCCAATATCTTCTTGGCTGCACCCAAATCCTTCATCTCAAACTCACTGCTCAACAAGGCTTTCAAACTATCAATTTCAACCTTGTTCTTTGCAGCAATTAACATATCATCAACATATAGCAACAAATAAATATAAGAATCATCTGCAAGTTTCTTAGAGTAGACACAATTATCAAACTGATTACGCAGAAAACTATGGGAAGTCATGAATGCATCAAATTTCTTGTACCACTGTCTAGGAGACTGCTTCAAACCATACAAGGACTTTTTCAGCAAACATACATGATCTTTCTTCCCAGAATCAAGAAATCCTTCTAGCTGTGACATATAAATCTGCTCCTCTAAATTTTCATGTAAGAAAGCAGTTTTCACATCCAGTTGTTCCAACTCCAAGTCAAAAACACTTACCATGGACAAAAGGACACAAATGGTTTTATGCTTCACAACTGGGGAGAAAACTTCATGATAATCAATTCCCTCCTTTTGTGAAAAACCCTTGGCCACGAGTCGTGCTTTGAACCTTGCTGGTTCAACTCCAGGAATACCTTCTTTCTTCTTGAAGACCCATTTGCATCCTACCGGTTTCACTCCCTTTGGTAACGGTATAAGATCCCATGTTTCATTCTTCTCAAGAGATTGCATCTCTTCATTCATTGCAACCAGCCATTCTGATGCTTCTCTACTCTCAACTGCTTCTTTATATGATCTCGGGTCATCAGAATCAATGCTTTCACCTACTGCCAAGGCATAAGCAACTGAATTAATATCAACTATATCAACACAATCTGCATACCTTATAGGTTTTCTGATTTCCCTCCTTTCCCTCCTTGTTGCTATAGGTTGTGATTCTTTTTCTTCCCTGGGCTGCTGTACAGGGTCTGTTATAACCCTTTTTGAAGTTTGAACTTCAATTTCCACCTTCTGGTTGGCACCTTGATCATTATTACCTGCATGACTACCAAGCTCCTCCTTCTGACCAAACATAGCAGACTCATCAAAAGTTACATCTCTGCTAGTAATAAATTTTGGAGTTCTATCCTTTTCAGTACACCACAGTCTGTACCCTTTAACTCCAGGTGCATACCCTAGAAATATGCATTTTATTGCCCTAGGCTCTAGTTTACCATCATTCACATGAGCATAAGCAGGACAACCAAATATACGCAGGCCAGAATAATCAGAAGGTTTACCGGACCATACCTCTTGAGGAGTCTTAAAATCAATTGCAGTAGATGGCGATCTATTCACCAGATAACAAGCAGTATTAACTGCTTCAGCCCAGAATTGTTTCGGCAAGCCAGCGTTTAATCGCATGCATCTCGCACGCTGCAACAGTGTTTGATTCATACGTTCTGCAACTCCATTTTGCTGTGGTGTATGACGTACAGTGCGATGCCTCACTATACCTTCTTTCTTGCAAAATTCATCAAATGGAGCATTACAAAACTCTAACCCATTATCAGTTCTGAGTGTTTTGACCTGTTTTCCAGTCCGTTTCTCAACCATGGTCTTCCACTCCTTGAACTTCCCAAACACTTCATCTTTGGATTTCAGAAAATATACCCAAACCCTTCTAGAGTAGTCATCAATGAAAGTAACAAAGTATTTGCATTTGCCCTGAGATTCAACTGGAGAAGGACCCCACAAGTCTGAGTGAACATATTGCAGAACATCCGTAGAAGTATGCTTCCCAGAACTGAACTTAACTCTGGGTTGTTTACCCATAACACAAACTTCACAGAATTTCAGTTTCCCAGTTTCTGCTCCTTCTAACAATCCTTGTTTACTTAGAATTGACAGCCTTTTCTCACTCATGTGTCCCAATTGGAAATGCCACAACTCTGTACAATCATCATTCTTCCCTAAAGATTTAGATACAGCCACTGTCCCCATCACAGAATTACCAATCAGAAAGTAAATGCCATGCTGCAATTTACCCTTCATTATAACCAGAGCACCTTTGGAAATTCTCAACTGTCCATTCTCTCCAGAGTACTTGTACCCTTGTTTGTCTAGAGTACCAAGAGAAATCAAGTTCTTTCGTAGACCAGGAACATACCAAGCATCAAGCGTCCTGACTATTCCATCATACATCTGAATCTGCACAAAACCACTGCCCTTAACACTAAGCTGCTCATCATCACCCAATCTCACAACACCATTCCACTCCTTAAAAGAAGTAAACAGCTCACGTGAAAAAGTCATATGATAAGATGCACCTGTGTCCAAGACCCAAGTATTTGCAGAACCAGAGGTGCTGACTGTGAGAACATCAATGTCTTCTTCTTCGTCAGAACTATCTTGCGCCACCGCAGCACTACCACTGGTATTCGGTTCCTTCTCGCCATTTCCCTTCTTCCTCTGTGGACAATTCTTCCTGATGTGCCCCTTCTGTTTACAGTGATAACATCGAGGTCCTCCTTTGTTCCTCGACTTAGACCGTGACTTGCTTCTTTTTCCATCATCCCTTTTAGTGTCTCTGCCTCTGCCAACATACAAACCTGCTTCTGCACCATCCTCATTAGAATTAGAGACTCTTCTCTTCAGCTCTTTAGACTGCAAAGCATCTTTGACATCATTAACAGAGATACTATCTCTACCATACAACATAGTGTCAACAAAGTTTTCATATGAATTTGGTAGAGAACACAAAAGAATGATAGCCTGATCTTCATCATCTATCTTAACCCCAACACCCTGTAAATCCAGGATAATCCGATTAAAATTATCAAGATGATCTTTTACCTGCATATTTTCTGTCATCCGCAGGGTATACAAACGCTGCTTTTGATATAACCGGTTTGTGAGAGACTTTTTCTGGTATTTATCATCCAATTTCTTCCACAAACCTGCAGCAGTTGATTCATCAACTACTTCTCTCAACACCTCATCTGTCAGACTCAATAGTAATGCACTATGAGCCTTTGCCAAAATTTCCTTCTTTTCCTCTTCTTTCAACGTGTTAGGTAGACTACTTTCTCCTTCTAATGCCACTGCACGTCCCTGCTGAACCAGAAGTGCCCTCATTTTTACCTTCCACAAAGTGAAATCATTCGATCCATTGAACTTCTCAATATCGAATTTATGAGTCGACATCTTCTCAAATAACAGCAGATAAATTACTAGCAAATTTCGCAATCAGAAATTGAATTTCACAAAACTGTTCAGAACCTTGCAAACTGACCAAAACTTCACTAACAGAAATTCAACACAGCAGTCCAACAAAATTCACAGCAGTAAACCAGAAATCCAATCCAGCACAATCTAACACAATCCAGTAAATTCACACAGAAATTCAGAATTCTTTTTTGAATTAAACATAAACTCACCGGAACTGTGTCGAGGAAATAATAATGATCGCAACAGAAAATTTGGTCCAAACAACAACTATGACCAAACAGCAATTTTTGACCAAACAGCAGCTTTAACCAAACAGCAGCTTTGACCAAACAACAGCTTTGACCAAACAGCAACTTTGACCAAACAGTAACTTTGACCAAATAGTACCGTTGACAGTTGATCGTGCTACAGTGCCGAGTCGCTACAGTTCTGAGTCGCTACAGTATCCGAGTCGCTACAGTGCCGTTGACCGTTGATTGCTACAGTGCCTCGCCGTAGAAGACGATGAACAGTGCTTCTGATGATGATTCCGGCAATGAACAGTACTTCCGATGAAGATTCCGGTGATGAACAGTACTCGCAACCGTAAAAACTCACCAAAACAACTGAAAAACGATCTCCAATGCACTAGAAATGCAATAAACGGTCTCTTTTTCCCAAAAAAACAAGCGAATCAAGCTAGATCTGAAATTTAAAATTAGATCTGAAAATTTTCTTACCACCAAAAATTGGTCTCCGACGTTCTTCAACGCACCAAAGATGCAGAGAATGGTCTCCTATGCTCCAAAACAACTAAATCGAGGCAGGATCTGAAATTTTGGAGCCAGATCTGAAAATTTTCGGACGTGCTACAGTAACCGACGAACCAAAAATGAACCGAGGCTCTGATACCACTTGTTAGGTTACTTGAAGGCAATAAATCAAGGAGAAAGATTGAGAAGAACACACAAAGAAATTACGTGGTTCGGTCAATGCGACCTACGTCCACGGACAGAGAGAATATCTGTATTATTTTCTGACGGAGGCTATACAGAGAGAAATTACATCAACCACTCTTACAATGAATTCCCTCACACTCATATATATAGAGACAAATGGGTCATGGGTCGTGGGTCGGGTTACAAACTGGGTCACACACAAAATTCAAGTCAAACCCAACACCTTGAAATATTGCTTCTATTGTTGTCAGATTACTCCTTTTTCTTAACTTTGATTAAAACTATATGTTCTGTCATTTTGTTTTTTGAAGCTCAAAGTACCACTACAATTGATCTAGCTACTCTTTTCTTTAGATTTTTAGCATATTAAGAAGGAAATTAGCCTCAAACGGACTAGCTTGTTTGGATTGAATTCTTTTACTTTCGTAGTTCATGATACTAGTGAAGATTATATATTCACGTGTGATATCCAAGTCAATGCACTGATGGATTTCCCAAAATGTGTTCAAAGTTCTTCTGGTATGCAAGCTTTCCACCATGAATTTATATATCAATAAAAACTTCCCTTCTGAAATAGTAAAAACAAGTTACATTAATGCTCCAATGCATCCTCTCCTTTTTCTCTTTTGGGACAATTGATGCATCCTTCCTTGCTTAATAAAATTTTATGGGACCACCAAGCTAAAAGGGAAAGAAAATGAAAAATGGTGTATTTTAATAAAATGTCCAACTTAAAAATAAAAGATAAAGTTTAATATTTTATTGAAGGACAATTTTGATAATTTTTCACTATCTTTTTTTCCCCTTATTCTCTTTTTTTACATCCCCATTCTATAAGGGAAAGAGATCCTCTAACGTGTACTTGACAGGGATTTTGAGTTGTCAGATCGCGTGTAAATAGATGATATCTTGCGCATTCACGTATGTATATTTTCTTACTAATGACGATGCGACATGTGACAAATTTTTTTGGAAGAAAAATAATCCTATTGCAATAGGCTAATTCGAATTCACAACCAAGAAGGAGAAAAACAATTCTACCATTTGACTAGAAGTTATTTGTTAACATAAATAATCAAACCGTAATATATGATAGATTATATTATTATATACAAAACAATATACACAAACTATTTTATATTATAAAATAATAACAAATCTTGATAGAAAAATATCTTATTATTTAACATAACTTATTTTAAATTATATAAAAGTTTAAAAATTTTAATAATAAATCTTATAATATAAATTTAATTTTATAATAATTATTAGAATATTATAAAATTATTTTTATAATATTTTAGTTCAACCGATTTGACTATTAAAATGAATTAAGTAAAATAATTATTTAAAATTTTATTAAAATTGATATATTTTAATGAAGCATTTCTCCACTCTCGCACTATCAACTATTAGAATATTAAAATATTAGTAGTTGGATTATAATTGAACTGGTTGAAGTAAAATATTATAAAAAATAATTTTCATACACATAATATATTTTTAATAATAATTAAAATTATATTATAAAATTTTTAAATTTTTATATAATTTAAAATAAATTATATAAAATAATAACATATTCTTCTATCATAAATTTTGTTATTGTTTTGTTATAGATAATAGTTTGTATATATTATTTTGAATTTTATTTATAATAACAGAATCCATTATATATTACAATTTGACTATATAGGTTGATAAGTAATCTTTAGTTGGATGGTAAAATTGTTTTTCTCCTTATTGTTGGTTGTGGATTTGAATTAGCTTATTGTAGTGAGATTCAGATTTACTCCTGTAAATTAAAGAGTTCAACTCTTTTTAGTTACGGTTATGACTTTTAGTCACAGTTAATAACTATGACTTAAAGTGTTACAATTCTTAAACTCACAAGAGTGGATCCATCTCCGTTGCGGTGTGATTATTCTGCTTCCAAAAGCATTTAGAAGAAGCATTTATCACGTGGTGTGCCGTCACTAGTCAGAGATCCAAAGTCCAAACAGAATGTATCCCTCCATTTAATCCAAGCAGTTTGTTCTATCTCACAAGTGCTGCAGCAGAAGAGTTAAAACTAGTTGCCGTGAGCCTTTTCCTTTCGTTTCTTTTCTTGGAACTTTATTGTTGTAGCATCCTGCTTATGCCTTTTCCCAAGTCTGCTGCTACCTTTGCTGATAAGAGAATTTTTCACATTTTCATTAAGCCTATTAACACCGTGAATAAAATTAAAAAGCCAACCTTCAGGAGCTATATTAGATGGATTGATGACACCATAGCAAACTCTGCACGACGAGTGTGACGCCTCCCTGCACGATCGCGATTTTCTCTCTTCTTAAAGACCTGCTTGGATGAGTAATATGAGATGACGAGACATACTGGTAAATTAGACCAAAGGATTTATTTCCAAAACATGAAATGGAAAATGAAAGCTTAGGAATCTATTTCTTAGTGATCTAAAATTGGGAGAGTTTTCTGTTTTTAATCTTCATATGTCCAACTCTGAGGATCAAGCTTCTGGAGTAACATGAAATTGAAAGATGCAACCATGCCTTGATAATCAAAGGCTCCGCTAGTAATCAGTTGACTAACAATATGGAAGATGATAACTATACGGAGAAATTGCCCAAGTGTACATGTACATACAGTGGCGGAGCCACATATAACTCAGATGCACTCCATGAAATTTAAAAATTTTCATGTGAATTTTTTTTTTCATTTTGTCTTATTTTTTGTTTTTTTTAAACCTTCTTAATTTTTTTTTGAATCCTTTCAGGGACTCAGTCCCTCTCTATTGCTCACAGGCACAAGATCTCCATTCTCTAAAGTTACAAAATTTTTTTTGATGATAATTAATTTCTCATTCTATTATTAGAAATCTCTTGTAAAAGCTTGAAATTTAGAGTTTTTGTACATACGTCTAATTCTATTAAATTAGTTAATTGATTATATAATTAAGATCATGAGTAATATATTTGTGAAGTCAATTTCATGATTTTTTTTATGATGGTTAATTTCTCATTTTATTATTAGGGACCTCTTTATAAAAGTTTAAAATTTAGAGTTTTTATATATATGTCTAATTCTATCAAATTGGTTGATTGATGATACAATTAGGATCTTGAGTAACATATTTGTGAAGTTAATTTCATGAGATTTTTTCTTGATGATGGTTAATTTATCATTCTATTATTAGGAACCTATTTGTAAAAGCTTAAAATTTAAAATTTTTGTACATAGGTCTAATTTTATCAAATTGATTGATTGATTATACAATTATGATCATGAGTAACATATTTGTGAAGTCAATTTTATGAAATTTTTTTCTTAATGATGATTAATTTATCATTATATTATTAAGAATCTCTTTATAAAAATTTGAAATTTATAATTTTTATACATAGGTATAATTCGATCAAATTGATTGATTGATTATCCAATTAAAATTTTAAAAAAGAACAAACTTTTTGTAATAGAAATATTTTTTTAAAAAATATCATCAAATAAGTAATAAATTAAAATTTATTTAAAAAAATTATCACCAAATCTAAAAAAAATAAATTATAATTTTAGGGGTCCTAGTGTGCATATACTCACCTGTTTAGTGTTGTAATTATTCACCTGTCTAGGCCTTTTTAAATGGCCATTAATGAGCGTGGGGTCCACCCACTCCTCTCTCTGAAGTAACTTGGAAATTTTTTGCACAAGCTTGACTGGTGCATATGTTTGCGAAGTTTCTCTCACGTTGTCGACGTGGAAAAGGGCGTAAAATTTCTTGGAGTCTACAGCTTTTCAACCATAGGGTCGGGTGACAGAGGCTAGAATTCCCTTCTCCTCTTCGAGCATGGTTTCACGGTTTTCTTTCATTTTCCTTGTCTTTTCTCTCTGTGTTTGTTAATTTTTCCCCTTTTGAACGTCAATTTTTGCAGACCACGGCAAGCATGAACCACGACGATTTTGTGAAAGAAATCACCGCGATGCTGGAAAAGGCACAACCCATGACAGCGGACTGTTGCATCCATCGGGTACCCTATGATATTCGTAGACTAAGTGAAGATGCCTTTACCCCAAAGATTGTTTCTATTGGCCCCTTTCACCACGGCCATCCTAGGCTGCAAAACATGGAAAACTACAAGCTGCTATACTTCAAGCAATTTTACGAAAGAGCTGGCATAAGTATAGACAGATTAATCAGCTTCGTGGAAGAGGTTGAGCCAAGGGTTCGTCGTTGTTACTCAGAGACCATTGAGCTGAGCAGGGAGAAACTTGTGAAGGTAGTTTTAGTGGATTCTGGTTTTTTATTTGAGCTTTTTTGGAAGTCTTATTATGAGGATTGGCCAGAGGACGATGCTATCCGCTTAAAACCGTGGCTGAACACTTCTATGAGATTGGATTTGATGTTACTTGAGAATCAACTGCCTTTCTTTGTTCTTGAAAGGTTGTTTAATCTAGCTTTTGCCTCTATGATTAGTACGGGGCGTATCCATTCATTTCTTGAGCTCACTTTTGACTACTTTATTTATTATAACAAACTGAAGTTAGCCCCCAATGTTGTTGGCAATAGCATCAGGCACTTCACAGATCTAATTAGAACATTTCACTTACAGCCAGTGGATAAACGACCACGGAGACTGAATGAATCGGTGATACATCTTCAGACTGCAACTGAGTTGACTGAAGCAGGAGTGAGATTCAGGAAAAGTACAAGCCCGTGCTTACTGGACTTGAAATTTAGAGGGCGAGTTCTTGAAATACCAGAGTTCAAAGTGGAGGACTGGACTGAGACGTTGTTTCGAAATCTAGTGGCTTTAGAGCAATGTCTTTACCCTTATGATACTTACTTTACTGACTATGTTGCAGTGTTGGACTTCCTTGTCAACACCAGCAAAGATGTGGACATCCTGGTTCAAAATGGAATCATCCTTAACTGGCTAGGTGAAAGCAATTCTGTGGCTGACCTGTTCAATAGTCTCTGGAAAAATGTGACGCATGTGAATTTCAGTTCTCAATACTTTGCTCTCTGCGAAGACTTGAATGCATTCTATAAAAGTCCTTGGCATAACATGAAGGCCACTCTGAGACGTGATTACTGCAACACTCCTTGGCAAACTGCTGCCACCATTGCTGGAATTCTACTTCTTGTTCTCTCCTTAACCCAAACAGTTTGTTCTATCTTACAAGTTCTGCAGTAAAATGGTCAAAGCAAGTCGTGATGAGCTTCTTCTTTCCCTTTCTCGTAACATATTGTTGTTGCGTCCTGTTTATGCCTTTCCCTATTTTTACTATCATTTCTTATAAGAGAATTATTGACATAAAGCCTTTAAGTACCGGGTGTAAAGTTAAAAAGCCCACCTTCAGAAGGCATTAGATGAATTGAGGAACACCACAGAAGTGCAGAGAATAAAACAGGTTTCACCTCATTGTAATTTTTGGAATCAATCAATTGATTAGTTGTGTGTTTCTTCTCTTTGAGAATATTTCAAAATTTTCTTTGATTTACTTGTTTTTGCTAGTTAGTTGTGCCCAAGTCTGTTGCGATGAATAAATCGTGAGCTTGGTAAAATTCAGATGCAGAAGTTCTTTTGCCTGAAACTTAGTTGGCCAAATTATCTCACAACAGCCATTTAGGTAATTGAATGTCTTGTAGTATTTCCAGTCAACTAGTAATAGCCAATGACTTGTGTTATAACATTTGATTACTGATTTGTGCCAAACTCCGTGGCAGATTCTTCTCTGATGGAATTTTAAACCAGTACAGGGAGAACTGGATGGAATTTTAAACCAGTACAGGGAGAACTGGAGAAGTTTTCGGAGAAAGTCTAAAAACAACAAAATGATGAACCGTTTCTTATATTTCAGTTTGAAAAAAATTCAAAGTTAACCAAAGTTTGGTAGTTGGCATGCATAATTTCTTAATTAACTCTTCAAAATTCTGATCTTTAAACTCTAGAAATATATATATATATATATATTCCTTTGGGTAGGTACACATGTGACCGAAGTCCAAAGATGAAAACAAAAACGTGTGCACACTCAACGAGATTACATGATCCTAATCATATCAGCAGTTTACTCCTCAAAGTGGATAGCATTACCTAGAAGATGAGTTTGTCCAAGGTTTTCCAAACGGTAAAATCATCTCCCCTGTCCAAGGCTTTAGAGCAATGTCTTTACCCTTATGATACTTACTTTACTGACTATGTTGCAGTGTTGGACTTCCTTATCAACACCAGCAAAGATGTGGACATCCTGGTTCAAAATGGAATCATCCTTAACTGGCTAGGTGCAAGCAATTCTGTGGCTGGCCTGTTCAATAGTCTCTGGAAAAATGTGACGCATGTGAATTTCAGTTCTCAATACTTTGCTCTCTGCGAAGACTTGAATGCATTCTATAAAAGTCCTTGGCATAACATGAAGGCCACTCTGAGACGTGATTACTGCAACACTCCTTGGCAAACTGCTGCCACCATTGCTGGAATTCTACTTCTTGTTCTCTCCTTAACCCAAATAGTTTGTTCTATCTTACAAGTTCTGCAATAAAATGGTCAAAGCAAGTCGTGATGAGCTTCTTCTTTCCCTTTCTCGTAACATATTGTTGTTGCGTCCTGTTTATGCCTTTCCCTATTTTTACTATCATTTCTTATAAGAGAATTATTGACATAAAGCCTTTAAGTACCGGGTGTAAAGTTAAAAAGCCCCACCTTCAGAAGGCATTAGATGAATTGAGGAACACCACAGAAGTGCAGAGAATAAAACAGGTTTCACCTCATTGTAATTTTTGGAATCAATCAATTGATTAGTTGTGTGTTTCTTCTCTTTGAGAATATTTCAAATTTTTCTTTGATTTACTTGTTTTTGCTAGTTAGTTGTGCCCAAGTCTGTTGCGATGAATAAATCGTGAGCTTGGTAAAATTCAGATGCAGAAGTTCTTTTGCCTGAAACTTAGTTGGCCAAATTATCTCACAACAGCCATTTAGGTAATTGAATGTCTTGTAGTATTTCCAGTCAACTAGTAATAGCCAATGACTTGTGTTATAACATTTGATTACTGATTTGTGCCAAACTCCGTGGCAGATTCTTCTCTGATGGAATTTTAAACCAGTACAGGGAGAACTGGATGGAATTTTAAACCAGTACAGGGAGAACTGGAGAAGTTTTCGGAGAAAGTCTAAAAACAACAAAATGATGAACCGTTTCTTATATTTCAGTTTGAAAAAAATTCAAAGTTAACCAAAGTTTGGTAGTTGGCATGCATAATTTCTTAATTATCTCTTCAAAATTCTGATCTTTAAACTCTAGAAATATATATATATATATATATATATTCCTTTGGGTAGGTACACATGTGACCGAAGTCCAAAGATGAAAACAAAAACGAGTGCACACTCAACGAGATTACATGATCCTAATCATATCAGCAGTTTACTCCTCAAAGTGGATAGCATTACCTAGAAGATGAGTTTGTCCAAGGTTTTCCAAACAGTAAAATCATCTCCCCTGTCTATCCTAAGCCTTCTTGTTACACTTTCCAAAATATCAGGATGACCAGAGGCCTCTTTTGGAGATTCCTGAATAATTTTATGAAGACAGCGAAGGAGTTGAGTTTTTCCAAGTAATAAGGCTAACGAGAACCCTTAAGTAATAAGGGCTCCCTTCATCAAAAGTCCCAGTTAGTGCTTGGTTGTTGCCTTCAAAAGTCAATGGCAATATTGAACAATACAAATGAAACAAAGACAAAGTGGCAGAAGCAAGAAGGTCGATTGTCTCCAATTGCCATTCATTTTATATTTTCATTATTTGCTTTTAGGCTCTTGTCTTCACGTTTGCTGGGATCTGTTGCAGAGAAACTCAGAAAGGAGATCTTGTGCTTGAATTCAGCCATACAGCCATTCTTCTTTGCAGCTAGAGGTTGTCCAGGTTCTTCATCGGCTCTCAATTTATTTTTATTACCCTGCTTACATTGTAATTAGGCATCGCTCAAAATGGTGTGGCTGGTCGCTCTCACTCACTAGTTTGATTCTATCTTCACATATTCAGCTCCATGTCAACTATTTACTATGAATACAGATACATAGTGATCCCAGGATTTTTTTGGCTGGCACAAAACTAAAAGGCTTGTCCAAGTTTTTATGCTTGACACATTCAGTAATCACATTCATCCAATAAATTTTAAGAGAATAAATTGTCAAGACATAATTAGGTGAGAAATTAACAAGCTAAATCATATAATAAAGACTACATGAGTACATGTACTAATGTCTACTAAAAAGGTGCGTTCTACCCTTCAAAAAATGTGTTTTGAGTCAGATAGTTGTTCATAGGCTAGGTTCAGTTCGATTTTGAGCTTTAATCAAATCGAACTGAGCTAATCGATTTTGTAAAATTATGAATATTTTCGGTTTTAATTTTTGAGCGCTTTTATTTATAATAATTTGTGATTTTTTAATTTCAATAAAATATTTATAAATATTAAAAAAAGAACCAAATTAATTAAAAGAAAGAGACCAAGTTAATTATAAAATAAATAAAAATAATTTTGTTGATATAAAAATATATAAATATTATATGATATATAAAAATATAATTTTTTATATATAAAGTTAGTTCGGTTCAAACCAAATTAAATCGACAACTGTATCAAATCAATTAAAATTCATATTTTAAAAATTGATTTAGACTTTTTATTTTTTCAATTTTGATCAATTTGACTTGGTTTAATTCGGCTTGATCAGTTTGGTTCGGTTTTGAACACCCATGAATGTGTGTGTATGCAACTTTTCTGGATTAGGTAGGACTGCACAGTTTTATGATTGTACAATCTTGATCATAATCTTTCATTTTCAATCCTATATAGGATCTAGATAGTTTTGGGAAGTAGAACCATAAGTTCTTCCAATTGAGTGAAGTGAATAATAAGAGAAGAAAAAAAAAATTTAAATCTAAATCAAAGAAAATTTTTAAATGGAAATTCTTCTTCTCTTTCATTGTCATCCGATTATTCTGAATTCAAATAAACTCCTAGATGTATTTATTGGAATTTGAGCGTGTGAGAGGTAGGATCTATGTTCAACTAGATGTACCTAGAGGCCATACATGGTAGAAGAATCAAGCACGAGCTTGGGAATTATAGCATTTGTTTATCTTTTCGGGTTCATCAAGAAAGTTGCCTGGTAGATGAAAGAAAATGGAGCAGCCATTGAAGCGACCCAGAGACTAGAAACTGACAAAGAAACTAAAGATTTGGTAAATCACATTACAACAATGTTTGAAACTCTAGACCCTCCTTTAACATTCAAGTACTGTTTCTATGGGGTACCTTCTAAAATTCGCAAATTAAACAACGTAGCCTATTCTCCTAGCGTTGTTCAATTGGTCCCTTTCACAACAGAGACAAGACATTGAAACCAATGAAAAAGCTTAAGTTGAAAAATATCTCAAGAGTTTTTTGAGTGGTCTAAAATTAGGTTGAAGGATTATATACGAACTCTAAAAGAGAGTGAAGATAGTGACATAGTGTCAGAAGTTTCTACGTGGAAATCATTCAACTTAGCAATGACAATTTCATGAAAATGATTCTTATTGATCCATGCTTCATACTTGCTGGACAAGTGATATGAGGTGACGAGACATACAGGTAAACTAGACCAGAATTAATTTATTTCCTTAACGTGAAATGGAAATTGAAAGCTAAGGGTCTGTTTGGTTTGGGCATTTCTTGTTTTCATTTTCACTGAAAACAGAAAATGAACTTGAAAATGCGTTTGGTTGAGTTAACTGAAAACGTTTTCTTGAAAACATTTCTTAAAATAAGCCTAAATCTGAAAACACAAAAAAGATGTTTTCAGTGTTTCAGGAAATACATTTCAAGAAATGAAGATTGAAAATAAAAACAGGAAATGTTTTCACAAACCAAACAGACCCTAAGGAATTCTATACGTTAGTGATAAAAAATTTGGAGTTTTTATTTTTCCCTAATTATATGTTTTGAACTGTGAGGATCAAGCCTCTGGAGAAACATGAAATTAAAAGATGCAACCATGACTTGACAGTTAGAGGCTCTGCCATTAACAGTTGGCTAATAATATGGAAGATAATAAGATTGACAAAATATGGAAGACGGGTCGAATCAAAGGGAACTGGAACCAGAACCGGGTAGGTGACGTGAATTATCTAGGACATGTGGCACTTGATCATTGGATGAGAGAGACAAGCAGGCATCGGTTCCGCATGAATCATGGCGATTTTGTGAAAAAAAAAAAAAATTGCAATGCTGGACAAGGGCACAACAGCCCATGACAGCCGACTGAGAAAGGAGATTTGTGCTTGAGATACGTTGTTAATTGTTTTTCCTTTTAGGGTTCATCAAGAAAAGTTGTCAGGTAGATGGAAGAAACTCGAGTAGTCAATGAAGAGACTTAGAGGCTAGAAAAAGAGAATGGAATTGAAAGAATGAAAAATCATATTAAAACAATGTTGAAAACTCTAGAACCCTCCTTCAACATTAAGGTGTTGTATCTATAGGGTACCTTTTAAAATTTGGAAACTAAATGAACCAGTTTATTCTCTTTGCGCTCTTTTAATTGGTCCATTTCACAATTGAGACAAGACATTGGAACCAATGGAAAAGATCAAGCTGAGATATCTCAAGGGTTTTCTTGAGCTATTTGAGATTGGATTGCAAAATTATATACGAAAGTTGAAAGAATGAGAAGATAATGTTAGAAGTTGTTATGCAGAACCCATTCAACTTAGCAATGACGATTTGGTGAACATGATTCTCATTGATTCATGCTTCATACTTGAGTTCTTTCTCAAGTATTACTTCAGGGATTGGTCAGAAGAAGACGTTGTATTATTAAAACTATATTTGATAAATGATATAACTCATGACTTGCTTTTATTTATGAATCAGATTCCATTCTTTGTTTTAAAGGACTTTTCGACATACCATCCAACTTCGCTCAATCAAATCCAAAATTTCCTTCATTCATCGAACTTGCCCTGGATTATTTCGACGATCACAACCTACAACAGAAACTCCCTTTGATTACCTTAGTGGCTACATTGGTGAACAATTTATGCACAAATATCACACAATCAAATATGACCTTTGATTACCTTAGTCTTTGTGATGTTGTGAATGCATTCTATGATAATTGTTGGCACAGAAGGAAGACAACTTTGAGACGTGATTACTTTAGCATCATTGTTGTTGTATACTCATTTTCCTAACTTTGATTCAAATCATATATTCTATCTTTGCATTGTTTTAAGCTCAAAGCTTGTACCTTTAAATTAATCTAACTACTCTTTTCTTTATAATTTATTGGCATGTTAACAAACAAATTTTCCTTTTAAATTGTGTGCATTCCTTCAAGCTTAAATAGGTGTTCCCCCTGTTGATAATTTTTCTTTTTGAGCTTGTATGTTGACTAGTTCAAATTTGTATGTATTCCTCTTAAATTCATCATGTGACATATAGTTTGTTTTTTTGACATTTGATTCTTCCCTTCACATAATAAGTACTTTGGGTTCCTAATTCACAAAGTACCACTAAATTAATCTAAATCAGCTTCCAAATGGACTAGCTTGTTTGGACTAATTGAATTTGAGTTCTTTTATTTTTGTAGTTCATGATACCTCTGAAGATTATGTATTCACGTGTGAAATCTAGGTACCAATGCACCGATGGATTCCCCAGCATTTATTCAACATTTTTCTGGCTTCTCTAGCGATGGTATCTTGTTTATGCAAGCTTTCCACCATGATTTTACATATCAACAAAAACTTTAGTTATGAATGGTAAAAACGAGTCCTATTAATGCTCCAATCTAATGCATCCTGGATATGTCCTTTTTTTCTTTTGGGACAACTGATGCATCCTTCCTTGCTTAATAAAATTTTCTGGGAATGTGCCGAATATTGGGCTTTCTCTCGATATTTGGAAATTATCAATTGGGCCTATTAATTGACCCAAAAAAAAAAAGGATCTCAAGGACTAGTGAACCTACAAATGATGGATATGTTAAAAAAATAAATAAATAAGAGAGTAATGCATATGCATCTTTATTAGAGGTATACAAAGATTCATATGATTTTAGGCTTAAACTGAACTAAATCGAACAGAAACTAATCGGTTTTTAAAATCTTGAACCTAATTAGTTTTATTTTTTGGTAGTTTAGTTCCTTTTTTTAAGAGGTTTGATTCGATTTTGGACGATTTGATAATTTTTAAAAAATACTTATTTTTATTTTTTTAAAAAAAATAATAATAATAATTGGTGGAGGAAGTTTAGGACTAATTGATTTGATCTCTAAAATTGTGCTACATGGAGGATGCCATGTTTTTTAATCAATTATTAGATTAGGCTTAAGATAAATTTATAAACATAATGTTAATTTGTTTTATATCTTTTTTCTTTTCAGAGTGATTCCAAATGGATTGTTGCCTCCTCAAGGTGCCAAGTCATATCCTTGTAATTACTATGATCATATATATATATATATATATATATAGGTATGCTTCTTTTAATCTGAATTCTCATGAAAGGCTTATATATCAATAGAGGCGAGTATTTCCTTTATGGAAATTTGTTCTTCAACTTTTTAGAGTTTTTTTTTTCTCTTTTTCATTTCTTTCTTTCTTTCTTTCTTTTGGTCTGAATGTTCATTTGATCTCATTTTCCTTCCTGGTTTGAATTTTACCTTGGTAATTTACTATATAAGAGGCAATATGCAAGATAGTATAACATGGAAACTATAAATTTAAAGCTTGTTTGAAATATACATGTATGCTTGTTAAGAATCATAGAGGCAAAATCCGAAATCACAAATTGTAGGATGAAAGATATCTAATGTTTTGTATACTGATTGTTAAGAAGTTATCTGGTTATAATTTGGTGGTCTTCACTCACGGGACTCACGCCTTTGACTGGAGAGTTTAAGACTATTATTAGTTTTTTTAATTTTATTATATATATATATAAATATAATGTACTATATATATATATATTTTATTATGTATGGTACCAAACCAAAATCGAAAAACAGAATCAAACCAAAAAAATTGAGATTTTAAAAATTGATCTAGATTTTATTTATTTGATTTTGGCTTAAATTTGGTTCAATTCTTTGGGTTTGGTTCAGTTTTTTACTCTCTTAAATTCTTTATTCTGTAACTCTCTTAAGATGGAGTGTGTTTGACTTGTAAACGAAAGCTTTGTTTTTTTCTTCATTTTTTTTCAAAATCAAAAGAAAGAGAAAGGGAACCCTTCAAAAGCATGTAACTTGAAAAAAGGGGGAAGGAAAGCTTTGGAAAGTGTAACTCATATCTTTCGGCCCACTAAATTAAAATGAGCAAAGCTCCCTTATTTTTTGTAGTTGCCATGCTGAGGGATGGGATCCGTTCTTTAGAATAAGTACTGTGTTTTACCTTTAACAATAATTAAAGTCGTTGTCAAAACTTTTTTAGTAACAATTTTTAAATTATCGTTAAAAATTTTTTAAAAAATAATTTTTCAAACCCACCAACTGTGTCATTTTGACACCATTTGGGTTGGGACCCAACTGAAAATATAAATCCTCATTATTAAAGTTTTTGTTCCTCTCTGTATTCATGACCCTCTTCCTTAGGTCTTGTCTTGTCTTTGTTTCATATTGGCGTGCCAAAACAAAATTTAATACTCTCTCTCTTTCTCTCTCTCTCTCTCTCTCTCTCTCTCTCTCTCTCTCACACACACACACACACACACACACACACACACACACACACACACACAAAATATCCTCCAGAAGAAATCAATATATATACCTGTTATCTATTTTTAATTAATAATTAATAATTTATTTAAAATTTAGAATATAATTTAATCATGATTTAGAATTAAATTATGTGTTTTTTTATTAAAAGCAAATTTAATCGTGTGATGTAATAATAATAGTATTTGTATACAAGAATATTCAAAATGAACTCTGATTATTTAAGTTTTGTATTTCGATCAGCTTTTTCATGAACGCTTTTAAGGCTTCACCATTAATGTTTTTCACCTAAAACACACTGCATATATGAATTCATGCACATTCCTAAAGGTGGTTATAGTTAAAGGCATGTCTTTATTTGTTCGTTATTTGTGAAAGCATGCTTGCATGAGTGCATTGGTCAATTAAAGGGAGGAGGGATCACTGTAAAGGATTTTTTTAAAATAGAATTATCACGTTATTTTTTTAATTACATTCATAAATGAAATGAATCAACAATTAATTTTAAAAAAATAAAAGTTTTAAATCATAACGAGTTTATATAGATTGATATGTACTGCTCAAATTTCCCAACTATAAATATGCATAAGGAAAAAAAAAATTACAATGTGTGTAGAAAATAGCTCAAACCTTTATATTTTGGATCTCAAAATAACATTGATTGGTCGCAATTAATTAGTAACAATTGTTTGAAAATATATGAGAAATAATAATAAAGGTTTAATTCTTAAAAATACTAATTTGAAAAGAGATTTAATTATACCTTTTATACTTAATGAATGAGAATGACTTTGGTAACAAGAACTTTAGATGCTTTAGAGCATCTTTAGTGGTAAACTTCACTTTAATTTTTATTGTGAGTCTTACAATATCACATCAACTTAACTAACTTTTTACTACTTCAAGTAATTTTCTACTACTTTAATATTTATTATTTTTTATTAATATTTTGTCACATCTCAAAAATTGAGCATGTGAAAAGATACTACTCATTTGATATAATTCTCAAACATACGTTATATACATATATTCTGTAAGGTTTTACATTCAACCTTAATCATTCATTCCACACTACAGAATTATATTCATCTGATAAGCAAATATAGACATACACAGTCTGATATTTCTATCTCATCGCAAGCCTAGGAGACCTATAGAAAATACAGAGCTTTTCTAATATCCACATTAATAAGTACTGGTGTCCCACCAGACAGAAATAGAGAATAAACCCAAGGGGCTTCTAATCTTCAAACGGATACTCTTGTTCTTTATTTTCTGTATCTGAAAAAAAATAATCATAGGGAGTGTGAGTTTATTTAAAAACTCAGTAAGTAAATAACTGTACTATATAAAATATCAAAAGTACAAATACCACATTTACTCATATAATTAATTATCTTATACATCGAGTAGTATGAGACTCTAACCCTTTCAAACTCATGAATAAGATTTCATAGATATACACCGAGTAGTATGGGACTTTAACCCTTTCAACTCGTGTATAGGTTTCATAGATATGCACTGAGTAGTATGGGACTTTAACCCTTTCAAACTCGTGTAGAAGATTGCTTAGATATACACCGAGTAGTATGGGACTTTAACCCTTTCACACTCGTGTATTAGATCCCGTAGATCTTTACTCATTAATAAGATAGTGAGAATTCATCACATAGTACAATTGTCATGAAATAAATAATTTCTACATACTCTTATTTCTATTGATCATCATATACTCCCATATGAAAAATTAATTGCTTATTATCCAAATAATATTGTAAATGGGACTTATATTGTACTTTGACTAGTAATATCAAATTAGCTGAGCAAGGTTATTCACTCACCTTGATGTTTGTCCAAGTTTACTTTGTTCCACACTAGAATTTGTGTAGGAAAATTTCCTAGTAAAATATATTACAAGGAATCATAAGAAAGGAAACAAAATCACGAAAATACGTAAAATTTTCTGACTGCTACAGTAACGGGTTGCTACAGTGTCGGTTCGCTACAGTGCCGGTTCGCTACAGTAACGTTGACTGCCGACACTACAGTACTGCTACAGTAACCCGAAGAAAATTTTCCAGATTTTGTTTCGAAATCCCTGGTCGCTACAGTAACTCGGTTTTTGCAGAAATTTCTAACAATTTCATCCTTTCCCTTTCTTGTTTCAAAACCAGAATTTCAACTCTTTTAACCGATTATAACTCAAATATAACTTCTAAAACAACTGAGATTCATGAATTATCATCAAAATCTTCAAGAACAAAACCTCCTCTGATCTTCTACATAAACTGAAATTTAAGGAAAATAATCGGATTAAAACTTACCTTTGATCCTTACAAAGCTTTTGAACCGAACAAATAATCGAACTTCTGAAGATCAAGGAAAGGATTTGAGAAGAAAATGAAGAACTGAGAGAGAAATCTTTTCTGCTTCCTTCGGCTGAGTGAAAAAAATGAGGGTTACTATTGAAACTTTATATTAAATATTTCTAATGGGTTATTCAATAACCCATGGGTATCCATAACCCAACATCCAAACCCATCAAGTCAATTTACAATAAATTGATTAATTGACCATTCTGAAACCACTTGTCCATGAATTTCACCATTCTTAGAATATATCCCTCATTGTGCAAATATTTAGTCCAGTCATTTAACTCAATTTTCATAAATAATATTCAAAAAGAACAATTAAATATGAAAATTAAAAATGACCAAAATAAATAACTAAAGTAACGTTGTAGAATTCTAAAATACTCTTAAGCGAATTATATTCTGAAATTAACGGGTATTACATATTTATTATGAATTAATTATTTTATTATCATTTTTTGTATAAAAATTATTTTTATCCGAGGAACTCTAATAATTAACCAAAATAAAAACTAGTTAAGAAGTCATTAATAATCTCCTCTCTTAAATTTAATTCCCATATTAATATATCCATTTTTGTCAGGTAAGGTAGATTTGACAGTACATATAACATTCAATGCCCTTAATAGACGTTTGGTTTTATTTTGTCGTATGCTTGGGCTTAAATGCAAGGAACATATTTAAATGTAATTTTAATATTTTTATTAATTCTATTAAAAATATTATGTGTGTACTGTATAAAAAAATTAATTATTCTGAAAATTATACATTTACATAATTCAAGAGTTTGTACTGTGTATAACTCTTGAATTTAATTCCCATACAAATACATCCATTTGTGTTGAGTAAGGTAGATTTGACAGTAAATATAATATTCAATGCCCTTAATAGACCTTTGGTTTTATTTTGTCGTATGCTTGGGCTTAAATATAAGGAACTGTTAAAAATATAATGTGTGTACAGTGTAAAAAAATTAATTATTCTAAAAATGATAGATTTATCATATTTTGAATAGACAACTAATAATAAGAACATAAAACTTTAACCAACTCACCGGTCACGTGGGAGTGACTGAGCGTTATGCTCCATGACTTACTTGCAAAGAAACCCAACGGCATGGGAAAATCAATGGATCTGGCAGTTTGTGGCTTCAATATCTTATTAAATGTTTAATTCATATATATGTGTTTTTAAATACTGATCAATTTGTTTTTTTGTGATTCAGTGATTCTTTATTATGCACAACCCACAACATATACCTCCCTTTGCATTAGAAGTATGGAGCATTTCAATTATCTAATAAGAGTATACATGACTGAAAGATTTGTAAGAAATGTAATGGCACTTGAGCAATGTTATTGCCCTTATCATACCTATGTCATTGATTATAAAGTTTTATTGGATTTTTTGATTACACCAGTAAGATATTATCATGAATTATTTAGGTGACACCGATACAATGACTACAATAATGAACAATTTATGCACACAAATGAATATGACCTCAGATTACCTTAGCTTCTGTGATATGATGTGAATGCATTCTATGATGATCCTTGGCACATAAGGAAGGCAACTTTGAGACGTGACTACTACAGCACCCTTGAAACACTACTTCTTTTATTGCTACCATATTACTCCTTTTCTTGACTTTGATTCAAACCATATGTTCTATCATTACATTGTTTTAAGCTCAAAGCTTGTACTTCTAAATTAATCTAGCTACTCTTTTCTTTAAAAATTAGACAGCCTTTGAATTGGTTGAATCGACCAAACTGGCTGATTTAGTTGGTTCAATGGTTTGAGCAATTCTTTTTTTTTTTTGGTCACTTTGTTTTTTTTAGTCACTTTGGTCATTTTACTTTTTTTATTTTATAATTAGATGATGAAGAAATTGAAAACCAACCAATTATAGAGTCAATTGATGAAGTAATGGTTGATAAATGATAATTTTTTTTGGTTAGTGGTTTATTTTTGTTGTTACTTTAAACATTTATTGGAATATGTTATTTTGTTAGAACACCTTTTGTGTAATTAAATATTAAATATTATTTTTAATTAATTTTATATTTTTATATATATGAATTATGATATGTTGATATATAATTATATACTTATTTTACTATTTTTATGTATATATTTTATTTTATTTTTTTAATTACCATCGATTCGACCACGGTTCGACTGTAATCCGATAATTAACCCTTAAATCGGTGCTCCCTCCAGTGACCAGTCCGTTTATAAAAGCCTTGCAAGTAAATTAGCCTTCAAATTGTGGACATTGCTTAAGCTGAAATAGAAGTTCCTCATGTTGACAATTTTTCTTTTTAGGCTTGTAAATTGACGAGTTAATGTCATGCTCATTCCTTTATATTCATCATGAAAATAAAGTTCAATTTTTTGGGACTTGATTCTTCCCTTCACATAACAAGTACTTTGGCTTCCTGATTTGGAGTAAGAAAAAAGAAAAATTATTAGGAAATATCCAACATATATAACTGGCTGTGTTTGGTTGTAATTTCAGGATACTTCCTTCTAATTTCACAATTTAAACCATTTACAATAAAAAATAGAGCAAATAAGTATTCAATCCTTTTGGTACCTAAAAGATTCCGATATATTATAGAAGGGATAATTGAGGTGATGAAGGTTTGGAATCCATCGTTATCTCGCAAGGATGTGATAGAATTATATGGGAAGAAATGAATTTAAAAGGAAAAAAAAAACGCCCTATGATTAGGCCCTTAAAATTTTGAAGTTTGTAAACTTTCAATTCTTAAAAAATAAAAAAATAAAAAATTTGCCAATGATAACCCCAAAATAAATATGATCTTCCTTCGTCAAGACCTAGTTGGTTATTAGGTGTTGACTTGAGAAGTCAATGGCACTACTGAATAATACAAATGAAACAAAGAGTCAAAGACTGGCAAAAAAAGAAGACCGATTGTTCCAACTACTACTCATTTTAATACTTGTTTTTGTGTTGTTGTCTCCACTTCAGTTGGGATCTATTGCAAAGAAACTCAAAAAAGAGATCTTGTGCTCGAATTTAACCATACAATCATTGCTCTTTGCATCCAGAAGTGGTTCAGGTTCTTCGTCAGCTCTCTATTTTTATTTTTAGTAATAGCAACCTGCTTACGTTTTCCTACTCTACTAATTAGGCTTCGCTGAACATGGTGTGCTTGCTCACTCACTAGTTTAATTCTATCCTCATATATTCAGCTCCATGTGAAATTGAAATTCTTCTTCTCTTTCATTATCGTTCAATTTTCTCAATCCAAATATATCCCAAAAGTTTAAATTTAAAATTTCCAAAACAAATTAACTTTGGAATTTGTCTTCGAGAATGATTGCACAGTTTTCTTTCAATTTTTCCTTGTGTTTTCTTATTGCATTTTTTAACAGCTGACTGAGAAAAAGAGATTATTATTATTTATTATTATTTAATATATTATTATTTAATATTATTTATTAATTATTATTTAATATTATTTATTATTTATTATTTATTATTTATTTTTATTAATTATTATTTAATTAATTATTTATTAATTATTATATATATTATTAATATGACTATTCATCTATTGTATTTTCATGTAAATAGAGGCAAGAAAGCTCTATGGAAAAATGGTGCTTCAATTCGATGTTGTTTAACAGGGAGTTAGAATACAGGTATGGGCTAAGTAAATCAATGGATAATTTTGGTCCTATTGAAAATACCAGTGTAAGTGAAGACCCGATTATAACTGATATGGATAAAAACATTCAGAGTTGGAGTGATAGTGACAATTCTAGTTACAGTAATGTTGATTATTTAGTCGGCGTTGGGAACATTCGGAATTTCCTATCTGATGACACTTTTTTAGTTAAGGATAGTAATAGGGACAGTTATTCCATTTATTTTGATATTAAAAAGAAAATTTTTGAGATTGATAATGATCATTCTTTTCTAAGTGAACTAGAAAGTTATTTTTATAGTTATAAGAATTCCAGCTATCTGAATAATGTATCTAAGAGTGACGATCTCGACTACGACCATTCCATGTATGATACTAAATATAGTTGGAATAAACACATTAATAATTGCATTGACAGTTATCTTCGTTCTCAAATCTGTATTGATAGTTACATTTTAGGTGATAGTGACAAATACAATAACAATTACATTTATAGTTACATTTGTGGTAAAGGCGGAAAAAGTAGTGAAAGCGAGAGTTCCAGTATAATAACTCGCACGAATGGTACGAGTAATCGTGATTTAACTAGAAGAAAAAGTTCTAATGCTCTAGATGAAACTAAAAAATATAGACATTTGTGGATTCAATGCAAAAATTGTTATGGATTAAATTATAAGAAAATTTTGAAAGCAAAAATGAATATTTGTGAACACTGTGGATATCATTTGAAAATGAGCAGTTCAGATAGAATCAAACTTTCGATTGATCCAGGTACTTGGAATCCGATGGATGAAGACATGGTCTCTATGGATCCCATTGAATTTCATTCGCAAGAGGAACCTTATAAAGATCGTATTGATTCTTACAAAGAAAGACAGGATTAATTGAGGCTGTTCAAACAGGCACAGGTCAACTAAATGGTATTCCTGTAGCAATTGGGGTTATGGATTTTCAGTTTATGGGGGGTAGTATGGGATCCGTAGTAGGTGAGAAAATCACCCGTTTGATCGAATATGCTATCAATCAATTTTTACCTCTGATTCTTGTAATACCCAAGAAAAATAAAATATAAATATTTGTTTACAAACTATTGTTACTATTTCAGTATACGGTACTATTCATCCTTATAATACTATTTATGTATACGATACTGTTCATTTATACAATCGAAATGTCAAGTACTAGATGTGGTTTGGTCATAAGAGAAAACTAGAAAGAAGTTCGTGGGAGAAAATGACGTTTTATGTGTAAAAATACCCTCAGGGACTAAAGTGAAAGGACTGAATTGAAAAGAAACTTAAAGGTTTAAGGTGAAATGATAGTTTTCTTTTTTTGAGGTGTACAGTAACTGCATTATTATAAATGTCATTTTCATGAATAGTAAATTAAATATTTTATTAGCGTATAGTGTCAAATAGTACCCTTGACTTTTGCTATAAATAGGCCTTTCCATTTCACTTCTAAACTCATACCTTCAACTTCTCTTCTTCTCTCCTTAAGTTTTTCTTACTCCAAGGCTAGGCCTCTGAGATTTTGGGCCTTTCCTTTTCAGCTTAGGTAAGGATACTATGCCCTTTCTATGTCTTTCAAATTTTAGAAGTTATTTTCTTAAGTATGCTCTGTGGTTGCGGCCTTGGCTGATCTTCCACATCAGAAAAACTGTCCTTAGTTGTTTATATGTTATTTTGATTATCTGATTACCGAAATATAATGTAAACTGTGAAGAATACATGTCTAGGAAAGTTCTGGCTAAGGAAAGACTTGGTTTTTAAGTGTGTCCAGTGTGACCCTCCACTCTTTCCTGGGAACTTACCTAGTGTACTCTTTTACAGATTGTATTCTCTATTTTTGGTATAAATAGTAACCGTACGTATGAATAGTGACTATACGTATAAATAGTAACAGTATATATGAACAGTAACTGTACGTATAAACAGTATCTGTACGAAAACAATCCTAACGTATTTTCTCTAATCTTTCATGAAAATCTCCGTAGCAGAATACTGAAATTCACCTGTGTACTCTTGTCCGTAACGACTTAAAGAAGTGATACTCGTACGGAATCCAGGTGAGTGAAACGACCCCGTTTTAATAGAGTTTTAGCATTATTGGTGATAAAAAGTATGTCGTAGGACACTCCCAAGATTCATAGGGGGAAATTGGATTCAGAATGACGAATATAATGAGATAATTAATCCAGAAGTATGGATAAGAAAAAGCAAGTATCTCATGATGATGTGAAGATTGAATCTTTTGAATTGTGGTTTATAAAGCTATAATATAATTATATACTATACATGTTATATGGATGAATATTATATTGAGCTTCTGATTATGATATGAAATGCTATTGATTGTGATTGAGCGGGACAGTACCCCCTCTCACGGCAAGGCGGAAAACCCGGTTGACAGGGTGTCTTGACCAATGAGTGTGGAGACAACGATTCCCTCAGTAGGGATATAGCCCGGATTGGTGATAAATCCGTGAGGCGCCCTAGCTAAGAGGATGAGGTTGTGCGTCATGGCGGAAATATACATAATTGGTGAGCCGGCCTGTGTGCGCTCTCCGGGATATATTGCCATTGACGAGTACTAGTAACGTTTGTTGAATTGGATGAATTTTTATCTTCTTGTATGTAAGAGGATGATGTTGTGCGTCATGGCGGAAATATACATAATTAGTGAGCCGGCCTGTGTGCGCTCTCTGGGATATATTGCCATTGACGAGTACTAGTAACGTTTGTTGAATTGGATGAATTTTTATCTTCTGTCTATTGGTTGAGTATGAGCCTTTGGATATGCTTGCATGACTGGTAATGTATTTGAATTTTATTAACGTTAGGCCGATTCGCTCATTGAGTTTAAAAGCTCACACTGTTTGTACAACCTTTTTGTTCAGATCAGGTTGCCAGCGAAGAATATCTGCTAGAGGAGTAGATCACTTTGGACCTTTCCGTTGTCGGGTAGACCCCTCTTTTGTTATAGATTATGTTGCTCTGTAATCGTCTAGGACATCTAGGTCAGGGGTTCGACATTTGGCTTGTATGATTTTCAGATAAGAAATTTTGATATATTTATCGGAAGGCTTACAGTGATGAGAGATTTATCATTGTGCCGGTCATGTGCCCAGAAAACGGGTCGTGACAATTCTAATATGTGCTTCTGGACCCAGAGGGTAGAAAAAAAGAATGAAATTGAAAGAATGGAAAATCACATTAAAACAATGTTGGAAACTTTAGACCCTCTTTTAACATCTGAGTGTTGTATCTATAAGGTACCTTCTAAAATTCGGAAACTAAACGAACCAGCCTATTCTCCTTGCATTGTTTCAATCGGACCATTTCACAATGGAGACAAGACATTGGAACCAATGGAAAAGTTTAAGTTGAGATATTTCAAGGGTTTTCTTGAGCGATTTGATATTGGGTTGCAAATTTATATACAAATGTTGAAAGATTTGGAAGGTAGTATTAGAAGGTGTTACGCAGAGACCATTCAACTTGGTAGTGACAATTTCGTGAACATGATTCTCATTGATTCATGCTTCATACTTGAGCTCTTTCTCAAGTATTACTTCCAGGATTGGTCAGAAGAAGAACTCATTTTATTAAAACCATGGATGTCAAATGATATAGATCATGACTTGATTTTACTTGAGAATCAAATTCCATTCTTTGTTCTGGAAGACCTTTTCGTCATAGCATCCAGCTCTGCTCAATTAAACCCAGAATTTCCTTCATTCATCAAACTTACCTTGCATTATTTTGAATTGAGTAATCTCAACCCACAACAAAAAGGCCCTCGTGACATTGGAACTGTGAAGCATTTCATTGATCTATTAAAATTGTTATACTTGCCACGAATTGAGCAATGCAAGGGAAAACATGGTTTAGTGAAACATTTGCCTAGTGCGAGTGAGCTAATTCAATCAGGGTTGAAGTTTGAATTAAGTTCAAAGAAATGCTTCCTTGACTTGAATTTTGCAAATGGTGTGTTAGAGATGCCATGCCTTGAATTTTATGATGAGACTGAAAGTTTCATAAGAAATGTAATGGCATTTGACCAATGTCAATACCCTTATGATACTTATGTCAGTCATTATATAAAATTATTGGATTTTCTTATTAACACCAGTAAAGATGTGGATGTCCTTGTAAAGAAAGGGATTATTAAGAATTCATTGGGTGACTCCAATGCAGTGGCTATATTGGTGAATAGTTTATTGACAAATATCACACGATCAGATATGACCTTGGATTACCTTAGCCTTTATCATGCTGTGAATGCATTCTATTATGATCGTTGGTATAGATGGAAGGCAACTTTGAGACGTGATTATTTTAACTCCCCTTGGAAGACTGCTTCTTCCATTGCTGCCATATTACTCATTTTCTTAACTTTGATTCAAACCATATGTTCTATTATTGCATTGTTTTAAGGTCAAAGCTTGTACCACTAAATTGTTAAGTGTCCCTCATGTTGACTATTTTTCTTTTTGAGCTTATATTATATGTTGAAGAGTTCAAATTTTATGCATATTTCTTAAATTCATCATAGAACAAGTAGTTTAGGTTTTTGAGACTTGATTCTTCCCTTCACATAACAAGTATTTCAGCTTCCTAATTCAGAGTAAGAAAAAAGAAAAATTATTAGGAAATATCCCAACCAACTTAGCACGCTTTGGAAGATTGCTTCTATTGTTGTTGAATTACTCCTTTTTTGTTTTTTTACTTTAATTCAAACCATATGTTATGCCATTTTTTTTAATTAAGCTCAAAGTACCACTATAATTAATTTAGCTACTCTTTTCTTTAGATTTTTAGCATATTAAGAAGGAAATTAGCCTCCAAACGGACTAGCTTGTTTGGATTGACTGAATTTGAGTTGTTTTATTTTTGTAGTTCATAATACCTGTGAAGATTATGTATTCATGTGTGAAATCCAAGTACCAATGCACTGATAGATACCCCAAAATGTGTTCGACGTCATTCTGGTTTCTCTAGCTATGGGATCTTGTTTATGCAAGCTTTCCACCATAATTTTATATATCAACAAAAACTTGCAGTTTTGAAGTCGTAAAAACAAGTTCTATTAATATGTCCTTTTTCTCTATTGGGACAATTGATGCATCCTTCCTTGCTTAATAAAATTTTCTGGGAATTATGTGCCAAATATTGGGCTTTCCTCAAGACCAGGGTTCGGGGTTGAACAAGTTGTTAAACTCCATACTTGGAAATTGTCAATGGGGCCTATTAAATGCCAAAAAAGAAGAGAAAAAAGGGGTCTCAAGAGCTGGTGAAAAGTAAGAGGCCACCTGATAAAATACATCTCTCTCTCTCCCCCCCCCCTCTCTCTCTCTCTCTCTCTCACACACACACACTATATCCTCCAGTAGAAGAAATTAATAAATATACCTGTTATCTATTTTTTTAATTAATAATTAATATTTTATTTAAAATTCAGAATATAATTTAATTATGATTTAAAATTAAATTATGTATTTTTAAATTAAAATAAATGTAATCGTGTGATATAATAATAATAATAATAATAATAATAATAATAATAATAATAATTGCATAAATGAGTATTCAAAGTGAACTCTGATTATTTAAGTTTTGTATTTCGATCAGCTTTTTCATGAACGCTTTTAAGGCTTCACAATTAATGTTTTCGCCTAAAACTATAGTTTTAAAATTCTACCCGGTCATTAAATCAGTGGAGGCATCAATTCAAAGATCTATGGTTGAACTGTGATTGAATCAATTTATTTTAAAATATTAAAAATATATATACATAATTAAAGATTACAAATATAAATTTACAAATTCAATCAAAAATAAAATTTGATATCAAATTACACAAAACAACATTCACAACAAAAAATTCATAGTAAAAATTGACCATATAATAAGGAAATATTATTAATCAATATAATATTTATTAATATCGAGTCCATAAAATACCAATATATATATTGACATCTCTATTAAAATTAGTTAATTTGTAATATTAATTTATTCATTACTTAATTATAGAATAAGCAAAATTTAAAAAAGTTTAAGAACAAAAAATATTTAAGTTGACCAATTCAACCGATTCATTTAGCATCAATTTTTATCTGATTTGATTAATTTTTTACTGGTCCAATTACTCACTAATTTTAAAGATTATTCCATATTAATTCTATAAATAGTTTCTGATTCAGCTGGACCGACCGATTGGTTCTACTTCTAATAACAGTGCTTTAAAGTGCATATATGAATTCATGCATATATATATATATATATATATATATATATCTAAAGATGGTTATAAATAAAGGCATGTCTTTATTTGTTCGTTATTTGTGAAAGCATGCCTGCATGAGTGCATTGAAAAATTAACCGAAAGAGGGACCACTGTGAAGTTTTTTTTTAAATAGAATTATCACGTTATTTTTTAAATTACATTCAGAAATGAAAGGGATCAACAATTAATTTAAAAAAATAAAACTTTTGAATCAGAACGAGTTTATATAGGTTGATATACAAATTCCCAACTATAAATATGCATAGGGAAAACAAAAATTACAATGTGTGAAGAGAATGGTCAAACCTTAATCACCAAATATTGGACCTCAAAATAACATTGATTGGTCGCAATTAATTAGCAACAGTTGTTTGAATATTAGAAATAATAATAATAAAGGTTTAATTCTTAAAAATACTAATGTAAAAAGAGTTTTAATTAAAACTTTCATACTTAATAAATTAAAAAAGAATTAGTCTTGAGAGTGTAAAACAAAAAATGTTGAACCCCGAAGCACATAATTGTTGGGGAGGTACTTCACTTCGGTAACACCAAAAAGCAAAGCAGACGAAGTAACATAAAGCTTAAAGTAAGAAGAGAATCTTGCTAAAAGCTATATAATGGAGTGTAGCAGAGTTTAGTAATTAACACAGACACTAATGAAGTACCTTTCAAAAATAAATAAATTATATCACATGTTCAATGGGGGAAACCCATGAAAGGTATTATATTATAAGCTTGTAAAGTTTTAGAATCCTATGTCAATTTTATTGTAAAATAATTTGCACCTGGAAGCTTAATTAATAATTAGTTGATTGAACCCCTTCGTTGAAAGAACATTGATACATAAAGGAATTAAGATAAGCATATATAGCAAAGAAAGAAATGAAGTTATTACAACAAAAAAAAAATCTTATGTTTTCTAGATCACAAATGTTCTAAAGGCGTTACATGACAACAAGTATTATGGTTATTGAAAAGAATGGGCCACATGATTGATTCGATTAATTCAGTGAATTAATTATCAGATAACCTATAATTAAAATTGAATGGTTTAATGGTTTATTTTTTTAATATATCCTTGTAGTATTAATGTGTTATTTTACATACAATTATTATTCATATATTATTTTACAACTATTTTTAAATTATCTTCCACATTCATATATATATATATATATTATTTAAATTAAATATTATTATTGAATGTGTATAAAAATACTTAATAGCTTGTTTACATATTTGTGATTTTATCAAACATAAACATTGATAGACTTATTAATTTATTATATTAGATTTTTAATATATAAAATAAAAACAATATGTATTTAATTATGACAATGATAATTATTCATTTATAGTCGGATGAATAAACCTTAAATTAATATCCCAAATAGTTTAATTATGCGTCTCATTTTAAGAAGATCCATAAATCTTAAATCAGTGTCTCAATTGCTTTAATTAATTATCAGTGTAGTTTTAAAAATATTCTCAATTGCTTTAATTATTTTGCTGCTTTTATTTTGGCGACTGTTTTGTATAACTCAACTCTTCCGCTGGTGTAAAACTATTATGCCCCTAGTTTCTAGGAAACAAAACTGATGTTCTTGTTTTTTGTTATAAAATTTCCGTTTCATCACAAAAAAAAAAAAGACTACAAATGTAAAACAATCACACACGTACGTACGCGATGGTTTTACGAAAACTTAAGTACTGACGTACGTATCCTCAGAACTTTCACTTTGAGAACTGCTTTGCCGATATATATATATATATATATATATAGCCAATGCGTATTTATAATTGCAGCTATCAATCTATCATTGTTTGGATCAAGCTGAGGGTACATTATATATATCGCATACATACAGAGCGTTCTTTTGCACATCAAATCTCTCACGCAAACACACATGTATATATACAGAGAGAGAGAGAGAGAGAGAGAGAGAGAGAGGATTGAAATTAAACAACATTAACACTGATATTATATTGTTGAGAGTAATGAAAAGTACATATGGGCTGCTGATCAGTCATACCCAGACCAATTCTGATTCTGAACGCTAGCAAATTAAAACTCTCTGATAAAAACTTCCTACTACAAAATAAAAAGGAGAAATTCCGAAATTCTCCTAACGACGGAAAATGAAAAAGTAACATATAGCAAGAGGTTATTGGTAGGGACCAAAATAGTTATGGTAACTATCACAAGATAGGAAATATATAGCCAGCCTCTCATCATTTCTCTTCTTTAATCAGCAGACCTGAAAATTAAACCCATCAATATATATATATATATATAGAGAGAGCGAGAGAGAGAGAGAGAGAGAGAGAGAGAGATTTGCACGTTAATTACGTACATAAAATTTAATCTATATACCATAGTTTAGAAAGTATTGGACGAATTAATATGGAGACCTGGCAGCAGCACTAGAGTCTCTTGGTGCATTGCATCGATAACACTCCATTCTATTAGCGAAGTTATGTTCATTGCATCCACTCCTACTCAAGTTTCATTTAACGAATACCCAAATTTATTAATTAGTTAATTAATGATAATAATCCAAATTACATTTTACCAACAAATAATTAAATATTAAAATAACGAATCGACGAGCGAGAGGGATCGATGAGTAGCGTAAACCTGGTGCATATCCAGTCACCGGATTTCCAGGCCGGGCGGCCGGATCCGGCGAAGCCAAAGCCTCTGATTCTGGGGACGTCGCCGCTGTCGAGGGTGGAGGAGTCATCCTTGGGGGCGCCGCACTTGAAGCAGCTGGAGCGGCTGGCGAAGTTGTGGGTTCCACAATGCCCGAGGGGGCAGTACCAGTCGCCGGGCCTGACGTCGGGCCCGGTATCGAAACCGAACGACGACGAAGCCAAAGAGACTCTTCCCCCGAAGCCCGACCCATAGTCCCCGGCGGGCCTTGGGTCCCCGCAACGCTGGCAGGAGTCTCTTCTCTGGAAGTTGAGGTGGCTGCATGTCCTGCAATTCCAATCGCCTGGTCTGCTCATTTTGTTTTCTCACACCTAATATTGTTGCCACCCACAACCCACAAACGACCTCTTATTATTCTTCACTTCCATATATATATACCAAATAATAGATATTACTATATTAGATAGATATATAGCCACTGTATGTAACTATGTATAATATAGTATAATATAGCAAGTAATTATACTATATATGACTTACCTTACAGGGCTTACACAATTTAAAATGCAGGTTTTTAAAGGCAGTGAAAAAGAGATATGATGCTTGGGTTGTGAGTTGAGGTTGAGGTGGAGGTTGTTTATATACTGCCATTAAGAGCCTCGATAATCGTATATATGCATCCAATCCAATCCTAGTAACTAGCTAGCTAGGGTTTCTTTGATTTTTTTCCCCCTTTTCTACTCGCCATTTCCTTCAACCAACTATATGCATAATGATCTCCAAATCTCCCTCTACGCACACCAATATTAATTAAGGGTAAAATTACGCAACTTTCTCTGAAAGTTGGTTAAATAAGATTTAGTACTATTTAAATTTGTTTTAGATATTATATTCCTCCTCCTAATTTGTTCTTTTTTTATGTTTCTTCTAAAAATAAAATTATTTAACAATTTTTATTGTTTTATTTAAAAAAAATTACAGTTTCATATATATTAGAATTTAATTAACATTAATTTAATTGCTTTGATTGTCATATATTAAAAATAAAATTACAGTTCCATTTTGTGTAAAAGATTAACTAGTTTCATGCAAAATAAGGTGAAGGGGAGCCGGGTTAATTTTTGCCATATGTTGTAATATTTGAAACGAGAGTGACATTTAGTGAACTTTAAGTTTTTAACTAAATCTTAGGAATGTCCTATATATATGACTAGCAGCATGGCTAGGGTTTTAATTAATTAATTTTCGGGTCATAAAGTTAACGTTATTGAATGGATTGATCATAAACAGTTTGCAATAAACTGTGCACCTTTATATACTTATATGTACATATATGATGCACGAAATTATAGATAAGATTCGATTTTGGGGAAATCTGGAGCTTAATTTGTTCAAGCTGCACTACTTTTTTGTCCTCCACATAAAGCAAATCTGCAGACATGCATGCATTTGTAATCTCTAAACACCACAATGCCAATGTAAATGATATCAAAAAGACCTTTTGATTGTGTATTGGACCCCTCGTAAGGTTATTTAGTTTATAGTGAACATAGCGGGGAACATTACTAAAAAAGGGTCCCCACGATATATTTATATATGCATTGAGGAAACTGGATAAAGAGAACAACTCAATAATTCATTGCTTATCATCACGCCAACTGAATATATAGCTACCTAGTTTTCAAACTTCAGGGTAAAGCCTTGTGACATATTATAATCGACCCCACTCTTTTATATCCTCAAATATATGTGTGTTTATATATATATTGCCAACGAGGCGTCATGTCTCACTTTCATTTTTATACTTTCATCAGAACTAAGGCTCCCACAAACTATACGGTAAAAATTGATGCTGCTTTTCATTTTGAATATATATTTCTCCTTTGTACTTTGGGACTCAATTGGTACAAGTCAAAAGGGTCGGTCCAAATGTGAAATTTATTAATTATATATTAATGCCAGTTTAATCAGTCCAATAATAGAATTATTTATTTATTTTCGTAGTTGATATTTGATAATATATATCTAGTGTTAGTAATGTACAGGATCAGTTTTTTTTAATCAAATAGCATCAGTTAATAATTACCAGAAAGATAATATATATTTAAATTTATTGTGGCCAAAATTTGTAGCTGTGAACACATATTTATAGAATAAAAATATAGAGAGTCACTCGTGCATGTCAGATCGATGCTGAAGATCTAGAGGGAACAAATTAGATCGTGTATTGCACCAAGAAGTAGACGAAGTAAAAGTAAAAGTTGCATGGCCATTACTTCTAGGAACGTCCTTGGCTTTGAAATTATAATTACACTACATAGTGAAAGAAGGATTCCCATTGATGACCAAACATATTGATTGGAATTGAAGGAGTTGTATGGTTCAAACATCAACGAGAAAGAAATTATAAAGGGAGCAAAAACTGGTAAGTTTCGATAAAGAGGGAAAGAGATGATGATGGAATAAGAGAGGTCTTCGAGGTTCAAAAATTTTGACCATCTTTTCTTTTTCTTTTTCTCACTTTCATTACTGATTTGGCTTTTTCGCTGTCATTTTTTTTCCCCCTCATTCATTACCGCATATTCTCTGCCTTTCCCTCCTCTCTTTTTCCTCTCTTTGTGAGATAGAAATTGAGATCTAAAGAAAGAAAGAGGAAAGGAATTGATTAGATATATATAGGAATAGTAAGAAAAAGAGAGAAAACATAAATAATTATGAATGCAAACACTTACAACTAAGAGAGATAACTCACCGTTTTTATTTTTTCCTTGGGCAATGATAAAGAAGGCTGTGGCAATCTGTGGAAAAGCAAAAAGAAAGTGGAAGGAAATGAATTCTGTTTCGATTCTCTTTGGGATGCTTCCATGCATGACCTCAAACTCATGTACACTTAACGCATGGCATACACTGGCACTTGCTTTCTACCTACTTTATCTTTTCATTTAATCTTTTTATTATATATGTACATTTTATATACAAAAGGATTTAGATGTGTAGATAACTTGTAGAAGGTTAATTTTAATCTCCATTTTTTTGGGTACTATATTAATGTAACAAAAGAAAATTATACAAACCTTCGAAATAAGCACATACAAACTATGCTTAGTGCGGTGTTCTTTTTTATTAAGTACGTGCACATGGGCATGCAAGGATGTGATGTAGTTCTAGGTTTTTTTTAAGCCAAAAAAAAAATTCTTAATATATTTAATATCAGACCTAATATTATTTGACATCTTCATTAGTTTCCCTCGTTTTTAAGAAAAATCATTTCCGTATTAATACTAAATTATCACTCTTAGCGATACTATATAATACCATTATTGAAAATAATGGAGGAAAAATTAATGTATGTGTTATACGTAAATTGGTGTATAATAAGTTGCATGCACGCGAGGTAGTAGAAAGATTGTGAGTGACGCCATCACAATGATAAAAGTTTTCTCTTTTCTTTTTACTTTTTAGAGCTCCAATATCTTTTATATTATGCTCTGAGAGTCCCCAAATGTCCATCATCTTTGGTTTTACACAGTTCTCCACTCTCATCACTTAAAATAGTGGAATGCTTTGGAACATCTTTTTTTTTTTGGCTCATTTAGTTAGTTTGACGGATGACGAAAATAATCTTTTTCATGCCTCCAATTTAAAAAGAAGTCCAACTACTGAACTATTATATGTGGGGTCATAATTTTGCCTCTGTGCAATTAAACCATCAATGTGGGATCATGTTTATTTGTAAAATACCTATAATGAGTACTCTAAACAAATTAGTTTGAGTTTAATAATTGAAAAGTTTTTGTAATGTCAAAAGTTTGAGACCACAAATAATATAAAAAATATACTTGTAACAATGAAAGATATTTATAAGATAATAATACTGCATATGTTCATTGTGTTTCGGTGTGACGCGAGTTACAATTTGGTTAGGTTCTTTTTTTTTTTTTTGGGGTAAATACGTTCACTTATTTCTAATTGCTCCAATGTTGTGCTTCTGCAAAACTCCAAGATATCTTTGGACCACCCTCCCTTGTCGTAGGCCTTGCTTTTCTTATCGCACTTTTTGGGTTTGGAGCTTCTATATATGCTTTAACTCGTTTGGTTTATTGGCCCAAAAAAAAGAAAAGTTAGGTTCGATTAAATTAATTATAGTCATATTTGTCAATGGAATCTTATTTTGACAAATAATTAGCTATTATTTAATTTCACAAAAAGAAGCACAAGCCATGAAGAAGTGGCAAGATAAAACCCTCCACCCCTTTTCAAAGTGACGAGTTTAGGATTCAAATCTTTAGCCAAGTAATTGTTGGATAAAATTGTGAGAGTAATTACTTTCTCACTTACCAGCCAAGTAAAGTTCTTCACCATTGGCCTTACAAATAAAGTTCGGTTGGAGCTCAGTTTGATTTAACAGAGCCAACCACTATATATACCTATTTACTATCAGTAAGATGTCTCTAACTAAAAGTCTATTAATGCACAATTAGAAAAATTAAAATTAGTGACGGATTGAAATTTGTTATTAATTTTATCATTTGGAACAAAAATTTATTATTAATTTTTCAATTTTCTAAAATTTGGTGACAGACTACATAACAGATTTCATTCTATCACTACATTCCTTCACAAATTGTGAAAAAAAAAAATTAGTGACAAAATTTTTTTGTCACAAATTTCATTGCTAATTTGCACGATTTAGTGACAAAATTTGCTAGTGACTAAATTCTATTATTAATTTAGTAACATTTTTTTCTTTCACTAAATGATGACAAAATTCAATTCTGCCACTAAATTTTAACACAAAATATGAAATTTAGTGACAAAAAGTTTTTGTTACTAATTTACACGATTTAGTGACATAATTTTTTCATTATTAATTTAATAATAGATTTTTTTTTGCCACTAAAATCTGTCATTGATTTAGTAACGGGTCACCACTAAATCATTCAAATAAGTTTTAGCTATAACATGGAGGATAAGATTTTGAGATATGCCATTGACGTTAATACAAAAAATAAATAGCCCCACATTTGATGAATTTTTGTCACTAATTTATAATAGAATTTTTCATCACAAATTGATAGAAAAGTTCGTCACTAAAGTATCATTTTTGTCCGTATATAATTTGTGACAAATTTGGAATAAATTTGTGATGAAAACAAATGATCCATCACTAAAATTTATTGACAATATTTTTAATACATAATTAATTTGTAACAAAATAATCGTCACAAATTTGTTACTAAAAACAATTTCAGTCACGAATTTTGTGATTTAGAGACAAAAAAATTTTGGTTAAAATATATCTAACGTCTCTATAATTTTGCTCAACTTTAAATTTGATCCATAAAGTTTAAAAATCATGATTTTAGTTCCGATAGTTTCTAAAAGCATAAATGTCACGTCCCACCTAGGACATGTAACTGCTATGAAAGTGATTCTAACCTCAATTCTGAAAAAATGTTAATAAGAGGGTATGAGCAAATCACTTGTCGAGTGAGAGGACAACACTACGCTACAACGAAAAATAGTTATCATGCATAATAATAATAGCCTACATCAATCATACATAAACTAATTATAATACGATACAATATCATCCATTAAAATTTTCAATAGCATACAAATAAATCAATCACATTTCAATATAACATAGTTCAGAACAATTCACAATAGAAAGTAATTCAATTAGTTTCACAAATTTTCCTTACCAACCAGCTAATCGTCTAGGGTATCTTTGAGTCGTTGTCTATGGTTCCCGCTGCATCCACTCTTATCACTTCATTTATAAATCTCAACCATCATAACTCTTTTAGGGTTTTCTATGAAGTGCACCACCGTGCCTTTTCATTTATTCCATTCACATACACAATTACAATGATAAACATAACTCATAATCATTTATAAATCTAACCACAACATAACTCATATCACTTTCCATGCTTAAACATAAATTTATCAACGTGTATATAATTATCTACTATTCACAAAATTCATCTTCTAAATCATATCTCAAATATAGAAGCTTATAATTAGTCCACATAAAGTTCTCCTCATATTATGAAAAACTTAACATTCAAAAGAACCACATCTTTCTTACTTAAATCACAAAATTATGATGCACATATGTGTGTATGCGTTCATATATATATATATATATTGACAAGTCATCTCTTTCCAACAAATATTCTTGTAAATGGTTACATGTATATATGTATGTACATATATTTCATGACTAAACAAACATAAATATTACTTTGTGCGAATATATATATATATACATACATACATATAAGCATCCTCAGAATAGAAATTTAGAATAATGTGTTACATGTGTTATATATATATATATATATATATATATGCGCATACACACATTTAGTATTTCATCATTCACATTTCCTCCTATAAAAGAAAGTAGTTACATGCATATAACCACACAAGTTTCACAATTATTCAGCATCTTATCATTCCATTCAAGAGATATTAAAAACATAAATTCAGATATGCTTTTATGTATCAATTACCATTATCCTTTAAATTGGATATGTCTCATGCTTTCACTATTATGCAAGAGTCATTAAAGAGAAAAAAAATGCTTAGTCACAGAAAATATCAACTCACTCACCTTAGTTTGGTATTATAATTACTCTTTTAATGCTACTTACCCACACAAATTAAGCTCTAAGATATCTTCCATATTGACCCCTTGATTCATTTTGCACCTAGAATTCATGGATTCAGCCACCACAAAACCACACTCTCTCTCTCTCGCTTTCTATTTCTTCCTCGCGTTCTTTATTTTTGTAGTCCAAATATCCAGCTTCTTGAATTGTGACTCAAGCCCAGACCATCTTGGTTTCTATAGCTAAATTCTCTTGCATTGTTTTTCTTTTCCTAGCCGAAGGATTCCTCTCTTTTGTTCAGAAAATCGAGTAATTTGGTTGACTCTTCCTCATGTTTTACTTGCAAGAAGAAGGGAAGACTCACTTTGTTTTTGTGTCATGAAAATAGAGCATGACCCCTCGGATCACCAGCAGAAATGGAGAAGGAGAAAGGAAAACTCTCACAAAGATGAAGGAAGAAGGTTCACGAAAGGTAGAGTAAGGAAGTAAGGGTTTTCTCTTTCTATTTGAGGAATTTCCATGGAGTGCATTTCTAGAATTCATAAAAAAGATGAGGGTATTTTGAGGTTTTCAACCGATTTTCCTTGCATTATTTCAAGGAAAACATGTTACTGTTCATGACCGGGATTCCAAGGTTTTTTCCCCTCTCCCACTTAGAATGCCATACCAGACAAAAGAAAAGGCTCAGGATGATGGAATTTCTCCATTTCTTTTTCCATGAGAAATGCTACCAAACCTCACCTTAAGTCTATCAAGGAAGGGGAGAAGAGGTGAGATGCACGTGTATGAGCATTAATTTGCCAACACAATTATCTTTGGTTTAAGTACTAAAAGGCTCCCTTAAGTTTTTTGTACATTTCAATTTAGTCTATAATCTATTTGATAAATTTCCATTCATGCTTCTCAATTATTTGTTTTCATGATTTATTCCTCCCACTCATTTATTTATTTATTTTTCTCTTTATTGCTCATTTTTCTTTTCTCAAAATTTTTCCAAACGAAAATTCTTCTTATCCTTTTGTTCTATTCACTTAGGTCCCTAACCTAATGGATAAAAATTATCTTATTTGCTCATATTTCTTCTTTTCATATTAATCCTTCTAAATAATAATTTTCCTATATTCTAAAATTTTATATTTTATATCATAATAATATTAATAATAATTATTTAGTCAAGATGCTACATTTTACTCACCCTTCAAATTGAATTTTATCCTCAATATATCAAAAAATTAGACTTTTAATTCCTCAAAAATTTTTCTTTTAACTTTAGAAGTTCACTGTACTATTTTAAAATTTGGAATATTACAATAAAGAATGCTCCCTAGTTATCTTGGCACATGTGGTGTTGACTGGAATTCTTCCATCAGCATTTTAGTCCATGTCAGCGACCACACATACTCAAATCACTAGTTGAAGTGGTACCACGTCATCAATTTTTTTTAAAATCTAATTGAATTTTTTTTTCAAATGTCGTAAGTAGACTCCGAATAGCCAAAGTGTAGAAGTGGAAGAAGAGGAACGCACAAGAGGGACAACGAATTGCTTCTAGTCAAAAGAAAGAAAGAAAATTGGTTCTTCTTTGCGAGTGACTAGCAAATCGAGGTGGACCATGAAACTATCTTCTCCATGGGTGACTAAGCAGTTTGAGGTGAAACACAAAAGTATCTTCTCCGTGAGTGATTGAGCAAATTGGTGATTCTAGGAGAGAAATAAAAGTCACCTCAACAAATCAAAGCTTTGTCCTTAGTTCGACTCGATTTGGTATTGAAATCAAATTGCATCACAGTCTGCTTCCTCGGATTGCAGTGTTGAAACCCTAGAAAAGACAAATTCGATGCTTCACCCTTCTTCCTCCTTGGTTTGTAGTGCGGCAGTTGGAATTTTTAATTAAAAAGTAATTTAGTTTTTCATCTCCAATCCTTTAAATTTCTCATATTTTAGTTTATGTCCACTTTCATATTAGTTTTTCATCTCCAATCCTTCTTCTACCAGTTCTGAAGTTTAGTATTCTAACTTTGTATGAGATTTGAAAATAAATATAATTAGAAGCAAACAAATGAAATATTAATTGGCACCCTTCTCACTTACGACATTTAAAAAATAAAAAAGATTCAATCATCTTTTTAAAAAAAATGATGATGTGGCGCCATGTCAGCCAGTAATTTAGGTATGTGTGGCTACTGACGTGGACAAGTATATTGATAGGAAAATCCTAATTAGCGCCATATACGCTAAGATAACATTTCACTGACTGTTGACTAATATTATTGAGTATTCTTTATACTTTTGGAAACTATAAAGACTAAATTCAAAATTGAGCAAAACTATAGCACCTTAGATATATTTTAACCAAAAAATTTTTAGTTGTGATTTCCATCGCCAATCCTTTAACAAGAAGCATGATTCCTGATAAGCACGATATATTATTAAATTAATTATAAACATAACAGTCAATATAAATAAGTAAAATTCAAGAAAAACACAATTATCTATTTGTTTTTTACTTATCTTCCTATTAACAATTTAAACAGTATATATAAATTAATATATCTTCAATTATCTCTTTAGTTTCATTTTTATGAATATTCTTATATTAATAACAATTAGACAATTCACATGATTAATTATCTCTTCAATTTGTTGTGACTTATCTTTTTGGTTAACGATTAAATATTTTATAACAGCCTAATATATCTTTAATTATATCTTAGTTTTCTTTTCACTTATCAAATTGTTAATAATAGAATAAATTTAGTTTTCTTTTCACTTATCAAATTGTTAATAATAGAATAAATATAGTTCATTTTTATCTCTATACAAATTATCAAGAAAACAAATGATAAATATTATTTATATTCATATTAATAATTGGACAACAGTAAAGAATAGACTAAAGAGTGAAACAAAGACGTCAAAGTATTCATTTGTCACAGTTTTGTAGCTATCTCAATTGTCGAGTGCTCACCTCTTTTGCAAAATTTTAGGGCCAGTTACTTTTCCCTCTTCTATAAGATGTTTGAATTATACAACACTTTCATTCATTATGAAAATTTCCTCAAATCTCTCCGAAGAATAATATTAACTTTTAAATAAAATATAACACATCAAAAAATATTTTTAAAAAATTATTTTAATCTTATTTATTGTGTTGAAAATAAATTGATACTTTTTCTGGAAAATCGTATATTTAATACTCATGATATTATTAATTAATGATAAATATAAGGATACTTTTTTCAAAACAAATGTAAATATAACTTGGTAATTAACTCATGTTTTTATTTAAAGATAATTATATATAAATCAAAGAAATATGATACAGATCGAGGGGAATTAAAAAAAGGAGTAAATTAATGATTTAGTTTATGAAAGATTATATTTTTCAATTTAATCCTTAAAAGATAAAATGTTTCAATTTACTCTTTAAAATATTGTATTTTTTTCTATATAGTCATTTTTTGTTTCTAATTACAAAATTCACCTTCAATACATCTTAAATTTTTTGTTGTTAAAAATCACTTTAACAAAAAAATTAATCAAATTAAAACAAACACAACCTTTTTAAGAATTAAATTAAAATACTTGATTTTTAAGGGACTAAATTGAAATAACTCTACTCAAACTAAATTAGTAATTTTTTAAATAATAAAAAAAACCCTTACGAGGCCCGGCCCAAGTAGTGGCCAATAACTACGTATTCCCGCTTGCATTTTTAAACATCGCTCTCGCTAGTTCACTCAATCACTCACTCACTCACTAGGTACCTTGCGCTCTACGTCTCTTCCTTTCTCTTTGATTTTGGATATAAAATTGCCGAGCGCAAGACGCAGAAGGTACATTCACAGAGGGCTGGAATGGATTCATCAGAGTCTGCCGAGGATGCCTCATCAATTGAAGTAATTTCACCTTTTTGTATTATCACATTTTGTCTGCAATATGCATGAACATCATTCGATTTTGCCTGTTATTTCGATTTCAGGAATTATCTTATCAGAATTATATGAGTAATTTACCTCCGATAGAGTCTGTGAATACTACTTATCCGTCACAAGATTTTCTCAGATTGAATCCTCCAACGCTTGCATTTGCATCGCCGCGTGATAATTCTCAATATTCAAAAATTTATCCAACTGAATACGGAGTCCATAGTCTTGACGTTTCCAAGAAATCACTTTGTCGAACTGAGAAGGATCTTGATCCACAAAACCATGCGAGTTTTCCTCGACCACGGAGTACTGATGGTTCATTGGCTAATCTCAACACAGGAGAACTTTTGCAGCCTACAGAGGTCGATGAACGAGAAAATATTGAAGGGGATGATGCGCAGGTAATTAGTAATTACCAAAGGTTCTCGCCGTTTATACTGATAAAGTTTAGGTCCAAATGAATTTCCGTTTTCTTTTTGTGTTCCGTTTTCTAGAGTCCCACCAAGATATATTTTTTTCCCCTTTTATGCAGTGTTGTGAAAAGGAGGGTGGCATGAGTAGACGCTGCCTTCAATTTAAGGAGGGTGCAGTTGCTCGAAACGTGACTTCATTTCTTCCACAGCCTTTGATATTTTCCTCGCGAGAACGTGTTGAGTTGTATTTACAACACCACAGGAATTCTACGCATCAGGCAGCAAACACTTGTTTTGATTTACAGAGGGTGAACCATGAAATTTATCCTTTAGTACACCCCATCACTTCCTTTCCTCCTGCAAGTCATGTCCATGATCAAAGGAAATTAAGTTATGAAAATGCTCCCAATCCTGAGCAATTCAACCAACCAGGAAGCCCCCCAAATAAAAAGTCAGCTCCTTTTGTTCTTTCTATTTATTGTTTCCTTCTTTTGGTATTAATATGTTTAGTTGTTTCAATAAATTCTAAATTTCTCTTCAGGCAGAGGACGTCAAGTAACACTGGTGGTGGTAGTTGTAAACGGTGCAACTGTAAGAAGAGTCAATGTGTAAAACTGTAAGAATTTTAATTTTGTTTAATTTAGCTGTGGTAAGATCGGGATCACTTTTAATGATACGGTGTATCTGTCATCTATGTGATTTGTTCTCTCTGTCTATGCAGTTACTGCGAATGTTTTCGAGCCTGTAATTACTGTGATGTTGATTGTGCTTGCAAAGGCTGTATTAACAAACAAGAATATGAAGACATGGTTATGGAGAGAAAGCTACAAATCAAATCCCGTAACCCGCTTGCATTTTGTACTAAAATTGTTGGTCCCAAAATTTATTAGCTCAAAAAACAAGACAAAATTATTACATAATTACTCAACTGCTAGTTCTGGTGATAATTGTCTCAAGTTAACGCTTAATAATAATTAATGTGCCCTATGTAGGAGGAAGTCAGACACAGAAGAGGTTGCAATTGCAGAGTGTCAAAGTGTTCAAAAAATTATTGCGAATGCTTTCAGGTTGTGTAAGTTGTCTATTTTCTTACGTGCTTTCAATTGCACTTATTTTCTTGTGGACAAATATCTTGGGTGTAATTTTTTTTTTTAAACAATATTCGTTGTCAATATTTTCAATTTAAATATTACGCAACATGATTGGCTCTTGTGAAAAAACAGCTTTGTATATTACGCTATCATCATAAAACTTAAAAATTTAAATCACATTACTTAAATTTTTCCTTTTGTTATTGGATAAAGGCTAATGTTAGATGCTCAAGTGCATGCCGATGTGACGGATGTGATAATAGACCTGGCAAGGAAGGAGGTGAGAATTTATACTGCAAGCATCTGTTGTTGGTTCTTAGTTCAAAACACTATGTAATTTTATTTTTGTTTGATAGATAGAATGATAAGAAAAATGTTACAAAGTTCAGGAAAGGAAAAGTGTTAGCAAGAGCAAAGCTTTGTTTTTTTATAGGGTGGATATTAAGATTTAGGAATTAAATCTAGAACCTAGCAAAGCTGTGTTTGGTCACGATGGCTTTAGATTTTAGAGCAGCTGTTACCATCTGCAAACTCCAATGCATTTCGAAGTCAGTAAGTTTGTTGTGAAGAGACTATGGAATCTCACGGCCTACTTAATTGAAATACAACATTAAAACATAGATTTGAACTTATTTGCATAGAGATTATTAAGATTTGCATAAAGTGTGATAAATGTTTCGATTTCAGGTTACCCCAGAGCAGAACATGTTTCAAGGGAATCAAGTTTGCGCAGCATACTTGGAGATAGCAAACTTCACAATAACATGGAAATGGTGACAAACCAGAGAGATTCGATTCATGATTTGCACCATCCAACGGCATCATTGCAATTCTCACGGCATGATACCTCTCATCATAAATCCATAAATATTTGATGCAACATAGAAATCATATCTGATATATTATTTTTCTTTTGGTCCTTTTTTTGTCCAGCCAAGTAAAATATCTACCACCCCCTCAAGTGGGTGCCGCCACGTGTCCATCTGAATGGACATTTTCAGATATGAGTTTGGTTCCCGAAAGGAATGAAATCTTGGAAAGTGGGACATACGATTGGCCACTGGATTCCAACATGGAAATGATGAATCAAACGTCATCAGAAAGATGTAATTCTGTTCCCACCTTACATCAGCCTATTCTGTCTCATCCCCGGTCAATAAAATTTAGGGCTTCTGTCGATCGGCCAATGACTGGATTTGGTGAAACCAGACATACACATCTTCTTGAATGGAATTGCATATCTATTGATAAGATTGTGGAAGACCTAAAGTTGCATGAAGTAGCTTCAACTCCTACAGATTCTGGGGAATTAACTTCATCCAACCAAGGTCCGGTTTCTCCTCCTGACTGTCATTTGCGTCAACTTGGGTCAGATTCTTCAGGACACTTGAGAAGCAACACCGTAGTGAATTCTACGTCTTCTCTCCCACCATCGTCTCCCCCTTCCTGTGGTGGTTCCGATGGCAGTGATCACCAGGATTGGGGTAACAGTACCGACATGTGACACTCAGATATCGAACCTCGCATACTCAGTCACTGTGGTTCCAATATGCAATCACATTCTTTGACCATATTGGAGGTTCAGGCGGCACCTCCTTGTGTGAACTAGCCCTTATTTTTCTTTTCTTCAAAGTTGAATTACAATGTGTGAACAGTTTGTTCAGTTTACATTTCTATTATTATTGTAAACAAATTTCATTTTTATTTATCAAGCACAAAGTGCCAACTACGCCTTGAATGATACCTGAGTCACTTTATTTAGAAAAAAAAAACTCTGTTCTAGTACTCTACTAGTCTTGTCTACCCTCGGATGAAATAAACAATTTTGAAGAAAGCAGAGGATTATCCATGTATTCCTATCAAAAGCAAGCACTCAGAGCAAGAAAGATAGCTAACCTTAAAAAATGTTTTATTCGGTGCAAAAGGGATTCCAATGGAACAGAAGAGAAAATAAAGTGGCCATGCCATACATCCCCCAAGCCACTATCTTTTCTGTGGATTTGTCTATGTTTTTTCATCTATTTCCTGATTGAGCTTCTCTAGTTCAACAGCCTGCCCACCAAAACTTTAGCATTCATTAGACTGATGTCCAAAACACACCACAGTCTTTGCAGAACGCAAGTTGAGGACTGGGACAATAAGTTTCCAAGAATTGGCTAACCTCGAATTTTATAAACTAGCTAATTTTGTGACAATATATTTATAAGTTGCATAGATTAAAATGCATGAACATTACTGACCCAGATTCCATTGGTGAAAACCATGAAATATCTACTTTAAGTAGTGGGAATGTGGGATAATAAGTTTCCTTTGCTGATTATTGTGTTTATGCCTCTTAAGTTTGGGAACATCATAGCATGTTAAAAGGGATCACCCCTTCTACTATACGCATACATAAATCTCATATTTAAGGTTTCCTGCACTGAAAAAGTTTATTCAAGAAGATGAATAAAGTGACTGTTCACAGAACTTCCTTGGATGACGGTACCTTTGTGTTATTCCACCAAATCGATTAATAAGAATCTTTTAAAAGATTAATGGAGTTCTTAAGCTCCTTTAGAAATACTAACTTCTACAGCAGAAAAGGACAAGATATTTACATTCCCTTATGCCACTCCTTAAAATTCTCATACAAGGCATATTCACAGGCAGAAGGCATCATCCACTCAAACCGAGTTTGCCGATAAAAGGAGGAATAGACCTGTTGAAAAAATAATAATTGAAATTCCAAACATCACAAACAATCTCCTATTTGTTAAGCCATGCATATTGTCCTGGATGCTTTAGCTGCCAGAAAGCTTCACCAACAAATCATTATATGTAGAGAATGGGGATGCCATGATGTTAAATTTAAAACTGACCAGAGCTCATAGGATATAACTTTTTTTATTCATATGTAATAGTGAAACTGAAAAGCATTCAATCTTTTCCTATTCAATCTATTTTTTTTAACAGCTTCCAAACACAATAGATTCTATCCACTCCACTTGAAAAGCATAGGGACTTCTTTTCCAATGTGGACTGTTGAATGCATCACATTTAATGGTCTATGTTTTCTTTATATATTTTTTAAAAGAATCACATTGATCATCCGATGTTAGTTAACGATCATTAAATTGATCAACGTTCAATACAATTTTAAAAATTAAAAAAATAAAAAATAGAAAGAAAACATGCATCCAACGGTCTACATTGGAGTAACAGCCTTCTATATTTTTCAACCATAGGAGGGAATCCGCTTCCCCGAATTCGTTATGGGAGAGTCCATGGCGCTTCTGCGTCGTCGGATGAGGCCAACGTGCGAGCGAGATTTGTGCTTGGGTCAAAGCTCCTAGATCGCATGGGAGGAGATTAATGAAACGTAGTGTTTTGTGTCTTTTATTTTTTTTATTTTTTGCTTATCTCCTCGTGCCATGTGTCCTTAATGCCGTCTGCCTGGTTTGCAGTCCAGACCTAGATCACCAACCCGACCCGATTCTCTTTTTTTTTTTTTTTTTCCTTTAAAGAAGATCCTGACCATTCAAAAAGTGACATATGATAATGGGACCCATGCCTTCCTTTTATTCTGGACCAAGGTTCTCTCCTTGGTCCTCAACTCATCCAAGGGTGGAGATAAGCTAAGGAACCCCCTCCCTTTTCTTCCAAGCACCAGCTTCCTTGACACTCTATAGTTTCCTGCCCTTTTTTTTTTTTGCGTGAACTAGCTTCCTCGTGCTCTGTCATGCTTCCTTCTTGTTCATTGAGCACCAGCACATCCAGCACCGTTTGTTCTCCATTGTCATGGTGGTGCTTCACCGTTGGAAGATGTCGTGCTTGCCTCTGTTCACCCGTCGTGGAACCAGCAACGCCAACACAAATCCTTCTGCTCCTCCATCGTGCACCAGTAACTCCAACCCGAGGTCTATTGGATATATATATATATATATATATATATATATATATATATATATATTGTTGAAAAAATAATACTTTAATGAGTTTGATATTTCAAAAGAGTTTTTTTAAAAAAGGATAAGAGAATTTTAATTGCTTTTAATATTTCGTAACAGCTATTTAATTGATGTTAATTGCCAAGTTTTAATAGCTTTTAATATTTCATAACCGTTTTTATTAATTGCTATTAAAAGTTTTTCATATATATGTTTTTTACTGTTACGATTTTATGCTTATAAAAGACTTTGTCCCTTCATTTTTAAAACATAGAGAGATAACTATAAGTTGTCTTCTCTCTTCTTTTCTTTCTCTCAAACTTTCTGGGTTACATGTTTTATTTTCTGCTATTCTGGCACCTGAGTGTTCCAATTCTTGACAAAACATTCAGAAGAGTCTGTTTAATCCTAGAGGAAGTTCTGTAGACGCAGAATAATTTTTGTAGTCCCGGAATAATTTCTTTAAGGACAGTGTCTCTTAAAAGACGCGATTCAGACTGTGTTGGTGATGTTAAATTTACAACAATCTATGATACCGATGCTAGCACAATCGTGCCTTGATTATCTTCTTAAGGGACACCGGTAATATATTTCTCAACCTTTGTTGATTTTAATTATATGGTGTTTTGTCTTAGAATTTGTTTTTTCAATTTGCTAGCTACTTATATGTATACCTGATGTTGGCGATTTATTATTATAAAATGTCAAGTTAAGATTATAATAATTATTATAAGCAATTTAAAAAAAAATCATTGCTTGGTGTCTTGAAGTACATATATATATATATAACTGCTTCACATGCTAAATGTTGGCCATTGAGGACTTTTATGTTGATTGACGTTTGCATCATTCCGTAGAGGTTACAACCTTTTATGATGATATTTTGTTATTGAAATGACTACATTCAATTAAAAAGCCTCGACGGTGATTTATGTTTTAGCTTCTAATTAAATGGAATGGAAAGCTAATTAAAATATGTTTTAATAACTTTTATTGTTTTAGACGCCGGTATCATGTGTTCATGGCTTTCTATGATGTGAACGTTGGCATTTCCCCTTACCATTGGCCTCTTAAACATATTAAGTTGCATTATCACTTTTTGAATATTGGACTTAATATGGACGTTTCAAGCTTTTATATATTGAAAGATACTGTCCATTCCTAGGTGAATGCCATTTACTTTACTTAATGGCCCAATTGGCCAAATTCATTAGATACATGGAGGTAATATTTTTAATGTGCTCCTTTTTTTTCGCTATGAATGATTGAATTAGAATTTTGTGAAACTTATTAGATATATATAACTGAGGTAATATTGATATGTTGGAGAGCTTTCCTATCCTTAGTGGCGTGTTAAAAACTTAAAATGTTTTCTCACTGCTTGAGATTATGAAATAATTATATTATTCAATGAGTATAATTCATGAATATTGAATTTTAGAATTCAAGTGAATATTATTATTATTCAATGATTTAGTTTACATTAAAAATATTTCTAAACGTTCACCATTAAGTTTTTTTTTTATGTTGGGGTTATTAAATCTCAATTTATGTGTCTGGAAGTTGGCCTTCTTGAATGCTGGTCCATTAATTTTTTTTTTCATACACTATGATGTTGTACATTGGCACCTTAATGATAATTAATTTTTGGTGTTTCTTTCATGCCATTATCATCATCTAAAGGGATTTGTCATGCAACATTACAAAGTCGATGAGAGTAAAGCCAATTATCTACTATTTATGTGTGTGCCTTTATGTGTAGTATTTTATATTGTTTTTGTTGGAAAGGTTGGCATTGTTATATATATATATATATATATATATATATATATATATATATATATATGAAACATTGCAATATAAAAATTATTTTAATTTGTTTTGCTAAGAAGTTGGCACACTCATGAAGAGGTTTTTAAGTGCTTAATATATATACGTGGGATGAAATTAGTATTTGCAATTATTTTTATGAGCATAACTCATAATTTTTTGAGTTCTAATTTTGAGTGATCATGAAATGATCAATTTTACTCATGAAGCAAATTTGTACAATGATAATTTCTTCTCCTTACATCATAAGGTATGTTACACTATTTTAATCTTTCTCTTTTTGAGAATTTATATTAATTGTGGGGGCAAGAGGAAAAATATTTTTGGATAATATTTTTATAACAACAAGTGAGGGATATATATTGCTATGTAAGTATGTTATTATAAAAATATACAAATTTTCGTAAAAATGTTTTATGGTCAATAGTTAATGATATTGTGGTTTAATAAAAATTATGGGTTTATTATATTTGTGTATTGAGTATGTCCCATAAAATTCTATTGACATAACTATTGATAATATGAAAAGACTTTCTTAAAGCTTACATGTGAACTATTTTAAAATTTATCTTTTTTGAGACCTTTATTTATGTGGAATTCTTGAAACAAACATGTATGTGAGGGTTTTAATTTAAGAATTCAAAATAGCTTCATCTTAAGCTTTTGAGAGTTTTATTTTGGAACATAATTTTTTGTGGATTTGTGACCAAATTTGAAGATATTGGCATATAAATTTTGGGCCAATTTGAAAATTAAGAAAACCATCTCATTGAGATGATGATACGCTATCAATTTCTAAGTTGAGGAAACCATCTCGTTGAGATGATGATATGCCATATATATCTAAAAATTGGAATTAGCATTTTCTAATGCCAATCCATGAAAGCTTTTCAATTGTACATAGAGATACAATGTTGTTGAGTGATTGGTCATAAAAATGAGATTGAAAAGTTTCAAAATAATATTATATGATGGATGAATTTAGATGCGTATATATGTTATGCGTTTGATGCCCATCTATAATAATTATAAGATTTTGTATGAGGTTTATATAAGTTGTGTAATCATACTCTTATAGATTTAAAAATGTAGGGGTATTCTTAGGGGTGAGCACGGGTTGGGTTGGGTTTGGGAAAAATTTCAACCCAACCCAATCAAATGTGATCGGGTTGGGTTGGGTCGGGTTGTTAATTTTTTTATGATGAACCCGAACCAACCCAACCCGCACCTTGGCGGGTTGGGTTGGGTCGGGTTGACGGGTTGTCTTTTTTTTTTCAAAAATTTTAAATTTTAAATTTTAAATTTTTATTTATTTATTTATTTATTTTTGTTTTGCTTTCTTCTTCTTCTTCTCTATTTTTTTTTCTTTCTTTATTCACACTACATAGAAGACAAATAAATTAGTAAAGGCACACATTATTCTTTATTCCATCTAACAAGATAATAATAGTCAACAATAGGCTATAATGCTATAGACAAATTAATTCAATTCAAATTTCAATATATATAATCTAAATTTTAATAAATACATAACACAAATATTTACTTATAAATAATGAGTATAACAAAAAATCCTAAGTGGCTAAGTCCTTAAAAAAAAAATTTTTTTAAAATATATATATATATATATATATATATATTTGGCGGGTTGGTGGGGTTGGGTTGGGTTGGAAAATTCCCAACCCGCCAATCTTTATTCACACTATATAGAAGACAAATAAATTAGTAAAGGCACACATTATTCTTTATTCCATCTAACAAGATAATAATAGTCAACAATAGGCTATAATGCTATAGACAAATTAATTCAATTCAAATTTCAATATATATAATCCAAATTTTAATAAATACATAACACAAATATTTACTTATAAATAATGAGTATAACAAAAAATCCTAAGTGGCTAAGTCCTTAAAAAAAATTTTTTTTTAAAAATATATATATATATATTTGGCGGGTTGGTGGGTTGGGTTGGGTTGAGAAATTCTCAACCCGCCACCCGACCCGCTACTTGACGGGTTGGGAATTTTCCAACCCAACCCAACCCGCCAACCCAACCCAACCCAAATGTGCGGGTTGGTTTGGGTTGGGCGGGTTTTTGCTCACCCCTAGGTATTCTGCAAAGTTTATGTTACATGACTATGAGAAAAATAAATTAACTATAAAATCTTAGTTATTATGTTGTTAATACTTTCTCTTTGTGATTAGTGAAAATATCTCTTTTAATTAAAGATGGATGTGTATATATGTGGAAGTAATAGATGGTAAGGATGAATATTTGTCTATATATGTGTGATGTAGATGTTACATAAAGTCAAATATTCTTTTACATCTAATGTTGACATGAAAGACATGGATAAAATAAATGTGATTTTAGAATTAAAACCATAAGGAAATGTGATAGTAATTTACTATCACAAGAACGTTATATTCAAAATTATCTTAAAAGTTTGATCATCAAGATGACAAACTGGTGAAAAACTCCTTATGATTTTAACACTTAATTAAGGAAAACAGAGGAGAGTCTCTGTTGTATTTAATAAACTTTACCTAACCTGACATATCATATGTTAAGTGTCAAATGAGTGTCTATATATACATAATTCCAATAAAAGAGTTGAGAGGTATCATAATTTACTTTATCATATAAAGTGAATTTCCTATTATATTAGAAAAATACAATAATGTTAACTGATTCTTTGATTCAGATAAGACAAAGTCCACCAGTGGTTAAAACCTCATCTTTGGTGGTGGGATGTTACTTTGGAGAGAGCAGCCATACAAATTTATAGGTTCACTATAAAATTAGAGTTTAATGCTCTAGAGTTGGCTGAAAATAAGACTAAGTAGTAGAAAAACTTCTTAGCAAAACTTTTAGTTAGATAAGAGCCCAATGATGTCAGTGTCTGTGTTCTGTGATTTTCAAGTGACAATAACCATTGTAAAGAACAAACTTTCAATGTTAAGAGTAGACACTTGTGTTGAAACACAAAATTATCAAGCAATTGCTAAAAAATGAAATTTGAAGTATACTGATCAGTTCTGCAAAGTCAAAAGTGAATTTGGCCAATTCACTAACTAAACATGCATGTAAGAAGGAAATCAATCCTTCACACATCGAGGGGAATTAGACTTAAGCCAATATGAAATTAACAGTGGCAGGAACCAAACCTTTGTGATTGGAGATCCTATGCAGAAGGTTCATATGGGTAATAACAAGTCGTCTGTTAATTTTGCTAGCACTATTTTCTCAGTCCATTTCCTATGATGTTTAAGTGTGAAAGTAATAAAATGCATTGACTTGCGGGTTGAGCGTAAGTTCTTTATGATCTTCATAGCCCTACATTGAGGGTAGTGTATTCACTGCAGATACACTTGATGAAGTCACCTATATGAGTGTGGAGTAGGGCCACTTCTATGAGATCGTGGCGAAATCTCTAGAGCACTCATGAATACTAGGCACGCGCACGGCCGAAATAACGCGCACAATGACGTTAATAACAGAAATGTGAGGGGTGAGATACGACTCTTAAGGTCACTATCTTACGAATAAGAGTATGTTGGTTCATAGAAGCTATATGCTTCACTGACTACTCTGTAAGATAAATCTTATCGGTCTAGGTCTGGTTTATAGTATAAAAAGAGACACCGAATTAATGTGTCTACACTCATATGTAACCCAAAAGTTTTTTTCAAAAATATCTTTTAAGATATGTAGGGGATTGTTGAAAAAATAATGTTTTAATGAGCTTAATATTTCAAAAGAGTTTTTTAAAAAAGGGATAAGAGAATTTTAATTGCTTTTAATATTTCGTAACAGTTATTTAATTGATGTTAATTGCCAAGTTTTAATAGCTTTTAATATTTCATAACCATTTTTATTAATTGTTATTAAAAGTTTTTTATATATATGTTTTTTACTGTTACGATTTTATGCTTATAAAAGGCTCTTTCCCTTCATTTTTAAAACATAGAGAGATAACTAGAAGTTGTCTTCTCTCTTCTTTTCCTTCTCTCAAACTTTCTGGGTTACATGTTTTATTTTTTGCTATTCTGGCACCTTAGTATTCCAATTCTTGAGAGAACATTTAGAAGGGTCTATTTAATCCTAGAGGAAGTTCTGTAGACGTAGAATAACTTCTGTAGTCACAGAATAATTTCCTTAAGGACAGTGTCTCTTAAAAAACGCAACTCAGACTGTGTTGGTGATAATAAATTTACAACATATATATATACAATGTTATATTGCTATTGCTGATTAAATATATGTCTTCAATGATTTGTATGGGTTTAATGACACAATTTTCTGATCTTAAGTATCAATATTCTTCTATTCCTAATTTCTCAATGTATAATTATACTCATTTTTATTTTAAATTGAAGCCCTGATATAAAATAGAGATTGGAATAGAAACATTTACATTTGATTAATCTGACCACTTCCATCTAAAATCAGGAATAGGGATGGAGGACAATTTGAATCCTGAGGTAGGAATAGAATTTGATAGTATAAATGCAGCATGAAGGGATAATAAAATGATGACATCAATGTTTTATGTTTATTCAAAGGAAGGCTTTTGAGGGGTTGACAAGAAAGATGTCAACACTAAAAAGCCCCGTGAGGAGACTAAAATGGGGTGCAAAGCCCATATAGTCTTCAAACTCATTTCTGGAAAGTATCAAGTGAAAGAATTTAACATAGTTAATAATTATACACTACACACTCCAGAGACAACTCACATGCTTCCCTCATAATGGCATATTTCTAATGTTCAGGCGTACAAGATTGAATTAGCAGAGGATTTTGGCCTTAGGAAAAAGACATCTTTTAATTTGATGAGCTTACATGCGGGAGGAAGAGCGAACATCGAATTTACTTGGGATGATGCAAAAAATTACCTCAAGGTAAGAAGAGCAAGAATCATGGTTTATGGGGATGCTGGTACCTTGGTGCAATATTTTCATAAGCAATTATTAGAGAATCCTTCGTTCTTTCATGCTTATCGATTGGATGCGAAAGAACAAATTACAAATGCTTTTTGGGCAGATGTAAGGATGTTAATTGATTACAAATTGTTTGGTGATGTGATGTCACTTGATATTACATTCAATACGAATAAAAAAATAGGTTGCTTGCTGTGTTTTGTTGTTTAAATCACCATAAAGGGATAGTGATATTTGGAGTAATATTGTTGTTTGATGAGACCGCAGAGTCTTTTAATTGGTTTTTCCAAACATTTCTTCAAGTTAATGGGTACAAAAAGCCCTTATTATCTTTACTGACCAAAATATAGCAATGACAGGAGCATTATCCAAGGTTATGCCAGATAGTGTGCATGGGCTTTATACATGACATTTAATGCAAAATGCCACAAAATACCTTGCCCGATTGCTTAGGGGGAGTCTCATATATTGATGGAGATTAGACAGTGTATGTACGAAATCATGGATGAAGATATATTCGAGGTGAATTGAACTAAAATGGTAGAAGAGCATGATGTCAAAGAAAACCAGTGGATGATTAATGCATACCAGTTGAAGAAAAAATGGGCATCGTGTTATATGAAGAAGACTTTCACACTTAGTGTTAAAAGCACATAGCTCAATGAGAGGCTCAACTTAGATTTGAAGGACTTACTATACTCGAGTTTGAACCTTGTTAAGTTCTTCAAACTCTTTGAGAGAATTGTGAAAGAGAAGCGCTACAAGGAATTAAAGTGTGAGTATGAGTCCAGATAGAAAATCCTACGACTGAGAAATTCGAGGTCACTTATGCTTAAACAACTTTCTGAGCATTATACTCCCACTATCTTTGAAATGTTCCAATAAGAATACAATGATAAGATTAGACGTGCATAAAGGGAAAGGATGAGAGCTAGCTTTGTAGACACTATGTTATTTCTCTAGTTGGTAATGTGAGAGACTATGTGGTGTCCTTTGATTCGTCAGATAACACAATCACATACTCTTGTCAGAAGTTCGACATCATTGGCATTATTTGTTGTCATGCCTGAAGGTCTACGATGTGAATGATATAAAACTATTCCTTGATTAATACATTATTCCTCGATGGACGAACAAAACAAGAGCTTTTGTGATGTACGATGCTACGAAAAGAGAGATAGAGGAGGACCTTAGGCTACACACTACACAATGGTTTACGAAGCTTACTCAAAAATCTATAAATGTATCAACAAAAGCATGTAGGTTGGCGGAAGGTTGTTCATTGATGTTGAACGTCATAGATAATTTTCACAAGCAACTAATTGAGTTTCATTCGCTTAGAAAGGCTTCGGATACAGATCTAAATGTTGATGTCAATGCCATCGCCGCCCCTTGCCTAGTGTACACCACAAGCAGCAGGATTCAAGCAAAGAGACGGTGCAAACAATAAGAATTGTCATAAGAGTTGTGTTGAGTGTCAGGGAAAGAAGAATAATAGAGTAACCCTGACAAGAGTAAGTAAATTGTATTTTTATACATTTAACCGTCAACCATTTTGTCTATCTAATTTCATCTTTTTATATGTAGAAGAATGAAGCACAACTTGGAGTATCTTACTCAACACCTCCATCACCGCTTCCTCAATTTAGTTTCACTAACATGCTTATGGTAAGAATTTCATGACATAACATATGGATTTTTTTTTTGCCAAATAACTATGTTACTGAGATGCTAATGTGTTATTTTTTAATGTAGGTGCCTATTGATCATCCTTTGGAATCGCTTGAATAATTGTAATTTAATGACAACTTTATCCATACACACAGTTTCTTTTGAATATAGGTTAATATTAGAAATTATTCTTTTCATCCTAACTATTTTTAAATATAATAAGAAAAATTTCTTATCATCAACTTCTTATTGGTCTTTATTTCCTTTATAGTAGCAGAAACTCAGGACAGTGAGATGATTTTGTCTCCTAAATGTCTTAAAATATACGTGTCTGACAGTATGGAGTGTTGCAGGTAGAAAGATTTATACTGTCTCTATTCACTTTCACTTGAACTGCTGTGATTAGCTAGGCGTGGAGAATGAATACTTGGGCTGTTGTAGATTTCTATTCAGAAGCAAGGTATACGGTTTTATCTGTTCAAGATGTTTGTTTTGGTTTTTCTCAAGGATTTAAACATATGATTGAAGAGTGTTCATTTGCTAGAGTCATATATTTTTCATAGTCTCATGATGAATCTTGTGCTGCTTGGAGTTCGCAAGATTTAGTGGGGGGCGCTGTACAAGATCTTCTGTGTCACCTTTTCTCATATTTTGTTTTTTCCCTTATTTTGCTGAATCGTTATTTGTTATTTTTTACAATTTTATAATTTAATTATGGTATTGGTTCTTGAATACAGGAACGGAGAACTTTCATGTTGGACTTCTTCAATACTTTTTCATGTTGATGTATACTTTGTTTTATTTCATTGCATGTTGGTGTTAGGAATCCAAGTCCAGATCAACTAGAAAACAGAGTTTCTTTATGAAGAACAAAAGATTACAGACTCCTTAAAAGTAAATGGCAGGACTTAAAGGACTCAAATAACAGAATTAAAGACTCAAAGAAAATAATCCAATGAGGTCAAAAACACCAGAATCGACTCTCACCCAGAGCTAGGCTCCTATACTGTAAGTCATCAGACTTCCCAGCATTCCCATTCCATTACTGATATTTTCCATGATTCTCACTTTCTTCCTCTCCCCTTCTATAACACTAGCCCATGCTGGAATCCCTTTTCTACCCTCTAACAGAATCACACATTACTCAGCATCAGTACCTAGCAATTGGATTGTAGATACTGATGCAGACTTAGTTTTATACAATTACTGGTTGTGAGTATCAAACAGCGATGAAATGAGCAACTTATTTGATTGGCATATATGATAACATTGCCAATTACTGGTTGTGTTTCCAAAACGCTCTCTGGAATTTATTTTGTTGACTATCCCTTACTTTTGTTTTTTATGATTAATTGGTTCCCAATGTTGTTTATAAGTTTGTTTGTTATGTTTCTAGCTGCACTCTAAATCTTAACAGGGGAGGTTTCATAAATTCTGAGTTTACCTGAAGTGATTTTTAGTGAGATTGGAATTAAACAAATGGTTCATTTGGTATTTATCAAGTACATATATCTTTGTATAAGAGATCCCACCCAGAGTTCTCCTTCACGTCTTTATAAAATCAGAATTGATTTAGAATTAAAATTGATTAATTTAAAATAAATATAAATTTTTCAAAAATTAAATTGAGATGCTGCATCAAAACAAATAAGAACTAAATTAATAATTCACATTTTTTGAATATATAGTGTTTAAATTAAATCTTAATTATAAGTCTTTTCTTAAATTAATAATTAACTTTTTTATTAACAACCAAATTTTAAATCTTTTCTTAAAAAATATAATCTTAATTAAATAAGTGTAAAAAATGAGAGAGAAACAAGCAGTGAAAATAAAACAATTTTAAAGTAAGAATTCATTTGGTGTGTGGGACTCATTACCATATATCGCCTTATGAATGGTTGAGATCTTAAAATTTTTTTTAAAAAGAAAAAAAAAATACAAATTAGGTCGGGTTGGTGATTTGGATTCGGACCACAAACTAGGTGGGCAATAATGAATACACATGGTTTGAAGAGGTAAGTTGAAAAAAAAAAAAAAAAACAAAACGCTGCATTCCATTAATCTTTCCATGTGATTTGAACTATTGAATTGCATAAATCCAACGACCTACAACTTTAATCCAAAGACAAATCTCACCCACAACTCATGATACTACACAAAAACTCTATGAATTCTAATACTTTTAAAATATGGGAGAAAGGCAAAACCAGTTCTAACCATGCAAAAGTTTTTCTTGGAGAGAACAATATAATTAGTATTCTGTCTTATCAAATGGCCTCCTCAAACTATATTTCCTTCAGCTACTTTTGTTTAGAGCCTTGTAAATATCAGTAACTTATCATTATTCTACCTTAATTCTGTCAAACACGGCTTTATTGCAATTATAATCACATTATGACAGACACAGCACATAATGGGCCCCTATGGAACAAAATTAAAATTAAGTGACCATTTAAAATGTTTTCAATTGAAAGAAGTAATTTAAAACTTTAAGATTAAATTATAATTTTAATCTCAATAATTTTACTAAAATTATATATTGATTTTTATACTTTATTTTTATATAAAATAGTCTCTATAATTTTTTTATCTATATAAATTAGTCTTTGTCATCAATATGATTAACTTTGTTGTTAAAATAGTCCTATATAACAGCTGATATGTACACTTGTGAATATGTCAACATACGTAGTTATTATATTTTACACAAATTTTAACTGTTATGTCAACAAAACTCTAATTTTCTTTTAATTCCCAATTTTCTAACCTAGCTTCAGTATGAGAATTAAGGGCAAAAAAAAAATTTTGTTAACATAACGATTAAATTTTGTGTAAAAATTAATAATTGAACATACTAACTATTCACAAATGTACATATTATTTAGCCTATAGGATTATTTTAACACTACATAGACTAATTTATATAGATAAAAAAATTATATAATCTATTTTATATAAAAATAAAATATAAAGATCAATTTATAATTTTGATAAAATTAAAAGGATCAAAATTATAATTTAACTAAACTTGGGGGATTTACAAAAAAAAATTTCCTGCAGCGCGGCAAGAAGGCGTCGGCCGCCCCGCGGAGAGTTAAAGCCTTAAAACGTTGTCGTTATGATGCTCCAGCGTCAGCGCTATTAGTCACTTGTTCGGAAAGTGAAGATAACAGGGTCACCATAATGGCGAAGGCCTCCTCCGGCGCCGGAAACGAGCCATGGAAAGTCCTCGAGTTTTACAGTGGGATCGGCGGCATGGTTCGCCGCGAAACCCTAATTATCTATGTCATTTATGTTCTTATCTTCCATATAAATGATTGTGTGTGTACTATTTAGAGGTACTCGCTGATGAAATCAGGCGTGAACGCGGAAGTTGTGGAAGCATTCGAAATTAATGACAAAGCTAACGATGTTTACCAGCATAATTTTGGTCATCGTCCTTATCAGGTTTGTTGTCTAAGCTTCGACTTCTTAATCGCTGCGTGTTTTTTGGAACTATAATGATTGATTTTGTTTTACCTTTGTTGGGTGCTCTTGTTGGTTAAGGGTTCCGTGTCGAGATACTTTGTGAATTATAAGCTTTATTAAACCAGAAATACGCTGTTAAAAGCAGTAAAAATTAGGCACCAATGTGTGCAAAGCATCAGAGTTACTGAAAATGCTCCCAACGATGATTCCCAAAGTATGTTTTGCATTTAATCTATATCTCTAAGTTTAACTTAAATACTTTAGTGTAGCTACTGGTCCTAAGTTCTGTTGTTCCTTTAGGACCAAGTAATACTAATTATGATAGTAATTAGTGGCTGAGGATCTTTAAAGGCCAAGTAGTTATCAACCAGAATAATTCAGTATCTCAAGAACTTGTTTCATTATTTATATGAAGTTCCTTGAGGATTTTAGCCAACTGTCTCCTATTGAAGCACCAAACTTACAAAATACCAGTTGACCTTCTATAAAAAATTATTTAACTAATCCTATTTTTGTCGATAATTTGTCAAAGTAGCTAAACAGTAGCTGTATTAGAAATATTCTTTTTCTTGTATGACCAACAGCTAATGGCTCAAGGTTGTCCTTTTCTCCCCCAGACTTGCCAAATGTTGGACATTGCTTTATTGACATTTTTCAGAAACATGCTTATACTTTGGATAATATGAGTTTATAAACAATGGTTGTAACATAGCTTCTTTTCTGTTTGCTTCTGTTTGCCTATTATTACTATCTTTTGCTTAATGAGTTATGATCCAAAGGTCTGCACATTAGTTGTGATTAGCTGAATATTTTGAGCTTATTACCCACATAAAAATCACAGCTCCCATCAGTATAGAAGTTTAAAATCCTGCTATACTATGTTGGAAGTTACATCTGCCTTTCTATCCTTTTGAAACAAATTGGATTTAATCATAAACTGGAAGTCTGAAAGCTTTTGTAATTTATTTGAGCAGCTAAAACATAACTTCTAAATCAAAAGCTTTTTACATTTGATGCTGTTGTCATTCAAGATCATCCAATGAACCTCTTTCATTGTTTGGTGTGTGGCTTTGATCTGCTTGGCTTTCCATTGTTGATAAACAACATAAATTTGGACTTTAGACGCTGAGCTGAGTAGCTATTATGAGTTATGAAAATGATCATCTTTATGTTGACCTTTTTATTTATTTAAATTTTTTGGTTGACATAGGGAAATATTCAAAGTCTGACTGCTGCTGATCTTGACAGCTATGGAGCAGATGCATGGCTTCTTTCTCCTCCTTGCCAACCTTACACACGACAAGGTGATTTTTTTCTTCTTCTCATTTTTCATATTTTTTTGTTTTACAGTGTAGAGTTCCTGAAGCATATTGTAATTAGGTCTCCAGAAAGATACTGGTGATGCCCGGGCATTTTCTTTTCTTCAGATTCTTGAACTTATGCAATTCATATTGCATCCTCCAAGCTTGTTATTTGTGGAAAATGTTGTTGGATTTGAGGTTTGTTTATTTGGATCAACTCATTTTCTGAATTGGTTTCTTTAACAATTCCTTTAACTCATTCTGTCACCTTTTCCCCTGTTTTTCCCTGTGGTTACAGACATCTGATACACATGCAAAATTGATTGAAATATTGGAAAAAACAAATTTTATCACACAGGAGTTCATTCTGAGTCCATTACAATTCGGAATCCCATATTCCAGGCCTCGATATTTTTGTCTGGTAGGCTCTCTTGATGCTTTGCGAATTCCTTAAACTTTACATGCGTTGGTATGTATTTTATATTATCGAGGAGTCAACTAGCAAAAGGTTATATATTTTTGTATATGAATACATGTGATCTTTTCCAACTGGGCTGACATTTTTTTGAAGAGAGATAAAGATTGTGACACTAACACCATCTTTGAAACATTACAATTTTTCCCCTTCATTCAAATGAGAAATGAAATGAAATTGCTGTGGCAGTCACCACATCTGTTGCAAGGGTTTCCATTGGAAGTCATGTAGTTGACCAAATTAAGTTTACCTTTATATTTAATTATTCGTCTAAATGTCTAACATTACTGTTTGAGTTACTATGGAGTATGGACTTATATGGTTCTTGTTATCTCCATTTTAGCTTCATAACGTCTTCCTACAAAATGACCATTGGATCCTTAATGGAGTGAAATCCATCATAAGATCTTTTGTTCTATTGTCTGACTGATTGAAACAGAGCTTTGTCAAATTGTTGTCACCTACAGCATAGAGCAAAATGCTCTCTATTTTAATACGAAAAAAATGATAGGAAGACTAGAAGTGTGGAGAAGTTAGTCTAATCTTTTATGTCATTCATCCCATTAGGTCTTTAGTTCAATGATATCAACTTATAACTGCTCGGACAAGAATAAAAAATTATAAAGATAAATATTGGGTTGTCAAAAAGAATCTGTTTTGAAAAATTATTATAATTTTTTAAATTGCAAGACAATGAACATATCAAGCAGCATAGTTTTTGTATGATTTAAAAATGGGATTGAGCTCTCCTTTGTTGTGGCAGCCATTGTCTGGTGCTGATGTGGATTGTGTGTGTTTTTCCACACTAGTTAATCACTGGACATGCATATTGTGTTATCATTTTCACATTTCTGAGGCGTAAGGGAAGAAGCTGAATTAATTATTGTTAATTCTTCCATTAGGATTATTGTTATTCGTACATATAGACATTTAGCATTTTTTTGGATAATTATTAACCTATAGGAATTATTTGTTTTAGGCAAAGAGAGGACCTTCATCTTTTGTAAATGAAGAACATTGGAACAACCTACTGATCCAATCTCTAAGACCATTATTTGAGCATGGTGATACAATGGTTATTGAAGATGATTCATCACAAAAGGACTGGGAGAAGTTGTTGCAGTCATGTCAGCCAATTGAACAGTTCCTTGAATTAAAGAATCCTAGTAATGATACTGATGTTGAATCTGCATCTTTAGTCACTGGTGCACCAAAAGATTTCATTAGAAGTTTGGGGAAAGATGATGTTCTTGAATATGATGGGGAAGTGCTTCATAGAGCATCTTTTGACCTATATTATGTTCCCTTGAGCTTGATAGAGCGGTGGGGAAGTGCTATGGGTATCCTTGTCCTTGACCTGTATTCTGGCCATTATGCATTTTAGAATTTTAAAAATTGTCAATAGTATTCTTTCTTACACCATTTTCCTTGAAAGAGTTTAGATGTTGTCTATTCTGATTCAAAGCGCTGCTGTTGTTTTACGAAAAGTTATTACAGATATGTGAAGGGAACTGGATCCCTTTTAGCAACTGTCCAGGTACTACTTCTGTTTCTAGCAGGGACCATCTACAGAATTACCTACTTTTCAATGAGAATATTTCTTCACCTTGTTGTATACTGCATTTGCATAACAATGCAATCCGCTTTCTTATCTTGGGAAGTATTTTGATGTTGTCCTACGTTTAAAACCATCTGATCTAGAGCTTGGTATCTTGGCATGTTACATTTTCTAGCAATTTTTATTTATTTGATAACTGACATAACTGGGCCAAATTGAGAATATTATACTGCAGCTGATTGTGGTTCTTCTCATTCATTTTTCACTCTCCATTAGTTGCTTTATTAAGAACAATTATTTAGAAAAGTGTGATTCTTTTTTTTCATTCCAGGAGAAGGGGTTTTGATTTTATGATTCATTTGGGAATAAAAATATTAAAAAGAAGTAAACAATTACCCGTGCCCTTCTACTACTTTTATCACTTTTGGTTGTCGGTTCCTGTGGCTATTAGAATCACACTTGTTGCTTTCCACCATAGCTAAACATTTTAATGTGCAGCCGAAGAAGGACAAAGCATCACTGAAGGAGCAGGGCCTTAGATATTTCACCCCAAGAGAGGTGGGTGGATCTCCTTTTTGTCATGCCATTATCTAGAATTTCAGAACGTAACCTAAATTCAAGTGTGTCTATGCCGAAGCATGCACATGCTTGAATATGTCTGTAAACTTCTATTCAAATTCATTACATATTACTAAAATGCGGGGTATTGTCATCCTTCGACTAGGTTGCAAACCTACATTCTTTTCCCGAAGATTTTGAATTCCCACAGCACATAAGTCTCAGACAAAGGTATGCCACTTTATTAGTTTAAACTTTTACTTAAAAAAAAAAATCGAAGCACCTTAGTATTAATGTTTTTGTTATGATTATTGCAAAATGTCCCATGCGAATAATTGGCGAGACTGCTATACATATTGGCATGGGTACATCTATTGCTTGTGTTTTCAATTATGTCAATAACCTTTTTTGTTACACAGGTATGCTTTGCTTGGGAACAGTTTAAGTATAGCAGTTGTTGCTCCCTTGCTAAAGTATCTTTTTGCTGATCCCTTGTGATCTTCAATCACACCATCTGTTCAGCCGATGCAGATATTTCCTATCCTAGCCCATCAGGAAAATTTTGCAAGATAATGTTACCATATAACAGAGTCCCCATTTACAACGCTGTGGGTTCTTTTTTCAATCACAAAGATTCTAGTCTAGGTTTGTTTGCCATCTTAACTGCTAAATTCAAATTTTAAAACTTTATCTAAGCTATTGCGTGTATGATGTAACTGAGTTTATAACAAGTATTTGTCAGAAATCATGTTGAAGAAATGATAGGATCTTGTGAATCACTTACTTATAAAGCAAGGAGTTTGCTAGGTATATACTTAATTTGAGAAAGTTGTTATTTAATTTAATATTGTATGAGTATTGAGTGAACTGTCGCATTGTTAACTTTATAAAGCAAAATATTAGGAAGTTGTTCCTCTTGTTTCGAGGTTGAAATCAAATCATGATACCACTTGATTACAAAGCAGTTGATGGCAGAAAGAAACATTGGCTGCTGTTGAGCGGAAAGAAAATCCGTTTCATGGCAGGAGTGGACCAATATCATAATTTGCAGCGCCAGTCCCTTTGTGGGACATCCGATACAATTTGAAACACTTCTTGGGTCAAGATTAATTCTGATAATTGGTTCAATCATATACGTCCCAAAATTTCGACAAAACAATAAATACTATTAATTTATATGGTTTTCCTGCTGATAAAAAGGTACTTTTAGTATAATTATTCTGAACAAAAATGAATTTTTAGTTTAAGAAAACAATTTTTTGTACTCATGAGACTACTAATTATATTTTTTTCATGTGATATATTTTTTTATAGAAAAATCACATAAATTAATTTTAAATTAAAATTGAGTTTGATTCTAACTTTTAGTCAATATTGTTTATTTGTTAAAATATTAATGGAAGTAATATTAATTTTTTTACTGCTATGGAAGAATAACGTATATTTTCTTATATTATGTTAAATAAACTTTTTTTAAAATTTCTAATTCTTCTAATGTTAAAACAAACTTCTAATGCCTTAAAAAGAAGTTTTCCTTTTGATTTACTACTTTACAGAAGTAAGGTTATCCAACTCGTACATGCTTATTTAAATCTTCGAAGTTTACGAATTGTGCTTATCCGGTTGAAGAGGAAAATTACCCTTTTTTTTGTGTGTTTTTTTTTTTTGGGGGGGGGGGGGGGGGGAGGGGAAGAATAACTACAGAGCTTTTTAAAATCTGAGAGCTCCTGTTAACTATCAGCATTTCTATCCACTAAAGTCCAAAACAAAACAACGAACTTAAAGCTTGTATCCATGAACTATTTGACAGGTGTAACTTTAGCGAGTGAATTTGTTCAGGAGCTTTTTGTGTGGATGTAGGTAGAGATTCGATGATTGAGATCTGCCAGCTGTACAGTTACAAAGATTAACACTAATTTATAATTGAGATCTGTCAGCTGCAGAGTTATAAAGATTAACACTAATCGTGAAATCTCAATCTAATAACTAGCGTCTGCACAATAAACTCCAATAACTATAACTAAAACGAATGCGAACAAGTAAATTTGAGATTATTACTTTGAAAATTGAGGATAACCGGGTCAAAAGGAGTCTCACCAAGCAGAGGATCTGCGTGCCAATTTAAGACCATATTTTTAGCAGGAAGTTGCTGAGAGAGAGTCTATATTATTCTATTTAGGGGTCGTCTGGTATGCTTACAGAAGTGAGAAAGAAAAGCATCTTTTTATTATTGTGCATTTTTTTCATTATTTGGTATCGCTGGCTGTAGCAATTGGAACGGAAGCCGGCATTCCCTCTTCCTTCAAAATCTTGATATTCGTTTCCATCGCTTAATCGATAGAAAACCAGCCATGGAAAGGGAAAATGAAGAGAAATGTCAAATTTGCCCATGCTCTACTTTCTCGTTCTGTCCTCCCGTACCTTCATTTCACACTTTTATTCTCGGTCATCTCACACTCGCACACACATTCATATAATAAATTAAAAAAGTAGCACTCGTAGTATCCTTCGGCATCGCAGTATCCTTCTGCGTCACAGGCACGCTTCAGCAGTGCAGGTTTTGAATTGTTCACGGTCACAATAATGGCACCCAACAAGAAGCATGGTGGCAGGCGATCGGCCAACAGGTGACCGGCGTGTTGGTGGTCAGGTGACTGGCCTGTAGCAGGCCGATCGACAGGCCTGCAGCAGGCCGGTCGACTGGCTCTGTAGAGGCTATTAGGTTAAGGGCAAAATAGTAAATTATTTTTATAATAATCTTATTTTCTTTCTTTCTTTTCCATTACATACCAAACAAGTTTTTTTCCTTTTCCTTCTCCTTTTTCCATTCTTTCTTCATTTTCATTTTCCTATTTCCTTTTCATTTCAACTCTTTCTTTGATACCAAACGCCCCTTAGTCTTATCATCAGCCATCATTATTATTCTTTTTTTTTTCTTTATAATACATATTTGATGTAAATATGTAATGTAATTTGATTTAAAAAAATTATTTGCGTTACAGTATACACATTTTAGTAAAATAAGATATGATAAGAAAAATAAAACACGAACAATATAGCATGTAAATAAGTATGACATTGAATTTTATGATAAGGTACTTTTTCCAAATATGATTTAATTACAAAAATTTTTTATTGAAAAATTATTATCCCATTTTCTAAATTAAAAGAATTAATTTATAAATAAAAATATTTTGACTAAAGTACCTTCAAAAATAGATTATTTTTTTTATTAAAACATAACATACTGATTTTTTTAAACTTTTATTTCACTGTTATTTTTTCAAAGATAATAAATTTGAGTTATTCTAATTATTTTATATATATAATAATATTTTTGTTGATTAAATATATATTTTAAAAATATGTTATTGTTGAAACTAAATTTTATGAATTTTTATAATGGATTGATTATATTTCTAAAAGCAAAAAAAATTTAGAAGCAGTTTCTTATATATTTATTATTAAATTTTTTAATCAAAACATGATAAAGGTATAATTCTTCAATCAGAACACAATAAATGTATAGTCTTTAAAAAATAATTTTATATTTTTTTACAACTCATTATTGCATGAATGATTTTTCAATGAACTTTTGACACATGTTCTACTTTTAGTGAAAATTTTGATATCAAAGATATAAGGAAGTTTATATAAGTGTTCTTTAAAAAATTACGTCATAGAAAAACTTGGAATTAGTTACATTTTAAAAATATTTTAAAATTCTATGAAATTAGAAAATGGTTACTTCAACAAATTAAAAGATAATTATTTTAACTGTTAAAATGGTATGTTGGTCAAAATAAATTTATTTGTAACTTTCTTTTAGGTTTTAACTCTCATGTCAATGCATGCAATGCACGGGTTATAAAAGAAGAAAATAAAATAAATGAATAGATCAAATCATAGTGAAATGCATTTGATATAACAAAATTGTATACTTTATTATTATTATAACTAATAACATTTTATAAAATATATTTGCATTATTTATGCTTGCAACAAAAAAAAATCAAATATTGGTTCTCAAGTTTTTCAAAAAATCTAATAATTAGAAAATAAAAAAAAATAATTTATATGAAATTGACTTACTATAAATTGTTGAGAATTCTCTTCTACATTACATTTCTAGTACTTACAGGAGCATTTCTATCATTGTCTAATTCATGCGACTACCATTATAAAGGCTCATTGATTTATTAATATTCCTAAGTAGCATCACTAGTAAGATACATAATAGAATTGTTGAAGGAGGCAATATAATTTAAGGAAGACACTTGATAAAAGTTAGCACATAAGGTACTGCAGATCTATACCAAAAAAAATCATCCTCAGTTAATTTATTCATACTTCTCCATTGACTAATGTTAAGATTATAATAACACAATAATTGTTTGTCCACCTCTTCAAATTTAGTAGGGTCATCGGAGTTAATAGCTATGACAATATACTTATCAACAAAACACGTAGGATCATAAAAAAAAAACAAAAAAATGATACATTCGTTAAACTAAATACCTTTGACATGGATTCAATATTCCTCGACTCAACATCAAATTGTAAGTGGTGTTGTTGTCATTATAGAAAAAGAGAATGCTAATTTTATCCTTGTAGATTGTCATATTGTATCTGACATTTATTATATAATATGGTATTTGAATCTCGTTAAATTTATCAAAACAAACATCATAAACAATTAACAAATGAGGTAATATTTAGCCATTATAGAATAACTCAACGATTACTTCCAAAAAAAACCTCCAATACATTGATATTTGTTATAGATAAAAGGACGTAAAATGCTAACTAATTTGAGGTCCTTCCATTCTTTGTCATTCATAGGATAAGTATACCAAGTTTGTCCTTGATGTGCTTCATTGTGGAAGAAAACAAGGATCTCAAAAGAGCTAGTATGCTTATTATAACCAAATGCAAAAACATGTTTTGCAGAAGATACAAAACTTAGTAAAAATCATTTGTATTTTCAAGTAATAAAATATCATTACATAAATAATTTAATACTTGTAGCAATATTATTATCATATTCTATAACCTGAACATCTTTTAGTATTGTACTGAATAAGTAAAGAATGTGTTAAGATCCTGAAAATTCTCTTTTAAATAGCAATAAACCCCTTGAAAACTCAATGAAACTTATGTATAACTCCTTGGGGAAGAAAACGGAACCAACATTGAAAATTTGTTTACATATGATATCAAATATATATATATATATATATATATATTTTTTTTTTTCGTGAGAACTGATTTGATTGTAAGTATTTAAGATAATATAATATGCATAGGGTGCATCAAAAACTTATTCTATTGATGTCGAAGTAAAACATTTGATTTAAAACTTTTATGTTAGTTCTCTAAGTCAGAGAACAAAATTAACTTGTAAAATAAAAAGTCATATAATTAAACTATATTTCAAAAAAAATCCACTCAAAAATTCATAGATAAGGATCTGAAAATGAATAAATAATATAAAGATGAAAACAATATGTTATTTTAGTTTGATATTTGATGGGTTATAACAAATTTGCACTTTTATATATACATATATGACACCGATAATAAATGTTTTAATAAACACGTATATATTATATATTTTTGGTCTATTGTGTCTGTGTATATACATGAAACAATTGGGCACAGGTTTCTTGGGTCAACAAGCATCAGTTGACTAAATATTACAACCATGCGAAACGGGCCCAATAATAAGGTGTGGGTACTGGGTACATTATTTGTGCGGCCCATTCGCTGACTTATGTCCCACTCTATTAACTAGATTCAGTTTAGGGCCAAAAAAAAAAAACGAGAGATTCAGAAACATTATAAAAAGTTTTTACTCCATTTTTTATTTTCAGAAACCCTAATCTCTTACGTTCCTTCGTAATTAATGCCCTTGAACGATATTGCCGTAGGAGACACGCTGATATTGAGTCAGGAGTTTAAGCGATCTGATATTCGGTATCGTTCAGGAAGGTTAATATTCCCATCTTTAATTTGATTGTCATGATTTTGATTCAAATCGTCCGATGATTTCACATATGCAGTTATTTGAGATTAACTTGTCGCTGCTTCAATTCTCTTAGTTCCGTTTGTGCTTGATTAATTTGTAGTTCCTCTGCTGATTTTGATCTCTTGAGAGTTGTTATTTTATTTTATTTTCCTTTTTTTATTCTGATCATGACCAGGTTCGTTTTCTTTTTCTTTTTAATTTTTTTATGCATTGTTTGCCTTTCGAATTGTATATTGGCCATACATTTTGATTCCCCCCGCCCCTTTTTGTTGAGTAATTGTTACATGACGAGTGCTATGTGACTTATGTATTTCTAGAGCTTTTGTATGATATTTATGTATCTTTTTTTTTTCTTTCTATAATGAATATTCGATGAAAAAGAAATTTGGACATAGTAATTGCGTTGTTCTACTCAATTTTGTGTTAAGATATTTTAGGTCCTTTTCATGCTCATCGCACTGGCAAAATATTTCTGTTAAAATAAGTTTTTGGGTGGCACTAAGCATTTCTTTTTTAAACGTGTCGTATCTTACTATTATATAATTTAGGATAATACTTATATTAAGTTTTTAGGTGTTTGGTTCAATTTTATTTCCTATTATAACTATTTTATTGCAAGCAATTTTTTTTGAAAACAAGCCAAGTATTTTGTGCTTTAATATCATTTATGGTTGTAAGATTATTCTTTTTTGCTAAGATCTATTCTTGACTGTTACAGGTTTTAGCTTGAATTGAAGTTGCCATCATGAGATTTAAAAAGGGAAATAAAGTAGAGGTCCTTAGCTATAGCGAGGCGCCTTATGGGGAATGGCGATGTGCCGAGGTTATCTCTGGTAATGGGCACACTTACAGTGTCCAGTATAATGGTTCTAGCATGACTGGTGAGGCTATTGTGGAGAGGGTTCCAAAGAAGGCCATCAGGCCTTGTCCCCCTCCTGTAAAATGCATTGACAATTGGTCAGCTGGTGATGTTGTGGAGGTTAATCATGCTGGTTGTTGGAAAGGGGCTCTTGTTTCTAAGTTTCTAGGTCAGGACATTTATTTGGTGAGGCTGCTAGGATCTTGCAAGGAGTTAACAGTTCACAAATTTAACATAAGGGCACGCCAAAGTTGGGAAGACCACCAATGGGTTATGATGCAGAAGGTAGATTTCTATCTGATTTATTTTCTTATTATCATATTTTTTGTTTTTTTAACTAACTGAAAAGTATCCACACAAACTTTGTCTGAAATTTATGTTGTTCTGTTAAAATTTTGTAACTTTTGGTTAGTTTTCTTTGTATTCTTATCCAATTCATTTATGTAGTTCATGACAATTAGGTAACTTCACTATGGTAAAATTTATGGTATGGTGGTTAAGAAATGGATGCTGCTTTACACGGAGATCATGTTTATTTCATTTTACTGGAGAAGAGCAAATGTTTTTAACGTTATTGTTATTTTTCTTGCATGCCAGTGTTAGTTTTAGTACTCCATGAGCACTGTGAAATTTGTTGCTGTTATGCTTTGTCCTTATATGTTCCCTTTACTTTTGCAGGAAGGCAATTGTGGACCTGGGAAGTCAGGTAGGAATTTGAGCTTGAACAGTTATAAGATGAACCATCATGATCAGCTGGCTAGAAATGATTGTTTTCCAGGACTGGATGGAAGTGGTCTGCAGGAGTCTCGTGTGGTCTCATCCCAAACATTGAAGAGAGTGTCTCCTTATGGCTCCTCCCCCGTTGAGGCATACCCAAGAAAAAAGAGAGCTGTTATGAATAAGGAAGTGATGGAAAAGGTAGATGCTGTTGCTTACCCAAGTGAAACTATGGGTGAAAAATGCATGCATGCTTCCTTTAATAATGGAACAAATCAATATTATGAAATGGGGAGGGTGAACCCTAATAATATCACCACACAATTTCTTGAAAGAATCGAAGAACCTAGTGATTCTTGTAGTGATATATGTTCAGTTGGCAGTTGTAGTGTGATAAGTAATGACCCAAATAAATTCTCTAGTGATATGTTAGCAGGTCCTTGCCAAGATGCAGATAGTCTTTGTAGCGATGCAGAGTCTTTAGATGATGGAGATGAGGAGGAAAGATGTCCCCTTTATCCAAAAGAGGATATAGCAGCCAGAATTCATAGGTTAGAGTTGCATGCTTATCGCAGTACTCTAGAGGCAATGTATGCTTCTGGTCCCCTAACATGGGAACAAGAAGCACTGTTGACTAACCTTCGTATTTCACTGCATATTTCAAATGATGAACACTTGTTGGAGATAAGGAACTTAATTTCCTCTGGTCAACGTTTTTAAATGTTTACACAACCAATGTCAGCATAGGATATTTCATATTCAGTTCTAATATATGTACAGCCTTGTAAAGTTGAGAATAAGAGGCTCTTTTTGGTGTTCATCTTGTAATTGCTGCTAGAATTATTGTTAATTGTTACAATCTATGATGCTCTTAATTTGTTTCTTGCTACATTTTTTTTAATATATTTAAGAGGCTATTTAATGTTAGAGCATGTTCTCTTAAATTTTTAAATCATAATGAAATTGTGAACTGCCACGCCTGCAATGATTTTGCTGCAGCTATGAGGGATTCATCTGATTGTTTCTTTGATAGCTATCTGATGCCATGTACAATATTTGTACTACAATATTGAAATTTAAAAAGCTTTTTCTTTACTTTTAGGGTATCCTGACTGCCTGGGTTGGGCTGGGCAACTTGAAACACATCACCAATTACAATGTTGTAATATCAGCTTTGTGCTTAATCCTTTTTGGTTTCTTCCTGCAAGTTAATCTCTGCATACCCACTCAATGATCAACAACTGATGACTAGTCCATGTATTAAAATATAACATCTTACTTGATTTGGGCAAACTTGATTAGCTGTCTATTTGATAGCATCAGAAGTGTTGCTTTTTAAATATTGATGAATCGACTACATTTTCCAGGGCCAGTGTTGGAGGCTTGCATGCCTTGCTTCCAAAGGTTAAACTTGATGTTAGGTTTGCCGCTTTTCTCCTGGCAAATTAGTTGATATCATCCATTAATACTTCTATTACCATAAGAAATATCTGACCATTGTGTGCTATCTTCGTTTCTCTGTTTCAATTATATAGTCTATTTCAGGTTTGCTTAGAAAGGCACTTGCTGTGTCACAATCAGAACATGAACTTCCTAACAGCTGCTGATATAACCCTGAAACTGAAGGTCTTGCTCTCATTTGCTTGCCATTTGGGTTATCGTTTTGGAAATGACATACTTTACCCTGATATGTAAGCCTTGTGATGTTTGGTTGTTGATACTTAATGGTAATGGCTTATTTCTTGTACTTTGGATGCACTGTAGCTGTTCAGTAATGGTCTGTTTCTTGCTTTGTTTTAGGTTAGGATCTTGCTTTAGAACTTCCTATCAGGATTGAATATTGTTTTCTTTTTGTGTCAGAAAATTTTTGAATGGCCTGTCTTCCTTTTGAAACTGATCCCGACATATTTGGACTTGATAAATATAGATCTTGGCCCGACAATGTTATGGGAGTTGTTGGGTGAAAATTGCTTCAGGAGATGGAAGCAAGAACGCTGTTGCAATTTGCAATTTTCTGCTGAAACATTCAGCGTCTCAATTTGTAAGCATTCTTGTTACTCAAACGTTGAGATGCAAGAATACTGTTGCAATTTTCTGCTGAAACATTCAGTATTCTCAATTTGTAAGCATTTTTGTTGTTCAAACATTGAAATGCAAGAACGCCCCGTTGCAATTTTCTGCTGAAATATTCAGTCTCTCTCAATTTGTAAAGCAAACATACTTGATGGGAATGAAATTATATAATTTTATTATTGGCAAAAAACCCTTTTCTGAATATTTTTCCTAAAAACAGCTGCGATGTTTGCTATGGTTTGACACTTCTATTCCAGCATGATTTTTTTTTTTCTCGGGTGGGGGGTTTGTTCAGCTAATGCTCGTGGTTTTTTAATCTCTTGGAGAGAACCCATCTACTGCACTTAAAAATTGCACCCGTCACGCATGGCTAGAAGAGATTGGCTCATATATCCATCTAACTCCATTTAATCCATGTTGGGATATATCAAAACGTTTGGATTTCATGTAGTCAATTTCGGGTACCCTGCATCTCTGGTGGCTGTTAGTACCGGATTACTGCGTGGAGGATTAATTGATAGAATCTACTTAAGAAAAATGTAAGGGTGATTATCAGAGAGAGGTAAGCAAGATACTGAAATTAGATTGATCTGATTTGCCTTACAAACATTACCTAGGAAATTTTCTATCGTCCAAATTATTCAAAATTAAATGCTTTTGAAAATATCAAATTGCAGTAAAAAGTATTGTAAGCACCACAGCCTTGCTCTGAATTTTCTTTGTTATAATGCTGCATCAATCTACTTCATTACCGGCTCTTCTATGGCTATCAAATGCAACTTGATTTAGATCCAATCGTCCTTAATCAAGTTGGTAGAATTAGACATTTCAAATAATTTCATCAGTTTATAAAATAATTTGATCTTTAATGGCTTTATAACAATGTTTGCAATTTCTTCCTTTGTGTGGGAGTAATCAATCAAAAACTTTTTTTTTTTTTTTTTCAAAATCTTACTTAACTCAATAGCTGATTTGTTATCACAATAAATTATTGTGAGATTGTGAGAGTCCTCTACATTTGATGCAACTCTTCTAGAATTCTACTAAAACATATTGCTTGTATTGCACATCTGACTACTATTATGTATTCTGCTACAGTTGTAGAGACTGCAAGAATTGGACTTGGTTGTTGCTTTGAAAATCAAAATATTATGCCTAACCTAAGATGGAATGCATATATGAAGTGTTTTTTTTTTCTTTCTAGATTCAATATCACTACCTTTGTATCCACCAAGTTTTAATTAGAGTCAAAATTAAAGGGTTTGTTTGATTTTGTTTTTTGAAAACGATCTTCTGCTTTTAAAAATAGAAGAACAAAAAAAAAACTATTTAAAAAAAGTGTTTTGTCTACTTGTTTTGTTTGTAGAAGCAGAAAAAATAATAAGTGTTTTAAAAATAATAAAATCATAATAACTTTTAGATGCTCTGAACTGATGCTTTCTGTTTTCATTAATGACAGTTTTTTAATTTTGTGATATGCTCTCTCTCTCTCCTCTCTCTCTCTCTCCTATTAATATTCTCTCTCTTTCTCTCCCTCTCTCTCCTCTCTCCCTCATCTCTCCTCTCTCCTCTCCCTATCTCTCTCTCCTCCTTCTCTCACTTCAACATATTTTAAAAATTTTATTCTAACAATTTTTTTGTTCTTTTGTTCTCAAAACTTGTTTTGAAAACAAATGGATAAAACTGTTCTAAAAACATAAAAACAAAGAACAAAATCAAACACGCCCAAAAATTTTCATCATTCAAGGTATCTTTGAAATAAAATCCTTTTAGTGCTTGTTTGGTTTTGCGTTTGTGGGGAATAATCGCGTGTTTATACCCTCAAAATCGATTCCTCAGCAAAGTCAGTGATGTTTGGTTCGGTGTTTACACAATTTCCAGAATCGATTGTTGCTTCAAAATTGATTTTTCTCAGAAGTAAAACCATATAGCTTCTGGTGAGAATTGATTTTGCCAAATCATATGTTATACTATCTTCCAAAATTACCCTCCCTTCTTCCTGTGAGAAACAACAGAGAGAGATTCCAGAAAGTAGAGAGAGGGAAGGAGATCAGAAGCATCGAAAAGAAGGATGAGAAGGATCGAATAACATCAATTCATGGCATCCCTCTATCTAGGTGATTCAAAACACACATACACACACATCAAAAAGAAGGATGAGAAGGATCAAATAGTATCAATTCATGGCATCCTTTTATCTGGGTGATTCAAAACACACACACACACACACACACACACACACACACACACACACACACAGGGAAGGAGATCAGAAGCATCGAAAAGAAGGATGAGAAGGATCAAATAGCATCAATTCACGGCATCCTTTTATTTGGGTGATTCAAAACCCACCCACCCACACACACACACAGAGAGACTTGCCTATTGCCTGTTGCCGTCTCCGGCTCTGCTAGCACGTCGTAGTCCCCTGCCCATCGCCTCCTCACGTTTTTGGTCTTGCGTTTCTAGAGGGCTCTTATGTTGAATGAAACTTTTCTAATAGAAAGGATACTGAGGGAATTCCTGAATTGCTCTATGTTGAATGTCACTTTCCTAATGGAGGAGTGTAAAATATTTAATTTCTACTATCAGGAAGTGTAAACTATTTTGTACACAGTGTCCCTTTTATCATTACTTAACAAGTATCTTGGGAGTGTAAAATATTTTTAATTTATTTTAATTTTATTTATTTATTTATTTATTATAATTTTTATTTAAGAAGTAAAATTTGAATTTATATTGTCACTGAAATATTTAATTAATGAATAGTTTTTAAACAAAAAAATTAAATAAAAATGAAGATTAAATAAATAAATTTATTTCATTGCAGCATTTATAAATGTATCTTTTAAATCAAATATTAATATTAATAGTTAAAAAATTGTTATTTAAACATCAATATAATTTATTTTATAACATTCTCATATTAGAGAAATTAAATAAGGATAAATGAAATAAGATAATATAATATTTATATCCTTTCTAGTAATTACACTTTCAAAAGTGTTTTTACTAACCAATATCCAAAAGAAATTAATTTTCTAAAATCATTTTTTTGATAACAGTTTCCAAACATAAATTATGTTCATGTGAAATCAATTCTGAAAATTAATTATACTCAAACCTAGGTTTACTCAATGAGTTTCCAAACACACACTTAGCTGCTTGCAAATGGTATAAGCGCATTTCTTCATAAACCTACTAAGTAATCCAACTCCAAAGATTATAGTTTCATTGCAGTCAAATATCTTAAACTTCCCACCGAACTCTTATGATAAGTTAGATGTACATTTTCACCTTTTCCTTTTCTTACCAATTTCAATTTTTCTTCCACTGGTGTAAAGATTAGCTTTAAATTCATCATCTCAAACTTTTTCAAAATATCATTAGCATACTTCTTTTGTGAGATGAAAAAGCTATCATCCTTTTGAACTACCTCAATACCAAGAAAGTAAGACATTAAATCCAAATATGTCATTTCAAAACAACTAATCACAACCTCCTTTGAGTTCTATAATCATCTTTGGGTTGTTTCGTATCATCAACATAAAGACATACAATTAGAATATCACTAGGTTCAACAAATTTAATGTACAAAGTTTTCTTACATGGACATCTTCAAAAACCATTTTGAATGAAGTAGTAGCAATTTATATGCCTTTGAATTCAAATTATACTCAATGATAATATATTTCACACTTTATCATCAAATTGCTTCCTCAATTAACCTAGTGCGTGGGAATATGCAATACATCAAAAAACAATGAGATGTCTTATTAATGGTCTCCTTCCACTCCAAACTTCATTAGCTATTTTATCACGAACACTCTTTGTTGACCACTTATTCAAAATATAAATTGCAATTGCTCGTGGTTGAAATTTTTTAGGTATTTTTATGGATTTAAGCATGTATCTTACCATATATATTGTAATACCCGTTAATTTCAGAATATAATTCGCTTAAGAGTATTTTAGAATTCTACAACGTTACTTTAGTTATTTATTTTGGTCATTTTTAATTTTCATATTTAATTGTTCTCTTTGAATATTATTTATGAAAATTGAGTTAAATGACTGGACTAAATATTTGCACAATGAGGGATATATTCTAAGAATGGTGAAATTCATGGAAAAGTGGTTTCAGAATGGTCAATTAGTCCATTTATTGTAAATTGACTGGATGAGTTTGGATGTTGGGTTATGGATACCCATGGGTTATTGAATAACCCATTAGAAATATTTAATATAAAGTTTCAATAGTACCCCCTCATTTTTTCTTCACGCAACCGAAACTGATATTCGTTTTCTCTCTCCTTTCTTCATCCTCTTCTCAAATCCTTTCCTTGATCTTCAGAAGTTCGATTATTTGTTCGGTTCAAAAGCTTTGTAAGGATCAAAGGTAAGCTTTAATCCGATTATTTTCCTTAAATTTCAGTTTATGTAGAAGATCAGAGGAGGTTTTGTTCTTGAAGATTTTAATGATAATTCATGAATCTCAGTTGTTTTAGAAGTTATATTTGAGTTATAATCGGTTAAAAGAGTTGAAATTCTGGTTTTGAAACAAGAAAGGAAAGGATGAAATTGTTAGAAATTCTGCAAAACCGAGTTACTGTAGCGACCAGAAATTTCGAAACAAAATCTGGAAAATTTTCTTCGGGTTACTGTAGCAGTCAACGTTACTGTAGCGAACCGGCACTGTAGCAAACCGTACTGTAGCAACCCGTTAGTTACTGTAGTGAACCGGCACTGTAGCGAACCGTTACTGTAGCAAACCGTACTGTAGCAACCCGTTACTGTAGCAGTCAGAAAATTTTACGTATTTTCGTGATTTTGTTTCCTTTCTTATGATTCCTTGTAATATATTTTACTAGGAAATTTTCCTACACAAATTCTAGTGTGGAACAAGGTAAACTTGGACAAACATCAAGGTGAGTGAATAACCTTGCTCAGCTAAATTGATATTACTAGTCAAAATACAATATAAGTCCCATTTACAATATTATTTGGATAATAAGCAATTAATTTTTCATATGGGAGTATATGATGATCAGTAGAAATAAGAGTATGAAGAAATTATTTATTTCATGACAATTGTACTATGTGATGAATTCTCACTATTTTATTAATGAGTAAAGATCTACGGGATCTAATACACGAGTTTGAAAGGGTTAAAGTCCCATACTACTCAGTGCATATCTATGAAACCTATACACGAGTTGAAAGGGTTAAAGTCCCATACTACTCGGCGTATACCTATGAGATCTTATTCACGAGTTTGAAAGGGTTAGAGTCCCATACTACTCGGTGTATATCTACGGGATCTAATACATGAGTTTGAAAGGGTTAGAGTCCCATACTACTCGATGTATAAGACAATTAATTATATGAGTAAATGTGGTATTTGTACTTTTGATATTTTATATAGTACAGTTATTTACTTACTGAGTTTTTAAATAAACTCACACTCCCTATGATTTTTTTTTTTCAGATACAGAAAATAAAGAACAAGAGTATCCGTTTGAAGATTAGAAGCCCATTGGGACTATTCTCTATTTCTGTCTGGTGGGACATCAGTACTTATTAATGTGGATATTAGAAACGCTCTGTACTTTCTATAGGTCTCCTAGGCTTGCGATGAGATAGAAATATCAGACTATGTATGTCTATATTTGCTTATCAGATGAATATAATTCTGTAGTGTGGAATGAATGATTAAGGTTGAATGTAAAACCTTACAGAATATATGTATATAACGTATGTTTGAGAATTATATCAAATGAGTAGTATCTTTTCACATGCTCAATTTTTGGGATGTGACATATATAACGTTTTTATTCTTTCTTTCATTTATTCTATTTCACTAAGGAGTGTACCTAGTTGTCAACTGATGTTAAATACCATATATTTTTTCAAAATATCTGTACATCTATGATATTCTTGTCCCCTATTAATTCTAAAAATTTTAATTTCATAGAGACTTTCCTTCTCTACAAATGCCTTGAATGTTTTAAATGCCTTAGAAGACTCTCATTTATTTTACAGAAAATATACCTAGGTCTTTCTACTAAAATCATCAATAAAAGTAATGAAATATCAATAATTGGTAGACGAGAAACAAAAGCTTTTCTTAACAGATGATTTAATTTTGGAAATGAAAATGTCTAAAACGCATGCATCATAACCAATTACCATCAAGAATTACAAAACAAGGAAAATTTTCATATTGGATCTCAAATGGGAATAAGTGTATGTTTGGGAGCATGTTGAAGCCACCGAACCCATGTTTCCTTAAGCATCAAACGTGGTTAGAAAAATTTTGGGATGTTTGGCAGCATTCTTCACAAACGTGGTTGAAGCAGGAACTGGATTTGGGAGCAACATACCCCAGTTTGGTTCAACGTGGGTGGGTAAAGCTTTTGCGATGAATTTAATGTGGTTGGTGTGGGGAAAAGTCTGGTTCATGTATTGCCCCCTACTGAGCTTGTTTAGAAATCTTTGACAGTGATGGAAATGTGAATCCATCAAAGGGGTCCGATCCTTCAACCACGTTTATCTGCTCTAAACTACATTTGCCCAAATGTCCCCCAATAAATTATGTTTATCTAAACCTAGGTTTTTTCCAATCACATTCAATCAAACCTAGTTTTCCTCACCCAGGTTTATCCACCGAGTTACCAAACACATCCTAAACGATTTGGGGTAATTTTTTATCTTGGCAATAAATTTCCCATTTTTTATCAAACCTTGATAATTGCCCCATGCTCAATAAATTTTGATGAAGACCAAGAGAATAGAAGACATTAGTAATAAAATTTTGAGTGTCATCTTTCATTTTAATTAAAATCTATCCTTTCCCAAAATTGGAATATTTGTATTATTTCCAAAGTGGACTGATGAATTAACATATTCATCTTATGTGCAAAATAATTCATTTCTTCCACACTTGTGATTACCACAACCAATATCTCAGTACTAGGTATTTTGATAAATAAAAAAAGGAATTACTTGAAAAAATAATGATTCTAGATTATCAACATTTTCTCCATTATTATGATTATGATTTTCAACTACATGTACCTAAGAGTTGAAATTTTGATGACTTCTTAATTTACACTATAATTCTATGTCCAAAATTCCCATAGTGAAAACAATTAACACTACTTCTTTATTGATTAATATTACCTCTACCTTTTCCTTAAGTCGGGATCCTATGATGATCCCTAGGGAAACAACATAGTGCTCAGCTTACCAGTACCGTGCAATAGGACAGAGGATTGTGACTTCTCTTTTTTCTATAGGACATTTGTGAAAACAATTAACATTACTTTATTGATTAATATTACCTTTGCCTTTTTTTCGAGTCAAGATTATTTGTTGTTCCCTAGGGGAACAACATGGTGGTAGGCTTTCTAGCACCATCTAATGACTCTAACATGTGGGACTCATGTGAGGCCCACTATCCATCAGACGATGCTGGGATGTCCAGCACAGTGCAGTATAACAGAGTATCATTTTGTAAAAACAAAACTACCCCTAAAAGCTCTCTGCTAGGGTTTAGAAACAATCGCCACCATTGTAGGTGAGAAGCAACCCTCACCCAGCCTCTCCCTTTCCTTCTTCTTCTTCTTTCTCTTCTCCCCCATGAGAGATTTTCTCATTCTCCTTATAGAAGTCTTCCTCTTTTCTTTGCAAGAGTATTTTGTTGTCTTTGTTCTCTACCTTTTGCCAACTTTGATGCTTAGGCTGAGGTCAAAAAAGTAGCATTTGATGCTTGCAATATTGGGAATACTATTTTCACATTTACCAGTAGTCCGGCAAACATGAAGTTGAATGAGAGTGGGGAGCATTATTACATCTGCACTGTCAGATTTCACTATTTGAATAGTCAGAATCTCGCAATCAATGTTAGCAAGAAAGCTACTTCTTCCCCTGCTTCTGAATCCACGAGCCCTTCACCAAGCCCAACTACAACACCGGCTTCATCAACGGGATCTGTGACATACATTGTTGGAGACAAAGGGTGCGTTTGGAAGAGCTTATTTTGAGCTTATCTGACTTATCTTGTGGCATAAGCTCTAATACACGTGTTTGGGAGAGCTTATAAAAATAACTTATAACATATCTATAAGCTGTTTTCAGCTTATTTCCATAAGCTTTCCAGAATAGCTTATAAAAATAAGTTAAAAATAACTTATGAGAAGTTTGTCCTTATAATCTCTTCAATTGTAGAACTAACTTATATATAAGAGCTTATATGATAAGCACTTATTCTATAAGCACTTAAATAAGTTGTTTACCTAAATAGGGCCAAAATGAGATAAATTATCCCTTCTAATGGTGCTTCTTCTTACCAAACCTGGGCTTCTGGCAAGCCTTTAAAGTCAGCGACATCCTAGATTGTGGAGCATGATCTCTGCTCTAATGTGTTTTTTTTCATGGTCTATGTTTTTTGGGTGGCTTCTGGGCTTACTAGACCACTTTGGATGGCATATGTATTAGCTTTTTTTTTTCTTCGGATTGTTGAAAGACTAGCTCTAATCTAGGGTTAGGGGTGTATTGTCTGTATTTAGTCTCATATTTCTGCTATACATATATATATATATATATAATACTATAGCCTCGCCGTTGTAGCTGGCTTCAGTAATCAGACTATTCTCTTCATACTGGGTATCTGGGTAACTAGGTCTAGGGTAGTAGTTCCTAGTCACTGGTCTTGGGTTCCTATACCTAATCCTATTGACCTCTAAGTGTTGATTAGATTCTAATTTTGACAGTGTGTTGATCTGCAGACCTTTTGACCTATTATTTGAGACATTTAGCTGATCTAATCTTTTTGTGATTTCGTCAACTAGGTTTTGAGAGCTAGATCCTAATTTTATTGACTTCAACTCTGCTTGCGTAAGGGTCAGAATCTTATACAAGGGTTGTTGAGGTATTGATCTAACCGAATTTAAACTAGAAGAGCTAGAGGATGACTCTGACACTCTATTATTGACCACGTTCTCTATCCTATCTAACTGCTTACCTATGGTGTTGAGCGCTAAGTTAGTAAAATTATTTTGATATTCAATATTCTTGACATCTCATTTTGAACTATGTTGATCTTCATTACCTTCTACAGTTTTGAACGGAGTTGCTTCTATCTCAGAACTACCTTTTGAAATTTTTAAATTTTCTAAAGGTGGATGAACCGAGATTATCTTCTGACCCAAAGTAGTATCCCATTCTACTGTAATCCTAGAGTGGGTGTTTACTTCTTTTTGAACAAAAGGATTTTCTATCTGATTGTTAAAACAATGCATTTTGAACCACTTAAAAAAAAATGTGTTGACCTAATTTTTTCATGAAATTATAATAGTCTAATTTCCATTGTTGAATTTGTTCTTTAGAGAAAGTACCGAAGTACCAGTCTCTTCTTGACCTATTGTGTTCTTGCATGAATTTAGTGTTTAACATTGGTTTATCGATTCTGAACTCTTTATTCATCAGTAAGATTTGTGATCTAGTGGGTGAGTGATTGACCGAAGGTGTTTCTTGAGCTGACTCATAGATGGGTTGTGGAACAGTAGGCTGAAAATCTACTCCTCTGAGACTAGTTGAAGTCTCAAGAGTTTCTGCTGCGGATCTGTAATCAGAATCTACAGAGCTTCTTGAACTGAACTCTAATTCCGGGTTATTGAACATTCTAGTTCTGGATGAGGATGACCTATTCATAGATATCCTGACATGTCCTTCTGGGCTTTGAACAAAATTTCTTAGACTTCTAGATTCTATCTTCTTAGAAGGTTGGTTACTTTCTAAATCCCAAGAGTCTGGAAAAGTGGCCATGATGGCATCATGCCTGAGAGGTTTAGGAGTCATGATCATTGATTTTTGAAGATTGGCCTCCATAAGGATGGTTTCATTCTTAGGCGACTCTTTCTTAACAGAAATTCCTACCCCAATTTTGGAGACTTTGTAATGAATCCTAAAAACTATAGAAAGATTATCCAGATCTTCACTGAATATTCCTTCTGTGGTCTTGACATCTTTAAGGCTTTCTCGACATTTCTCAACGTCTTCATGTAGTTTGGGAAACATTGAAAATAGATTGGACCGTTGCAGAGGTTTGACTCTACAAGACTTAACATGGAATCTTTGAAAGACAGTGCATGTCTATCTTGGAGAAGTATTAAGACAGGGTGATTGATGCCTAACATGTGCATATGTTTGACAGCTACTTGGATTAATCCGATGTGGATAAACCAAAAATTTTCTTGCCTATGTTGAGCAATCTTATCTTTGTCTAACAGATTGATAGTGCCTTGGCACTTGCCTAACAGTATGGTACTCTCTATTGTTCTGACTATATCTTGAACTTTGAAATTAAAGGTTGAATGTCTGTAAATTTCACTAGGACGCACCTGGGACATTTCCCAGTTTCTTAACCTTTCTTCAGCTTCTATAATAGAAATTTCATAATTATTAACCTCATCTTGATCTACATAATGTTGATCACTAATGACAGGGGGAACTCTGATCTCAGAACTATTCTTATTAAATAATTGTCTAACTAATTTAGACATATTTAAGATAATAAAATTCCTAAATTCTTTTAGTCTGTCAAGGTTTATCGAGACCACCTCCTACGGGAACACCGGCCTCTCCTAGGTCTTACTGGCTTACCAACGCAGTCACAAGACTGACCAACGCTAACCCTTAACTTCTTAAAAGCTTTTAGAAAAATAAAATCTTAAATAAATCTAAATTGACTAGATGACTATTAACAGAACTAGGCTCTGATATCATTTTTCGCCTGGCCATTGGGGATCGTCGTTCTGTTGACTAGTCTAAGGTTACTATTATTTTGAAGGTTCCTAATTATACCAGCTATTGAACAGGAAGTCGTACAAGGCTTCTGACATATGAACATAACTATAATTTGAACTTAGAATTTCGTCTCTAAATTCTATGTTCATTTCTTGATTGACTATATAGATACGTTGATTATTATGTTGAACAAAATATTCTAGATGAACTACTAACATTAAATCAGTAAAGAGAATTTTTATAAATTCAACAATATGAATACGCATGTTGATCAGAAACACTGAAACAAGATTTTATAAACTTTGAACAGAATTACAAGAGAATTACAAGAGAGTTTTTGACTTACACTTTGAACAACAATTTCTTGAAAACAGAGACGATTTTTGAGAAATTTTTTTTTACTAGGTGCCTACACTACTGAACTACTTCGCCTTTTATAGAAATAAGAAGGCGGATTTGATTACTAATGAAGTCCATGGATTTCAGAGGCTCAGGAGTCCACAGATTTGAACAAGTTTCGAATCTAAAAAGTAAAGACACGTAGATGGCAGCTTTTTGAACAGTTGAGCATAGACATCTTTCTTTATCAAAAGTTGATTTGTCGCTTTGTGTTGACGATTCTCCTTTTTAAAAGGTTTGTCTGCTGTTAGATGATTTGGCAAGTGCACCAGTCGTACAAGTAATATAGTGATTTGAGAGTAAAAGTATCGTTCCAACGAGGACTAATCGACTAAGTACCCAAGAAATTTAATTAAATTAGTTGGACGAATCAATTGGATTGAAGATAGCTTTAGCCAATGAATGATAAAATAAAATCAATAACAGTAAATATTTATGAGTTTTCTTTTAATAACAGTAAACAATGCAAAAACTGATGAAATAGTCTAATTAAAGCCTAGGGTCACTAATCCCTCTCCTCCATCCTAGAAATTACAAAACCCCTCTCACGCACTCACAACTTATTCAACCCTATAAGTTAATCCTAGGTTATTCTAATAACTTAAAAGAATCCTCCCGAATCTCAATTAAGTTACTCAACTCCTACGTAATTCCTTGTGTGGGCTAAGCCTAATACAACCAACTTAGCTTTGATTAAACGAGATTAACTAACATTCCTATTAGCTAACAAGCGAAAACACTTAGTAAGGTTCACGCACTCGTCCTTCTTATTTAGTGTTCTACTCTCACCTCCCTCTCCCGAGTTCGAAGACAGCAACAAGCATACATATAGATTGATCAAGTCCATATAACTCAACAATAAAATGGATAGAAAGATTTATATTAATTGAAATAAGGTTGCAAATACATGAGAGAATGTAAAATCTATTCAGGAGTCAAGTTCATAGTAACCCTAGATAGAAAATCTAGCTACTCATAGAAAATAAACAGCAGAAAGTAGAAAAAGGGATAAAGATGGCCATGAATCTGATGTGGGATGATGGATTGAGCTCCCCAAGCCTTGAAAATTAGGTTCCCATTGCTCTTCTCAGCCAAAACGGCACTTCCCCTTCTTCCTCGGATCCGAATCCCCTTTGAAAATAACCTAGGAAGCTATTTAAAGCCTTTTCTGAAAAGCTGACTTTTTGTTTCGCCGCTGCAGCGGTACGAATTCACCGCTGCAGCGGGATAATGTAGATTTAATTGTGCTGATTTTGGGCTCCACCGCTGCAGCGGGAATATTTCACCGCTGCAGCGGTGGAAGGCAGAAAAACATAAACTACGAAAATCTTCAGCGTATCGCTGAGGGAAGCAGTGGATGGACTACAACTGCAGCGGTAAGAACTCACCGCTGCAGCGGTAAGAACTCACCGCTGCAGCGGTGAGTGGTAGAAACATGACATTAACAAGGATTTCCATTCTTAGCTTCTTTGGCTTTTTTACTCAGCAACTCTAAGGGTTCCTTTCCTGAATTGACTGCCAACTTTTGACCTTGCATAGGATTCACAAAAATGGCACAAATCAATAGTAAAAATTGGGATTTAAGATAAGAAATATGCAAAAAGCCTTTAAAGTTCAAGAGGTGATTAAGAGGACAAAAATCATTTCAGAGTAAACGTGTTTAGGTAAATTGAAGGTAAAATCATTAAATAAAAAGTACTAGATTAGTGTTAACTTGAGAACTTAACATCTGCCATGTATTGAACATATTTGATGCTGTCGGGAATCAGAATATTGAGCTGGCCGAAGCTTTGTTTCTTCTGCCGACGATTTAACCTTACCAGAGTCAGTTTTGACTAAGGTGAGTGAAATTGAGGTTGAAGCAGTCATCTTCGTTCTGAAATTGGCTGCTGTCTTCTGGATTGAAATCTTCAGAGGGAGCCTTTTCTGATGAAGTTTTCTCAGAAAGTTGTTGAACAAGATGGTTGAACTCTTCTTCTGTCTGAGCTTTTGCGAGTTCAGCCATGAATAGAGATTTTGAGGCAAGGAATGGTGACTGGTGTTGAACACCCTGAGAGTATTTCATCAGGTATGGATTTTGTGAGAGCCACTTTTCTACTGCCTTCTTGTTGAGCAAGTTAGGATTGTATGTTGACCACCATTTTATGTTGAACGTTCTGCTTAAATGCAGAGGATAACCAGTATTGAATCTGTCTTTGAACTCGAAATCCCATGACATAATCCATGGAGTTCCGAAGGTTGAGAAAAACTTTAAAAGTAAAAGTCTAGTATGAAAACTGGTTTGAGCAGAAAAAATTAAAAAATGATTCCTTCGTATAAGAGGGAAGGACATCTATGTTTGGACCAAAAAAGTGAAACCATTCGGAAAATCAGGCTGGAAAATCCTGATTTCCTTTATTGAACCAGATAAACCAAGAGTGGGAAAAGGGGCCAATCAGCAAAGTATTGAACCAGGCCATTTTGTAGTCCCAGTAATTAAAACTTTGTGGCTGGAACTGTCTTGAAAAATTCTTCAAAGAAAGAGGATGTTGATTCCATTGAGAAAGTGTTAAAACCTTGTTGATTTTAAACTTTGAGTATTGAACTCGAGATGGATTTAAAGGATCATACTCGTGCGTGAGCGTGATCGAGTTTGTGTCCACTAGAATAAATTCATAAAAAATTCTTGTTTTTGTAGGTTCAGCATTGTAAAAATACTGACCTTCTGGAAAATACTTTTGAGCTATTTCTCTGGGAGAGGCGTTTTGAGGTTTGAGCCATTCGGGTTCAATGGCGCAAATAGGTGCATAGCAGGACTTTGAGATATATTTTTCTGAAAGGGACCTTTTGAGTGGTGTTGTTTGTCCAAGTTGGACCATGGAAGAGGATGATTGAACAGGGGTTATGGCTTTTTGTGGTGGAGGTGTGCTTAAGGCTTGATCATAAGTGATAGGAAGAAAGCGATTTTGAGAAGAAGAAGAAGAAGGAGAATGAGGTCTAGGACCTCTTACCTGTGGTCGAGGACCGCTGCCGGAAGGGCTGTTGAACGATAAAGGTGTCACCAGTAATGGCGACATTGCCTAAACTGATGTGGTTCTTTGAACATTGCTAGCAGGATCCAGTGGGGATCCGTATTGTTATCTCTTTACTTCTTTTCCTTTGTTTTTCTTTTCCATTTTTCTGTCTTACCCTGCAGAAATTCTCGTGTGAGAAAATCAGGAAGAGCGTTATCTCTGCCTTTTATGTGTTGAATTTCGAAATCAAAACAAGAGAGTATTGCTTGCCATCTAGCAAAAACATGTTTTGAAACCAAATTTTGAACATCTTTTTCTAAAACGGATTTTGCAGATTTGCAATCGGTTTTGAGCAAAAAGGCTTTATTGAACACTTCTTTTTGAAATTTTTTGACATTTAAAACAATGGATAAAATTTTTCTTTTGATCGTGGAGTATTTGGTTTGGGCTTCAGTCCATACTCCTGAATTAAACCTAACTAATTATTCTTCCTGACTTCCTTTGGGCCTTTGTTTAAGGACACCACCATAACCTTCTTTAGACGCATCGGTTTCGATTCTGGGTCAGGTATTCCTAGACAAGGGAGTTTTTTGACTCTTAGCTTAAGAGTTTTGACCGCATCTGTCATAGACCTATCCCAAGGTGGGGATTTCTTTCTAAGTCTAGAGTAAAGAGGTTTACAAATTATTCTAAGGTCTTGAACAAAATCTAAAACATAATTAAGAAAACCTAAAAATCTTTGAAGTTGATTTTTATCAGTTATCTCGTCTGGAAACTTGTCTATCAATTCTATGGATCGATTAATGGGTCTGATCATTCCTTGATGGATGTCATAACCTAAGAATCTAATCTTTATTTTGAACAGTTTCATTTTCTTAGCTGAAACGACTAAGCCATTTTTCTTAACAATTTCAAAAAATTGATCAAGGTGTCTAAAGTGTTATTCTATGGAGTTAGAGAACACTAAGACATCATCTATGTAAACTATTGAAAGTTGAGAATAATTATTGAAAATTGTGTTCATAACATTATGAAATTCTGAGGGGGCATTTTTGAGACCAAATGGCATTACATTCAATTCGTAGTGACCGAAGGGGACAGTGAAAGCTGTTTTGTACCTATCTTTTTCTTGAACCTGAATTTGATAGAAACCGAATTTCATATCAAATTTTGAAAATAGAGAAGCCTTTTGAATACGACCGATAAGGTCTCCTCTATCAGGTATTGGGTATCGAATCCATCTTAGGACCTTATTGAGGGGTTTGTAATTGATGACCATGCGAGGGGCTCCTCGCTCTATTTCTGCCTGATTTTGAACATAAAAGGTTGAACAGCTCCAAGGGAATTTACTGGGCCTAATCAGCTTCTTACTTAGCAGATCTTGGATTTCCTTTTTACAGTATTCCAAGGTTTCTTTGTTCATTTGGATAGGCCTAGCTTTGGTTGGGATTTTATCCTCGGTAAAACTGGGCTCGTATGGTAGTGAGACAGTGTGTCTCTTTCTGTTCCAGAAATCGTTGGGCTTTTCTGAACAGATTTCCTTTTCAAATTTATTTTGAACAAATTCTATCTTATTTTTGATCTGGGGTTTTTATATTTGTTCTTCAATTCGTTTGAATTGAATTTCTTTGTTGAGCATCTTGAGCTGGGTATGTTTTCTATTGATCAGGTTTAGCTTAGAGACGGCTAAACTTTTGAGCAAGTTAACATCTGTTGATCTGGCAGGATTTAAGAATTCAAAGCAAAGTTCTTTACCTGAAACTATTGTTGAAATTCCTAATTCTGAAACCTTAAAGGGGTAGATTAGGGTCAGAAAAGGTGTTCCTAGGATCATGGGTTCGTTCAAGTTCCTCACAAGAACGAAGGTTGTGTTGAACTTAATGCCTTGATTACATATCTTGGCATTAGACAGTTTGTACCTAACTGGAAGTTTATTACCTCCTGTACCACTGAGACTTTCAGTAGTTTTCTCATAGTATTGAGTGGGAATTAATCCTTCTTGAACACAATTAAGATTAGCTCCTGAGTCTATCAGAGCAATGACCTTGATACTAAAATTTCTAATGGTAAGGTTTACGTAACAATACCATTTTTGAACAGATATCCTTGAGATGATATTTAAATAACTATCTTTTTGCACTGATCTAGTTTCTCCTAACTCGTTTTGATCATCAAAATTCCTAACATCTCTATTGGCCATTAAACTTAAAATATCTAAGGATAAGTCATTATCCTTTTGTTTGAGCAATTGAATTTTTTCTTTAATTGTTTTAATTTCTTCTTGGAGTTCCTTGACTGAAACTCTCTCTTGAACAGAACTGGAAGAAAACCTATTAATTATCTCTTGAACATTATAGGGTTTAATTTCTGGTTTTGGTTCGGGTTCCTTCGAATCCATAATATCCTTAATCTTGAGCAAGTATTGATTCATAATTTCTTCATTATCTATTTTATCTATAATTTCTATTAAAGTCTAGATTTTATCCCTATTGAGCACATTAAGGGTTTTTGAACAAACATGATTTTTTGAACATTCTTTACAGTTACAAATTCCTACTTCTGAATGACTCTCCTCATCAGATACTAAACTAGACGATGAATTACTCAGTTGATCTAACTGATATAACTCATTTTGAACACTAGACTGATCTGAATCATATTCTGATTCAGAGTTTGGATCTTCTAACAGAATACTCATAAGACTCTGTTTGTATTTATCATCGATTTCTAAGGAAAGAAAGATGTATGTGCTCAACTGTTCAAAAAGCTGTTGTCCACACGTCTTTACTTTTCGGATTCCAAACTTGTTCAAATCCGCGGACTCCAGAGCCTTTGAAATCCACAGACTTCATTAGTAATCAAATCCGCCTTCTTATTTCTATAAAAGGCGAAGTAGTTCAATAGTGTAGGCACCTGGTAAAAAAAAAATTTCTCAAAAATCGTCTCTGTTTTCAAGAAACTGTTGTTCAAAGTGTAAGTTCAAAAACTCTCTTGTAATTCTGTTCAAAGTTTATAAAATCTTGTTTTAGTGTTTCTGATCAACATGCGTATTCATATTGTTGAATTTATAAAAATTCCCTTTACTGATTTAATGTTAGTAGTTCATCTAGAATATTTTGTTCAACATAATAATCAACGTATCTATATAGTCAATCAAGAAATGAACATAGAATTTAGAGACGAAATTCTAAGTTCAGATTATAGTTATGTTCATATGTCAGAAGCCTTGTACGACTTCCTGTTCAATAGCTAGTATAATTAGGAACCTTCAGAATAATAGTAACCTTAGACTAGTCAACAAAACGACGATCCCCAGTGGCCAGGCGAAAAATGGTATCAGAGCCTAGTTCTATTAATAGTCATCTAGTCAATTTAGATTTATTTAAGATTTTATTTTTCTAAAAGCTTTTAAGAAGTTAAGGGTTAGCGTTGGTCAGCCTTGTGATTGCGTTGGTAAGCCAGTAAGACCCAGGAGAGGCTGGTGTTCCTGTAGGAGGTGGTCCCGATAAACCTTGACAGACTAAAAGAATTTAGGAATTTTATTATCTTAAATATGTCTGATTAGTTAGACGATTATTTAATAGGAATAGTTCTAAGATCAGAGTTCCCCTTGTCATTAGTGATCAACATTCTGTAGATCAAGATAAGGTTAATAATTATGAAATTTCTATTATAGAAGCTGAAGAAAGGTTAAGAAACTAGGAAATGCCCCAGGTGCGTCCTAGTGAAATTTACAGACATTCAACCTTTAATTTCAAAGTTCAAGATATAGTCAGAACAATAGAGAGTACCATACCGTTAGGCAAGTGCCAAGGCACTATCAATATGTTAGACAAAGATAAGATTGCTCAACATAGGCAAGAAAATTTTGGGTTTACCCACATCAGATTAATCCAAGTAGCTGTCAAATCTATGCACAGGTTAGGCATCAATCACCATGTCTTAATACTTCTCCAAGATAGACATGCACTGTCTTTCGAAGATTCCATGTTAAGTCTTGTAGAGTCAAACCTCTGCAACGGTCCAATCTATTTTCAATGTTTCCCAAATTATATGAAGACGTTGAGAAACGTCGAGAAAGCCTTAAAGTTACATGTCAAGACCACAGAAGGAATATTCAGTGAAGATCTGGATAATCTTTCTATAGTTAGGATTCATTACAAAGTCTCCAAAACTGGAGTAGGAATTTCTGTTAAGAAATACTCGCCTAAGAATGAAACCATCCTTATGGAGGCCAATCTTCAAAAATCAATGATCATGACTCCTAAACCTCTCAGGCATGATGCCATCATGGCCGCTTTTCCAGACTCTTGGGATTTGGAAAGTAACCAACCTTCCAAGAAGATAGAATCTAGAAGTCTAAGAAATTTTGTTCAAAGCCCAGAAGGACATGTCAGGATATCTATGAATAGGTCATCCTCATCCAGAATTAGAATGTTCAATAACCCGAAATTAGAGTTCAGTTCAAGACGCTTTGTAGATTCTGATTACAGATCCGCAGCAGAAACTCTTGAGACTTCAACTAGTCTCAGAGGAGTAGATTTTCAGCCGACTGTTCCACAACCCATCTATGAGTCAGCTCAAGAAACACCTTCGGTCAATCACTCACCCACTAGATCACAAATCTTACTGATGAATAAAGAGTTCAGAATCGATAAACCAATGTTAAACACTGAATTCATGCAAGAACACAATAGGTCAAGAAGAGACTGGTACTTCGGTACTTTCTCTAAAGGACAAGTTCAACAATGGAAATTAGACTATTATAATTTCATGGAAAAATTAGGTCAACACATTTTCTTTTTTAAGTTGTTCGAAATGCATTGTTTTAACAATCAGATAGAAAATCCTTTTGTTCAAAAAGAAGTAAACACTCACTCTAGGATTACAGTAGAATGGGATACTACTTTAGGTCAGAAGATAATCTCGGTTCATCCACCTTTAGAAAATTTAAAAATTTCAAAAGGTAGTTCTGAGATAGAAGCAATCAAGAATATTGAATCTCAAAATAATTTTACTAACTTAGCGCTCAACACCATAGGTAAGCAGTTAGATAGGATAGAGAACGTGGTCAATAATAGAGTGTCAGAGTCATCCTCTAGCTCTTCTAGTTTAAATTCGGTTAGATCAATACCTCAACAACCCTTGTATAAGATTCTGACCCTTACGCAAGTAGAGTTGAAGTCAATAAAATTAGGATCTAGCTCTCAAAACCTAGTTGACGAAATCACAAAAAGATTAGATCAGCTAAATGTCTCAAATAATAGGTCAAAAGGTCTGCAGATCAACACACTGTCAAAATTAGAATCTAATCAACACTTAGAGGTCAATAGGATTAGGTATAGGAACCCAAGACCAGTGACTAGGAACTACTACCCTAGACCTAGTTACCCAGATACCCAGTATGAAGAGAATAATCTGATTACTGAAGCCAGCTACAACGGCGAGGCTATAGTAGAATGGAACATTGATGGTCTCACAGAACATCAAATTTTAGCAATAATTCAAAATATGTCTATGTGCGCCATGGCGTATAGGATCAAGAATAATGAAGAAAGGTCAATAGTAACTATGTTAACAACTGGTTTTACTGGTCAATTAAAAGACTGGTGGGATAACTATCTCATAGAAGCTGAAAGGTCAGCGATCAAGTTCGCAGTTAAGCAGGAAGAAGTTAATGGTCAAGTTTTAGATGTTCAAGATTCCGTAGTAGTTTTAATTTATGCCCTTACAAAACAATTTGTAGGAAACCCTACCGATTTCTAGCAGAGAATAGGAAACCAATTGATCAACCTCAGATATCTTACGATGTCTGATTTTAGATGGTATAAGGACATATTCCTTACTAAGTTATACACCCGGTCTGATAGTAAGGCAGATTACTGGAAAGAAAGGTTTTTAGGTGGTCTACCCAACCTATTTGCCGAAAGAGTTAAAGAAAGCATTAGGAAACAATGCAACAATACACTTCCCTTTAATCACATGACTTTTGGAGAATTAATTAATTTTGTTACAAACGAAGCTCTTACCGTATGTAACGATATGAAGCTTCAGTCAAAACTTAAGTCTGAGTTCAAGAGTACCCATAGAGAATTAGGAAGTTTTTGTGATCAATACGGGATCGAAAAGATTCGAGCCCCTTCAGCTCAACATAAGAAACACAGGAAGATCCATAGGTATCAACCTCTCAGGAAGACTTATCGTCGATACCCTGACAAACTTGTTAGATCATTCCAAACAAAAAATCCTGTTCAACAGTCTAGTAAACCTAGACAACTTAGTTTAAAAAAATACTGATTGCAAACATATAGTTTGTTTTAAATGCGGGAGGTATGGTCATATTTCAAAACACTGTAAGCTCAAAAAACGCATTAATTCCTTAGAAATCGATGATAAATACAAACAGAGTCTTATGAGTATTCTGTTAGAAGATCCAAACTCTGAATCAGAATATGATTCAGATCATTCTAGTGTTCAAAATGAGTTATATCAGTTATATCAACTGAGTAATTCATCGTCTAGTTCAGTATCTGATGAGGAGAGTCATTCAGAAGTAAGAATTTGTAACTGTAAAGAATGTTCAAAAAATCATGTTTGTTCAAAAACCCTTAATGTGCTCAATAGGGATAAAATCCAGACTTTAATAGAAATTATAGATAAAATAGATAATGAAGAAATTAGGAATCAATACTTGCTCAAGATTAAGGATATTATGGATTCGAAGAAACCCGAACCAAAACCAGAAATTAAACCCTATAATGTTCAAGAGATAATTAATAGGTTTTCTTCCAGTTCTGTTCAAGAGAGAGTTTCAGTCAAGGAACTCCAAGAAGAAATTAAAATAATTAAAGAAAAAATTCAATTGCTCAAACAAAAGGATAATGACTTATCCTTAGATATTTTAAGTTTAATGGCCAATAGAGATGTTAGGAATTCTGATGATCAAAACGAATTAGGAGAAACTAGCTCAGTGCAAAAAGATAGTTATTTAAATATCATCTCAAGGATATCTGTTCAAAAATGGTATTGTTACGTAAACCTTACCATTAGAAATTTTAGTATCAAGGTCATTGCTCTGATAGACTCAGGAGCTGATCTTAATTGTGTTCAAGAAGGATTAATTCCCACTCAATACTATGAGAAAACTACTGAAAGTCTCAGTGGTGCAGGAGGTAATAAACTTCCAGTTAGGTACAAACTGTCTAATGCCAAGATATGTAATCAAGGCATTAAGTTCAACACAACCTTCGTTCTTGTGAGGAACTTGAACGAACCCATGATTCTAGGAACACCTTTTCTGACCCTAATCTACCCCTTTAAGGTTTTAGAATTAGGAATTTCAACAATAGTTTCAGGCAAAGAACTTTGCTTTGAATTCTTAAATCCTGCCAGACCAACAGATGTTAACTTGCTCAAAAGTTTAGCCGTCTCTAAGCTAAACCTGATCAATAGAAAACATACCCAGCTCAAGATGCTCAACAAAGAAATTCAATTCAAACGAATTGAAGAACAAATTGAAAAACCCCAGATCAAAAATAGGATAGAATTTGTTCAAAATAAATTTGAAAAGGAAATCTGTTCAGAAAAGCTCAACGATTTCTGGAACAGAAAGAGACACACTGTCTCACTACCATACGAGCCCAGTTTTACCGAGGATAAAATCCCAACCAAAACTAGGCCCATCCAAATGAATAAAGAAACCTTGGAATACTGTAAAAAGGAAATCCAAGATATGCTAAGTAAGAAGCTGATTAGGCCCAGTAAATCCCCTTGGAGCTGTTCAGCCTTTTATGTTCAAAATCAGGCAGAAATAGAGCTAGGAGCCCCTCGCATGGTCATCAATTACAAACCCCTCAATAAGGTCCTAAGATGGATTCGGTACCCAATACCTGATAGAGGAGACCTTATCGGTCGTATTCAAAAGGCTTCTCTATTTTGAAAATTTGATATGAAATCTGGTTTCTATCAAATTCAGGTTCAAGAAAAAGATAGGTACAAAACAGCTTTCACTATCCCCTTCGGTCACTACGAATGGAATGTAATGCCATTTGGTCTCAAAAATGCCCCCTCAGAATTTCATAATGTTATGAACACAATTTTCAATAATTATTCTCAATTTTCAATAGTTTACATAGATGATGTCTTAGTGTTCTCTAACTCTATAGAACAACACTTTAAACACCTTGATCAATTTTTTGAAATTGTTAAGAAAAACAGCTTAGTCGTTTCAGCTAAGAAAATGAAACTGTTCAAAATAAAGATTAGATTCTTAGGTTATGACATCCATCAAGGAATGATAAGACCCATTAATCTATCCATAGAATTTGCAGACAAGTTTCCAGACGAGATAACTAATAAAAATCAACTTCAAAGATTTTTAGGTTGTCTTAATTATGTTTCAGATTTTGTTCAAGACCTTAGAGTAATTTGTAAACCTCTTTACTCTAGACTTAGAAAGAAATCCCCACCTTGGGATAGGTCTATGACAGACGTGGTCAAAACTCTTAAGCTAAAAGTCAAAAAACTCCATTGTCTAGGAATACCTGACCCAGAAGCCTTTATGATAATCGAAACCGATACGTCTAAAGAAGGTTATGGTGGTGTCCTTAAACAAAGGCCCAAAGGAAGTCAAAAAGAACAATTAGTTAGGTTTATTTCAGGAGTATGGACTGAAGCCCAAACCAAATTGTCACGCCCTAAATCTAGGCCCGTGACCGACGCGGACGATGTCTAAACTCACACCACCGCAAGCCTAACTTTCCATTTAACTTATTACTCTTTCCTTAATCCAATTATTCCTTTAAATATAATTGTTTTAAATTACACAATGAAGAAGTAAAACAAGAGAATGTTTTCAAATTTAACCATCTTATACAACAATACATGACCTACCCGATTACAAAGCTTTCTAAAATTACTAAAACAACATAATTAAGTATGTTACCGTACCCCGAACAAAGGGGAGGCATCATCGACACGTTCATCCTCGAAGTTAAAGGGTCTTCTTTACCTGAAACTATGAGGAGGTGAGTCTTATCTACTTGACTCACCATAAAATAGCCTTACCGCACATATAATCAATTATGCATGCCAAAAGTACATATAATCATGTATGAACATGTGAAAACTCACAACATTAATAATTCATGACATAAATGTAAGTCAAGAGGAATTCATCATAAGAAAGTTCATAAATAATCACATGCACCTCGCCCGAAAGCATTATCCCACTTGTAGATGTCATCCTGCCCGAAGGCGTGTTCTGCCCGTAGGTAATATTTCTGCTTAAAGATATATTCACGTCTACAACCATTACATGCATTGGTATCTTGAAAAATCAAGCCCTCAACCATTCCATGTGTATAATTCCATGCATTGGTATCTTGGGTCAAGCCCTCAACTATTCCATGTGTATAATTCCATGCGTTGGTATCTTGGGTCAAGCCCTCAACCATTCCATTTGTATAATTCCATGCATTGGTATCTTGGGTCAAACCCTCGACCATTCCATGTATATTATATACTCAATTCATAATTCTCATCAATATAATCTTAAATCAACAATAAATTTCATTATCTAGCAATCATCATTAAATATAGATCTAACTGCGATATGAGATGGAATTTATATTGTATCTTGGAGGGATTAATCCCTCAACTATTCCATGTGTATAATTATATACATTGAATATCTTGTGTCAAGCCCTTAAAAGGACGTCAAGCAATTCAACCTTATTTCACCCCTGTCCTCAAAGGACGAAAAAGTGTTCGAAATCTCTATTTCTTTCAAATACAATCAATTACACAATCAAGAGCATTCATATGCACATCATGAACTTTAATAAATCCATGTCATTCATAATCATCAATCATTCATATGATTTCCTTTGCAAGCTCTATCCAAATATATAGAAAATATATTCATTCCTTAATTTATTATATCTTCTAACAAACAAATTTTTAAAAATAAATCAAACAAGCCAAGGCTAGATCAATCCTTCAACTAAGCTCAAATTTTCAAAATTCAGGTATAGTATAAAGTTCTATATTCCTTCATCCACATTCAGTTTGCAAGCTCAAATTATATGCATGTGGTACCTTACATCATGTATGTCAAACACATAATCACCTTATCTCATGATATCATTTTACGAAACTTTAGAAAGTACAATTCTAGAAAATAAAATCATACAAGGTATAGCTAGATCCCTCATCTCGAGTCTGAGCTAGATTTCTACATCTTATATCAATCAAAGGATGTCCAAAATCTCATTGAAGGCTCAAAGCTAAACATGCATCTCCATTGGGATGCACTGTTCTCTCCTTTTCCTTCGACTCTTGTAATATTCAAAAATACGTATGATTAATATGTACATGTATGGACACTATTTATACATATGAATACTATTCATACGTACGGATACTATTTATACATATGGATACTATTCATACATACGGTCACTATTTATACGTACAGATACTATTCATACGTACGGATACTATTTATATGTACGGTCACTATTCATACGAACGAATACTATTCATATGTACAGTCACTATTCATATATACAGATACTATTCATACGTACGGATACTATTCATATGTACGGTATAAATACATATGATCACTATTCATATTAGGAAAAGTTCTTTTCTGGTGTAGAGGATCAGCTAAAGCCACAACCACAAAATATACTGAAGAATTTAACTTGTATAATTATAAGAAAGGGTATAGTATTCTCACCTTGGATCTAAGCTGGAAGAAAAATGGCTAAAATCTCAGAGACCTAGTGCCGGGGTAAGAGAAGTTTGAGGAGAGGAAAGAAGAGAAACTGAAAGTGTGAGTTTAGAAGTGAAATAGAATGACCTATTTATAGGGAAATCAAAGGTACTATTTGATACTATTTCATCTACCGTTCTTCTATACTATTATATCTACCGTTCTTCTATACTATTTCATCTACTGTTCTCCTATACTATTCCATCTACCAGTTTCACTTACCAGTCTCACTTACTAGTCTCACTTACCATTTCACTTACTAGTCTCACCTACCAATTTTACTTATAAGTCTCATCTACCAGTTATACTTATCGGTCTCATCTATCAGTATAATCAATTTACTATTTAAGTTTCCTTTCCATTTAGTCCCTAAGGGAGATTTTCTTATATAAAACGTCATTTTTCTCCCAATTTCTTTCTAGTTTCCTCATATGCCCAATCCACATTTTACCCGTGGGATCATTGCCACATCCCACAATTTATACAATATTGTGAAAATCTGTATTTTCATCAACATACACATACAAGATAACAATATTCACGTGAACAGTTCTGTATACGTGAATAGTGCTATATAGGTAAATAGTATCATATATTGAAATTTTTTTTACGGGTATTACACAAATACTCCACGATCAAAAGAGAAATTTTATCTATTGTTTTAAATGTCAAAAAATTTTAAAAAGAAGTGTTCAATAAAGCCTTTTTGCTCAAAACCGATTGCAAATCTGCAAAATCCGTTTTAGAAAAAGATGTTCAAAATTTGGTTTCAAAACATGTTTTTGCCAGATGGCAAGCAATACTCTCTTGTTTTGATTTCGAAATTCAACACATAAAAGGCAGAGATAACGCCCTTCCTGATTTTCTCACACGAGAATTTCTGCAGGGTAAGACAGAAAAATGGAAAAGAAAAACAAAGGAAAAGAAGAAAAGAGAGAACAATACGGATCCCCACTGGATCCTGCTAGCAATGTTCAAAGAACCACATCAGTTCAGGCAATGTCGCCATTACTGGTGACACCTTTATCTTTCAACAGCCCTTCCGGCAGTGGTCCTCGACCATAGGTAAGAGGTCCTAGACCTCATTCTCCTTCTTCTTCTTAAAATCGCTTTCTTCCTCTCACTTATAATCAAGCCTTAAGCACACCTCCACCACAGAAAGCCATAACCACTGTTCAATCATCCTCTTCCATGGTCCAACTTGGACAAACAACACCACTCAAAAGGTCCCTTTCAGAAAAATATATCTCAAAGTCCTGCTATGCACCTATTTGCGCCATTGAACTCGAATGGCTCAAACCTCAAAACGTCTCTCCCAGAGAAGTAGCTGAAAAGTATTTTCCAGAAGGTCAGTATTTTTACAATGTTGAACCTACAAAAACAAGAATTTTTTATGAATTTATTCTAGTGGACACAAACTCGATCACGCTCACGCACGAGTATGATCCTTTAAATCCATCTCGAGTTCAATACTCAAAGTTTAAAATCAATAAGGTTTTAACACTTTCTCAATGGAATCAGCATCCTCTTTCTTTAAAGAATTTTTCAAGACAGTTCCAGCAACAAAGTTTTAATTACTGGGACTACAAAATGGCCTAGTTCAATACTTTGCTGATTCGCCCCTTTTCCCACTCCTGGTTTATCTGGTTCAATAAAGGAAATCAGGATTTTCCAGCCTGGTTTTCCGAATGGTTTCACTTTTTTGGTCCAAACATAGATTTCCTTCCCTCTTATATGAAGGAATCATTTTTCAATTTTTTCTGCTCAAACCAGTTTTCATACTGGACTTTTACTTTTAAAGTTTTTCTCAACCTTCGGAACTCCATGGATTATGTCATGGGATTTCGAGTTCAAAGACAGATTCAATACTGGTTATCCTTTGCATTTAAGCAGAACATTCAACATAAAATAGTGGTCAACATACAATCCCAACTTGCTCAACAAGAAGGCATTAGAAAAGTGGCTCTCACAAAATCCACACCTAATGAAATAGTCTCAGGGTGTTCAACACCAGTCACCATTCCTTGCCTCAAAATCTCTGTTCATGGCTGAACTCGCAAAAGCTCAGACAGAAGAAGAGTTCAACCGTCTTGTTCAACAACTTTCTGAGAAAACTTCATCAGAAAAGGCTCCCTCTGAAGATTTCAATCCAGAAGACAGCAACCAGTTTCAGAACGAAGATGACTACTTCAACCTCGATTTCACTCACCTTAGTCAAAACTGACTCTGGTAAGGTTAAGTCGTCGGTAGAAGAAACAAAGCTTCGGCCAGCTCAATATTCTGATTCCCGACAGCATCAAATATGTTCAATACGTGGCAGACAAACCTTTTAAAAAGGAGAATCGTCGACACAAAGCGACAAATCAACTTTTGATAAACAAAGATGTTTGTGCTCAACTGTTCAAAAAGCTGTCGTCCACGCATCTTTAATTTTCAGATTCGAAACTTGTTCAAATCTGCGGACTCCAGAGCCTCTGAAATCCACGAACTTCATTAGTAATCAAATCCGCCTTCTTATTTCTATAAAAGGCGAAGTAGTTCAGTAGTGTAGGCACCTGGTAAAAAAAAATTTCTCAAAAATCGTCTTTGTTTTCAAGAAACTGTTGTTCAAAGTGTAAGTTCAAAAACTCTCTTGTAATTCTATTCAAAGTTTATAAAATCTTGTTTCAGTGTTTCTGATCAACATGCGTATTCATATTGTTGAATTTATAAAAATTCCCTTTACTGATTTAATGTTAGTAGTTCATCTAGAATATTTTGTTCAACATAATAATCAACGTATCTATATAGTCAATCAAGAAATGAACATAGAATTTAGAGACGAAATTCTAAGTTCAAATTATAGTTATTTTCATATGTCAGAAGCCTTGTACGACTTCCTGTTCAATAGCTGGTATAATTAGGAACCTTCAGAATCATAGTAACCTTAGACTAGTATTAATTTTTAGGGTATATTATCTTAAATCATATATCGTTTTCTCATAAGTTCAGGTTTATAATGTATTCGATGATTTTTAGGCTTGGTTTATTTTATGTAACCCTGGCTTGGTGCCATTTTATTGGAATTGATATCCATTTGTCCAAAATTTTTTTTAAAAAAAAGAGGATCCTAACTTCTCTTTCTCTATAGGATATCTAAAATTATTTCCACCTCTTCCTTGATTTTGCTGAAAATTATTGACTCATCTACTATTGTTGAAATTATTATTGTGACCTCTTCCTTAGTAAGGCCATTACACGAGAAAAATACTTATCCAACTATTTTTAAACTTGATATTTCATTGTCAAATTTTCTCCGCAGTTATTACAATTTACGTTTATGTTCTTTATCTACTCTTTTATATGACAACTTCAAAATATCCCAAGCTTCTTTAATAGTTTTAGCATTAGCAGTTTTGCCAAATACTTAATAATTTACTCTTTGGTGAATTAATGAAAGTGGTAACTGATCTTTTCTTTGAGTGGTTGCATTAACTCTAGTTTGAATACCTAGACCAACAATACTCCAAATATTGTGTGCCTCTAAATAAGTAGACATTAAAATTTTTCAACAATTATAATTAAGTTTTCTATCCAATTTATGACCGGATCAAACAATATATCTTTTTTTCTTTGAATTAATGAAAGTGGTAACTGATCTTTTCTTTGAGTGGTTGCATTAACTCTAGTTTGAATACCTGGACCAACAATACTCCAAATATTGTGTGCCTCTAAATGAGTAGACATTAAAATTTTTCAACAATTATAATTAAGTTTTCCATCCAATTTATGACCGGATCAAACAATATATCTTTTTTTTCTTTCAACTCAATTCTTCTCTCCTTTTCACTTTTCCTTTCTCCTTTTCTTTTTACAACTTTTTTCTCCTTTTAATTTCTTAATTTAGGTCACTCTTATCTCTTCTAACTACTGTCTCCTTTTTAACACATTCTACCCTTTTCTTCTTTTCACATGGTGCCACATGTTAGTTTTAAGGTAAAAGTATACTTGAGGTCTCTATAGTTTTACCCAAAAATGATTATAGTCCCTATACTTTAAAAGTAATGAATTTAGTCCCTGTAGTTTCAAAAATCATGAAATTGTTCCCTAAAGTTACTCATAGGTTAGTCAACCATTAGTTAACATTTTGACTAGTTAGGATGTTTATATATGTATTAAAATACATATCAACACCACATATGTAAGATCTATGCTGATAATGACATAGTGCCACATCAGCAATTTTTTTTTCTTCTTCTTCCCCCTTAGCATGCAATGAGCTATTTTTTTTTTCTATTTCTCTTCTTTTTTTCTTGTCTCTTCTCATTTTCCTTTCTCTCATTCTCGTCTCTTTCATATCCTACCCTTGTCTTTTCCCCCATGCTCATCTCCTTTAGCGACATCTTCTCCGTTGTCGCCTCTATTGCAACTACTTCTTGTCATTTTCTTTAGTATTGTCTCCTCCAATGTCCTTTATCCTCTACAACTATAGGCCTCAGCTTTCCCTTCACTACTTCGATTGCAATCTAACATCACAATATTTAGTCACACTATTTGTCACGAGCCGAACCCTAGCTCGTGACCAGCGCAAACAATGTGATACCAATACTGCCGTAAGCCTAGATTTCAAGCGCAGGATTGTAGGTGGCCTATATTATTACAGAGAACACTAGAGAAATATAATAAAATATATTATCTTACCCCAAACAATGGAAGGCATCCTCATTCCACGAGTCTTTGACTTACCGGCCCTGCATACCTATAACTGTGAAGGGGTATGTTATAACATCCCATATTTTCCTCTACTAAAATTATATTTTCTTTATTTAAGTTAGAAATGATGTTAGAACTTAGTAAAGTATGTTTTTGAATGCCTAGAAACAAGTAATCGAGAAAAGGCATGAGAAACTAGGATAAATGAGCTAAGAATAGAAGAAAAATAAAGTTATGATGGAATTAGTTGACTAATGGTAACAATCAGTAGACTGATGACATCAGAGAAGGATTAGGTTGCTGATATCTGCAATCAGTTGACTAATGAGGAGAGATCAGTCGACTGATGATTCTCTGTCATACTGAAATTTTGGGTCCTATAGCAATCAGTCGACTAATTACACATCAGTCAACTAATCACTTGCTAGAGTGCAAAAGTAAGTCGGTTTCAACTGAAAAATCAATGGGAAATTGACTAGAATGCCCCTAACATGCCAAGGAAGCTTAGAAACAAGAACATAGGGGTAAAAGATGGATTTCCATGCTAAAAGGACTCTTTAAACCCTTTAGAAGCAAGAAGAGAGAGAAAAATGACATTTTCTGAAATTTTAGAGAAGAGAGAGAGAGAAACGTGGAGAAGAAGAAGAAGAGAGAGAATAGACTTCTAGTTGGGTTTCTAATAAGAAAATTATCAAAGGCAAGCTTCCTAACTTAATTTCCCTAGTTTAAATGAATTCCAGGGCTTGAGAATTCATAGAATAGCAAATTTCAAACTAAGAAGAAGAAAATGAAAGAAGGAGAAGTCTGAAAATTGAGGAAACAAGAGGAGCTAGAGAGAAACTAGGAGAGAATCCACACATTCAGTTATAGAAAGAATTAAAGGTAGCTAGTTATTCATAAAAGCAATTTATTTTCAGTTATTTATCATGCTTGTGTATGTTATGCTATAGTTTTTTGATAAAGCTATCCATGAATATTTGAGAATATGTTTTCTTATGAATATAGAACTTGACTTCTCATGGGATGTAGTAATTTCTCATAGGATGAAGAGTTCTCTTCAAAAGAAAGCTAGAAGGCAAGTTAAATTAGTTATTTACCATATTCTTCATAATTCAGCAAGTATAGATATGTTGAAGTTCTCCATGAGAATATAGAATTAACTTTCTCTTGAAAAGTAGAGATTATGTCCTTATGGGATGACAGAATTAAGAATCCCTCATGAGACATTAAGTATTTTTTCTGAGAAAGTAGCTAAAGTAACTAAAGTAGCCAAAGTAGCTAAAATAGCCAAAGTGGCTAAAATAGCTAAAGTAGCTAAAGTAGTAAAAGTAGTCAAAGAATAGTGCACTATATTGAGAAAAAAGTTAAGACACAAGTTATGTGCTAGTATGTTAGTTTATATTTCATGGAATGAGTTTCCTATTAAGATTGCTTTTATGATAGTTCTTTTAGCTAAAATAGCCAAAGTGGCTATATTGAGAAATGTTCATGGAAGTGTGAACCAGTTATTAAGTATTTTTCTTTTATGACTGAAATGGTTCTTGAAATTATTTCTTTAAATAACCTAACTACTGAGATTATATATCTCATGTTTTATATTATAACTAACCATTTCCGGAGTTGAGATAAAGAAGCAAGAGGTAGCAAGGAACAAGCTAGCATAGTTGCTAGGTAGTTACACATAGAAAATGAATGTAATGTTAATTTCCTATGTAAACCTTTAGAGATCTATGCACAATTTGCGTATATGCATAGAAATATGAGTTTCATGTAAGTCTCTTGTATTATAGCTTCATTCTAGAAAAGGATTTACAAAGAAGAGTTGAAGAAGTGTTGTGAAAGTAATGGTTGGAACCCAAGAGGGGGTGAATTGGGTTTTATAAATTTTTCACAAAACTTTATTGTAAGTTAAAATGATTTTCTATAAAAGTACAATGCTTAGGATAATAAATACAATATAAAAAATCAATGTGCTATCAAGATAAATAATTATAAAGAACAAGGAAGTAAAGAATAAATAACAGTAAGCACAAATAAAGGAGTGAGGGATAGAGAGAGCAAACTCAGAGATTTATACTGGTTTGGCTAATCTCAAGCCTACATCCAGTCCTCAAGAAGTCACTTGAGTGTTTTTACTATACTTGCAAGTTTGATCCGGGTACTTGCGAACTACTACAAAGAATATCGTTAGCCAAGGCTCCTGCACAACCCAACGGAGAATTTATGAATCTAGGCTCCTCCTCAACCCTCTAGAGAATTTCTGCTAAACTAGCTTCTCTACAACCCAAAGGAAAGCTCTCTCAATAAATACTCTATCAAGGAATACTCTCCTTAACAATACAACTTAAGATAATATTTGTGTTGATCAAAATCAATAATTACAGAGAAACTCTCTAAAAACAGAGTATATGTTACATTGATAAGCTCACAAGGGTATAATCTATACAAGAGAGAATTTACAGATCATGCTCAACAATAGGAGTGTTCTCTCGTCAATTTTGATAGCCCCAAGGTTGATATATATAGCCCAAGGACGAATAAGACCGTTGGAGACAAATTCAAGGTTGTTCCATAATGATGTCAGCAAAAACTAGCTGTTACAACACATTTTTTAGTGTCGGTGGTCAACCAGTGTGGCACGATTGTCAACCAGTGTAGTCTAAAAGTGATTCATCAGTCACACTGGTCGACCACTATAGATGGGGTGGTCGACCAACGCTTATGGTTCCTTTATAGGATATTACTTACTAGAGCCCGTTGGTCGACCAGTGTAGATAGGGTGGTCAACCAGTGCTTAAATACTTTTGTTTCTAGAGCTCGTTGGTCGACCAGTCAGCATAGGGTGGTCGACCAGTGCTCAAAGACTTTGCTTTTAGAGCTCATTGGTCGACCAATCAGCATAGGGTAGTCGACCAGTGCTCAAAGAATTTGCTTCTGGAGCTCGTTGGTCGACCAGTCAGGATGGGGTGGTCAATCAGTGCTCAAATACTTTTGCTTCTGGAGCTTGTTGGTCGACCAGTCAGCATAGGGTAGCCGACCAATCACTTGTTATCTTCAAATACTTTGTTTTTAGAGCATGGTGATTGAGCTTTGTTGCTTTTCCTTGTTCTTCAATCCTATGCTCACTCTTCTTGTTTTTGAACCAACCTATGAAATATATCTTACTTGCAAACCCAATGGTAAGTTCAATTCATGATAATAGTATGATTTAATATATACAAAATACATATTAAATAACATAGTCATGCTTAAGTATTAATAGCATATATATGATAATTAACCTTTATATATATTAATGCTATAATTCAAATACATTTGTCATTATCAAAACTTATGGCATATAGCCTTAGGGCTAACATGTTGTAGATTATGTGCATAAAGAAACTAGATAATTTTACCATGTTTTCAAGTTAACTTTCTGAAATCTGAAGCTCAGTGTACATCAGTCGACCAATGTCCCTGCATCAGTCGACTAATACCTTTCATTTTTAGATACATGTAATTTTGAAGACTATCAGTCAACTGATATCCCCAGATCAATTGATCGATCGTCCTCTGCCAGTTTCAAATTATATATTACAAAGGGTTCCAAAGTTGCCTTATTTTTATATAATCAGATATTTTGCAAGACTTTTCAGAAAAGTTTCATGGTTTTAACCATAATTTTCACAAGATCTTTATTACAATTTTTCCTAAATTGTACAAAATTAGTATAATTTTAGCAGACGTTACATATGTAATATCCCAAATTTAATTACCTTAGAAAATAAGGCTAAATAATTAAATGAGTAAATAAATAAGAAGAAAATAGTCATTAAGGAATTTTTGAGAAATATGAATAGAATTTTATTCATTAGGATAGGGACATAATTGAATAGAATGAAAATATATGAGGTCTTTTTATTATTTGTAACCAAAAGAAACAAAATATGACACATATAAGAAAAATGGACGGTAAAGAGAGAGAGTTAGGATAATGATAAAAGAAAGATAATGATATAAAATGGAGTAAATGGGGTAATGGTCAAAGGGAAAAGAAAGAGAACATATATATGGTAGGTGTGTGTGCTCGGTTAGTAGAAGAAGAAAAGGAAACAAAGTGAGAGAAAGAGACAAAAATAAAAAGAGAAATAGAGAAAGTGATGTTTGATTGGAGGTGTAAGTAGTGTAAAAAAATATTAAAATATATATATATATATATATATATATATATATATATATATATATATATATATATATATATATATATATATATATATATATATATATATGAGTGATTGTTTTTCCTTTCGGTTCTATATATACGTGTGTTGTGTACGAGAGGAAGAGAATAGAAAAGAGAGAGAAGAAGAAACATAGAACACAACTAAGAGAGGAGAGAAACAAAGCAAGCAGTTGAAGAAGCTGAAAACAGAGAAGATTAGTAAGAATTAGATCAGGTAGTTAGTTTTTTATAAAAGTATGTTTATTTATGATTTATAATATCTATGTGCATAATCAGTTTTTACAGAGTTTATATTATGAATCTTGTTCTATAGTAGTGAACAAGAGATATTTAATTATAATCAGTGTCATGTTATGCTTTTATAACTAAAATGATCTCCTCTTGTATTTACATATGTTTAACAAAGTGACTAGCTACTGAGATATTTTATATCTCACTTTTAGAAAATTGATCATTTCAGGAAAAAAGGCAAAAAAGGGAGGCTTTGATGATATTAATAATGAGATTGAAGTGTAAAAATATATTTTATGGTAGTTTATGATACAAAGATGTAAAGATAATAGCATATGTAAACTATTTTTATATATATTCAAGCTCAGACATAATTAATGAGAATCCTGTTAGTTTTTCTGTGAGGTTACTATTCACACAAATAGTAAAATTCATAATTATTTGAAAGGAATTTATTCAGAAATTAGTTAGTAAACAGATTTAGAAAAGAAGTATTATTTTTAAAAGAAATAAAAAGATGGGATGTCACAAATGGTATCAGAGAAAAGTTCCTGCCATCTTATGGAAATGAAAATACTTACATGTAATTGTTTGATTTGTTAAAAATATTATCTTTATGATGTTTGTGTTTAAGTTTCTGCGAATGTTTGTTGTAATTAAGTGAGATTTAGAAGAATATCTTAGTAAAAGTAAGACATAAAGAGAATTGATTAAAGATGAATAAAGACATATTAGGTATCCTTTGATGAATAAAGGAAATAATAAAATCTTATTTGTAATGCATGCTTGGCCAGTATATTTTACAGATATAAAATAATTATAGTCTAAATTCATAAAAAGGAAAGGTATGCCGAAGTTGAATTAGAATTCATTTTGAGTATGATAGTCTAGATAAACATATAAAAGATATTTATCTCTAGAAAAGCAAGTATCTAGTGAATTGTACATTTGAATTATAAATAAATCTTATATTTTCTATAATTATATGAATTATCCATGTGCTTGTTTTCTCTCTAAAAGTATTCTTGAAGATGAAATTTTACAAAAATAATATGAAATTCTTATTCTATTTCATATTTATGATTATATATGTTATTAGTATTAACATATCTATGTTTATGTAATAACTCTTAATTCTATAGAAAGGATTAGAGTTAGAAGAAAGTATGTATGATTATAATGAATTATGAAACAAGATATGTTTCATAACAGAAATTAAATTCTACAAGAAAATAAAATTAGAACTAAAAAAAAAAAGAGATTGTCTTAGATGCTTTTGTGATGCACTTTCCATTATCTTACACATCTTGGAGGGTGGTTTAAGGTAAAATTGGGCAAAAGTCAAGGAAAGTAGACAACCTTATAAAATTAATTTACTAAATTAGTCAAAGCACAATATAAATCTCATTTATATTATTTGTAAAATTGAGAAGATTACCAGTGTATGTTCAAGTTGAAAAGAATCACAATGTCATTGAGAATTATTTCCATTACCCTATGTGGTAGTTTCTTAAATAAATTGGAACATATTTGTGAGAATATGATTGTATGTAATGATTGTAATTGTGTTTGATAATGTAAGATAAGGTGAGGGATTGATCACCCAACAGACTTGAATAAGGTGAGAGACATATCACCCAATAGACCTGAATAAGATAAGGGACATATCACCCAATAAACTTGAATAGGGTGAGGGATTGATCACCCAATAGACCTGAATATACCAATTAGTAAATCTATGGATAAACATTCCTAAGGATGAACATTGGGGAGCGTAAACCTATTAAGCACTAACAAATTTCGGGTTTAATATGATTGTAAGAACGTAAGCTCACAGGATTTTCAAAACTTAAAAAAGAAAACTAATATTTATACATATAGATACATTAAATGTATTGAATTGAATGATACTTGTTGACTAAATTAATATTGTGATATTTGTACTTGTGATATTTCTATGCACGTCATGGTTGCAATTTACGTATGTGTATATATGTATTAGCTTGAATTTTGAGGATAAAATTCATTTTAAAGGGGGAGAATGTAATATCCCAAATTTAATTACCTTAGAAAATAAGGCTAAATAAATAAATGAGTAAATAAATAAAAAGAAAATAGTCATTAAAGAATTTTTGAAAAATATGAATAGAATTTTATTCATTAGGATATGGACCTAATTAAATAGAGTGAAAATATATGACGTCTTTTTATTATTTTTAACCAAAAGAAATAAAATATGACACATAAGAGAAATGGACGGTAAAGAGAGATAGTTAGGATAATAATAAAGGAAAGATAATGATATAAAATGGAGTAAGTGGGGTGATGGTGAAAGGGAAAAGAAAGAATATATATAAATATGGTAGGTGTGTGTGTTTGGTTAGTAGAAGAAGAAAAGGAAACAAAGTGAGAGAAAGAGACGAAAAAAAAAAAGAGAAAGTGATGTTTGATTGGATGTGTGAGTAGTGTAAAAAAATATTTATATATATATATATGAGTGATTGTTTTTTCTTTTCAGTTCTATATATATGTGTGTTGTGTACGAGAGGAAGAGAATAGAAAAGAAAGAGAAGAAGAAACATAGAACACAACTAAGAAAGGAAAGAAACAAAGTAAGTAGTTTAAGAAGCTGAAAACAAAGAAGATTAGTAAGAATTAGATCAATTAGTTAGTTTTTTATAAAAGTATGTTTATTTATGATTTATAATATATATGTGCATAATCAGTTTTTACAGAGTTTATATTATGAATCTTGTTCTATAGTAGTGAACAAGAGATATTTAATTATAATCAATGTCATGTTATGCTTTTATAGCTAAAATAATCTCCTCTTGTATTTACATAATTTTAACAAAGCGACTAGCTACTAAGATATTTTATATCTCACTTTTAGAAAATTAATCATTTCAGGAAAAAGGGCAAAAAAGGAAGGCTTTGATGATATTAATGATGAGATTGAAGTGTACAAATATATTTTATAGTTGTTTATGATACAAAAATGTAAAGATAATAGTAAATATTATGTAAATTATTTTTGTATATATTCAAGTTCAGACATAATTAATGAGAATCCTGTTAATTTTTCTATTAGGTTACTATTTACATGAATAGTAAAATTTGTGAATAGTAAAATTCATAATTATTTGAAAGGAATTTATTCAGAAATTACTTAGTAAACCGATTTAGAAAAAAAAGTATTATTTTTAAAAGAAATAAAAAGGCGGTGTCACATCTCAAATTTGGGAATGTGAATAATTCTTTAAATTAGAGGGTATACCCCTATGGTATCCTATGAAATCTCTGATCAATACAAATGCATAACAAAATTTTTCCCAAAAAAAATATTCATACATATAAAAGTTCAACAACACAACCAAATATCATACAATATGATACTATTTTCCAAGCCTAGGTGACCTATAGAGATTACAGAGCATTCCTAAGCTTCTGGATTCATAAGCCCTCCAGACAACGTGGAAAGTATCCTCATGGAATACTATTCCTCCTGCAGATTTCCTTTGTTCTCATACATTGTATCTAAAAAAAATGTTCATAGAGAGTGTGAGTTCATCAAAAACTCAGTGACTAAATGACTGTGCAATGATAAATATGTCACAAGTGCAAATACCAAAATCATAATCACAATAAGAACATTTATTTTTATATTCAGAGTTTTTATACCTCTGTATTTTATGTTCAAGAATTCAGTTCCTATTTATATTCCCAATCATTACATGCATTGGTATCTTGGGAAATAAAGCCCTCAACCATTCCATGTATATAATTTCATGCATTGGTATCTTGGGTCAAGCCCTCAACCATTCCATGTGTATAATTCCATGCATTGATATCTTAGGTCAAGCCCTCAACCATTCCATGTGTATAATTTCATGCATTGATATCTTGGGTCAAGCCCTCAACTATTCTATACGTATTATATACTCAATTCATAATTCTCATCAATATAATATTAAATCAACAATAAATTTCATTATCTAGCAATCATCATTAAATATAGAATTTAACTGCGATATGAGATAGAATTTATATTGTACTTGGAATAAAAATAAATAAAGTCGGTTAGCAAAGTCATCTACTAACATAGATTCCGTATCCAAGTCACTCTTCCGAGTTGCTACAAAGAAGAGTACGTAGTTGGATTTCAGGTTCCGCTACGGAGATTTTTATGAAGATCATTTATAGAAAGTCAGGGTTACTTTTGTACCAAAATACTATTTATACGTACGATCACTATACATACGTACAGATATTATTCATACGTATGGTCACTATACATACGTACGAATATCAGAAATAATTTTTAAATAACTGAGGATAATTCTTTTCTGATGTAGAGATCAGCTAAAGCTGCAACCATAGAGCAGACTAAGAATTTAACCTCTAAATTTTGTAAGAATTTAAAAGAATACAGTAGAATATTCCCTCACCTCGAATCTAAGCTATAGAGGAGGATTTTTATAATAACCCAGAATCTTAGCACCAGAATCAGAAGAATTAAAGGAGAGGAGAGAATAGAAGTTGAAGGTGTGAGTTTAGAAATGAAATGGAATGGCCTATTTATAAGAGAAGTTATGGTATTATTTGTTACTATTCCATCTACCATTCTCCTATACTATTTCATCTACCAGTTTCACTTACCAGTTTTCATCTACCAGTTTCATCTACCAGTTTTATCTACCAGTTTCATTTACCAGTTTCATCTACCAGTTTCATTTACTAGTTTCATCTACCAGTCTCACTTTTAACTATTCATTCTAGATTCCATTTTTGAACTGTATTTTTACTCAATGGGATTAATTCCATATGTACCATCCATTATATCCCACAATTTATACAATCTATAATAGAAATTTGTATTTTCAACAATATGCATAAACGAGTATACAAAAATTAAACCGATAGGGAATTTATCTTCTCCAAATAAATTTATCATAATTCTTGAATACTTATAACTTAAAAATATAGTGGGTATTACAGGCGGGATGTTACAGGGTAAGTCTAAACTATGGACTCACCAATATTAGCCCTACATTACACAGATATACATAATATATATATATATATAACCCAAATCGAGAATTTATCCCGCGTGACACCAAACTGCCCGTAGGTACGCATATGGTATCATGTCCCATTATATTCTCTCTCAAACAGACACATGCATACCACACAATGTAAATGCATGAAAACCTGCTCAAGGGTCCATGTTCTCATACCATATTTCAAGAGTGTAATCAACGAAGGTTTACGTTTCCATAGATTATCACTCAAGAAATCCTACAATGTATTGGGTTTATTGGGTCACATCCATAACCATAACATATGTATGGTTTCTCGGATCATGCCCTTACCTAGCACATATATCCCACACACAAATAACAACCACACATGCAATATAAATTATGCAGATGAATGAGATGCAATATTTATCCTGCTCTTTTCCACGCCACATTGAAGACTAGCCTCAATGCGCATGCATACCCATTGACACCACTCAGCGGTATTATACAATAGATAGCTTCCCACTTCCATTTCCCTTTTATTTCATAATATAAATATGTAAATGAATATGCAATGCACCTGCATCATCACCATACAACAACCAATCCACTACTCTCATCCATGCATCCCACACATAATACATTTAATAAATAAATGTATATAAAACAATTTAAGTATGCATATACATACATATATGCATATCCACATATAGGAGAGCCAGATAAATCCCTCACCTAGATTTTACGCTCTCAGCGCTCCCATCTTGCGCCTTGACTATCTCTATTCTAACCAGGCAAAAATCAATCAAAGTTACAAAATAGAGAAATTCTTTTACCACTAATCCAGACCTTTACCCACTTCTCCATATGAAGCTGGTAGAGAATATGAATTCCTAAATACCCAATTTTCATCGAGAAATGAAGCCCCAATTTTCATCGAGAAACGAAGCCAAAATCTCGATTTTACCCTAAATACCCTTAAAACTAGAGAATAGGAAAAAGCTTAAGAAATATGAATTCCTACTTCAATTCATTGCTTTCCTTACATTGTTAGGCTCCTAGAGGCTCGCCTCATTGCCCGAGATCTATCCCCCAAAGCCCGATTGATGGAGTTGAGTGGAGAGAAGGAAGAGAGAAAGCGAGGAGAGAGAATGTGAAGAGAGAGACAGAGGAAAGGAAGAAATGAGGAAAAAGAGGCAGAGCTACCTATCTATACTCGCCCAGGGTGAAATTACTACGTTGCTCTCCAGTTGACCCTCAGTCAAGACTCGTAAAAACAAATCCGTTATATCCTACCTTGGGTGTTTCTAAATCCTAGGTACCCCACAATTTTCTTTATTTCACTTTAGTCCCTCTTTGTATCTAACCTGTCTCTTAACTCTCGCGGTGCCCTTGGTTCCATCACATTTTTCATTATAAGTGTCACGACCCAAATTCTGGACACGTGACCGGTACGGTGACACAAATCCTATGTCACCGTAAGCCTAATTAACAACTCTATTTTTACCCCTTTTATGTTATTCATATAAAATATTTAGCGTACATAAATAGAGAAAAATCAGAGTTTGAAAAAAAAAATATATATATATATATATAATATATAATATAGATTAATATTTAGGAAATAGTATTTAAATATGAATAAATATTAATTAAGGTTAATATTAATTAAATTTAATTTAATTTATGAATGAATACTACTTAAAATAAATATATAAAAAAATATCAATTCATACAATTTTAATGTTTAAAAAAAATAAATTATGATATTTCATTCATTCTCAAAGTCATGTTAACATAAATAAACCTCGTAGTTTTAAATCTCGATTTCTACCATGATTCGTATCATAAATTATCAAAATAAATCTTCAAATTTGAATCAAATTAAATACAATAAATAAAGTAGTTTAACTACCCGAGAATCCCCTAAATGTCCTAGTTGACTACAGAGCTTCCTAAACTTAACAAAAATAAAATACTAACAATATGAGACCCACCCAACAATGGGACAGTCCAACGGTAACTACTCCTCTAGCGGGAGATTCTCTTTCACTATCTCATTTGAAAAGAAAAAATCAACGAGTGTGAGATAATAATCTCCGTGAGCGAGCCAATCCCCGCCCTAATAAAATCCGCTATGCAAAAGCAATAAAATAAAAAACATGAGTAAAAATTATAAAATCATAAGGAAAAATACACATCAAAGAATTGCAAATTAATCAGACAATTCAGACCAACGGAACTAGTACTCGTCAATGGCAAAATATCCGGGAGCGCCCGTAGACTCGCTCAACCATTCTCATCATATCCGGGAGCGCCCGTAGGCTCGCTCAACCAATCTCATCATATCCGAGAGCGCCCGTAGGCTCGCTCAACCAATTTCCTCAATTTTATTAACCCGCCATGACTCACAACCTCATCAGCAACGGTCAGGGCGCCTCACGAATTAAATCCGGGCTCACTTCCCTACCGAAGGAATCGTTGTCTCTACTCTCAGAGGTCAAGTCATCCTATTACTCGGATTTCCCGCTTGACATGAGATAGGGTACTATCCCGCCCAAACACAAACAATATTCATCCAATATAATAAAATACAACATCATAAATCATCAAGTATAAATCTCTAGATAATCTCAATTATCTCAAATCTCAACCATCTCATAAATCACATGTGTATCCTTCTTCCTAACCAAAAATTATTATTATTATTATTATTATTATTATTATCATCATCAATCATATTTCCACCATAGTCATTACCTATCTTTATACCTCATTACTTTAACACTTAAGATAATATTAAAGAAGGTTAGTTCACTCACCTAGGTTCCTTGCTAAACCATAGCATGACATTCCAAGATTCTTCGGTAATGTGCCGGATTTTCCTGTCGCATGTTTGAAAGACAAACTTTGAAATTAAAACAGAAAATTATTTTATTTCAGTTTTCTGACCTCTGTGTACTGTTTCAGCCATATCTCTCAAACGGTAGGGAGTTTTCGAAAGATTTTAATTTTCTGGAAAATAGACGAAAAGAGCTTTCTGTGCATAGGTAATTTGAAAATTTTGAAGTTTTCTAGAGAGAGATATGGTCGTTTTAATTTTCAAAAAAATTGTTCCAGAATTTCCGAAAATAAATGTTCTTACCTTGTTTTAATTCTTGCTATAGATGAAACCCCTTTGAGTTCTTGTTTGGGCATGGAATGTGCATATCCTAGGACTATGTGTAGGCTGTAAAACATGATGTGGGGTTAGGGTTGTTCTTATATTTATTTCAAAAGAAACGACATTATTAAAATGGAAGGGAAGATTATGACTTACCTTAATTTCTTCTTGCTTATTAGTTGTTAACTCCTCTTGAGCTTCCCAATATTAAAAATTGAGTGTTGATGTTTAGAAAAAAAAAAAAAGATTAGCCAAGAGAGTGTGCTTGTGGGGGGGGATTAGTCTGGTTGAGTATGTATTTGTTCTAGGGTTTCTAACTTAGTTTAAGATAGATCAATTTAATTGTTTAAATTTAAATAGATTTGTTATTCAAATTTTAGATTATTCTAATTAAAAATAATATGTTTAATTCAGATTTCAAAAAAAAAACTTTCTTTTTTTTTTCAGATTTCATATTGGGATAATTTATCCTTCAATTTAATGTCTAATTAGATTGGTTAGTTTGGATAATTATCTAATTTCCTTATTTAATCTTTTGCATTATCCTTTAACCATTACTACTACTATTTATATTATATGTATATTATTTTGTTTAGTTAATTTTGATTTGTTTTAATTACTATTACTAATATCTATTTAATTATTCCTTATAGTCTTTCGAAATCTCATGTTGCTCATGGGATTAGTATCCTAGTTGGTTAATTTATCAACTTGTATTTTTATTAATTTCTTTTTGTTCCAATTTCAAAATTCAACCTTAAACGTCCAATCCTAGATTATGTAAATCTAAGATCTTACTTCAAATGTTGGAAGGTATATTTCAGATTTTTCTTTTTCTTTTGTTTTCGTAATTCATTAAATTTTTCCTTTTAGACATTTTTTGTATAAGACTATTTCTTAATTACAACTATATATTCTAAAAATAATATCTAGAGTTTTAGAAATTAATTTCCATTTTCTATTTCACAACAAGGTTCCCTATAATTTTGTCAATCTATTCCTATACTTTGTACACATTTTTGCTACACCCCATAAGATTCCAAAATATTTCACTTTAGTCCCTACGAGTTTCACTTTAGTCCCTGTATGGCCTAACATCACACATTGCTAGCCTACAGCCTAAAATCACATATCTAAGCATCATCACATTATACAATAATATCAAACACACATATTGCACACAAAATTTACAATTTCAACACTTGTAAAATCAAATTCATTATTTAAGTAGAAAATAAAATAGCGGGTATTACAGTATTACCCCCTTTAAGAAATTCGGTCCTCCAAATTTAACTTATCTCTAGTCATGAAAAAGTGTGTAGATACCTAAAATGCATATCAACCTTTGTTTCCCACGTGGCTTCCTCGTGATTCTGATTTTGTTACAAAACCAAGATCGATAGAATTTCTCTAGACTGACGTTTCTTTACCTAGCTATCCAAGATAGTTACTGAAACCTCCTCGTATGGCAAATCCCCATTTAACTAGATGATATCTTGGCTTAGCATGTGCGAAGGGTTAGGAAGATGCTCGTTTTAATGGTGAAAAATTTTCACATGTCGAAACTCACTTTTTCTTTTGACATCATATTACTTGGGATATTACATTACTTCCCCCTTAAAGAAATTCGGTCACTGAATTTCAACTACTGCCAATTCCTTCCTCATTGGAGTCATTGGGTTTCACCAAGCCCCTATTCCTTTCCTGATTTTATTTATTATTATTATTATTCTTAACTATGATACTTCTCATACATTGTAACTAAAGCTTACCCTCTTATCACGTCTATTCTGTTCTAAGCTTTGTATCATCATTCTCTTTATGGCCTACAACTTGTGGTCTTTTACTAACAACAATCTGCCACTAAGGCTACCTCCTTCCCCATCCTTACTTGGAAAACTCTAAATTGTGGTAATTAATGTGACATACTTATTCGTACTCAGACTTATTCTTGCGCATTTTCACGGTTTACACAAGTCCCCTTAGGGACTTCCCCCTTAAAGGTTAACCCTCCCATTTTGCCTTATGTCCTCATCTTAAATCGTATCAACGCCTCGTAGCCATATGGCCTCGCTTTGCCATATAAGCCTATCACATCCATTTGGACTCACATACTGTCTACTATTGATATAATTTACTTCTATAAACCTCACGCAGTTGTGTCAAATTTCTATCGTCACTCTAGCATGGGTATCTTATTATTTCTTAAGGTCTCGTCTCCTTTCCTCTTGATTATGATTTCTCACTTTTGGTGACACTTCTCAAGCTGTCATAACTTCGTTCTATGCTCGATCATTGTTTCAAAAGGATAAATTGAATATCGATGCCCCTCAAGGCTTCACAAGTTCCTACCTTGCAACCAAGCCTAATGGGTCATACTCCAAATCGGGTCGTATTCCTAAAGAAAATAAGGCGTACTAACCACACGTTCTTCAAGAGATCTTCAATCACAGATCAACTTGGTCATTCCCAAATGGTCAACCTACTAGCATAACCAACTCATGATGATTCTGGTGCTATGTTTCAATTCTTAAGATCTTACTAAAATTTGACTATCCACCTTGCGAGTGAGACCCGCAAATAAGCTAAATACGCCTAATGTCTTATACAAAATTTTTTTTAAAATAGCCTTATCAAAATCATTATAGGTGGAGCTAAACTCCTTCCCACTGAACATGATAATCCCAAGTACAATCACCTTTGGAAGTAATTAACATATATCCCTTTCCATTAAGCTTGACGCCACATGCGAACTAATATACATATTGGAATTCCCTTTTAAATAGATTGAATATCAATTAGGAGTTTCTCTTCCCCATTCCTAAACTTTCGTAGTAATTGAATTTGAAAAGTTCAATCTGACCTATATAGACATATTCGACATTTCATAATCCCAATCAAGTTTCCGAAAATTACATGCTCAAATCCAAGCACCTTCTAATTGTTCGAGTATAAATCATCCTAATCAGGGCAATCTTAATGCAACCTGCCATAAACACAATGCAGATTTTCCAAATAGATAAAATTATCCCCAATTTACTTTGTCATATATATGTGGTTTCATGCCTCTGGTTCTCTTGGATCTTACTTTCAACCATGTCGAGTATCCAATCAAATTGGGTTATCCTCAATCTCATCGATCTATTGGGTTTCACCTTCATACATAATTCATAACACCCGCAACATAATTCAAGTTATCACTTAGGTAGTCTAGGGATCATGCCATTACTCAATCCATTATGGCCAACCATGGCACATTACTCACACTAAGGTAATTCTATTACGATGGTCTCTATTCTTTTTTAAGACCAGGTCATAGGACCCTACTGCAAACTTCATATTGTTTTGAATTGAAATATCACCACATACCATCATCATCCCAAAGTATTTTAGATTAAGGCAATCATATTATCAAGTAAAATTACTATCACTTATCACCTGAAGTGTTAGTAAATAGTACGATCCACCTGATCTACTGGGTTATCATATTCTGCTCCTATGAACGTTCTAAATCTGAACCCCCACTATCTTTAAACTCACGAACTTTATTCCAAGTTTCCTAATGTCCAAACTATAAACCTTTTACATTCCAACCATAAACCATCCTTATCCTAAACCTTTTCATATAATAAGTAGGACCTTGGTAACTTATAAAGATAAGCCCAACACCTTTCGCATAATGAGGATATATTCAGTGTGTCTAATATAATTTAGTCTTGAAATCTTATCTCTAGACAATACAATCTGCTTAACCTACTGAATTGTCACCTAACTTGCATTAAGCCCACTCGAGTGTTCTAAGTCTTATCATCTCTCTTAACACATAGAGTTCACTGCTCGTGTTAAAGCCCTTTACACAATTGCATCCACTTATATTCAATCATTATACAAAAGAAGCTACTAGGTGGCCTAGATAATAGGTACCTCCCCTTACTTAACTTAAAGGTAGAAATTTACCCCCTACTAGGTTTAAACTTATGACTTCTGTTTTAGGTTCTCTTATATCCAAATTATAAATCATTCATGCCTTAAACATTTCACATAGGAAAGATCTTTCCAACTTATAAGGGTAAGTTTAGCACAATAAGGACATATCCGGTGTGTTCTAATATGGTTTAGTCATAAAATCCTATCCTTAAATTCACCTTTACTAGGAAGATATGAACTAGGTTCTCACACCGGTCAATCAAATTAGTACTCCTCTTTTTCCCGCAAATTTAAAGCCTTGACCATCTTTAACCATATTTGAATTTATGAACTTTTTATTAAAACACTTTGTCTCAAATATATGTTTATTCTTAACAATAGATTCATAAAGCGCTTAACGAGTTTGGGTACCTTCCCTTTTCACACAAGCATAATTCCTTATCTTTTATCCTTTCCCCTCACCTACTATTATTCACATGCTATTCTAGGGGCATGTTATAATTGAGCGAAATCTTTCACCGATCAAGGTCACATCTTCCTTGTTTTAAAGAAGGTTCATATCTTACAATGAAATTACTATTGATTTCTACGGAATCTAAATGATGTCCTTTTCACAATCCTTTGTTATCTTGATTTCTATATCTTTATACCTTGTTCAATTATCTAGTAATGGCTTTTAGTGAGCCTGTATGTCTTACAATGGTGCTCCATCTGTATAGCAGGTATGATAAGCATTATCTCATATACATCTCAATGAAGTGTCCAACCCGTTCTGGAGTTGCTCGTTCATTAGTGTAACGGGGTCACGTAAATGCATCCTTACGGTCTTAACCCAAAAAATGCTCTTTGTAACCTATTGGAGGTGACAACGCTTTTACTTTACGAGCACTCTACTCAAGGCAGAGAAAAGCGTATACCACTACTATTGGGGAGTATGACACGAAATAAAATAGGGATACACATAACTCTATAGGACCTTCTGTGGATCCCCGTCCTATGGTCGTGCTACAGTCACTACAATAGGGGAGGGCCCACTAAAGACGCCTTGCTCTGTAGTCACTAGGAAACCTAAAACCTGCCTCTGATACCAACTTTGTCACGACCCAAATTCCGGACACGTGACCGGCACGGTGACACGAATCCTATGTCACAGTAAGCCTAATTAACAACTCTATTTTTACCCCTTTTATGTTATTCATATAAAATATTTAGCGTACATAAATAGAGAAAAATCAGAGTTTGAAAAAAAATATATATATATATATACATATACATATATATATATATAATATAGATTAATATTTAGGAAATAGCATTTAAATATGAATAAATATTAATTAAGGTTAATATTAATTAAATTAAATTTAATTTATGAATGAATATTACTTAAAATAAATATATAAAAAAATATCAATTCATACAATTTTAATGTTTAAAAAAAATAAATTATGATATTTCATTCATTCTCAAAGTCACGTTAACATAAATAAACCTCGTAGTTTTAAATCTCGATTTCTACCATGATTCGTATCATAAATTATCAAAATAAATCTTCAAATTTGAATCAAATTAAATACAATAAATAAAGTAGTTTAACTACCCGAGAACCCCCTAGATGTCCTAGTTGACTACAGAGCTTCCTAAACTTAACAAAAATAAAATACTAACAATATGGGACCCACCCAACAATGGGACAGTCCAACGGTAACTACTCCTCTAGCGGGAGATTCTCCTTCACTATCTCATCTGAAAAGGAAAAATCAACGAATGTGAGATAATAATCTCCGTGAGCGAGCCAATCCCCGCCCTAATAAAATCTGCTATGCAAAAGCAATAAAATAAAAATCATGGGTAAAAATTATAAAATCATAAGGAAAAATACACATCAAAGAATTGCAAATCAATCAGACAATTCAGACCAACGGAACTAGTACTCGTCAATGGCAAAATATCCGGGAGCGCCCGTAGGCTTGCTTAACCAATCTCATCATATCCGGGAGTGCCCGTAGGCTAGCTCAACCAATCTTATCATATCCGGGAGCACCCGTAGGCTCGCTCAACCAATCTCATCATATCCAGGAGCGCCCGTAGGCTCGCTCAACCAATTTCCTCAATTTTATTAACCCGCTATGACGCACAACCTCATCAGCAATGGTCAGGGCGCCTCACGGATTAAATCCGGGCTCACTTCCCTACCGAAGGAATCGTTGTCTCTACTCTCAGAGGTCAAGTCATCCTATTACCCAGATTTCCCGCTTGACATGAGAGAGGGTACTATCCCGCCCAAACACAAACAATATTCATCCAATATAATAAAATACAACATCATAAATCATCAAGTATAAATCTCTAGATAATCTTAATTATCTCAAATCTCAACCATCTCATAAATCACATGTGCATCCTTCTTCCTAACCAAAAATAATAATAATTATTATTATTATTATTATCATCATCAATCATATTTCCACCATAGTCATTACCTATCTTTATACCTCATTACTTTAACACTTAAGATAATATTAAAGAAGGTTAGTTCACTCACCTAGGTTCCTTGCTAAACCATAGCATGACATTCCAAGATTCTTCGGTAATGTGCCGGATTTTCCTGTCGCATGTTTGAAAGACAAACTTTGAAATTAAAACAGAAAATTATTTTATTTCAGTTTTCTGACCTCCGTGTACTGTTTCAGCCATATCTCTCAAACGGTAGGGAGTTTTCGAAAGATTTTAGATTTTCTGGAAAATAGACAAAAAGAGCTTTCCGTGCATAGGTAATTTGAAAATTTTGGAGTTTTCTAGAGAGAGATATGGTCGTTTTAATTTTCAAAAAAATTGTTCCAGAATTTCTGAAAATAAATGTTCTTACCTTGTTTTAATTCTTGCTATAGATGAAACCCCTTTGAGTTCTTGTTTGGGCATGGAATGTGCATATCCTAGGACTATGTGTGTCACATCCCAAAAATTGAACATGTGAAAAGATACTACTCATTAAATAAAATTCTCAAACATACGTCGTTTACATATATTCTGTAAGGTTTTACATTCAACCTTAATCATTCATTCCACACTACAGAATTATATTCATCTGATAAGCAAATATAGACATACATAGTCTGATATTTCTATCTCATCGCAAGCCTAGGAGACCTATAGAAAGTACAGAGCGTTTCTAGTATCCACATTAATAAGTACTGGTATCCCACCAGACAAAAATAGAGAATAATCCCAAGGGGCTTCTAATCTTCAAACGGATTCTCTTCTTCTTTGTTTTCTGTATCTGAAAAAATAATCATAGGGAGTGTGAGTTTATTTAAAAACTCAGTAAGTAAATAACTGTACTATATAAAATATCAAAAGTACAAATACCACATTTACTCATATAATTAATTATCTTATACATCGAGTAGTATGGGACTCTAACCCTTTCAAACTCATGAATAAGATTTCATAGATATACACCGAGTAGTATGGGACTCTAACCCTTTCAAACTCGTGAATAAGATTTCTTAGATATACGCCGAGTAGTATGGGACTCTAACCCCTTCAACTCGGGTATAGGTTTCATAGATATACACTGAGTAATATGGGACTTTAACCCTTTCAAACTCATGTATTAGATCCCATAGATCTTTACTCATTAATAAGATAGAGAGAATTTATCACATAGTACAATTGCCATGAAATAAAATAATTTCTACATACTTTTATTTCTACCGATCATCTTATACTCCCATATGAAAAATTGATTGCTTATTATCCCAATAATATTGTAAATGGGATTTATATTGTACTTTGACTAGTAATATCAAATTAGCTTAGTAAGGTTATTCACTCACCTTAATGTTTGTCCAAGTTTACCTTGTTCCACACTAGAATTTGTGTAGGAAAATTTCCTAGTAAAATATATTACAAGGAAACATAAGAAAGGAAACAAAATCACGAAAATACGCAAAATTTTCTGATTGCTACAGTGACGATTTGCTACAGTAACGGTTCGCTACAGTAACGTTGACTGCTACAGTACCGTTGATTGCCGACACTACAGTACTGCTACAGTAACTCGAAGAAAATTTTCCAGAATTTTTCCGAAATCTCTGGTCGCTACAGTAACTCGAATTTTTGCAGAAAAATCTTTCAAAAATTCATCCTTTCTTTTCTTGTTTCAAAACCAAAATTTCAACTCTTTTAACCGATTATAACTCAAATATAACTTCTAAAACTACTGAGATTCATGAATTATCATCAAAATCTTCAAGAACAAAACCTCCTCTGATCTTCTACATAAACTGAAATTTAAGGAAAATAATGAGATTAAAGCTTACCTTTAATCCTTACAAAGCTTTTGAACCGAACAGATAATCGAAATTCTGAAGATCAAGGAAAGGATTTGAGAAGAGGGTGAAGAAACGAGAGAAAGTGAATTTACTATTCACTTCAGCTGCTTCGATCGTGAGAAAAAAATAAGGGGGGTACTATTGAAACTTTATATTAAATATTTCTAATGGGTTATTCAATAACCCATGAGTATCCATAACCCAACATCCAAACCCATCCAGTCAATTTACAATAAATGGACTAATTGACCATTCTGAAACCACTTTTCCATGAATTTCACCATTCTTAGAATATATCCCACATTGTGCAAATATTTAGTCCAGTCATTTAACTCAATTTTCATAAATAATATTCAAAGAGAACAATTAAATATGAAAATTAAATATGACCAAAATAAATAACTAAAGTAACGTTGTAAAATTCTAAAATACTCTTAAGCGAATTATATTCTGAAATTAACGGGTATTACAATGTGTAGGCTGTAAAACATGATGTGGGGTTAGGGTTGTTCTTATATTTATTTCAAAAGAAACGACATTGTTAAAATAGAAGGGAAGATTATGACTTACCTTAATTTTTTCTTGCTTATTAGTTGTTAACTCCTCTTGAGCTTCCCAATATTAAAAATTGAGTGTTGATATTTAGAAAAAAAAAAAAAAAGATTAGCCAAGAGAGTGTGCTTGTGGGGGGGGGATTAGTCTGGTTGAGTATGTATTTGTTCTAGGGTTTCTAATTTAGTTTAAGATAGATCAATTTAATTGTTTAAATTTAAATAGATTTGTTATTCAAATTTTAGATTATTCTAATTAAAAATAATATGTTTAATTCATATTTCATAAAAAACTTTCTTTTTTTTCAGATTTCATATTGGGATAATTTATCCTTCAATTTAATGTCTAATTAGATTGGTTAGTTTGGATAATTATCTAATTTCCTTATTTAATCTTTTGCATTATCTTTTAACCATTGCTACTACTATTTATATTATATGTATATTATTTTGTTTAGTTAATTTTGATTTGTTTTAATTACTATTACTAATATCTATTTAATTATTCCTTATAGTCTTTCGAAATCCCCTATTGCTCATGGGATTAGTATCCTAATTGGTTAATTTATCAACTTGTATTTTTATTAATTTCTTTTTGTTCCAATTTCAAAATTCAACCTTAAACGCTCAATCCTAGATTATGTAAATCTAAGATCTTACTTCAAATGTTGGAAGGTATATTTCATATTTTTCTTTTTCATTTGTTTTCGTAATTCATTAAATTTTTCCTTTTAGACATTTTTTATATAAGACTATTTCTTAATTACAACTATATATTCTAAAAATAATATCTAGAGTTTTAGAAATTAATTTCCATTTTCTATTTCACAACAAGGTTCCCTATAATTTTGTCCATCTATTCCTATACTTTGTACACATTTTTACTACACCCCATAAGATTCCAAAATCTTTCACTTTAGTCCCTGTATGGCTTAACATCACACATTACTAGCCTACAGCCTAAAATCACATATCTAAGCATCATCACATTATACAATAATATCAAACACACATATTGCACACAAAATTTACAATTTCAACACTTGTAAAATCAAATTCATTATTTAAGTAGAAAATAAAATAGCGGGTATTACAGTAAGTGTCACATCCCAAAAATTGAGCATGTGAAAAGATACTACTCATTTGATAAAATTCTCAAACATACGTTATTTACATATATTCTGTAAGGTTTTACATTCAACCTTAATCATTCATTCCACACTACAAAGTTATATTCATCTGATAAGCAAATATAGACATACATAGTCTGATATTTCTATCTCATCGCAAGCCTAGGAGACCTATAGAAAGTACAGAGCGTTTCTAGTATCCACATTAATAAGTACTGGTATCCCACCAGACAGAAATAGAGTGTAATCCCAAAGGGCTTCTAATCTTCCAACGGATACTCTTCTTCTTTGTTTTCTGTATCTGAAAAATAATCATAGGGAGTGTGAGTTTATTTAAAAACTCAGTAAGTAAATAACTGTACTATATAGAATATCAAAAGTACAAATACCACATTTACTCATATAATTAATTGTCTTATACATCGAGTAGTATGGGACTCTAACCCTTTCAAACTCATGAATAAGATTTCTTAGATATACAACGAGTAGTATGGGACTCTAACCCTTTCAAACTCGTGAATAAGATCTCATCGGTATACACCGAGTAGTATGGGACTCTAACCCTTTCAACTCGTGTATAGGTTTCATAGATATGCACTGAGTAGTATGGGACTTTGACCCTTTCAAACTCGTGTATAAGCTTTCTTAGATATACACCGAGTAGTATGAGACTTTAACCCTTTCAACTCGTGTATAGGTTTCATAGATATGCACTAAGTAGTATGGGACTTTAACCCTTTCAAACTCGTGTATTAGATCCCGTAGATCTTTACTCATTGACAAGATAGTGAGAATTTATCACATAGCACAATTGTCATGAAATAAAATAATTTCTACATACTCTTATTTCTACCGATCATCATATACTCCCATATGAAAATTGATTGCTTATTATCCAAATAATATTGTAAATGGGACTTATATTGTACTTTGAATAGTAATATCAAATTAGCTGAGCAAGGTTATTCACTCACCTTGATGTTTGTCCAAGTTTACCTTGTTCCACACTAGAATTTGTGTGGGAAAATTTCCTAGTAAAATATATTACAAGGAAACATAAGAAAGGAAACAAAATCACGAAAATACGCAAAATTTTTTGACTGCTACAGTAACGGTTCGCTATAGTGCCGGTTCGCTACAGTAACATTGACTGCTACAGTACCGTTGACTGCCGACACTACAGTACTGCTACAGTACCCGAAGAAAATTTTTCAGATTTTTTTCTGAAATTTCTGGTCGCTACAATAACTCGGTTTTTGTAGAAATTTCTAACAATTTCATCCTTTCCTTTCTTGTTTCAAAATCAGAATTTCAACTCTTTTAACCGATTATAACTCAAATATAACTTCTAAAACAACTGAGATTCATGAATTATCATCAAAATCTTCAAGAACAAAACCTCCTCTAATCTTCTACATAAACTGAAATTTAAGGAAAATAATCAGATTAAAGCTTACCTTTGATCCTTACAAAGCTTTTGAACCGAACAAATAATCGAAACTCTGAAGATCAAGGAAAGGATTTGAGAAGAGAATAAAGAAAGGAGAGAAAACTTCCACTGTTCAGTTTTCAGCTTTTCCTTCTGCGTGAGAAATGAGGGGGTACTATTGAAACTTTATATTAAATATTTCTAATGGGTTATTCAATAACCCATGGGTATCCATAACCCAACATCCAAACCCATCCAGTCAATTTACAATAAATGGACTAATGGACCATTCTGAAACCACTTTTCCATGAATTTCACCATTCTTAGAATATATCCCACATTGTGCAAATATTTAGTCCAGTCATTTAACTCAATTTTCATAAATAATATTCAAAGAGAACAATTAAATATAAAAATTAAATATGACCAAATAAATAACTAAAGTAACGTTGTAGAATTCTAAAATACTCTTAAGCGAATTATATTCTGAAATTAACGGGTATTACAGTAAGGCTCGCATCTTATCACTTCTGGGGCCATGTACACATACATCCCTAAACACAAGTATACAATAGTAATGAAATTTGTCATGTCAAATGGAAAATTAATAAAACTTCCATATACAAAAATATCAAAGTAAGAGGCATGCCTGTTTCACTGATAAGAGCCATTTCGTGGTCATGAAGGAAACGAGCATGGCCAAAGTTAGCGATTCTAACATGGAAGGCATCATCCAAGAAGATGACGCTGGGCTTGAGGTCGCGGTGGATGACCTTGGGCTTTTGTTCGTGCAGGTATTGCATCCCTTGCCCAATGTCTAGTGTTATCCTCACCCTCTCTCTCAATGGAGCAAGCGACATCATCCTCTTCTCACCTTCTCCTACCCTGCCCCCATGGAGCCGCTCCAGAAGTATAGTGCTCAGATGCTCCGTCACCACCCACGTGAACTGGGGGCTCTAGGCATGCTCTCATCAGCTACAGCAAGAATCGGTGCCTTTATCAAGACAGTCTCGATCTCCTGGGTGAAGAATACGACAATGTTCACATTTGTTTAGAAATTGCTCACTCTACTGACACATACGTGCTAAGAGAGGAAAAGAAAAAAAAAGTGCTTATGTGGTGCCATGTCAGTATAGGTCTTACACGTGTGGTGCTGATGTGTATTTTAATGTTGATGTACTCATTCTAGTCAGCACCATATGTACTGGTCAAAATGTTGACTAACTTATGAGTAACTTCAAGGACCAATTTCATGATTTTTGAAACCATAGAAACTAAATTTATTGCTTTTAAAGTATAGTGACTAAAATCATTCTTGGGTGAAACTATATGGACCTCAAGTATATTTTTACCTAGTTTTAATAACTGCACCCACATTCATCTGCTTCTATCTCCTCTCTCTCTTTTCAATCTACCCAACTCTTTGAGCACCAATTGACTTAGTATTGGAGCTATTGGTGCGATCGATCATTGATCAGACAGTTGGCAATAAGTGATTTTAAAAATAAATTCATCGTCAGTCGTCCAATTTTGTCATCGGACACCGATGGCTCTAATATTGTAGCCAACTGGTGCCCCCAACCTTTTCTTTTTTTTAACTTCTCTCTGTTTTAACTCTTCTTCTTCTTCACCGACACAACACTTCAAAATCTTTCTTTTTCTTCCTTCTTCACTTGGACTCTCTACGAAATATTGTTCTCTCATAAATTCACAATTCAATTATGATGGAAGACAAATAGGGAGTCCCAAGCAGGTAACTTTTCAAAAGGACCAAAGCAAGACCCTGTTGTTTCTCACAAATAGGTCCTCATCAGTTTGAGTTTCAGCAAGGGAAAAATGTGTATTGGGCTTAAGATCCTCTGGGGGGCATGAGATGTATAGCAGGCTACTGGGTAGGAAATGAGCCATTAGATCCGTCTTCATCAATGATTCAGATTTAACCATTTGCTTGCTTTGGGAGTCATTGGATCACGGTTCCTACTTCAGATTTAAGTAAAACAAATTGTTTCACTTACTCCAACCTTTTTTTTTAATCTCGACATATAGGGAATTAATTGAAAGAAAAAAATTGCATAAAAGCTCCATCCCCTCAATTTTCTTCAGTTTGACCCGGCCCCTCTGTTATCATGCATTCCACATCAACAACCCCTCCTTTTTTTTTTTAATTTTAAAGAGGGCCTTAGCCTTTAATATTGCTACAACAATTAAAAAAATAGAACTTAAAATCACTCCTAAACCTGTAGAAATCATAAATCAGAACTCAAAATCACTTAGAAAACCAGATACTAAACAAGTCCCTCACACCCGAGTGTGTTATGAACCGAATTCTCTACTTTGAAACTTTGCTAAAATAAGAGATTTTATGTTTTTCTTTTGGCATATGAACCAAATTTTCTGCTTCTTTGAAACTTTGATAAAGCCAGATTCTAATTATCCCCAAGTGTGTTGTTTTTTTACATAAATCAGAACTCAGAAAGCATAGTACCTAGACATGGCAGTAATTTCCCTGTTCTATTTTTATAGCCAGCCATATTTGCTCTGAGTTCGGGATGTGAGGGAGTGTCTACTATAAATACAATTATGAGCATCATGGGAATCAATCTCGATACATTACTCCTTGAGCCTTGTGTTGAGGGGTTTGTAATTTGAATGCCCTAAAACTTATGATTTTTCCTTGCTTTTTTCAATTTTCTTAAATATATGATTCTGTCTAAAATTTGCTACCTATTTAACTCCTTGGTGGTTATTTTACAAAGGCAGTCCATCCCATTGCGCTTGGGAAGTTGATGCGTATTGCAAAAATGATGAAGTCAGTGTTTGCTGGTGACAACTACTCACTTTTTGGCATTGGTTTCTCAACAAGATACCAACAGAATCCCCTCAAGCCCAGCAATAACAAAAATGAACAGTAAAAAGACTGGGAGTTATAATTTAAAGCTTGATTGGCATCTGGTTTTTTGAGTGATTTTGAGTTCTGATTTCTAATTTTTGCAGGTTTGGGAATGATTGTGAGTTTTGATTTCTTTGCTAGCTATTCAACTCCTAGTGGTTATTCTACAAAGGCAATCTGATAACTCTATTTTATAGAGTTTTTAACCTATTTTTTTATTGATAAATTGAGTAAAATAAATGGTTTTAATTCTTTTTCTGAATTTATTTAGTCTTTTTAATTGTTTAGTTTTATTTTATAGGGAATTAGTTTTTCTTTAAGATTTATCTTAGGATTTATAATTTATTATGGTTATTTAGTTTGATTTTAGTTTAGGATAGTTAATTTAACTTTTATTAAAATTTATTTTAGTTAGTTTGTTTTAGAATTTATTTTAAGATTAGGTTTTGAAAAAAAATAAAAAGGAATTTTTGATATTTTTATGTTTTTCTTTTCTGATTTTATTATTGTTATTATTGATTGGATAAGTTTGATTTGAAATTTAGATTTGAGAGAGATTGGGAAGAGACTTTTACGGAAGACACAAAAAAAAGGGATATAGATTGGAGAAGAGAGAAGAAGAAGAGGATGCTGCACAGAGGACGGAAAGAGCTTTGGAGATTGGGAATCATCAATTTTATTCATTCATTCTTCTTCATTTATTCTTCAAATTTTCTCTTTTCAGTTTTTTTTTAGTTTTGATGGAAAAACTCATGAATTATGTTATTGTAGATATTTTATCCATCATGAGTAGCTAAATTCCTTTTGCAAAGGAGAAGATGTCGCTTCTCTTGAATGTTATAATTTGAATTTTCTTATGTTAATCTAAGTCTATTTTCTTATTAAGTAATTATTTATGTGCTTACCACTTTCTCAAATTGGCCACTTAAGAATTGAATTAGGTTTCATGTAGAAAATTGAAAAATTCATATATGAACATGACTATTAAAATAATTACCACAAATTAATTTAGTCTAGGAATAAATAAATTGTTTGTGTAGTTGTACCTAAATTCAATTGTTCTTATTACCTTTTCTTAATTAAATTAGTCTAAGGAATTAAGAAATTTAATTAGGTTAAGAAAGTTAATTCGCCAAGAGATTGAATTTTAACTATAATTGAGAATTTAATCATTAATATAGAAATTGAGAACTTAGATTAAAATAAAAGATTCAGATCATAGTTCGATAGGATAGTGAAATCATATTCCTAACGCTTTGATAACTTGCAGATTCTAAATATTTTCCTTAGTTTAATTGTGTGACTTTTTCATTAATCATTAGTAATTTAGTTTATTTTAGATAAATTAATTTAGGTTAGTTCAGTTTAATCTTTCATTAAAAATTGATCGTCTAGATAGTATAGAAATAGCGAAATTGATACTTGACTACTATAATTCTCGTGAGATCGACACTCTATTCACCTTCTATATTACTTATTGACTCGGTACACTTGCCACTAGCATTTTAGACCAATAAGTTTTTGGCACCTTTGGGAACGATTTTGAGTTTTGATTTCTTTGCTAGCTATTCGACTTCTGGTGGTTAATCTACAAAGGCAGTCCATCCCATTACACTTGGGAAGGTGAGTAGTGTTGCAAAAATGATTAAGTCAAGTGTTTGCTGGCGACAACTACTCACTTTCTAGCATTGGTTTCTCAACAAGATACCAACATAATCCCTTCAAGCCCAGCAATAACAAAAATGGACAGTAAAAAGACTGGGAGTTGTAATTTAAAGCTTGATTGACATCTAGTTTATTGAGTGCTTTTGAGTTTTGATTTCTAATTTTTGCAGGTTTGGGAATGATTTTGAGTTTTGATTTCTACAACAATACAAGGGGCTGAGGGCCTTTTTGAAATGAAAAAAAAAAAAGGAGGGGTTGTCGATGTGGGATGCGTGATAAAAAAAGGGTTGGGTCAAACTGAAAGAAAACAAACTGAGGGGATGGGACTTTTTTGCAATTTTTTCTTTTCAAATAAGTCCCTGTATGTCCGGATTAAAAAAGGTTAGAGTAAGTAAAATGGTGTGTTTCACATATATTTGAAGTGGGACCAATCTCAGCTGTTGGATTGTCATGATCTAATGGTTCTTAATGCACTTAAATGATTAAATTTGAATCATTAATGAAGATGGATCAACGACTCATTTCCTGCCCAACAACTTGTTAACAGAGGATCTTAACACGTGTATTGGTGGAAGGTTTATAAATTACTCAAACTCTTACACCAATTTGATCTAAGAATTCACTCAAAGGAAAAAGAAAGGGAGGATTATATGTGTGTGAGTGTGAGTGTGAGTGTGAGTGTGAGTGTAGTGTGCGTGTGTGTGTGTGAGTGTGAGTGTGAGTGTGAGTGTAGTGTGCGTGTGTGTGTGTGTGTGTGTGTGTGTGTGAGAGAGAGAGAGAGAGAGAGAAGCAAAATACTAATAAAATTATGTTACTCTACACACAGCCTGGGAGGTTTACAATTTATAGGAGATTTTCCGCCGCCCAAACTACCCAAAATTAAATGCTTCTGGAAAATTAAACTGTTGTAATAGGTATTGCAGGGCTGCAGCCGCACTCTTTGAAATTTCGCTTTGTTAGTACTTGTACGAAAAATTAGTAGGAAACTTTAAAATTAAGATTTTGATTTTGTAGTAATTAAATGATGTTTGATTTAAAGTTTTTCAGAATTATTCTATTTAAACATTAATTTGGTATGGAACAATTCTAATTTATTTCTACCTAAATTTTTTATTAGCCCAAAATTTAATGTTTTTTAGACAAGCATTTACAGTGCTATATCAAAGTACTCTACTACTAGCTCTTTTACGACCCCACTACTTTTATGACTCTATCCCATGCAACATGATTTAGGTGCAACATTAATGTTATTAGAGAATTCATTTACCTAGTCTGAGCGTAGCTCGTAGTTGTTCCAATGGAATGACACATCAACGAGGACCTAGAATTTTGGGCTTTTTTCTTATTTGGATTTAGAGTAAAATATTTTGGGGATTTTATTATTGAAATTTGTGTACCTTGGATTTGATTGACCCATTTGTAAGACAATTAATATCTCTTGATTAAAAAGTTATGAATCATGATCTGTGTAGGTGTGTTTGGTAAAGTGATAAAATGGTTTTATAATTTATTTATTAGTTTATAAATTTGTTAAAAATATTTGATAAATAAATTTATTTTAATAGTTTATAATTTATTTTAAAATATTATTTTTTATAATTTATAATTTTTATATTTTTTTATTTTATTTTTATTATTTTATCTAAATATTTATTATATTCTTTTATTTTATTTATAACTTAAATCTTTAAAATATTTTTATTGTGAATATTTTTTACTTTTATTTGAATTTTTATTTTTAAATAAATTCATTTTAAACATATATATATATATATTAAAGATAAAAAATACAATATATTTAATATGTAAGTATATATTACACTTTTTCAATTGTAAATATATATACGTAAGTATAATATATAAAATATAAAATTATATATATATATATATATGATATAATAATATATATTAATTAATTTTAAATATATAATAATTTAAATTAATTTAATTAAAAATAAAAATTAATATATTTATTTTATATTATTTTAAAATTATAAAATAATACAAATACTTTTATGTTCTTTTATATTATTTTATACTTTTCATCTACTTAAACAATTACTTTTATTAAACACTTTAAATTCAATAAGTTAATTTATAAATTTTCAACTTTCAACTAAAAATTAATTTATAAACTTTTAATTAACTTATAAGTTATTTTTACTAAACAAACCCTTAAACACATTTGAGTCCGGGAATACAAGCTGTATAATGATTGTACGGCTTAAGTAGTTGAGGCAGATAGTTTTGGCTGCATTAGTATATACGTGCAATGCCAATGGCTAATTTTAAAGCATGTTTGGTTGTTTACTATGTAATAATATAATGAATAAAGGTAGTAAAAATTTATCTAAATTATCCTATTCAAAAACACTAATTTTTTTAAAAAATATTTTAATAAAATACTTCATTTTCAATATCTTTTCTTTTCTTTTTTTATTTTCTTCATTTCAAACACATTCTCAAATAATCTAAAAAGAATACCTTCATTTGACACATAAGATCTAATTCATGCAGAAGTATTTATTGAGTTGAGTTAACGTGTCAACTTGCTAAAAATGAACCCAATTCGCACGTCATTTTCTTCCATCTGGCCATTAACAATTTGGATTGCAGGTTGGAATCCAATCCAAGTCAACTCACTCAAGTATGAGTTGGCTCAATTTAGTCTAAGTGATATAATTTTTTAAACCCAACTTGACCCGCCATCATTTAATAGGTTTAGGGTTGAAATGTTGGTCAACTCAAACTAATCCAATTAGCGAACATCCCACGCTCATCAAATGTTCAACTTTCTTGTATTAGTATTGGATGGAAATGAATGTATAAATATTAAATCCTACAACGAATAGGAATTTACTTAATAGTTTATAATGCAAATAAATGAATGTATAAATATCTGTTCCAATTTTAATATTCATCTTTAGGGGTTGGCAAAACAGCTCAAATTTAGAGATCCTTGCGAGGGAAAGGAATTCTCTACATTTGATAAACATATCTTGCACTACTTTTAAACAAGAGCCGCAGGATTGTGTAGGATGAACGATATCTCAACTTCAATAAAATTGTTAAATCGAATATTATCTATCCTGCACATAACTCCTATTTAAAAATAAAAAAATTTTAAAATACTTAAAATAGACAATCTCTTTCTCCTTGCTAGACTACCCCATTCAGGTGTTCAAGAAAATTTTTTGCAGCTCATTAAAATTTGTTTTGAGATTCTCCTTTCACCAAGTCATTATTTACAAATTAATTTTTTATGGCGTTTGATATAGTTTTGGCTATTTTTTTGTCACGGTTGTTAAAAAAAAGAAAAGATGTTTGAGATTGATTCCTATTGCTTCCAATATTTTACGTTTCATTCTGCATTCGAACATTTACATAGCAAGACTCTCTCTCTCTCTCTCTCTCTCTCTCTCTCTCTCTCTCTCTCTCTCTCTCTCTCTCTCTCTCTCTCTCTCACACACACACACACACACACACACACACACACAAGTGGCATAATGAATAACTTCATATTTCCCCCAATTTATTTGACCAAAACACATTATAAACGAAACCACTTTTTCTCATATAAACATCATTCAGTACAGACCCTTATTTTTTGGTATAAAATCAAACTCACAATAGCACCTAGAATTTAGAAACCAATTACACTCTTCCAGTATACATAATAATCAAATGCTCATAATCATCATACCAACTCAATAATCTATATGATCTCCTACACTTTACGAAGACTGAGCAACTTGACATCATCAACCACAGGCCCACACAGCGAAGAGAAGTCATCGCTTCTCATGGTATAGAAAGTACTAAGGAACATAACGCGAGTTCTGGGGCTAACAGCTATAAACTTGAGCGCTGCACGCTTGAACCCGCCTTTTCCTTTGGACTGGTAGGGCACTTTAATGGTGTCTTTGCCTGCAAAAGCTTCGACAATCATGGAGCCTTCACAGGAATTGCTGGCGTCTCCGACGGCAAAAGAGAGGACGTAGGTTCGGCCAGGGATGGTTCGGACCACTTGTGCGATGGCGCTCTCTTTTCCGGCGACGAGCTCGACGGCGCGTCGTCCTTGGGGAACAGAGAAGTGGTCGGAGTCTATGTATTTGACGGCTTTGAGGGACTCGACCATCCAGCCTGGCAGGGGGGAGTGGTCGTCTTCTATGTTGGGAGGGATGAGGACACCCCACGATGAGTTGGGGAAGACATAGGGTCCTTCTTCGAACCCACCGTTCTTTAGGATGTTCTCTGCAGCACAATGTGAAACGTGTTATTCTTCATAACAGAGTTTGCAAAATGAATAGGGAATTGTAACAGAGAGTGGTGTGGTGTGTTTCAAAGTCTTGCATAGCAGTTTTGCACTTTGTGTAAAGCCACAAAATGGCTTTCGTTTTCCATAACAGTTCATTAATAGCAATATCCGACTTTGATCAATGATTTCAATGATGGAAGCATGTGGCTATAATTGAAACAGGGTCAAGTTTGCCTCTCCACGACTGGACTGGATATTTTTATTGCTGGCTTGAGTGTGTGCTTGAAAAACAATGGAACAAACTTAGATTTCTGGCAAACCATAATTTAAGACTTAATGTTTATTTATTTATTTTTACAAAAGTAACAATTTAAATTTTTTACTGTTTAAGAGCAAAATCACATTAATGTAAATTTTTTTAACATGTTATTTTGTATTAAAATCATATTATTGCACTCCAAACTATAATTTGTAAAAACATAATTTAAAACCAAATAGTAATACACACTAAATGATTGGTCCCATATGATAAGTTCATCACAAGATTTTAGCTTCTCTTTTTTTTTCTTTTAAAAAAGGTTAAAAACTAGTGAAGTTGTTAGCTTTTAGTTTTAGGATAAAGGGAAAAAAATGTAACAGAAGCCCTTTAACTTTGAGTTACTTCAATTTTAGAACTTTTGATTTCATAAATGAAGTCTCTAGGCTTTTGAGAAACATATCTTTTCATTTCTCTTCTTTGTAGCTACATCTTTCTTACATTAGATTTTTTATATATGAAATACGATGGCCAAAAAACTTAAAATAACAAGAAATTTAAGCATATAAAAGGTCTAACATAATAAGAAAACCACTACTGTTAAGCAGAAGCTGGATTTAGAAAAAAAAAAACGTATTTCTTGAAAATTGAAACTTCCAAGAATATAATTTTCAAAATATAAAAATTAAAGTTCTACTTTTAAATAATTTAAAATCAAAGTGATATTTTTTGCATTTTTTATTCAAAACCTCTCTTCTTCGCAGAGCAGTTAATACTTAACAGTGAACTGTGATTCCTGCTCCATTAAACTGGGGATCAGATTGCTATTCTGAAGTCAGACACAATTTAAGTGCAGCCCCTATTTTCTCAGAGATCTCTACAGGCTACACTTACAGAGCATGCATTATTGGGTTACATAAATACGAAGCTACCTGCCTACCTACCTCTATGGGGTCCATAATGCCATCTAACGCTAGGACCACACAGAACCACCCTAATATTTACAGCGCCATAGCTTTACTTCCTTCCCTCTGATGTTTTATGCATATATGCAGGCTTCTTTTGTACGCGCATTCAGTGTCATGTGCAGTATATTGAATAACATGAGGCGAAATCTGAATTCTTTCTTTTCAAATAGAATGTCATGATTCACAAATTAAATTCTCAAACTCATATAAAGAGCGGAGAGATAGAGAGAGGAAAACTTACTGTTAGTAGGTTTAGGAGGGTATAGAGCTTTAAGAGCAACAGAATCAATAAGTGGGCCACAAGCTGGGTCCTCCTCCACTCCTGGGTTATGGATAAGCATCTCAATCTCAGGGTATTGGGCCTGGAAGGCCCAAGAATAGGCGTCCCAGCCATTGCTGCTATACAGAGTCTGCATTGGAAGGACGCCAGAGTGTGGAGCCACAGACACGTTCAATTGCTCCTCTTGTGCGCATGTGCGTGCCGCCACAAACGTAATCGAATAGTACATTCCCTTTATGACCTTTATCCTCTGCTTAATGGACGCCTCGTTGCCTAGCCTCACCGCATAGGCTCCCTCCGGCACCACCAGCAACATATCACCCTGTTTCTGTCCCGATTTTATGTACTCCACGAAGCCGGAAATCTCCCACTCCGGTATCGCCCGCCTCCCGCCTATCACAACCGTGCCGTTCATCTCCGACGGCTTGGGCCCCAGCTCGAAGTTCCCGTTTGCCACTAATCCTGCTTCCAAAAACCAAACCACCGGGGTTTTATGAATAGGAATTTTTGTAATAATTAAAAGAATTCAGTGCGTCTATCAGGTGAGGTTACAAGGCCATGTGCATTTTCAAAGCACGCTGCACAACCTAAGAAAGTGGACCACTAAAGGGAAAGAAAGGAGTTGAGAAGGACATATGAAAGGGTTTTGTCCAGATGCTGAGGTCACCATCAGACAGGCTATTCAACGAGGAGAAGATGAGAAGACTCATAAACCCAGAGGAAGGAGAAAATTAAAAGGGTTTTGTAGTGTACAGTTTTACATCATAAATGATGCCAGCCCCAACCAACTAAAACCAGAGGAGACTAATTCAAATGCAGCAACAGGAACAATATAAAATCTTCTAACATATTCAAATAATGCCAAATCACATAACTAATTTTGTATTCAAAACCAAATATTTTGGATTCTTAAAGTGAAGCCAAGTCAGACCCTATATCACTTTGATATATCATGATTGGGAACTTCCTAGTGATCTACACTCTGCCTGAAGCAAAATCATAGTTTGTTATATATCACCTAACACATCCATTTATACTTTAAACAACACACACATTGAAGATTTTCGACTAAAAAAATCCCATGAATGTAGCTAGCTAGGACAAGAAGATGAAGAGTAGAAGGAGACAAAGAAAGGGAGGTAAATAAATAAGGAGTTACCGTCGGTGAGGGAGAAGGAGACGTCGAAGGAGGCGAACAAGAGAAGCGACAGCGACAGATAGGTGAGGGACGCCATGTTGGCGCGGAGCTCTGGGAATCTGGGAGAGAAATGGAGGATCAGAGGAAAAAGCATGTATGCAGGGCAGGGATAGGGGAGGCTGAGCGCGGCCTTATATGCATGCCTACTTACGAGAAAGCACTGGATTTTGGGGGAAATATCAAATATGCCACTATCCAATCCACCTCATGAATCCAATGGAAAGGATGCTCTAATTTTAAGAATTTTTATCTTTATCTAGAAGTTATTGAATCGTGTAAGAGGAATAATATCTGATTTAATTATTTTATTAATATTTAAATGTCGTTCATTCTGCGAAATTCAACATTTTTTGTTTAAAAATTAAAAAAAATATTCTCAAAAATAAAAAATTCATTTTCGAATCGAATGCCCAATACACTCCTCCGGTTCTCTACTCTAGTGCGTTAAATAAAGGAAGTGAATGTTGGGATGTCCAAGTCATGTTTCGCGGCAACTGCTCGGTTTCAAATCAAATTCGCCCAAAGCTGTTCAGTCTCACATGCTCTTCGTCGTCTCATCCCTGGCTTCACTTACTTTAAGGGCTGTTTCCGTCATTTCACTTATTACTGATATCCATCTATATATATATATATGTGTAAATATATATATATATATATGTGTGTAAATATATATATATATATATATATAACCAAGTTTTGAGGTGTAGTTTCACATATGTTTGGATAAATAATTTATTTGATAGCTTATAAAAGAAGATATTATATGAAAAGAAATTTATATCATAAATTTTTAAAAAAAATACGTTATTAGTGTTTTAATACATATTTAAAGAAATACTTTTAAATTATGATTCAGGAATGAGAAAGGTAGAGAATTTGATTTTCATATAATTTTAAATTATAATTAGAGATATATTTATCTTGTAACAGTATAAAACAAATTTTTGGTCATATGAATTTAAACTTTTATACAAAATTTTTTCAAAATGTTTAAAAAATTGACTTCATAAAATAAGCTAAAAAATAACTTTTTAAAATTAATAAGTTATTTATTTAAACTTATTTAAACACTATTTTTTGCATAAAAAATTTATATTAATAGAGAAACTCTAATAAGTTATAAGTTATGTTATTCAAACGAAATCTTAATACTTGTTTAAAAAATAGTCTAATAAATTTAAATTTTGTGCAAATTAAAATTTAGGTAGAAGTAAATTGGAATTATTTTATGCCAAATCAAAATGTTGATAAAATAAATTATGCACAATCTTAATTTTACATTTTAAAACAAATAAAATTTTAATTTTAAAACTCTCCACTAATTTTTCAAATATATACTTACAACAGGGGCTCACATTATACATACATATATATATATATATATATATATATATATGATTATCACATTATCTCTCACTCACTCTCTCTCTCTCTCACTCTCTCTCTCTCTCTCTCTCTCTCTCTCTCTCTCTCTCTCTCTCTCTCTCTCTCTCTCTCTCTCTCACACACACACACACACATAGAGATGGCAATGGGGCGGGGAGTTTCTCCCCCACCCTCGTCCCCACCCCTGATCTCTGACGGGGGAGGAAAAATTCCCCCATCCTCATTTCCTGCCTCCCTGCGGGCCCCACGGGGACCCCACCTAAGAGCATGACGGACTGATGGAGCAATGAGGATGAAGAGTTGAAGGATTGATGAAAGAGGAAGGATTGGGATTGATGAAGGAGGAAGCCACCCACAGCACACCGCACACACGACCGGAGGGGTCTAGTCCTTCCCTGGACGAAGACGACGGCCGGCACCACGCCTCTCGTCTCAGGCACGATAGGGAGGAGTCTGCTCGTCTCAGGCAGTAGGCACGCCTCACGGCTCACGCACGGGCACGGTCGGACGAGTCTGCTCGGCTGCTCCTTCCCTGGGGCCTGGACGAAGACGAGATGACGAGATCTAGTGAAGGCTGGAAGTGGAACACTCGAAACAAAGAGGGTAGAGGCAGTTGCAGTCGGAACTCGGGTTGCAGTCTTGATGAGAATTGGGAAAAAATGAACAATTAGGGCTTAGAATCAGTTAGTATTTACTATTTAGAAATATTTCAATTTCTTTTTATTTAATAGTAAAAGTATTATTATTTTATCTTATAAAATTACTAATTTACCATTGACCTTTATATTAAATATATATATTTTTAGAATATTTTAATAATTTCATACGAAATTACTAAAATGCCTTCAGGGGCGGGGAGAGTGATCCCTGTCCACGTTCCTATTTAATTTTCGGGAGAAATTTTTTCTCTACCCCCACCCCACAAAAAATAAAAAACCCCCCAATTACGAAGTCTGAATTCGGAGCCCCATTACCGTGCCTAACACATACACATATATCTTCCTCCAAGAATTAGGGCTGAAGAATTGTTTGTCGTATTAGACGAAAGGATCATAATGAGCAGAATGTAGACTGTCAATGAGCCTCTGTTGATATCTTCCCATTCTGACCAAACCACATGCAAAGTTAATGTCGGTTTCTGGAATTTTTATTTCTCAATTTTACTTCAACAAAAGGTGACAATAAAAATTATATCTATAGAAAGAATAAAGTACAAAAAGTACATTAATTTCTTTTAGGATTTGTTAGGTTATAACATGAGATATTTCGGTTTTATTTTTGATATGCTAGTAAAAGTTGTAAAATTATTTTTATTTTTTGAAGAAACGTACATTGTGCATGATGTTAGCTTAAACTATACAAAATAAATAAAAGACAAGTCAAGTGTAATTTAAAAAAAAAAACCTGTTGTTAAAGTAATTTAGCCAAATTTAAGAAAAGCAAGTGTAGTTTAGTCAAGAATAACAGATACATAAAGACTAAAATAATTACTCTTTAAGTCTTAATAATCAAGAATGTTTGTCCTTTATCTTAATTATGAGTTTAAACTTAATTCAAAGGTCAATATTAGCTATTTTAAGTGGCTCGACATTTAAATTTTTTGAACAATGTCTTGAGTTTAAATTTTGTAAATATAAAAAAAATTATCTATAAAAAATTACAATCGAACTCAAAATTATATTAATAGGAACTCAATAAATTTTTAGATATTGGTGATTAAAAAAACTAATAAATTTTATTCTCAAATGATAAGCAAAACAAACTCAAAAAAATTGTTATTGTACAACAAAACAAGATTCAAATGTTTGAGAAAATAACATCTAGATCAGTTGCTTGAATTATTTTTTAAAACACAAATATTGATTTAGAATTGTGGATGGTTAGCATATGAAACAAACAAGTGATGTAAATTAATAAATATTGCAATTATAAATATTAGCGATGAATCTTAAGGTGTATCACACAAGTTGAGAAGGAACATAGCATGTGGGAAAACTAAGCTCTGAATCTGACATACATAATTGAAACGAAAGCTCCTTAGATCTAAATGTAACATCAAATTGGTTAAGCAAAAGACACTGTATATAAACAATTTTAATGCATTTGCTTTTAAAAGTTAAAAACAATTTGTAATTTCAGAAAGTGCATGAAACATAACACGAGGAAGGTGGGCCAGCAAGGGGGTCGAAAATTGAAGAAGATGCGGTTAAAGGGACCCACAAGCAAAAACAAAAAGAGTAACTTATTGATTTGACTTTTGAAAGATTATATTTTTTTTGCATGTAATAAGATTTAGTGTTTTAATTTTGATAGAATTTGTTTCTCTTAATTTAATCAATCTATTTGTCAAAATAACTTTAATATTTAATAATAATAAATTTTACAATTTAATTATGAAATAAATCAAATTGATACAAATATATATCTCTCAAGAATTAAATTAAGACATATAATCTTTCATGAACTATATCAACAATTTACTCAAATAAAAATTACAAATAATTGGCATGAATTATAATTTAATTGTAATTTTGATCATTAAATTTTAAAACATAATATTTTACCTCCTAAATTATTATATAAAATAAAAAAATTATATACTAACTAATATCTAAAATGTTTGTTATCTTAATTATAGAGAAATTCAAGTTAAAGATTATATAAAAAAATTGAATAAGATATCAAACGATAAATCATATGTTGTTGGGAAGTTAATTTTATTAGTGTATAATATTTTTATTTTTTGTAATAATTTATGAGAGTAAAATGTTATATTTAAATATTTAAATATTAAAGTTAAATTAAATTATAATTACCCCATGGCCCAATTTTATGGGTATGTTGATAGGCCTTACACTTTCAATCTTCACCTTATGTCATTTTAGTTTTCAAAATGTTTAAAATCTGTAAGTTTGTTTTTAAAAACATTTCATTCGTCATAAATTATCATTATTGAGTGCTTTGAATTTGAGTGAATCATAATAGATTTATGATCTCATTTGAAATTTGAAAACTCAATCCAATAGGGTAAAAAAAAAACAGAGGAGCATATGGTGCAAGCACGGCGACCCATGTTTTGTATTTTTTTCTAGAATGACTTGAATTGGTTGGTTATATATATTTTATATATATACAGTTTCTGAATTTTGTGATTTATAATAATTATGCCAAGGAATAAGAAATTTTTCTCTGTTCATAGATATAGGTCACATCAACCAACTAAACCATTTAAATCTATGTATGTTATGCGATTTTTTTTTCTATTTCTCTGTAATTTCCCTAACAATCATTTCCTCTAGTATCTTATAGTTATTATCATAGTTGGTGCCATACTGAGATTTTAATAGTTTATTAGGATTTGAATAAGCCAAATTCGCTGTTTTTATAGGAAGATATGAAACTCTAAATATTTTTATATAAATTTAAACAAATCAAAATCAGACAAATCAACATATACAGCAAAATTTATATAACAATTAAAAGCACCTAATTAAATGACTAATTTAAATAAAACGAGTACGTGAATCCGGAAATGAGATTCCTACTTTACTCATCTACCATAAAAAAGGATTCCTAGTTGACTGACTCTAATATAAATATTACTAAAAAAAAAGAATCATATCCAAAATTTTCGAATAATATATATATATATAATGCAACTATGTCAAATACAGAACACCGACAATCAGTGTTGGCTGTGTCAATATGAGAAATAGCCTTTTTTATATGTACCACAAGTGTTGAGGCTTTGATCCTTGAAAACAGAAAAAAGAAGAGGCAAAAAGTTAAGAGCTTCCCTTTTTTCTCAACTTTATTTTTTAATCAATTTCGATGTCGGTTTTTGTTGATTAATGGTCATGTAAATATAGTTTGCTATAGTATATTATGACCCACGATTTGTCAATTTTGGGTTTGGTTAAAGATTCGAGTGATGGGAGGGAAACATGTAATCAAAATAAACAAAAATGGAAAAGTCTTGGAACTCTCATTTGGGATGGAAACAAGTCACATTTTCATACGCCCCACGATTAATTACACGTCCTATTTTATAGATTTGGAAAGAAAAAGGTGATTCAAAGAACATGGGTTTATTATAGCAAGAGAACATCCTTTGAAGCAATGGTACTTAGACGAGGAACATTAATTTACTCATTCTATTTAGATATTGTTGGAAAAATTGAGGAAATTATCAAGACAAACACAGCCTGAGTCGTGCTCTGGTTGACACTGTCCTTAAGGAAAGATTCGTGGCTTTCCTCCCAGGATAAAACAGGCCCTTTTGGGATAAAACCCAGGTCACAGAACAGCAGAGAAAGAAAAGTTGTGTAACCCAATATCACAAAGGTTAGGTTAAAAAACTCAAAACTAGAAGCAAGATATAGGGGATAAATATCTCAAAAAGAGACAATTAATTTATAATTAAATATAAAAGGATAATTATAACAAATTGATCATGGGATAGTGGAGATAGTGGGTAGTGGAGATAGTGGGTGATGGTTAGTTATAAAAGCAAGATTATAATTAAATTTAAAATAAGCGGATAATTATGTATCATAAACATAATTTCCACCATGTCAGATAAGTATGAAAATAATTAAATAATTTTTCTAAAATTATTTTCACAACAATTTAAAATATTCTTTTTGAAATATTCCATTTTTCACAACAATCCCCCACATATTTCAAAAAGATATTTTCAATAAAATCATGTTATAGGTTACACATATGGGTATAGATGCTTCGAGTCTGGTGTCTTTTAGACTATGAACCAGGTCTAGATAAATAAGATATAGCTCACAGAGTCAGTGGTGAAGCATATAGCTTCTATGAACCAATAAACTCTTATTGTAAGCTAGAGATCTTACCAATCACATCATACCCCCACAATTTCTGCTGTTAACGCTGTTGTGCGCGTTTTCGACCGTGCGCGTGCCTAGTGTTCATGAATGCTCAAGAGATTTTGCCAAGATCTCATAGGAGCGGCCCCACTCCACATTCATATAGGTTATTTCATCAAGTGTATCTGCAATGAATACACCACCCTTAAGGGCTATGAAAATCATTAAGAGCTTCGCTCAACCTCTCAATCAATGCATTCTAGTAATTCCATACTTACACCATAAGAAAAGGACTAAAATATTAGTACTAGCAGAATTAATAGATGACTTGTTATTACCCATATGAACCTTCTTCATGGGGTCTCCAATCACAAAGGTTGGGTTACCGTCACTATTAATTTCAATCGGCTTAAGTCCATTTCCCCTCGATGTGTGAAGGACTTATTTCCTTCCTACATGCATGTCTAGTCAAAGAATTAGCCAAATTCACTTTTGGCCTCACATAACTTATCAGTATATCTTATTTCATCTCTTAGTAGCTACTAAATAACTTTATGTCACAAACACAAGTGTCTGCTCTTACCATTAAAGGTTTTACCCTTTACAATGGTTATTGCCACTTAGGAATCTCATTACAAACATCATTGGGCTCATATCCAATGGATAAATTTGCTAAGAAGTTTGTCAACCACTTAGTCTCATTTTTAACCAACTCTAATTTTAGAGTAAGTCTATAAATTTGTACAGTTGTTCTCTTAAAAATACGTCTCACCACCAAAGGTGAGGTTTAACAATTAGTGAAAATTTTTTTTTCTCTCATCTGAATTCAGAGATTCAGCTAACATCATTGTATTCTTCTAATACAACGGAAAATCCACTTTATATGATATCATGATTCATGATACCTCTCATCTTTTTATTAGGATTGTGTATCTAGACATTCATCTGACATACAATATATAATATATCAGGCTAGGTGAAATTCATTAAATATAACAAATTTAACTCTGTTCTTCTTAATTGAGTGTTAAAATCATAAGAGATATTCACATAATTTGTCATAAAAATGATCAACTTTTTGAACATAATATTTTTGTGACAACAAAAAGCTATCACCTTTCTTATGATTTCAACTCTCAAGTCACGCTTATTTCACCCATGTCTTTCTCAAAACATGTCATCAAATATCTAAACTAGATATAGGCAATTTTTTTTTTCACAAATTAAAGTACTTTCTACAAAGTACAATTTTTCACATAACTTTATAAAGCTTAAAATAGTAAAAATAAAATTAAAAAAAATAAGTTCTACTAATCGATTTTGTTTTTAATTCTTTTGACTATTCACCAAAACTTGAAATGTAGAATTAAAAACAAGTTCACAAAGTGAAAATTTATATTTCACATAGCTTTAGAAACCTCACAGTAATATTGCCATAAAACTTATATTTTAAAAAGCTCATAATAATATGACCATAAAATTTTATTGTAAAATTTTAAAAATTTCACAAACACAATTTTCAACATTTAAAAGGTTTAATATTCACACATAAGGTTTAAGAAAGTCTTTTCACATTATCAATAGTTATGTCAATAGAAATTTATAAGATATTCTGAATATTCAAATATATTAAACCCATAGAATTTCTATTAAACCACAATAACATTAACTATTGACCAAAACAGTTTTACAAAAATTTGTATAGTCTAATAACAACATACTTACAAATCTCACACTTGTTGGTATAAAAGAAACACTCAAAAAATCTTTTCATAGAGCAAACTATAAGCTTGAAAAATACCTCCACACTTTTAAATATTTTTAGAATTTGAAGGAGTATAATATCACATCTTGTATGTACTTAATTTAGTACATAATTAACTAATATAAAGTCTCAAAATTATTATAGGTGGGTATCCAAACACACAATATATATGCACAAATATATTCATCCACCGTATAATAATATTATATAAGAAAACAATTACACAAAATCATTTTGGAACTTCTCAATTTTAAAATTTTTGTGACCAATAACTCATCACTATTGTACCTCTTTGCACAATAAAAATGTTGTAAGAAACTAGCATTCATAAATGCTTACTCCAATTCTTACTTATGACATATCATCATCTCAATGAGATGACATTGTCAATTTACAAATTGACCTAACATATTAAAATTTATTGTGCCTCTTTGTACAATAAAAAAGTCATAAAAAATTAGCATTTGAAAATGCTAACTCTAATTTTTACATATGGTATATCATCATCTCAATGAGATTATTATTATTTTTTTTAATTTCCAAATTGACCCAAAATTTTATATGCCAATGTTCACAAGTTTGGTCACAAACCCACAAAAAATTTGGTTCCAAAATGACGAATGTAATTTATAATATTGTTTAACAACAATAATAATTAAGGTGAAAATATTTTGAATTTGTAAAATTTATAACCCCCACATTGATGGTCATAGTGCCATTTTCAAGAATTTCACAAATTTTCCTTTCACCTAAAATATAATATTCTTATAAGGCCTTTTAAAAAAAAAATCACATATAAAATCACAATTTTCATATATATGAAATTACTCAAGCCTCATAATTTTTATTTGTGTATGTATATATTTTCTCAAATTTTTCACATATATATATATATAATATGATTGTGTATACAACTGATGCTTATATATATATATATATATATATATATATATATATATATAACTAATATACAAATCATATATATCAAAATCGCACACCCATATATACATATATATATATATATATAAGTATAATATTCCACAATCTCAATTAATGAGAAAATAAGCATGCAAGACAACATATAGACCGTAAGATTTTCTTTAGAACTCCATAGATCCAGAAATATCCGATCACGAAAGTAACAACTCATGATTTTAGGAACTGTATTCTAAGAATTCAAAACAAAAAAAAAATCATATCGTGCATCCAATCAGATGACTAAATGCTTGAAAACCCAGATAAAAGAAATCACATTGAACTATGGGCATCTATTTAGAGAGAGAAAGAGCATACTGACCAAAATCAAGAAATGAGTCAATCGCATGACTGTCTTGCAATTCAGCATCAGATGCGATTTAAAATCAACGATCTTTCTCAACCTTTGTCAACCAGATCTCAAAAGTAGTGACGGACCTCGAGTGCAACACGATGGAGCGACCGATGGAATTGATCCAGTCCTCCTTCTCCTTCTCGGAATCGACGATGAAGTACATGGTACCAGAGCACGTAGATAGCTCGAAAGCGTACTGCCTATTGAGCACGTCTTCTGCGCCTTTGACTGTGAGGCAAGAGGCCACAGGGATGGCGCCATGTGGCTTGGAGGCGTTGGTGACGGCGGAATCCTTGAACCAGAAGAGCTTACCTTGCTTGAGCAAAAACCACCGGTGACACTATGTCTTCATGTACTCGCCCTGCTTCGTGAGCCATTCGGCGCACTCAAAGTTTGACCAGAACTCCACGACGTCATAGACGTTGGGCTTTTCGGTCGACCCTATCCCCGGCCACCATAAGAGGCTTCGACCGACTTCGAGATTCTTTCTCAACTGATGCGTCGCACTCAATTTTTCCTTCAGTGAAATTGTCCTCGTAACGATGACACGCCTCTTTCCTTAAGATTGTTGAAAAAATTGAGGAAATTATCAAGACAAACACAGCCTGAGTCGTGCTCTGGTTGACACTGTACTTAAGGAAAGATTTGTGGCTTTCCTCCCAGGATAAAACAGGCCCTTCTGGGATAAAACCCAGGTCACAGAACAGCAGAGAAAGAAAAGTTGTGTAACCCAATATCACAAAGGTTAGGTTAAAAAACTCAAAACTAGAAGCAAGATATAGGGGATAAATATCTCAAAAAGAGACAATTAATTTATAATTAAATATAAAAGGATAATTATAACAAATTGATCATGGGATAGTGGAGATAGTGGGTAGTGGAGATAGTGAGTGATGGTTAGTTATAAAAGCAAGATTATAATTAAATTTAAAATAAGCGGATAATTATGTATCATAAACATAATTTCCACCATGTCAGATAAGTACAAAAATAATTAAATAATTTTTCTAAAATTATTTTTACAACAATTTAAAATATTCTTTTTGAAATATTCCATTTTTCACAACAGATATTACGTAAGAGTATGGATCTTCTGACATAATATTAAAGTGTGGTAAAATTAGAATTGTTTAATCATAAATTAAACTATCAAAATTAAAGATAAAAATTATTCAATTCCATCATGAGCATTGAAACAAATAAAAAAAATAATAAATTGCACTCTGACATTACGTTAAAAGATCTGTAGTTCCACATGCATTACCTAGACTCAATTTTGATTTTTGACGTCCAACTTGTATGAAGCCAATAGAGTCTATTTTGAGCACACAAGCCTAAAAATTATATGTTCCTATGATCCAATTATTGAGTATCATAGAATTTCAAAAAAGAGACTCTTTAATTGCATGTCAACTATAAATGAAGAGATTTTAATTTTTATATATTAACTAAGATCATAAAGAAGAGCCAGACTCGCAGGCATTAAACATTAGCTCAATATAATGTAAATCATGAATTGGTCTCTCCTACACATGCTTGAATAATATGCATTACATTCTCATTATTTTGTTTTACTCTCCATTATTCTAATAAGTTTTTAAAACATATATTCACATTTTGAATTACACGTCTTACTTTGATATTCTGATATTTGAAAAAACCTTGTCTTTAGAAAAATTACCATAGCGCAGTTGGCATCTGTAACTATAAAAACTATCCACAACATGCTCAAGTATAATTTACATTTTTCTAAAAAATTATCTTAATTAATCCTAATTTAAATATCCAAGTGTAAAATCCAATTCTTCTGCTTAAGGCTATCCGATTGAGATTGACAAATGAAGCTCATGTGAGATTCATCTAATCAGACGGTGTTATTTGACCAAACATAATGCTGACTAAGCAGAAGATCTACAAGCTAAAATTTAAAATATAAGTCTAAAATAATAATAATAATAATAATAATAATAATAATTGCTTAAACCACCACCTAATAACAATGGATATTATCTCATATTAGAGCCCAATTCGTCATCAATGATGTTAGGAAATTAAGCATGTAATTAGCATGATTATCAACGAAGGCCTTGCTAATTAAGAACCATGATACTACCAACAACATCACATGCTACATGCAATGAACAAGAGATTGCTCATAAAAACATACAGAGCTAGCTGTCAACTGACAACTTGCATGCATTTAGCAAAGCGAACTCTGATTTGACGGATGTCTCTATCATTGATCCATGCTCATCCTCATCGCCGTTCTCTTCCTCAGATCATATGTGTATGTCAGGCTGAGTAGTGACTACATATCCGTGAATCTCAATCTCCGCAATTAAGTGCATTGCATGTCATCATGTGGGATTCTTGTGGTTAAGATTACAAGCTCACACCGACACAGATATTCTTTTTCCCCCTTTCAATGATTGAAAGATTAAGTGAAATTTTTTTGTCTTGTATCAATGGGCATAGTCTTATGAATCCACTTATTGATTGACTCAAGTTGATTATTGAATTAATTGTTAAATAATATATATATATATATTAAAATACATAAAATAAATAATTTATATATAAATTTTATAAAGCATACAAATATTATATTTAATAAATAAATAAATATTTTATAATTATATTAATATATTATAAAAATAAAAATAAAAGTAATTTATTTTTTAAATATCTTTTAATTATTTAGTTATTTTTAACTTTATATGATATTATAAAATTTGTTATTAATATTGTTTAACTTTTATAATTTAAAATTATTTTAAATAATATAATGATATAAAATACATAAAAAAATAACATTTTATATTTCAAAATATTATTATTATTCCTATATATATTTTTTAACGCATTTAATATGAGAATTATAGTTTGCTTTTTTAATGATTAAAATATTTTTTTTTCTACAAGGTACTACATTTAATATTAGTTAAGGCATTTTTCTTTATATAGGTTTTTGTCAAAATTTGAGGGGAAAAAACTGATCTATATTGAACGGGGTTAGCAGTTCATTCAAAACTCAATTAGATTAATCAAAATTTTTTTTTATCAATTAGATCTATTGTAATTCGGTCTAATAATGAGATGACTCAGACAAAGTTGGATCCCAAGTCCCAAAACATTGCCAATTAGTAAATCAAAATAGTACTAAATTTTACCTCTTCCAAGAATTTTACGTAGTGAACCCAACTCCAAAGAGACTAATTAAGTTATTCAAATAGGAAAGAGAATCAGGAATTAATGTGATTGGTGTTGAAATGCATAAGAAGATCTTAAGAAACAAAAAGGAGGATGGTCAATTACTGCAGGAACAGCCATCTCATGGCTTCACGTGGATTGTTGATGAGGAAGCAGTTCCAGAACCTGCAGTTTCAAGCTTGTGGATAGAATCTCATATGACAGAGAGAAGAAAGAGAGAGATCTCAAATGTTGGAGCCACAGCAATAAAAACAGTTTTGTCCTTTTTACCTAAAATTTGGAAGTTCAAATATCATGATCTTGATGCTTGATTACTCGATCATCCTTGTCCCAGATCACTTCAACGAAGGTACCCACACCCTTATCAAATTTTTATTTCTCTATACAATATTTATTTATTTATTTATTTTTAAACTACTAGAATATTCAAACCCACTAAACTTCAATTAATATAATTTAAGTTGGGTTATTGAGATGTAAAACTTTGTTAGTATTAATTTTTTCTATTCACAAGACTCAAACTAAAATCTAACTTAAAAAAAACAAATATCAAACTACTTAAATAAATTAATGTTGGTACATTTGATATATATACACAATTTTTTTCTTTTAAAAAAATTAAAATTAGTTTTGATTTTGTTATAAATATTTATTTTGTATTATAATGTTATCTTATATTTATAAAAGTTTGTAATACTTTTTTAAATATTAACATTATAGAGTTGTTTTCTGAAACCAATTTATTTATCATATTCGTCAAAAGGGTGGCGAAGTGGACTCTATTTGGTAATCTAATTTATTTATTTGTGGCAGTATATTTTGACTAAAATACTAATTATTAACATAAAATAAATTAAATATTTTACACAATAATATTATATATATATATAAATAATCGACTCTAAAAAGAAAAGTAGACACACAATATATTGGATAACGAAGCCTTTACAGAAATTTAGTACCAACACTAGTTACCCTTCATGTTTTGCTTTTTATTAAAAATATAACCATGTTTTGCTTCATCACTTCCTGTTTCTATTTTTATTTAAAATAAAAAATAAATTTAAAAATATGTTTAGTTGAATTTAATAACAATATTTTTTAAAAAAAAATTTCTTAAGATAAACTCAAACCTAAAAATACCCAAAATATTTTCAGTATTTCAAAAAATAAAAACAAAAAAATAAAAAATATTTTCACATACTAAATAGTCTCTAAAATTTTGAAAAATAAAATAAAATAAGTTGCGCACATGAAAATGGTAATATATTTAGATAACAACATTATAATTGATATAAAATGTCAAATACAGCATCTATACTTGCATTACTAAGCACTAAGTTATGTGTAAATGTTCAAATCTTATGACGAATTATCATCTACATTTTTCTATGACATACGAATACTTGTATTTTTGATAATTGATACGAAAATGTATTGAACGGAGGCGTCCCAAATACGAAAGCAAATGTAAAAGCTAGTATCAAAGTATCGAAGCAAAGGGAAGACTTAGTTACTGACACCCTAATGAACCAATAGAAACTCAAATAGTTGTTATAGCTGACAAAATTCCCTTTAATAGGATTCGATTGGTTTTTTATGCATTCTAAGTATCAAACCATAAACCATGTACTTTCTAAGAATTTGGAGTGAGATATTTAGTCCCAACGACACTGAGCAATACCAATACTACCAAAGATAGGCAGTGATTCAACAGAAGCAGATTAGGATACAGGAAAGGAAGAAAAAAAAAAAGTATTTGAAGGCACTGACACATTCAACATAACCTACTAAAGGTTTCGTATGTATTTATTAGATAGCATGTGACATGGGGACAATAGTCCCGCCATTCAAAAATACGGTTCATGAAATTGGAAAAAGCCGTCCATCTTTCTTCTCCAGTTGGACCAAAAAAAGAAAAAAAACACTACCCCAACGTTGATACAATTTCAAACAAGGTGCCGCTCCAATCGAAACAACTTTATGCAGGATTCAACACTCAAGGAATGGTTCTTTGATAAAGAGGCAAAGCTCCCAATGCCTCTCGCTCTGCTCTCTCCTTCTTCACCTGCAGAACATGGATGCCAAAGCATTTTAGTGACTATTTCAGCAATGATTGAATAGTAATACTTCTCCATGTTCGAAAAATTATCCACAACAATGATATTAAGTAGCTCATGCAGCATAAGTCTTTTGATGATCATGTAAAGGAAACCTGCCAGCTCAACTCAATACACAATCACAGAAAGTCACAAGATAATTTTCCCAATCCCACAAGAACTATAAAGGCCTGCTTAGTTTAGGTATTTTTTGTTTTTATTTTCACTTAAAACATAAAATAGGCTTAAAAATACGTTTGATTGAGTTAACCGTTTCGGTTAAACCCTTGAAAACATTTTCGGTTAAACCCTAAACCCTTGAAAACATTTCTTAAAATGAAAACATAAAATGTTTTCACAAACTAAACAGACCCTAAATGTTCTTTTGTTGATCGCTGCCCTTGAAATAATTACATGTGTGTTTGGGGCTTTGGAAGCAGTCCATACACCAGAATTACTTTGCAGCAAAAGTATTCTAAGGCTGCATTTGTTTTTATTAAAATTAAAATATCCAAATCTAAATACACGTCTTAATATTAAGATATTGTCTTTAAATTTGAATACTAAATTATTAAAACACTTTGTTTTTTTAGCTTTTGAACACATAAAAATTGTTTATTAGTAAAAAATAATATTCAAATAAATTAATAATTAAACATATTTTATGAAAAATTTGTTGAAATCAAAATTAAAAAATAGAATTATATATTGAATGAAAAATTCTCAAACTTAAAAATAAGCATTTATTGTTAGTCTAGTTAACAAAATATTCAACGAAAGAGTTGTTTTGCACGAATTGTAAAGTTTGAAGAAGTTATTTATTAAGGTTTAAAACATAAGGCAAAGTTTATGGGTTAAAGTGCATTTTTGCTTAAAATGAATAATATATCTAAATAATATTAAGACTTGTCACAAGACCTGATTTATTAAGATGTATTTAGACTTATTAAACACTTCAAAAATAACAAATAAACGCATTTAATGGTTTGAAGTCTGAATGAATCATATTCAGACTTTCATTAAATGCAAACAAATGAGGCCTAAGTGCTTCTACCAAAAAGTAAATTTGAAGCTACAACAAACTTTTGGATCATTATCTAGACATGCCAACATAATTCTGTTGCAAGGTATATCAAATTATTCTAACCTTGACAATTATGCCAGTCTACAACGAATCAATTAGACCAGGAAAAAGAAAGACCCTAGATATGGCAGGATATTGTTGTGTCATAAAGCACTTGGCAATAAGACTGCCAAGTACATATAAGCAACAGAGATCTAACAAACACTATCCACGTCTCAAAACAAACATATCAATTAATGTTGTCAAGTTATGTCCTCAGGTAGCCAAAGGAGGGCAGGACCATAAGGCAAAGCACTAGCTAACAAGAAATTTTAGAACAGATTCAACAGAACACCCACCACCCACACCACATATTTAGTTATTTAATTAGAAAGCACTTACAAGGGCCAGCATATCTTGAAGGTAGTTTCTGAATGGTGTCTGCATTGCCTGTCATAAACGTAAAAGACATGAGCATTCAAGAGAGTTACATGATAGTTCCAACACGATTAGCATAGATACATACACAGAACTCTGGCATCAAATCTACTATTATTTGATATCGTGAGCAACATGTAAGAAAAAAAAATGGACTAACCTAAGGCATCATGCAACAATGCACAGTATTGGATTCATAGCTTAAGAAATATCAAAATCAAGGAAAAAGTTTTGGTTACACAAAAAAAAAAAAGGAAAAGAAGAAGTGAAGTCGTTCATAGAAATTAATTGAACTTCGTTTGTGAATGATAGTAAGAAAGTCGGATCATGGTACTGTCTATTTCCATATATGCACAAACAATACATAAGCCACGGTTCCAACTTCCGATGAGTTTAATTTCCAATCCCTGCCCACCCTCCCCTTGTTCCATAAGGATGTTCTTATCAATTTTTTGTCATATGTATTCAGAATTTCAACCTTCAATATAACTAGTGAAGCTAAAACCTGCTCCCATCTTACCATCTAATCCAAAGCCTGTTACCAATTTCCCATCGAGTATATTTTTTCGAATCTCTGTCCGATCATATATGCACAAACAATACATAAGCCATGGTTCAAACTTCGGATAAGTTTAATTTTCGAATCCATCATCCCCCTCCCCTTGTTCCAAAAGAATGTTCTAATCAATTTGTCATATGTACTAAAAACTTCTACCTTTAATTGCTAAGGAAGCTAAGACCTCCTCCCATCGCACTACCAAATCCAAAGCCTGTTACCAATTTTTAATCCGAATTTCTATCTGAGACTCAATAGTTTAAAAAGAAAAAAGAAAAAAGCTTTACTAACCCAGAGAAGAGAGGACCAATCATCAAAAACGATGGCTAAGTTCCTAATATTCACATGTGGGCAAACCTATTTATGAATGGAACAATAAAGGGAAATAGAAAAACACACGGAGTACGAAGAAAAAGGAAGCCCAAAATGAACCTGAAGATTCTCAGGGAGGTACTCGTGCTTCATGGAGAGGTCCATGGCGCGCTTAAGACGCTGGATGCGCGCGTCGACGATCTCCCTAGGCAGCCGATTCAGGGCCTCCTTCACATCCGGATCGTAATATGGATCGTAAAGATCATCGTATCGGAGCCCTATTTCCCAAAAGTAAATAAAAGAAAAAACGAATTCGACAAACCAGTCGCATAAGAAATTGTCGTAACATGGAATTAGGGATTCCAAAAAAAAAAAAAAAAGAGATGGAAAAGAGAGGGTAAGGAGTAACCGTATTTGCGGAGGCGTGTGGAAATGGATTTCATATGCTTAGCAGCTAACCAGTTCTTCCTTGGATCACAGATTGCCTGCAACAACGACGCCATTGCTCTCTCTCTTTCACTCAGCGGATGTACTTTCCCCGACACCTCTCTCCTATGGAGGCTCTAGCGGATTTATATGGTCTTCCTTCAAAGAGAGTCTAGGAGCAAGGGCTCTCTATTTCTATCACTCTCGCTATTACTTTTTTTCCTCCTTAATGGCCTAAGCCAAGCCACGACGCCGTTTTAGTTTTCTTCTTTTTTTTCCCTCTCACTCAATATATATATATATATATATATATAGGAGAGAGACAGTGTGAGAGAGAGTTGGGTTCAAACTCAAATTAAAGTAATATTATTTTTTCTTCTTCTAAATTTAGGTCAGTTTTAATTTCTTTTTATATACTTTTTGCGTTAATTTTCAAATAGATAGACATTGAGAATTTCTATAACTATGTAAGATAAAATTCATAAAAATAACATAAAAGACAAAATTGAAACTGCTTAAGGAATGAAAAAAGGTACTGTTCCTTTTGAATATGACTTTTTATTGAGCAACATTTATTATAAAAAAATTATTATTTGTTTCTCTGTAATTTTTTAAAACAATTATTTTAAAGGTTCAAATATAATTTTATGGTGGACCTTGATAACAGAATTAGTTGATGGTAAATAATAGTAGTGATAGTAAATTTATAATATCAGATGAAAGTGAAAATGAAAACGATTTTTTAACATGTTTAAATTTGTTTTTAAAAAATGAATTAAAATTTAGATCAGGAAAATTTTGATTTAGATAAATTTTTTTTGTCAAAATATTTTTCTGTGAAAAATATTTCTAATAAATAAATGGGGTGTTAAGTTTTTTTTTTCTTGGTTGATGATGAAGTGAATATGTGACACGTTAGTAATCACTATTTTTTTTAATTTCTATAAAGTATTGCCATTAAAGATAATTTTGCTTGAGTTATTATTGAATATTAAATATAGATATTTTTTAAAATAAAAATTCAAATATAAATTTGCTACTTTGTGAAAAAGATGGGTGGGCACATGTTGAGTCGAATTTGACTATTTTTATAGGTGAACACAAACTAACCCAACTCACCAGTCAACGAGTTGGCCTTTTTTTTTTCTCTGCTTTCTCCCTTTTATCAGCTGCAATCTAAAGGGTAAGAATAGATCTGAAGTCACAACATTTCTCTATGTTCTGTTAGTGATAAGATCTTTACTCATATTCCATATTCTCTAAAGCTGTCATTTTTCTCACGCGGAATTTTCATTAAGGCTTGACCCTTGGAAATGGGTTTGCTTCAGAAGTAGTGAGAAAACGAAAATGGGTGATAGGGAGGGAAGCAAAGATAAAACTAAGTAGGCAAAATGATATTGGCCACTGTAAACAAGTGCTACATTCGGAACAAATTGAAGCAGAGAAAGGCAAAATGGCAGCTGATTCGGAACAAACTCAAAGAGTTCCATTATGGGCTAATTGCTGCTAAGAACTACAATTTTGACAAGAACCCATCCCTCTCCGTTCTAGTTCCTACAATATTAACCACTATGAACAAGTGCTATTCGGGACCACCATGAACATTTGAGGAGCAAGATTTAAAGATTGAAGGAGATGAGCTGGAACTGAAGGAGAAGAGGAAGAATGAAGCATTTGATGGGGATTTTGGAGGACTAAAGCAAAGTGAACTGAGGTGTCATATTTGGAATTGGAAGACTGAACCCTAAGATTTTTGCAAATCTCACATGCATAAGGCTAAAAACTTTTTTTAAAAAAATATTAATAAATGTTCGAGTTAACAAGTTAGACGGATTAACGAGTTCTTTGCCTATCCCTAATAAAAAATGAAAAATTTTTGTTAAACGTAACTCTCATTAATACCCACGTTTCATACATTGCTAAAGGGCTAGCAGAGAGAAAACCATAATACTACCTAATTGTTTAAATTATTCAAATTACCTTCTTAAAAAATACTATTTCTTTTTAAATTAGAGTATTTTAGTAAAATTACATCAAAACGCTCTATCCTTATTCTTATTTCATTCTGCGTACCAAATATCTCTTTCATGATCACCATTTGCTATTAGATAATTACAACAACAACCACAACGATAACAAGTAACGGTGTTATTGATTCATTTATTCAGTGATTCAATTTTATTCTTTAATAATATTAAAAAAAAGTAAGTTTCAAATTTCAATTTAGATAATATTAAAATGTTTTTTAATTTTAATTAGAGAAATATTATCTTTAAACCATTGTTAAAAATTAATTAAACAAAAGAAACTTATATGAAATTTCTTATATTTTTATAATTAAGTTCTTCACTAAAAATAAAATATATATAAAAATATCTTAAAAAATTATTTATGTAATGATGTGTTGTAAAAAAAAATAATTTTTTTAAAATCATATTTTTATGTTTTAATTAAAAGGTTAAAATATAATTAAAGTTTATGTAATTTCACTCAATCAAAGATTTAATTTTTATAATTTAAAAACTAAAAATTTTGTATCTATAATTTTTAAAATTATAAAAAATAATATCTAATATTAGTCAATAATTAATTTAAAATACGTGACATTGAAAGAATGCATATATCCACATTAAGCGGTATGTCAGCATTTAATTAAAAACCATACATTTATTTTATTTTAATTTAAAAGTACTCATCTTATCATATTTGAAATGACAAGATGCTTAGGTTTAGTAAATTAAAGTAAAAATCTGATTACAGGCAGCACATAAGTGCCGTCAAAAGCTATTTCATTCAACCTTTTATATTGTGCCCGACTTATTTTTGGACGTGTTTGAAATAATATTTAGGTTTATTTGTATTAACTTATAAGTTAGGTTTTTTTTTTTAATTTTTTTATATTTAAATAATATAATATTAAAATATAATTTATACATATAAGATATTATTTCTTTAATATTTTTAAATGATTAATAACTTTAATTTTTTATATTTTATTCTTAAATTAACTATATTATATTTAAAATTAAAAATTTTATATTTATTTTTAAAAAATTATATTTAAATTTATTATAATTATTAAATATAATATTATAAAATATAAAAATGTGACATTACAAAAATAGGATGTTAGACTTTGAATGGTAACTTTGATAATGTGTTCAAAGAGTTCTGAACTTTGTAGGGTCAAAGACACAAACGAGCTATGCCATTGTGCATCCTCTCTGGAATGAATACCATGACATTCTGCAACATCCCATTGGCCACCTTACTCTTATTTTCTCCCAAACTCTCTTTCACCAAGTCTTCCTAAGTCATTTCCAAGTCAAATGCCGTTCCAGCAGTCATTATAGCTTATACATTCGGGATGAAACTGTAAACATAATTAATACTGACTTCACTTTTGAATCATAACACAGATTATAATTATTAAATATAATGTTATAAAACATAAAAATATGGTAATAAAGTTATTTATATATTAAATAGTATAATAAAATTATATAAAAAATTAATTTTTTAAAAAAGAGACCTATTTTTTAATGGGCTTAATTTTAGATACTTAAACCCACTTAAATGCAAGAGCCGGACATGATACCTATTTTAACAGTAGTTTGTATAAAAAAGGATGGATAGTGACAGTTTCAAACTCTTGTTTATCTGTCATTAAAAAGAAAATGATTTGTATCAAAGTCAAATAAGCATTAAATATTTTTATTCTAAACAGAATTGCTCTTATTTATTAGAATGGCAGACATAATTGAATTGGTCTAATGACCTTACAATTTAATCCTATCCACCCTATGGGATGTATCAAGATTCAAGAACCGTACGTACAGGTTCAATATGTTAATCTTTTTTGTGTAAAAACTCGCTTCCTTCTTTCCTGCCTAACTAACTTTGATGAACTCTGCAAGGAAGCAAAATAAAACTCTTAATAAATCCATAAAAAACCCTAACTATCTAGAGCTGCAAAAATTTGGAAGTCCGTTTTCAGAGTTTAGAAGAATTCTCCATTTCTGTGTACTCTAGGATTTATTCGCTTCTTCCCCTGAATCCTTTGTCCCCGACTCCAGTGAAGACGATGCTGAAGTTGACCTTAGCTAACTACAAAAAGGACCTTGAGCACTCTTATTATGAAACCCAATCTTATATCGTAATGGAACAGCCAAAGTTTTGGGTGTTTGCTGTTTTACCTACTAGTGCTTGTCCTCAATGTGGAAGCTTGTTCTGTGTTTCATCTCTCCCCTGTGGGTTGTCATCTCATCCAGTATCTCTGCATCGAAGAAGTCGTCCGATATCTCTTCTGATTCAGGAGCCTCAGCTGGATGTCCAGCAACTTCATCATACTCAGAAGAATCCAATTCCCGGAGATCGTGAAAGCTGAATATCCTTGGAAGTACCCTCTCTCTTAAAACTATGAGTAAGAAGAACGGGAGAGGAAACAATATTCCACCAACAGGTACCCAGGTCACTCCGAAACACAGCGCAAAATATAGGCACTGCAACAATGTAAATAGAATTATGGCCTTGTACGGTACTGTCTCCACGTACGACGAATGAGAAGCTTCCAAAACCCTGCCCAAACACACACACATGTATAGAGATTAGCGTTGGATTAATCACAAAGTAATTGAATACACATACACAATAACACGTATTATGTAATGTGGCCTACTTGTAACGCCGGCTTGGGGGGACGAACAACAACAACACCCTTTCGTAGAACTGATTCCCAGGCAGACTATCAATGGCCATGAAAGCGAAATATCCCCATAGAACTGAGGTGGGTATCATTTTGATGATATACATAGCAAACATGGCTCCGGCCACCAGGATGGACTGTAACAAGTTGCTCAATCTTTGCTCGTTGACCCGAACTGGCAAGAAGGCATCGATGTGTTTCTCAGGATCAAATTTTTCATTTTTGCCATCTTTCTCATGAGATTTCATTACAGCCTCCTTCAAATTATCCAGCTCTTTCTTCTGTTTATTCCACATTCAAAATTCAAATACAAAGGTCGGATTAGACCGCTCTCTCTTCACATGCCTGCATATGAATATTCAATATTCACACACACACAACTACCAAGCCAAACCATCCCTACTTACCGTTGGGGCTGTATCCATTTCTATAAACACATCATGCATTTTTCCGTATATCTCAGGGCCGCTCTTTTGTTCTGAAATCATTTGCTTGGCATGTTTTACCACCTTTCTCCTCATTAACTGAGAATTAATTAAGTTACATAAATAAGAACCTGTTTGAGTTAATATTTAAGAACCTTTAGAAGAGTGCTAATTTGACACGAATTACCTGCTTCTTAAGAGTTGCCAAGCTCTTGGTATGCATTGGGGACTGTGGAAGGACTCCATTTGATGGAGGGAGGCCAAGAAGACCGCAAACCAAAGCCTGAAATCCATACAAGTATATTACAAATATGGAATTAACATAAAGCAAATATCTAGGAATGAAGATTTTTAAATTATAGGTAGAAACAACAAACCATTATTCCAAGCAGTAATAAATCATAGTGGTAGGCAGAAGGTTTTTGAAGGTTGAATTCATTCTGTTGAGCCAACTGGGAAGCTACATTGTGATCAAAGAAATATAAACCTGCTATCATCAGAGCCGGAATAATTGCCGCAAAAATATAAACGACCGGTACTTTAACCATGTCCTGCAATTCGTAGTTCATTAGTATTTAGTTAATCAGCACTTGTACTTCACAATTTAAGCGGTGCAACCATTTGTTCTTTCAAGCTATATACGCACACAGAATAATGGAAAGATACTATAACATTAATACCCCCGCTACTGTCCAGTGGTACAAAGATGAAGATTCCCAAGGAAGAGGAGCAACCAGCCTTCTGGGAACACCATGTGGAACTCTGCCTGGCATGGCATAAGATAGTGCGGTCCAAATCACGACCAGCGCTGGAACCCCATAATCTGCACCGAAAGCTCGCATCCACCCTGCCGTGAATGCCACAGAGAAGATCAAATTCAAAGTAGTTAATAGATATATAACGTCGAACACAAGAACATTTTGCCTTGAGATCCGATCTATATCACATTTACCTGTTCCATAACGCCATGATCTTGCTTTTCTGCTTTTGTGGGCAGAGAGAAGTAACCCGAACGCGAAAATGATTGCAAGACATCCATTTGTATACCGCCAATGAAATTGAAATTCCTCCTTCAATGGATTCTCATTCTTGGGAACTTTGAACTCTTCTACCAGTCCCTGTGGTTCACAGTTCAAAACAACTGTCATGTTGATATATACCTCAAGTGTTCTGTGTTCACAGTCTATTTCGCTGTAAAGAGGAAGCAATACTTTTATAGCCTCTTGAAAGAAGAGGACAGTAATCAACATGCCAAATAGTTCTCCTGCAATTCTTGTAAACCTGGTGATAACCGTGCAAGTGTTAAAAATTGCAAGCAGAATCAACATGATTGCTGTCCACGTACAAACCCTGCACGTAGATGAAGATTTATGTTTGACAACGATATGTTACAATTAAAGCAGACTTATTGAAAACAATCAAGTAAACAGAACATGAGTTGCGTACCAAGCAGTCCAAGCCAAAAATAGGTCGGGACCCAGCTGGGGGTCATTTTTGGCGAAATCATACAGATAAGTGTACATTATAACAGTGGGTTCAGCCACCCCCAAAATTAGCAAAGGCTGCCCACCAAAAATCGATTGCAGAAGTCCGCAAATAGCAGTAGATGCCAACGTTTCCACCGTGCTCAATTTTCCATCTGAAAAAGCATGATTTTAAAGCCTTTTCAATGATTGCTATAACTTGTACCAAAAATCCACAGAAACAGCTTTAGCTGTTGAGAAAAGACATTTGTTCACCTGTATCCCTATGAAGTTGCTCTCCAAACGCAATAACAGGAAGAGCAGAAGCAAAGAATATATAAAAGGTTGGACCCAATATTCTGGGATACACCAAAAAAGCGTAATTAAAATCAGAACTACACCTATAGACAAAGAAGATAGGCAGTTCCCATTTTTGCAGTTTGGCCAAGGGTAAGAAGGATTACTTGGCGCCAGTACGGAACCCGCCAATCCAGTCTTGTGTGTAACATGCAGCTCTTCCTTTGGCATCTTTAATTATTCCCTGAAACAGTTTCATGTTTCCTGTAGCTGCTAAAAGTATTTACGTTGAGATTTTAATTTTATATATAGATACATATATATATATATATATATATGTGGCAAAACTGAAAAAAATCAGCAAATTGATTGACTTAAAGAGGTTATTGAAAATGTAAGACGTAAGAACAACTTTGTCAATTCAAAAGGAACCAAAGCAAGAGAATGCATTCAGTTGCTCTGCATATACATCATATATAACCAGAAAAATATGGCATGCACCACCTATAAAAGTAGAAGTAATTTGAATCTATTTCCCTTTAATTGTTTTCATTCTTCGTCAAAAAGCTTTTAACAAAATTGCAAAGCAGAACATATGAAGATCGAATTCATGCATGATATGTCCAACGCCCAATGACACATATGACTAAAAAACTGTTTGGCCGGTCACTTGTGAGAAATGATTATGGAGTGAATATCAGATAACAATATATATATATATATATATATATAAGTAAGAGTACAACATAGAATTTTTTTGTTTAAGAAATTATTCAATGCTCACTAACAGACATCCACCAATCTTATAACAGGACATACATATATGTATATATATAAAGAATATACCATGAATGTTTTTGTTTAAGAAATTACTCAATGCTGAGTAATAGACATCCACCAATCTTGGAGGGGAAGAAAACAATATTGAATGCGTAAGCTCGTTCATGCACGTATTAAACTATATAGGCAAAACCATAGCGAATTCCAAGACAGGAAGTTGAAGAAGAAGAAGAAGAAGGCGATTGGAAGACGTTATACGTACATTAAACAATGAGAAGGAAGGGAGGGTGGGGCCCCTCACGCCGAATGAATGAAGAGGGAAATGCAGAAGGAGAAAGGGAAAGCAATGTGAGAGTAATGGGATAGCGTCATCGGCGTGTGAGTGCAGAGCACGATGCGGGACCCTTTCTGGTTTCTGCTCATGGGCATGGCTTTCTCTCTCTGTAGCGGATGGGCTGGAGGAGTGAGAAAGAGAAGCCATTGACCTGCAAAAATAAGAAAGGTTGAATTGAACGAACCAGATCGGGCTTCGTGGGGCCCAAATTGGCCCTTCCTTCTACATGGATCTCGCATCCCAACCCTAACCACGTCCTTTCGTCAATGGTCAATGCTCAATCCACAGCTCCTCCTTCTCTTCCCTCCTCCGCTTTTCCCGCCTCTCATTCTTCTCATTTTTTTTTTCTATATTTTCTTTGGCGTAGAGAAAATTATACTCTATTTTCTTGCGCCTCAATCAGACCTCTAAACTCTAAACAAACATCACTATAAAGTGAAACCTTTGTCTTCACCATCAATCTTGATAAAATTCTCATATTCAGCTCCCGCAAATATATATTGACACTTGCTTGGGGTTCAAATTCTCAATTGTTCTTAATTTAGGTCAAAATACAACTTAATTCTTTTGTTCTTCTTTTCATCTAAAATTTTTACATTGCTTATTCATACTGGGTGAAAAAGACAAATTAATGAAAAACTTCTTATGATATTGCTCCTTATGATGATTTTTTCCCATCTCAATGTAATGGTTTTCAGCCTATATGAATTATTAGATTTTTGAACAAAAAGAAAATTAACAAAAAGACTATACTGCAAAAATAAAAAATTTACGGAATAAATTGCTTAGCTCCTAAATTAAAGAAAATTCTTTACATTTTCACCTAAAATACCCTGTTATTTATACAATAAATTTGAAATGTATCCAATTGAAAAACTTGATCTTATAAGTTTTCGTTAGAGATAAATATATTTTGAGATAATTTTTAAAATTGAATTAAAACTATATCGTATAATGACAAATACATCATCTGTGATATCCCAAATTTAATTACCTTAGGAAATGAAGCTAAATAAATAAATGAGCAAGTAAATTAGGATAAAATAGTTATTAAGAAATTTTTGAGAGATATAAATAGAATTTTATCCATTGAGTAAGGATCTATCTGAATAGAATAAAAATATTTGAGGATTTTTATCATTTTCAACCAAAAGAAAAAAATGAGATAGTGATGTGTGTGAGGTGTGCGGTGAGAAAGAAAAGAAAGAAAAGAAAAAAAAAAGAAAAAGAGACATGTGGAGTTTGACAAAAGAATAATTAATTAATATATAAATTAATAATTAATTAATATTTATTTATTTCTTCTCTTTTGTTCTTCCTTCTCCACCCCACCGTGATTCACAACATATTCATATATATATATATATATATATATATATATATAAATTAATTATTCTTTTGTCAAACTCCACATGTCTCTTCTTCTTTTTTTTTTTCTTTCTTTTCTATCTCACCGCACACTTCACACATATCACTATCTCATTTTTTTTCTTTTGGTTGAAAATGATAAAAACCCTCAAATATTTTTATTCTATTCAGATAGGTCCCTACTCAATGGATAAAATTCTATTTATATCTCTCAAAAATTTCTTAATAACTATTTTATCCTGATTTACTTGCTCATTTATTTATTTAGCTTCATTTCCTAAGGTAATTAAATTTGGGATATCACATTTTTATAAAATGTAGTATTATATTTATTTGATTTGCGTATGATTTCTTGGGTGATCGAACCCTCAATCACTTTGCATTTGTACTATAGATTTGTGTATGATTTCTTGGGTGATCAAACCCTCAATCACTTTGCATTTGTACCGTAGATTTGCGTATGATTTCTTGGGTGATCAAACCCTCAATCACTTTGCATTATATGCTGTAGATACTTGCACCGAGTGACCTGGGAATTTAACCCTCAAACTCTTTGTGCATAGGTTTTCATAGTTATACACTGAGTAGTATGAGACTCTAACCCTTTCAAACTAATATATTAGATCCCGTAGATCTTTTCAAGTTTTCATAGTCATACACTGAGTAGTATGGAAATATATTTTATGGTAGTTTATGATTCAAATATGTAAAGATAATAAAAAATATTATGTAAATTATTTTTGTATATTTTCAAGCTCAGATATAATTAATGTATAACACCCCGACTTTTTTTTTCCTTTTAAAATAATAATTTTTCTCTAAATCGGTTCACTGGATAATTTTCTGAATAATTTTCTTTCAAATAATTATAGATTTCACTATTCACGAAGTTTACTATTTATGTGAATAGTAATCTTGCAGAAAATTTACAAGATTCTCATTAATTATATCTGAGCTTGAATATATACAAAAATAATTTACATAATATTTGTTATTATCTTTACATATTTGAATCATAAACTACCATAAAATATATTTCCACACTTCAAGATCATCATTAATATCATCAAAGCCTTCCCTTTTGCTCTTTTTCCTGAAATGATCAATTTTCTAAAAGTGAGATATAAAATATCTCAGTAGCTAGTCACTTTATTAAAAACATGTAAATACATGAACAGATCATTTCAGCCATAAAAGCATAACATCACATTGATAACAATTAAATTTCTCTTGTTCACTATGTAGAACAAGATTTATAAATACAATTCTGTAAAAAAAAACTGATTATGTACAAAGATATCATAAATCATAACTAATCATACTTTTATAGAAGACTAACTACCTGATTCTCAACCTTTTAAACTTCATTGCTCCTATTTGCTCTGCGTTTCCCATGTCTTTTCTTCTTCTTCTTTCCTTTCTTCTTCTCTTTCTCTCCTCTCTTTCTCTCTCTCTCCTCTTTCTTTCTTTCTTCTCTTTTGTTCTTCCTTCTCCACCCCACCGTGACTCACAACACATTCATATATATATATATATATATAAATTAATTATTCTTTTGTCAAACTCCACATGTCTCTTCTTTTTTTTTCTTTTCTTTCTTTTCTTTCTCACCGCACACCTCACACACATCACTATCTCATTTTTTTCTTTTGGTTGAAAATGATAAAAACCCTCAAATATTTTTATTCTATTCAGATAGGTCCCTACTCAATGGATAAAATTCTATTTATATCTCTCAAAAATTTCTTAATAACTATTTTATCCTGATTTACTTGCTCATTTATTTATTTAGCTTCATTTCCTAAGGTAATTAAATTTGGGATATCACATTAATTTTGTAACACCCCGATTTTTTTTCCTTTTAAAATAATAATTTTTCTCTAAATCGGTTCATTGGATAATTTTCTGAATAATTTTCTTTCAAATAATTATAGATTTCACTATTCACGAAGTTTACTATTTATGTGAATAGTAATCTTGCAGAAAATTTACAAGATTCTCATTAATTATATCTGAGCTTGAATATATACAAAAATAATTTACATAATATTTGTTATTATCTTTACATATTTGAATCATAAACTACCATAAAATATATTTCCACACTTCAAGATCATCATTAATATCATCAAAGCCTTCCCTTTTGCTCTTTTTCCTGAAATGATCAATTTTCTAAAAGTGAGATATAAAATATCTCAGTAGCTAGTCACTTTATTAAAAACATGTAAATACATGAACAGATCATTTCAGCCATAAAAGCATAACATCACACTGATAACAATTAAATTTCTCTTGTTCACTATGTAGAACAAGATTTATAAATACAATTCTGTAAAAAAAAACTGATTATGCACAAAGATATCATAAATCATAACTAATCATACTTTTATAGAAGACTAACTACCTGATTCTCAACCTCTTAAACTTCCTTGCTCCTATTTGCTCTGCGTTTCCCATGTCTTTTCTTCTTCTTCTTTCCTTTCTTCTTCTCTTTCTTTCCTCTCTTTCTCTCCCTCGTCTCTTTCTCTCTCTCTCCTCTTTCTTTCTTTCTTCTCTTTTGTTCTTCCTTCTCCACCCCACCGTGACTCACAACACATTCATATATATATATATATATATATATATATATATATATATATATATATATATATTAATTATTCTTTTGTCAAACTCCACATGTCTCTTCTTCTTTTTTTTTTCTTTTTTTTCTTTTCTTTCTCACCGCACACCTCACACACATCACTATCTCATTTTTTTCTTTTGGTTGAAAATGATAAAAACCCTCAAATATTTTTATTCTATTCAGATAGGTCCCTACTCAATGGATAAAATTCTATTTATATCTCTCAAAAATTTCTTAATAACTATTTTATCCTGATTTACTTGCTCATTTATTTATTTAGCTTCATTTCCTAAGGTAATTAAATTTGGGATATCACAAAAATTATTATTTTAAAGGAAATATTTGCATTTGTTTCAATCTTGAGTTTTGAATTCGGAGGACCGAATTCTATTAAGGGGGGAAGAATGTAATATCCCAAGAATTTATATGAATATTTAAAATCTATTTGAAGTTTATTGAAAAATTTAATTACATGAAAAATGTTCTTTTTGAATTAGTGAAGGAAATTTGGGAATAGAAATTTCAAAATTTTATTTTGGGAAATTTTTACAAATTCTCAAGGACTAATGTGAAAAGAAAAGAAAGTATAGAGGACTTTTGAGAAATGACCAAATAGGAACCCGAGAAGAAGAATGAGCTTATAGGAATGTGTTATGAGTCCGGTACCGAAAGGATGATGGATTTGGGGTTAAAGTGGAGTTTGAGATATTGAGAGGGACTAAAGTGAAATAAGGAAATCTGTGGGGCACCTAGGATTTAGAAACACATGAGGTGAGATTTTATGAATTTGCTTTTGTTAGTCTTGACTGAGGGTCAATTGGAGAGCAAGTGATAATTTCACCCCGGGCGAGTATATAGGTGGCCTTACCTCTTTTTCCTCATTTTCTCCTTTCCTCTCTCTCTCTCTTCACTTTCTCTCCTCTCTTTCTCTCTTCCTTCTCTCTACTTTCTCTCTCTATACTCCAACTCCACAACCGGACTTTGGAGGGTGGATCTCGAGCTACGGGGCGAGCCTCTAGGAGCCAAGCAACATAGGGAAAGCAAGGAATCGAGGTAGAAATTTCTATTTCTTAAGTTTTTCCCTATTTTCTAGTTTTAAGAGTATTTAAGGTAAAATCGAGATTCCGGCTTCGTTTCTCGATTAAAATTGGTGCTTTTGGTGTCTAAATGCTCCTTAGACATTAAGGGTGAGATCCCATGGAAGAAATCATAGAAAACGGTGGAGATTTGGCCAGATTTGGGCCAAATCCGAGAGAAATCGTGAAAGGTCGCGATCGTGGCGCCCAGTCGCTAAGGTTATGTGGGTAAGGTGGCGCCCAGGCGCCAGATGTACCAGAAAACCTTAGCTTATTTTCAATCGGCCATAACTTCTTCATCCGGACTCCGTTTTGGGCAAACTTTATATCGTTGGAAAGATCTTTGAGTCTAGTTTCCAATGGTATAAGTTTCATTTAGCTATTCATTACCAGTTAGGAGTTATAACTTAAGATGCTAGTAAAGGTCGAGAGTAGTGATAGAAAATTTCTCTATTTTGTAACCCTAATATTTTTTACCTGGTTACAATAGGGATGGTTGAGGCGCAAGGTGGGAGCGCCGAGAGCGTGGAATCCAGGTGAGTAGGCAACCTTGTAAAATTAATTTACTAAATTAGTCAAAGCACAATGTAAATCCCATTTGCATTATTTGTAAAATTGAGAAGATTACCAGTGTATGTTCAAGTTGAGAAAATTACAATATTATTGGGAATTATTTTATTACCTTTGTGAATTGATTTCTCTAGTTGACTAAATAACTAGATGTGGTGGTTCCTTGAATAAACTGGAACACCTTGTAAGTGAATGACCTTACTAGACTAATTTGATATTATTAGACAAAGTACAACATAAGTCTCATTTATAATATTATTGAAATATTAAACAATCAATCTTTCAATTGACAATATATGATGATTGCTATGATTGATGATAGAAATTCAAAGGAATAAAAGTATGTGTAAATTAATTTATTTCATAGTAATTGTATTGTGATAAATTCTCACTATTTTATTGAGGAGCAAAAGATCTACGGGATCTAATACACGAGTTTGAAAGGGTTAGAATCCCATACTACTCGGTGTATAACTGTGAAAATCTATGCACGAGTTTGAAAGGGTTAGAGTCCCATACTACTCGGTGTATAACTGTGAAAATCTATGCACGAGTTTGAAAGGGTTAGAGTCCCATACTACTCAGTGTATAACTGTGAAAACCTATGCACAAAGAGTTTGAGGGTTAAATTTCCAAGTCACTCGGTGCAAGTATTTATGGCACATAATGCAAAGTGATTGAGGAATTGATCACCCAAGAAATCATACACAAATCCAGACAAATGTAATACTATAATTATTTAAAATAAATGATAGATTGATTGTATTAGTAAATGTGGTATTTGTGCTTGTGATATTTTCATGTACAGTTGTTTACTCACTGAGTTTTGATTAACTCACACTCTCTATGATTATCTTTTCAGATACAGTGGTTGAGGAGGAGAATTTATAGCCTTTAAGGATATACTCTACTTTTGTCTGGTAAACAAATAAATATAGATTTGGTAAGGAATAGGAAATGCTCTGTAATCTAGTAGGTCACCTAGGCTTGGGAGGTTGTATAGTACTGTATAGTGTATGAATGTTGAACATTTTCTGAATATGTATACAAAATATCTTTCTTGAGACATTTATGATTCACATAGTTATGGATATTAAAAATATTTATAGAGATTAAGGGGTACCACGGAGGTACACCTTAGCTATTTTATGTTTATCTCACATATAAATTTTAGGATAATTGTAAATGGGACTTATATTGTACTTTGATTAATAACATCAAACTAGCTTAGTAAGGTTATTCACTTACCTTGACTTTTGCCCAATTTTACCTTGAACCATCCTTGAAAATGTGTAAGATAATGAAAAATACATCACAAAAGCATCCAAGGCAATCTTTTTTTTTTAGTTCTAATTTTATTTTTTTTATAGAATTTAATTTCTATTATGAAACATATCTTCACTTGTTTCATAATACATCATAATCATACATACTTTCTTCTAACTCAAATTCTTTCTACAGAATTAAGAGTTATTACATAAACATAGATATGTTTATACTAATAACATATATAATCATAAATATGGCATGGAATAAGAATTTCATATCATTTTTGCAGAATTTCATCTTCAAAAATACTTTTAGAGAGAGAACAAACACATGAATAATTCGTATGATCATAGGAAATATAAACTTTATCTATAATTCAATGTACACTTCACTAGGTACTTAATTTTATAGAGATAAATATCTCTAATAATTTTTTTTATCTAAATTAACTTTTTATTTCATGGTAATTGTACTGTGATAAATTTTCACTTGTTTATTGATGAGCAAAGATCTATGAGATCTAATACATGAGTTTGAAAGGGTTAGAGTCCCATACTACTCAGTGTATGACTATGAAAACTTGAAAAGATCTACGAGATCTAATATATGAGTTTGAAAGGGTTAGAGTCCCATACTACTCAGTGTATAACTATGAAAACCTATGCACAAAGAGTTTGAGGGTTAAATTCCCAGGTCACTCGGTGCAAGTATCTACAGCATATAATGCAAAGTGATTGAAGGTTTGATCACCCAAGAAATCATACGCAAATCTACGATACAAATGCAAAGTGATTGAGGGTTTGATCACCCAAGAAATCATACGCAAATCTATAGTACAAATGCAAAGTGATTGAGGGTTCGATCACCCAAGAAATCATACGCAAATCAAATAAATATAATACTACAGTTGTGTAAAATGAATGATAGATTGATTATGTTAATAAATGTGATGTGATGTTTGTATTTGAAATATTTTCATGCACGTTGTGGTTGCAATTTTTATATGTGTATATATGCATTAGTTTAAATTTTGGGGACAAAATTTATTTAAGGGGGGAAGAATGTGATATCCCAAATTTAATTACCTTAGGAAATGAAGCTAAATAAATAAATGAGCAAGTAAATCAGGATAAAATAGTTATTAAGAAATTTTTGAGAGATATAAATGGAATTTTATCCATTAAGTAGGGACCTATCTGAATAGAATAAAAATATTTGAGGGTTTTTATCATTTTCAACCAAAAGAAAAAAATGAGATAGTGATGTGTGTGAGGTGTGCGGTGAGAAAGAAAAGAAAGAAAAGAAAAAAAAAAGAAGAAGAGACATGTGGAGTTTGACAAAAGAATAATTAATATATATATATATATATATATATATATGAATGTGTTGTGAGTCACGGTGGGGTGGAGAAGGAAGAACAAAAGAGAAGAAAGAAAGAAAGAGAGGAGAGAGAGAAAGAGAAGAGGGAGAGAAAGAGAGGAGAGAAAGAGAAGAAGAAGAAGAGAAGACGATCGGAAATGCAGAGCAAAGAAATAAGTTTAAAAAGTTGATAGGTTGAAAATCAGATCAGGTAGTTAGTCTTCCATAAAAGTATGATTATTTATGATTTATGATATCTATGTTCATAATCAATTTTTACAGAATTTTATTTATAATTCCTGTTCTACATAGTAAATAAGAGAAATTTAATTATTGTGTGATGTTATGCTTTTATGGCTGAAATGATCTCCTCATGTGTTTAATATTTTTAATAAAGTGACTAGCTACTGAGATATTTTATATCTCACTTTTAGAAAATTGATCATTTCAGGAAAAAGGACAAAATGGAAGGCTTGATGATATTAATGATGAGATTGAAGTGTAAAAATATATTTTATAGTAGTTTATGATACAAAGATGCAAAGATAATAATAAATATTATGTAAATTATTTTTATATGTATTCAAGCTCAGATATAATTAATGAGAATCTTGTAAATTTTCTGCAAGGTTACTATTTACATGAATAGTAAAATTCGTAAATAGTGAAATCTATAATTATTTGAAAGAAAATTATTCAGAAAATTATCCAGTGAACCGATTTAGAGAAAAAAATATTATTTTTAAAAGAAATAAAAAGTCGGGGTGTTACATCATCTATAAAAGGTCAAATTCTACAAGGAACTAACATAAATACATAATACTCTTTGCAATCAATTGAGTTAACCGCTATCAAACCTTTAATAATGGGAGAACGTACATAAGGAACAAGTATGAAAGCTAGTTTGGGAAATTTTTTTCCCAAACAAATTGCAAGCTGTTTTTGAGAGTTCAATAGGCAAACGTAGGCTGAACAAATTAAATTGAATTGAATGTGATTAGAAAAAATTTAAGTTTCGATGAACATGATTTATATTTGAGAGACATTTGAACAAATATGATTTAGAATAGACAAATATATTTTAGTACAAAACATGATATTTGGATGTTGGTGTGCAAACATGATGTCATGACCCGTTTTCTGGGCACATGACCGGCACAATGATGAATATCCCATCACTGTAAGCCTTTCGATAAATTCTACCCATGAGTTTAGTCATTATCAAAATAACCATTCCTGAAGAAAATATATCAAATTTTCTTATTTGAAATTCATAGAGATGATTTGCACATAATAATAGATTCTCAATATAAAATACATTATTATGCTGACATACAAACCAAATGCCAAACCCCTGACCTAGATGTACTAGACGATTACAGAGCAACATAATCTACAACAATAGAGGGGCCTACCCGATAGCGGGAGGGTCCAAAGTGATATACTCTTCTAGCGGATATTCTTCATTGGCAACCTGATCTGAACAAAAAGGTTGTACAAACAGTGTGAGCTTTTAAACTCAACGAGCGAATCGGCCTCGCGTTAATAAAATTCAAATACATTACCAGTCATGCAAGCATATCCAAAGGCTCATACTCAACCAATAGACAGAAGATAAAAATTCATCCAATTCAACAAACGTTACTAGTACTCGTCAATGGCAATATATCCCAGAGAGCGCACACAGGCCGGCTCACCAATTATGTATATTTCCGCCATGACGTACAACATCATCCTCTTACATACAAGAAGATAAAAATTCATCCAATTCAACAAACGTTACTAGTACTCGTCAATGGCAATATATCCCGAAGAGCGCACACAGGCCGGCTCACCAATTATGTATATTTCTGCCATGACGCACAACCTCATCCTCTTAGCTAGGGCGCCTCACGGATTTATCACCAATCCGGGCTATATCCCTACTGAAGAAATCGTTGTCTCCACACTCATTGGTCAAGACACCCTGTCAACCGGGTTTTTCGCCTTGCCGTGAGAGGGGGTACTGTCCCGCTCAATCACAACCAATAGCATTTCATATCATAATCAGAAGCTCAATATAATATTCATCCATATAACAGGTATAGTATATAACTATATTATAGATTTATAAACCACATATCAAGATAACAATTTGTCACGACCCGTTTTCTGGGCACATGACCGGCACAATGATGAATATCCCATCACTGTAAGCCTTTCGATAAATTCTACCCATGAGTTTAGTCATTATCAAAATAACCATTCCTGAAGAAAATATATCAAATTTTCTTATTTGAAATTCATAGAGATGATTTGCACATAATAATAGATTTTCAACATAAAATACATTATTATACTGACATACAAGCCAAATGTCGAACCCCTGACCTAGATGTCCTAGACGATTACAGAGCAACATAATCTACAACAATAGAGGTGCCTACCCGATAGCGGGAGGGTCCAAAGTGATCTACTCTTCTAGCGGATATTCTTCATTGGCAACCTGATCTGAACAAAAAGGTTGTACAAACAATGTGAGCTTTTAAACTCAATGAGCGAATCGGCCTCGCGTTAATAAAATTCAAATACATCACCAGTCATGCAAGCATATCCAAAGGCTCATACTCAACCAATAGACAGAAGATAAAAATTCATCCAATTCAACAAACGTTACTAGTACTCGTCAATGGCAATATATCCCGGAGAGCGCACACAGGCCGGCTCACCAATTATGTATATTTCCGCCATGACGCACAACATCATCCTCTTACATAAAAATTCATCCAATTCAACAAACGTTACTAGTACTCGTCAATGGCAATATATCCCGGAGAGCGCACACAGGCCGGCTCACCAATTATGTATATTTCCGCCATGACGCACAACCTCATCCTTTTAGCTAGGGCGCCTCACGGATTTATCACCAATCCGGGCTATATCCCTACTGAGGGAATCGTTGTCTCCACACTCATTGGTCAAGACACCTTGTCAACCGGGTTTTCTGCCTTGCCGTGAGAGGGGGTACTGTCCCGCTCAATCACAATCAATAGCATTTCATATCATAATCAGAAGCTCAATATAATATTCATCCATACAACAGGTATAGTATATAACTATATTATAGATTTATAAACCACAAATCAAGATAACAATTAATCTGTTTTTGAAAACATTCAAACTTCACATCATCATAAGATACTTATTTCATTTTATCCATACTTATGGATTAATTATCTCATTAGATTCGTCATTCTGAATCCAATTTCCCCCTATGAATTTTGGAGTGTCCTACAACATACTTTTTATCACCAGTAATGCTAAAACTCTATTAAAACGGGGTCGTTCCACTCACCTGGATTCCGTACGAATATCGCTTCTCTAAGTCGTTACAGACAAGAGTACACAGATGAATTTCAGTATTTCGCTACAGAGATTTTCATGAAAGATTAGAGAAAACAAGTTAGGATTGTTTTCATACAGATACTGTTCATACGCACGGTACTGTTCATATATACGGTTACTATTTATACCAGAAATAGAGAATACAATCTGTAAAAGAGTACACCAGGTAAGTTCCCAGGAAAGAGTGGAGGGTCACACTGGACACACTTAAAAACCAGGTCTTTCCTTAGCCAGAATTTTCCTAGACATGTATTCTTCACAGTTTACATTCTATTTCGGTAATCAGATAATCAAAATAACATATAAAAAGCTAAGGACAGTTTTTCTGATGTGGAAGATCAGCCAAGGCCGCAACCACAGAGCATACTTAAGAAAATAACTTCTAAAATTTGAAAGACATAGAAAGGGCATAGTATCCTTACCTAAGCTGAAAAGGAAAGGCCCAAAATCTCAGAGGCCTAGCATTGAAGTAAGAGAAACTTAAGGAGAGAAGAAGAGAAGTTGAAGGTGTGAGTTTAGAAGTGAAATGGAAGGGCCTATTTATAGCAAAAGTCAAGGGTACTATTTGATACTATGCGCTAATAAAATATTCAATTTACTATTTATGAAAATGACATTTCTAATAATGCAGTTACTGTGCACCTCACGCGTATGGAAAATTTTTCTGTTATTACTATTGGAAACTTAAAGAGAAAACTATTCTTTCAACTTAAACCTTTAAGTTTCTTTTCAAATCAGTCCTTTCAATTTAGTCTCTGAGGGTATTTTTACACATAAAACGTCATTTTCTCCTACAAACTTCTTTCTAGTTTTCTCTTATGACCAAACCACATCTAATACTTGACATTTCGATTGTATAAATGAACAGTACCATATACGTAAATAGTATTATACAGGTAAACAATACCGTATACCGAATTAGTAACAGTAGTTTGTAAACAAATATTTATATTTTATTTTTCATGGGTATTACACAATTAATCCGTTTTTGAAAACATTCAAACTTCACATCATCATAAGATACTTATTTCATTTTATCCATACTTATGGATTAATTATCTCATTTAGATTTGTCATTCTGAATCCAATTTCCCCCTATGAATCTTGGGAGTGTCCTACGACATACTTTTTATCACCAGTAATGCTAAAATTCTATTAAAACGGGGTCGTTCCACTCACCTGGATTCCGTACGAGCATCGCTTCTCTAAGTCATTACAGACAAGAGTGCTCAGGTGAATTTCGGTGTTCTGCTACGAAAATTTTCATGAAAGATTAGAGAAAATACGTTAGGATTGTTTTCGTACAGAACTGTTCATATATACGGTTACTGTTCATATATACAGTTACTATTCATACGTACGGTTACTATTCATACAGTTACTATTCATATATACGGTTACTATTTATACCAGAAATAGAGAATACAATCTGTAAAAGAGTACACCAGGTAAGTTCCCAGGAAAGAGTGGAGGGTCACACTGGACACACTTAAAAACCAGGTCTTTCCTTAGCCAGAACTTTCCTAGACATGTATTCTTCACAGTTTACATTCTATTTCGGTAATCAGAGAATCAAAATAATATGTAAGCAGCTAAGGACAGTTTTTCTGATGTGGAAGATCAGCCAAAGCCGCAACCACAGAGCATACTTAAGAAAATAACTTCTACAATTTGAAAGACATAGAAAGGCATAGTATCATTACCTAAGCAAAAAGGAAAGACCCAAAATCTCAGAGGCCTAGTATTGAAGTAAGAGAAACTTAAGGAGAGAAGAAGAGAAGTTGAAGGTGTGAGTTTAGAAGTGAAATGAAAGCGCCTATTTATAGCAAAAGTCAAGGGTACTATTTGATACTATGCGTTAATAAAATATTCAATTTACTATTTATGAAAATGATATTTCTAATAATGTAGTTACTGTGCACCTCACAAAATTGTAATTACTATTGAAAACTTAAAGGAAAAACTATCCTTTCACCTTAAACTTTTAAGTTTCTTTTCAAATCAGTCCTTTCAATTTAGTCCCTGAGGGTATTTTTACACATAAAAGTCATTTTCTCCCACGAACTTCTTTCTAGTTTTCTCTTATGACCAAACCACATCTAGTACTTGACATTTCAATTGTATAAATGAACAGTATCGTATACGTAAATAGTATTATACGGGTGAATAGTATCATATACTGAAATAGTAACAGTAGTTTGTAAACAAATATTTATATTTTATTTTTCATGGGTATTACATTATCACCCCCTTAAGAGAATTCGGTCCCCCGAATTCAAAACTCATCTCAAGACTGAAAAAAGTGTGATTACTTCGTCCATATCTCATCCTTTGCATCTCTTTCTTCCAAAACCTCATCACACCCTTGGTGAGATTTACAAGAACATTATACCATTGACTATGAACTCTAAACCGCATTATCAATAATTTACATAAGACTTTTGCCTTTTCTAAACAGCAAGTAATCTCTTCCTCATCAGTTTGATCTTCTCCACAACCTTTTGTACCATAAAGTGTCTCATCCTCATAACCTTTACCAAACTCAAACCACCTAATCAGAGACGAACTCTGTCTCTATGTAAAACCTCAAATAGGTGTCTTCTCAACAGTGGCACGTGGTCTTTCTAGTTTATACTGAATATCAGAACACAAGCTACCATACACATAACTTATAACTTTTACGAATACAAGTACCCTACCCGAAGGCATTATTTTGGCCATAGGCAATATTCTTGCCCGAAGGCGATCATTCTACCTTAAGGTGATACTCTCAGCTGAATGCGTCATATAAAAGGAAAAATCACGTAAAATTATTACATAAATCTCTAGGAAGAACAATCCCAGAAAATGTGTTAAGTAAATAACATACTCCTCATGCATAATTATAAAATAAATATATATAGAAATTTCTCTCACCTCAATGACTCATATAGAGTCGTATCCCTTCAATGATTAGGGCAAACCCATAGTTCTCTATATATAGGTTTATAAAATACTTATTTAGCACTCCTCCATAGCTCAGAAATGCAATGAAATATCATTTTAGTAACTCTTCTCAGTCAAAAAGATATTACCATACTCTACTTTAGAATTTTCATAATCAAGTACGAAATATAAGTCCAACATCTTCTCATTCCTCAAGTTCTTTCAGAAAAAGTAATCACTTCAACAAAGAAGATCTAAATACTAACTTAAATTTTATTTCTAGTACATAGATAATTTTAATACATGAAGCTTAGACCAAATATAGCTTTAGATACAAACAAAAGAAAGAATAAATTAAGGACGAGGAGGCTTTTGAAATGTAAAAGGTGCTCCAGGTCTAGAAGAGGAAGGTGCTTCAGACCTTAAGGAGGAAGCTAATCATTGCAGCCTAGAAAGGGTTTCTAGAGGAAACGCCTGAGAAATTTGGCGAAGAGCATAAGTCACTCCGTTCATACAGTCAATACACCTTGCTTGTTGGTCACGAAAATTTTGAGTTGCAAACATTGAATGTCTATCAACTCGATTGGCCAGTTCCCCGAAACGACGATTTATCAGTTTCTCTTGGTTTTCAAAGAGACGACTTATTAGTCGCTTCTGGTCCTCTATCTTGTATTCCAGGCTCTCTATCTTACGCTCCAGATTTTCTATCTTACGCTCTAGGCATCAAGCTTATTTTCTGAGGATGCTGCAGTACTGTCCTCCTCCAACTCTATTACATCCCTCTTTCTCTTCTTAATTTCTGGTGACCTGTCTACAGGTTTCTTCCCTTTGTTGTCTCCGAGACTTAGATTTAAATCAAGCTCTACATTGCCAGTCTCAAAATTCAAGTTGAAAGACTTATTATCGGCCATTGCTCTAGGGATCTCAGAAATAACTTCGAATGAGAAAGGAATGGAGATTGAGAAATAGGTATGTAATGAAAGAAGTAGGTTTGCTTGGTGCAATGAGTAGGGTAACGGGCATACAAGATTTATAGACAACCCGAAGCCCCTGGAGCTAAAGCCACCACAACCTATACGCCGCTCGCTATAAGGTTTACAGATCACATACGTCGCAATGCCAGCAATTAATGTCGGACATGCAAGTAAATAGTAAATATAATTTAATGCAATTAACATAAGTCAAAGATTTTCTCAAAAAAATTTTCAGCTAATCTTGACCTTTCTCAAAATTTTTCGACTAATCGCCGTTTCAATCTATAATTTCCTCACTCTATACTTGTCTTATAGTGTAATCTCAGATCACGATATCACTCTATGATCGGGTAGTCTCATATTAGCCTTATCTTATATTCTAATCGGTGTCTTTACTCTAGACTTACACATAATATATATGTAAATATATATATATTTTAAAACAAAGTTAACTGCTTACGGTCACATGCCTTAAGCATTATCATGATGTAAGGAAATCACTGCCTTTCATTTGCCCATGAGAGCATTATATGTAAGTATGTGTAACCATGAAGATGTATTATCCTCTACACATTTCATTCTATCCAAGTCATTTTGATTTCTCATTCTCTATGAGTTTATGTAGGATTATCACATATTCTCCTTGGTCGTAGCCTTCACTCATTATGCATGAATAACATACATACATGTAATTACAACATGATTCAATCAGTTATGTATATTATACTCAACTGAAGGCTCTCAAGAACAACACAATAAAACAGAGAAATGCATTTCAGTTCATCATAAAAGCATCCAAGGCAATCTTTAATGGCTATATTATTAACTTCTTTGAATTTCGGAAAATGCCAACGGGAGAAATGGGAAAACCAAGTAAAATCGGCCGCAAATCCACCGAATATTGACTTTCATGGTTTTAGCATTAATACAACGTTCTATCGGTGTGCACGCCTGTCACATCCCAAATTTGGGCATGTGAGTAACTTCGTAAACTCAAGAGTATACCTCAATGGTATCCCATAAAATCTCTGATTAATACTAATGCATAACATAATTTTTCAAGAAAGATATTTATACATATAAAAAGTTCAGCATAGTGAAACAGAAACACAAGTCAAATATCTTACAATATGATATTATTTTCCAAGCCTAGGTGACCTATAGAGATTACAGAGCATTCCTAAGCTTTTGGATTTACAAGCCCTCCAGATAAAAAGTATCCTCGAGGAATACTAATTCTCCTGCGGATTTTCTTCGTTGACATTCACTGTATCTTAAAAAAATGTTCATGGAGAGCGTGAGTTCATCAAAACTCAGTGACTAAATGACTGTGCAATAATAAATATATCACAAGTACAAATACCATAATCATAATCACAATAACAACAGTTATTTTGATATTCAGGGTTTCTATACCTCTGTATTGAATGTTCAAGAATTCAGTCTCCACTTATAATCAATCATTACATGCATTGGTATCTTGGGAAATAAAGCCCTCAACCATTCCATGTGTAAAATTTCATGCATTGGTATCTTGGGTCAAGCCCTCAACCATTCCATGTGTATAATTCCATGCATTGGTATCTTGGGTCAAGCCCTCAACCATTCCATGTGTATTATATACTCAATTCATAATAATCTTAAATCAACAATAGATTTCATTATCTAGCAATCATCAATAAATATAGAATCTAATTGCGATATGAGATGAAGTTTATATTGTACTTGGAATAAAAGTAAATAAAGTCGGTTAGCAAGGTCATCCACTCACATAGATTCCGTATCCCAGTCACTTTTCCGAGTTGCTACAAAGAAGAGTACGTAGCTGGATTTCAGGTTCCGCTACGGAGATTTTCATAAAGATCAGATATAGAAAGTCAGGGTTGCTTTTGTACCAAAATACTATTCATACGTATAATCACTATTCATACGTAATCACTATTCATACGTACGGATACTATTCACACGTATGGTCACTATTCACATATACGGTTACTATTCACATATACGGATACTATTCATACATACGAATAATATTCATACGTACATGTACTATTCATACCAGAAATAGAGAATACAATCTGTAAAATAGTACACCAGGTAAGTTCCCAAGAAAGAGTGGAGAGTCCCAATGGACACACTTAAGAACCATGTCTTTTCTTAGCCAGAACTTTGCTAGACATGTATTCTTCACAGTTTACATTCTATTTCGATAATCAGAGAATCAAAACAACATATAGGTAGCTAAGGACAGTTTTTCTGATGTGGAAGATCAGCCAAAGCCGCAACCACAGAGCATACTTAAGAAAATAACTTTTAAAATCTGAATGACATAGAAAAGGGGCATAGTATTCTTACCTTGGATCTAGGCAAGGAAGAAAGACCTAGAATCTCAGAGCCCTAACGCCGAAGCAAGAGAAGTTTTGAGGAGAGGAGAGAAGAGAAACTGAAGGTGTGAGTTTTGAAGTGAAATAGAAGGACCTATTTATAGGAGAAGTTATGGTACTATTTGCTACTATTCCATCTACCGTTCTCCTTTACTATTTCATTTACCAGTTTCACTTACCAGTTTTCATCTACCAGTCTCACTTACCAGTTTTCATCTACCAGTTTCACTTACCAGTTTTCATCTACCAGTCTCACTTACCAGTTTTCATCTACCAGTCTCACTTTCAACTATTCATTCTAGATTCCACTTTTGAACTGTATTTTTACTTAATGGGATTAATTCCATATCGTATCAGCCATTATATCCCACAATTTATAGAATCTATAAATAAAAATTTGTATTTTCAACAATATGCACAAACGAGTATACAAAAAATAAACCGATAGGGAATTTATTTTCTCCAAAATAAATTTATCGTAATTCTTGAATACTTATAACTTAAAAAAAATATAATGGGTATTACAACGCCTACCCTAGACTTCTGGCTTCCAGCTTGCAGAAATCCATAGGTTGATCGTGTAGGGGTGCAGTGAAGAGATATCTTCTTTGTCTCTTAGTCCAAATTTTTTCTCTATAAAAACCTTCTCAGTGTTCTCAGTTACCACACCACAAAGAGTAATAATCTCTGAGCCTACAATCCCCCAGTATTCCTCTCGCCTCATACTCTTACAAAAATTTCTAAATTTTTTCAATGGCCTCAAGGAAGTACATTGATCTCACAGTAGAGGCTAAGGAAGAAGAACTTGACTTAAACTTAAGTTTATGCAGGGACAAGGGTAAAAGACCTCTCGAGGGACCTCAAGAAATTCAAAAGGAGAAGAAGATGAAGAATATTGAGGAAGCCGAGGAGATTAGCACAGGCCATAGCTCAGAGGACAAAATCGCCTATTTAGAGCAGGAGGTGAAGAATCTCAAGAAGATGATAGAGGACCTGGAGAAGTTAACCAAACGCAATAATGCGGCAATGACTTCAAGAATAGATAGGTTCTTCTATTGGTCCACCCAGTGTTTCTGCAATCAACAGCAAAGAAGTGTTGATTGTATGAATGGAATTTACACTACCCTCCGCGATATTGCTCTGTCTCTCGCTCCAAGGAATGGTCGAGGGGTGATGATACAATACAACCCTCCTAATCCGAGACCACCTCGCTTTTAGATTACTCATGCATGAGTAAACTTCTCTTTTTTTTTTGTAATGTAATCCTTCAGTTTTTTTTAATGCAAGTGGTTTCTTTTATTGGCTGGTACCCTAAAATAATATAGCTACACAAAATCAATCATGAATTCAGCTTATAAAATCCACCATATAAAAATTTGATCCGACAGCAACGGAATCAAAACAAATAACAACTTTTCCTTGACTAAGTTCAAAAGTGTAGCCACATTTGTCTAAAACTAAAACTGAGAACATAATTCCTAAGAAGAGATAAGTCTCGGAGGGAAAGGAAATAGAAACATCCTACAGGACCTTCAGTAGAGCCGTCTCTCTATAGTTGTGCCCGGGTTCACAACGATAGAGGAGGTCCCACTAAGGTTACCTTGCTCTGTAATCACTAGGAGACCTAACAACCATTGCTCTGATACCAACTTTGTCACGACCCGTTTTCTGGGCACATGACCGGCACAATGATGAATATCCCATCACTGTAAGCCTTTCGATAAATTCTACCCATGAGTTTAGTCATTATCAAAATAACCATTCCTGAAGAAAATATATCAAATTTTCTTATTTGAAATTCATAGAGATGATTTGCACATAATAATATATTCTCAATATAAAATACATTATTATGCTGACATACAAACCAAATGCCAAACCCCTGACCTAGATGTACTAGACGATTACAGAGCAACATAATCTACAACAATAGAGGGGCCTACCCGATAGCAGGAGGGTCCAAAGTGATCTACTCTTCTAGGGGATATTCTTTATTAGTAACCTGATCTGAACAAAAAGGTTGTACAAACAGTGTGAGATTTTAAACTCAACGAGCGAATCGGCCTCGCGTTAATAAAATTCAAATACATTACCAGTCATGCAAGCATATCCAAAGGCTCATACTCAACCAATAGACAGAAGATAAAAATTCATCCAATTCAACAAACGTTACTAGTACTCGTCAATGGCAATATATCCCAGAGAGCGCACACAGGCCGGCTCACCAATTATGTATATTTCTGCCATGACGTACAACATCATCCTCTTACATACAAGAAGATAAAAATTCATCCAATTCAACAAATGTTACTAGTACTCGTCAATGGCAATATATCCCGCAGAGCGCACACAGGCCGGCTCACCAATTATGTATATTTCTGCCATGACGCACAACCTCATCCTCTTAGCTAGGGCGCCTCACGGATTTATCACCAATCTGGGCTATATCCCTACTGAGGGAATCGTTGTCTCCACACTCATTGGTCAAGACACCCTGTCAACCGGGTTTTCCGCCTTGCCGTGAGAGGGGGTACTGTCCCGCTCAATCACAACCAATAGCATTTCATATCATAATCAGAAGCTCAATATAATATTCATCCATATAACAGGTATAGTATATAACTATATTATAGATTTATAAACCACATATCAAGATAACAATTAATCCGCTTTTGAAAACATTCAAACTTCACATCATCATAAGATACTTATTTCATTTTATCCATACTTATGGATTAATTATCTCATTTAAATTCGTCATTCTGAATCCAATTTCCCCCTATGAATCTTGGGAGTGTCCTACGACATACTTTTTATCACCAGTAATGCTAAAACTCTATTAAAACGGGGTCGTTTCACTCACCTGAATTCCGTACGAGCATCGCTTCTCTAAGTCATTACAGACAAGAGTGCTCAGGTGAATTTCGGTGTTCTGCTACGAAAATTTTCATGAAAGATTAGAGAAAATACGTTAGGATTGTTTTCGTACAGAAATAGAGAATACAATCTGTAAAAGAGTACATCAGGTAAGTTCCCAAGAAAGAGTGGAGGGTCACACTGGACACACTTAAAAACCAGGTCTTTCCTTAGCCAGAACTTTTCTAGACATGTATTCTTCACAGTTTACATTCTATTTCGGTAATCAGAGTATCAAAATAATATATAAGCAGCTAAGGACAGTTTTTTTGATATGGAAGATCAGCCAAAGCCGCAACCACAGAGCATACTTAAGAAAATAACTTCTAGAATTTGAAAGACATAGAAAGGCATAGTATCATTACCTAAGCAAAAAGGAAAGGCCCAAAATCTCAGAGGCCTAGTATTAAAGTAAGAGAAACTTAAGGAGAGAAGAAGAGAAGTTGAAGGTGTGAGTTTAGAAGTAAAATGAAATCGCCTATTTATAGGAAAAGTCAAGGGTACTATTTGATACTATGCGTTAATAAAATATTCAATTTACTATTTATGAAAATGACATTTCTAATAATGCAGTTACTGTACACCTCACGAAAACTATCATTTCACCTTAAACCTTTAAGTTTCTTTTCAAATTAGTCCTTTCAATTTAGTCCCTGAGGGTATTTTTACACATAAAACGTCATTTTCTCCCGCGAACTTCTTTCTAATTTTCTCTTATGACCAAACCACATCTAGTACTTGACATTTCAATTGTATAAATGAACAGTATCGTATACGTAAATAGTATTATATAGGTGAATAGTATCGTATACTGAAATAGTAACAGTAGTTTGTAAACAAATATTTATATTTTATTTTTCATGGGTATTACACATGATTTGAAATATACAATTACCAACAACAACAAAAACAGCCTTATCCCACTAGGTGAGGTAACCTTAAGAGTAGTAGTGGTAAACGGGCGGTCCGGGCCGATCACGGGCTAGCCCGTCACGGTCTTCACTTAAACGGGTTGGTCACGGTCTGGCTCGTTTATAAACGGTCTTCATATAGGAAGACCAAGACCGCCCGCGTAAGACCGCGGGCCTCAACGGATTAACCACGGTCTACCATTTTTCAAAAAAATATAAAATAAAATAAAATAATTTTTAATTTTTTAAGTAAAAATTCAATAATTTTTTAGTAAAATAATATTTATACAAGTAAAACATTACTTTTTTAATATTTTCAAATAACCAATCACTTTAATTTTTTTATATTTTCTTTCAAAATTAACTATATTATACTTAATTTTGAAAATTTTATATTTATTTTCAAAAAATTACATGAGTTTTTATATCCAAAATTATTATATTTATTGAATATAAGGTTATAAATATAAAAATGTGATAAAATATAATTATTTATACTAAATAGTATTTTTTTAATAAAATTAATAAAATAATAAAAAAAAAAGAGCGCGGTCTAGACCATTTAGCCCGCGGGCTTAAACGGTCTTGACCGTTTAAATCCGTTTTTAAACAAGCCTAAATTTTTGAACTTAAGATCGTCCATTTATAGACGGTTACAGTCTTGACTGCGGAACCACGGTCTTTTTAAATAGCGCTACTTAAGAGAGTCATAGTTACTCCCGCCGTTTACCCGCGCTTAGTTGAATTTCTTCACTTTGACATTCAGAGCACTGGACAGAAATCACATTGCGTCAGCATACGCAAGGACTATCGCAATGTTTTGTTTTAATTAAATAGTCAGATTCCCCTTGTCCGTACCAATTCTAAGTCAACTGTTCGACACCCGGGAAAGGGACCTCGAAGGGCCCGCTCCCAGTCCATCCCCCAATCCACTGACAGCCGATGAGTTCAGGGTTGGGACCCCTTGCCCAATCCCAGCCCTCAGAGCCAATCCTTTTCCCGATGTAATTATCAAAAAAGTATAAATTTTATATTTTATTTTTTGATGTATCATTATTATTTATTATCATTTACTTAAAGCTAATCATAAAAATCTAGGTCACATGTAACATTCTCCATGTTTTGGAAGGAGGCATCCATGACTTCCTCCATAGATTAATTAGGTCAAGAAATAATTTGGGGGCATAAAAGAATATTACCTATTTGAGTATGGACCAACTTGCAAATAAAAAGCTTTGAGAAGGGTTTTATAATATTTTAGTCTAAGTAAGTTGTGGTGGCAGCCTAAGCATTTCACATGTGGATCCCACTATCTTTCTAAACTACAAAGAACACACTAGAAAAAAGGAAAGGGGGTCTCTGTTCTTCATTTTTGCTTCCCGTAAGATATCTTCCTCGTCATTTTCCGTGAGAGAAAGCTTCTTCCCTTTCGTTTTGGTGTGAGTGAGCTGAGAGAAATACTTCCAAATTTCCTGTTGTGCTGATTCGAAGCAAGAATTCCTCTCGTTCAAATTTGAGTGCACCTGCCCTTCTCCTTCCCGTGAGCAAACTATGAGAGAGCAACTCAAAGTAAAGTTTTTCTGAAGTAGAAAACAGAGAATACTTCTGTATTTGAAAATGAGGAACAACCGAAATCATAGCTTAAATTAGGAAGGGAAGCCGAAACCAGAAAATAGAGCAGTAGATGATGTGAGGTAATTTCTGATCTTCCATTTTTAAGATAAAGTATATGGGTTGAGATCAAAAGCAGGACCAACGGCACAGAACACGCAAGCGAAGCAACAACACACACCAGGGTAACACACAACGAATGAAGACACGAGAGCTTAGCAAATGACACATGCAATACTAAGAGGGGGTAAAGGAGGAATGACACACACCTAACCATGTTTTATTTGTTGGGGAAGCTTAGACCAAATACGTTGAAGCAACTGAGGATACGTTAGGTTCAACCGCGAGTAAGGCTGCCGTGACGTACTGCCAAACATATTAAATTTTTGTGAATCGCGTTTAATACATACTGAAATATAAGTAGAATTGTAGTCACGTGTTGCCAAACATGCACGTAGAAATTTTGAAATCAAATAATTTTGTCAGTTAATTTAATTTCTTAGCCTTTTAAGTCTAGACTTTAAATCTCATTGAGACAAATTATTAAAAAAACATGCTTAAATAATAACTATTATCAATTCTGATTTATTAAATTGTACATTAATTATATATATATATATATATATATATTAAAAATAAAAAATATATAATGAGAAGTTCTCTGTGTAAGAGTCTATTTGAGTCTGTTTAATTAGTTAGACAATTCATTTTCATAACACAACGTTGTTAGATGATAGATTTATAGCAAGCAGTATGGTTCTAACTTCTAAGTAATGATTAAAAAACTGGACGATCTAACTAGTTATACTAAGAATTAATGTTTGATTCGATTCGATTGAGCCATTGAACTAATTATTTTAAAAACTAGTAGAAAATCGTTGAAACTCGATGAAACTGACTTGTTGATTAGCTTTACTAGTTGGAAAAAAAAATAGAGATGCAAATCTATGATGCAAATCCGTCAAAATTGCATAGGATGTAGCTTTGAAGAATGAAATTAAGTTGCTTGGAACTCGCAAGCTCTGTTATGGTTCTGTTGCAGTTCCATTGTTGTCCTGTTGCCACTCGTTGAAGTTGCATAGTGTGCACCTACCATCTCTATTTTGTTGCCATCCGTTTGTCTATCTATTCTCAAGACCAATGCCTCTGACTTGGAAATAGCAAGCTTCGGAGGACGTAATCATGAAATCAAGTTGCTCAAAACTTGGATGGCCTTCCGTAGATTCACCTATATAAGCCGCAGCTAAAGTTGTAAAAATAAGAGCTTGAATACCGCTTGTAAATAATCCAAGGAACATTACAGGTATAGAAACCACTAAAGGTAAAGTTGCATAGCGCATATAATAGGATTGTAAAAAATTGATATAGTGTATGGACTCATGTCACATGATATGAAAATTTGAATTAAAAAATAATTTTTTTAATTTTTATATTTAAAATTAGTATTTAAATATTATATAATATAAATATTTATAATAATATTTTTTAATATAAAATAAAAATTATTCTTAATTAACAATATATATATTTAATTATTCCGGTTCGATCACGGTTTAAGTAATAAATCTTAAATCAATACCTTTATCGGTTTAATGACGAATTCAGATTCAGTGACTTAGTCATTTTTTAAGTCACATAACATACTACAAGAATATGCTATTTAATTCCTTAATTAACATGTTTTAAATGTAACAGGGATATAAAAAATAATAAAATTGAAAATTATTTTTAAACTTCTTTTTTCATTATTTTGTTTACTCTTTTTATTATGTTATTATATACAACAGGATTATAAAAAATAATAAAATTAAAAATTATTTTTAAATTTCATTTTTATTATTTTGTTTATTCTTTTTATTATGTTATTATATATAATGCTATTGGGAAATGAAAATATTTTTTCTGGAATAAAATAATGATGTCTAAAATTTTCTTCAGTTGGGCATGGACATTTTATTGTTTAGTTGGAATATCAACGTAAATATGAAAAATAATTATGAGAACATTATTATAATAAGTATTAATGAAAATAAATTAAATAAGCATTATATATAATAACATAATAAAAAAGAATAAACAAAATAATTAAAAAGAAGTTTAAAAATAATTTTTAATATTATTATTATTTTTATAATCCTATTGCATTTAAAACATGTTAATTAAGGAAATAAATAGTCTATTCTTTCAATATGGTATGTGATTTAGAAAATGGCTGAGTCACTGAATCTAAATTCTTCAATAACTAGTCTACTTTTTAAAAAATATTGATTCTAAGTATATATATTTGTAACTCCGTTTACAATATTAATGAATGAATGAGCATTCGATATTGTCCTTCAACTTCTTTTTCTTCTTTCTTTCTGTTTCCTGAAACTCTCTCCTCTGCAATACTATTTCAAGAATTTAACGCAGCTTTTTTTTTTTTTAAAGAATATTGACTTTCATTAACAAAATGTAAAATTCTCATTTGACCCCTTCGTTACTGATAGGAAAAGTCGCACGTCAATATTATTATGCTCAAACAACATTTAATTTTCTTAATTATTTGAGTAAATTAAACTTCCTCTTTTGTAAATTTTTAAAATTACATTATCATATTTTTTACTTTTTAAATATATACTCTCTTTTATTATAATTATGAAATTGTTATATTTTAGTTCGATTTTTATTTTTTATTACGAGAGGTCCATTATATTCTGTTTTTTGATGTTTCAACATATTTTTTTGGACTAAAATACCATTCATCAGTTAGTAGATATTGTATATTTTTTTTCTACAAAAAAATAGAATACTAGGTTAACAAAACTTATTTTAATCAAGAAATATATGGTATCAGGTTATCAAATCTAAAAATCATACTATAATAGATCTCTCAGCACCAAAAATACAAAATTAGACCAAAGTATAATATATTTTATAAATTGCAAGGAAAAGATTGTAGTTTTCAAAAGTAGAAGCAAGGGGAGTATAATTTACTATAATCATTATTAATTAGGACATCCCCATATTTTTTTGAGATAAAATTAATTTTCACCTCCTTTTTCACAAAAAAAACAAACAAACAAACAAACACTCTCCATTCTCATTTCCAGTTCCCACAAAAATTTTCACAGAAAATATTGTTATCCCTACTATAAGATTGTTTCATATGGACGCAAACTACAGGAAATTTGACTTCCTACTCACCCTATAATGCATCTTAATCGCTGGATTGTTGGAATGCATGTTCCACTCTGAGAGGCAAAAGCTAAATTTAAGATTTAGAAAATTAGACCAATTATTAAATCGACTATTAAATCGACAGATTTAAAAATCAATAGTTAGATCATGGTTGAACCACAATCAAATCAGTGATATTTAAAATATATTAAAATATTAAAATATATAATTAATGTATATGTTACAGATATTAAAATATTCAAGGCATATTACTGATATATATATTTATATCAGTCTTAAAATTATCCTAATAGCTTAAATTGTAGAAAATTTCTTAAAAATATATAATAAAATTAAGTAAAAAAATTCGAAAAAAAAAAGATGAACTAGTTGAACTGGTCAGTTTAATCAATTCAAGTCCAGTTTAAACGCTTATTGTTTCCCTAGTCCAAACCAAATCGAAACTGTAATGCCCCAGGTATTACAATGTTGTAAGAAAGTGTGAGTCTAGACGTCTTGAAAAACTTTTCGTGAATAGATGGATACCCGTAGATATTTTAGCCATGTTTATTTGTTTAAATGATTTTTGTTGTTTGTGCATGCATTGCTTATCTTTGCTTTAACGATGTGGAAATGATGTGTTTTGGATGAACGAGATATGTTTAGAAGAGTTTATTTTGAGTTTATCTTATGATATAAATGTTTATGCACTTGTTTGGGAGAGTTTATATGAATAGCTTATGATATGTTTATAAACTGTTTTTAACTTGTTTTCATAAGCTCTCCAAGATAACTTATGAAAATAAATTGAAAACACCTTATGTGAAGTTTGTTTTTATAAATTTTTCAATTATAAAAATAACTTATATATAAGCACTTAAATAAGCTGTTTATCTAAACAAGGTAAAAGAAAAAGGTAAGTATGCTTGGATTGCCACGTCAAAGGCACCTTGTTTAGTAGTAGAAAACATGTTGCATATATGGCATTTTAAGGAGATAAAATCAAATAAATGTAAGTAAATAGTATAAGTTAAATAAGAGTTGATAATGAATTAAATTAAATAATGTACTGAGGTATGAAATAAATAAAATGTGATAAATAAAATAAGGTAAGATTGATTAAATTAAATACATATCTAAAGGCATTTAGCCAAGAGGAAACTTGCCAAAAGAATGGCGTGAGGGTTATGGAGAAATTAGGAAACAAAATTAAAACAGAATTTAATAATATAAGAAAAAAAGGAAATTAATAAGATAAGTAAAGAGGAAACTAATAGAATAATTAATAAGATAGGTAAAAAAGGAAACTAAGAGAATAAGGAAAAATGAAACTCATAAAATAGGATAGTGTTAGTGTAGTATTAGGAAAGAAAAAATAAGAAGAATTAATATGGTAAGATTGGGAAAGAAAAATAAAATGAATAAATTAAAATCTCTAAGGACACTAATATGAATATTATAAATAATATAATTAAAAATATATCGAGTAATAAGTTAAATATAATATAAGGAAAGTCCGAATATAACACTTAACCTAATATGTAAATTAAAACAAATTAAAATACTCATATCTAACCTAAATCACTCATCATACCACCCTCATTTAGGAAAATCTTAGTCGTCCCTCATCTTACCACAAAACCTTAGATGACCTCATAAGAAGAAAGAAACTTTAGGCGTGCTCAAATCCTAGGAAGCCCTAGACGTCTTCTCTTTTCTCTCTTTCAATTGCATGGAAACCTAGATGTCTTCTCTCATACACCACAAAAAATTGAAAACCCAGCCTCAACACCCTTCACTCTCATGCACCTAAACTTCACTCATATTCTCAAAACCCTAGGTTGCTCATGCACACCCCTTCAAGGAGAAATCCCGACCACTGGTAATCTTTCTCAATTTTGGAAAACTTCAAGAAACAAAAGTAAATACTAAATTCTCGTACTTTGGTTTTCACGTAATTAAAAATGGTCATAATTCCCTCAATCAAACTCTGTTTTTAACAAATTAGATATCAATTGAAAGCCTTTTGAGTCTAATTTCTAACACAACAATTTACATTAAAAATTCATTACCAATTGGGATATATGACCAAAACAGTTACCAAAGTCAGAAGCAAAAACTAGCAGTTTTCTTATTTCATAATTTTAATTTCTTTTTTCAACTTTTTTTGTTGTAGTTGTTAGAAATTAATCTCAGAACCTTGCTCACACATTTTCTCTCTCTAAATAGCATGCGAAACTCGATAAACATAGCATTAGAATTTAGGTAAGTGGAACAACTCTGTTTAACATAGTTAATATCAGATATCACATAAGATGACGTAGGGCAATCTCCTGGAATTTGTAGGACAGGGGTGTTAAGTTATGGAATGGGACCATAATCATGGATTAGGTGTAGTATGTGAAATAGAGATTGCAGACTGTCAACTTATCATGATTTAATTGCTATCATAGTTCGGCTAAGCCCATATGCTAAAACGTTAAGGTATATATAATTTCACTAATTAGCATGCCTAAACTTAATTTGCACCTGGTTGGGTTGGAATTAGAAGAATGTTTGATTACTTGTACAATGAATTGAAATAATTGTGCATTATCCATAATTTGTTATTTTGGATATATGGTTGCTTGAATGGCATGTATGAATATATATATATATATATATATATATATATATATATATGTACATGGATGCTTGGTTGGTACTAGTGGTACTCTCTCTTTTTGCAAGGTCAAGGAGGGTGGCCGAGTTGAGCATAGACTCCCAATGGCACTTTGACTGGTGAGTTGGAGGATAACCCTCATGGCGGGGTCAAGGAGGGCAGTCGAGATGAGCATTGACTCCCAATGGCGCCTTGCCACTGATATGTACCACTAGTTGGATGTGATTGGATTTTGCTTAATTAGTACGCTGTCTTCTTTACAAAATTTGGTATTTTGAGATTGTGGCCCAACAAATATTTTATATGATGTTTGATATGCTTGAACTTTGTTAAAAGTAGTACTACTCACTAAGTTTTGATAACTCACACTCTCTGTGGCTTATTTTTCTGCATATCCGATCATCGACAAGGAGCATTTACTTGAGGAGTAGTGGTGCTTGTGGTAAACCTTCCCGTTATCGGGTAGGCCTTATTTGTTGTCTCGATTTTGAGTCTATAGGCTGTTCTGCAGTTGCATCAGACACTTCGGGGGGTTTTGGGACGATGTTAATATGTTTAAATTATGTTTATCTAGATTTATGAAGGAATTAGAATTTTTGAATTTAAAGCAAGCTTATGATACTTATTTATTTTGAAATGAAAATTACGTTGAATACCTGTGTATTTTGAAAGGAGAATTTGCATTAAGTACATATTTCTTTTTGAAAAAGAAGACTTTACACTTTATATGTATAAGAGGACGTTGATTTTCTTCAACTATTTAATTTTATTAATTTATTTTATTTTAAATCATAGAAACCTCCACGTTGATATTTGAAATCTGTGGGGTATTTTGAGGAAAAGTTAGACTTAAAGTAACGATAAACTATTGTTATTGTGCTGATTACGTGCCTGGACAGCAGGTCATAACAAAAACTTGACTTGCTCACCGATTTTTTAATTGAACCGATCAATTTGGCCTGATTTTTTAAACCATAGTTAAAACTAAGACACATAGAAATTGAATGATATGTTAAGACTTGTCGACGTGAACATTACACTAATTAAGTTATGTTTGAATATGCATTTGTCACTCTAAATATCGTGTTTGCATTGTCAAATGTGAAACATAGTTGGTGAACCACACTAGGTGCATATTTGAAAAATTAGTGTGAAGATTCAAAATCAAGTTCATGCAACAATTACATGATATTTGATTCAAAGTTTAAAACTAATGTTTTGCATAATTAAAGTTATCCAAATTTTAGTTTATCATAAAGTAACTCTAATTTACTTCTACCCAAACTTTAGTTTGTTCAAAACCATAGTTTTCTCAACTATTCTCGGAACAAGCATTAAAGCTCTCAACAACATATACTATGTAATCCAATGTGATTTAGTCCCAGAAACTTATGTGGCTCAGTGCCTGTTTAGTTGTTATTTTTAAAAATAACTTTTGGTTCTTAAAAATAAAAAAAAACAAAAAAAATGTTTGGTATGAAGTTTTTAAAAGATTAATTTAAAAAATATTTTCTAAAATTATTGTTTTCATAAAAAAAAACAAGTTTTATATGTTTTCAAAAACAATTATTTTTAAAATAGGATGAAAAATGGGGTGGTATAATTGTAATTATGCGATTTATTAATGGCATTTATGTAAATAAAATCTGTTGCAGAAAATGAAAATATTTTTCCGACGGTTTCGAAAATCATTGACAACAGTGTTCAGATGTAATTATTTAAGCTTATCACTTTTACATTGCTGTGTGTGTGTGTGTGTGTGTGTGTGTGTGTGTGTGTGTGTGAGAGAGAGAGAGAGAGAGAGAGAGAGAGAGAGAGAGAGAGAGAGAGAGAGAGAGAGAGATTTACGTCAGTTTATTTTATTTTTTTAAAAAAATACAATTATTATAAGTTATTTTCTAAAGATATTCTTAATAATTTATGTAGTTGGATAATAAATTTAACTTATTAAAATGTAGCTTAAGCTATATATTTAATTTATATTTGCTTTTATTTTCTTTTAAAATATTGTTATTAATTATTACATTGCATCAAATTTAATATAACATTACATTAAAAAATTTTGTATCAAATATTTCAAACAAAATTTTCAAACCCATTTTTTAAGTTTTAAAACTGTTTTCAAAACAAATTATCCAAATGAATTTTTTTTTTGTTTTTTATTTTCAAAATTAATTTCTAAATAATTTTACAAAACTTGTTTTCAAAATAAAAAAATAAAAACACATCCAAACAAATCCTATAATTGTCTTAATTTTGTATTTGAATAAATATCCTAATTTTAATTTTTAAAAGATTAATTTATCTTAATTTAATATTTTTTATGACTAAATCACAAAATTTAAAAATTTGACAAACAAAATGAAATTGTATAAACACAAATTTTTAAAGAATAAATTAAAACAAGTTTAAATTTTCAAGTATCAAATTAAGATAATTATAATTTTTTCAAAATCAAATTAGTAATTTACTTTTTACCACTTTCTTTTTGACTTAAGTTTCCTAGTGCACCATTCATCCATTGTCACATTATAGATGCCATTCATGACATTAACTTGGAAAAAGAAAAAGGCAAGAAAGGCATTGTGCTCAGTCAACCCCCGTCCTATGTACTAAAGCATTATATAGTAGTTAGTAGTGAGAAGGGATCCTCTGGTTTTTTTTTTTCTTTGCTTTTCTCTCCGTTTTTTTTAGCAACAGTTGTTTTACTTTTAGCAACAATACTTTTAGCAACGATTTTTACCGTTATTAAAAGTGAAAAAACCGTTGCTAAAAAAACAGAAAAAAAAAAAAGAAAAAAGAAAAACAGAGGATCTCATCTTGTTAGTAGTTGGGGTGTACTGAGTGCAAAAGATACATTTCATTTTGGCATTGGTACTGTACAACTAACATGGTATTCAGGATAGCACATGTAAACTATATACAAAAACCAACGGATCAGTAAACCTAATACTAGGTCATCAAGATGGATCTGCATTAATCTATGCAGCTATCCAACTTCCCTGATCAATAGATCAAAATGCATAAAAATTGTGCCAATCAGAATTCAGGAACACATAAAGTGGAGGGCTTCACGCGTATGGCCCAGCAAACTCAATGCCGTGGCAGCAATATGATGTCCAGTCAGCCCTGCTTGATCAAGCTGCTCCGTTGGCGATGCATGCTCTATATAGCTGTCAGGTAAGACAATGGGTCGCCACTGACAAAATTGGTTCAGAAAAAGAAATGGAATATCAGAACATATGCTGAACCATTTTCAAAAGGGGATAAAGAAAAATGGACAAGTACAGCCTCCCCATTTAGCTTGAAGTAATTACCTTAGTTCTTCCATCAAGCAGTCCATCAAGGGCAATAAATTGAGCAACATGCGAACCAAATCCCCCAATTGATCCTTCCTCAACAGTAATCAGGAAAGAATGGTGCTTACAGAGATGCCTGAGAAGATTGATGTCCAGTGGCTTGCAGAACCTTGCATCAGCCACTGTCACCTCAATGCCAAGCTTTGCAAGAAGTGTGTGAGCTTTTAGGCAGTTCTGAACCATTGATCCATATCCCAGTAAAGCAACTTCCTTACCTTCAACAAGAACCCTCCCTTTTCCAATCTGTGGATGAATATGATACAGCAAAAATCAAACATGGAAATGTCATATTATCTAATATAATGAGAAACTAAGGGAAAGTGAAAATAAACCATAACTTCTCAGGTTTGCGTTATATCTGAGCTAGTTAACAATTAGTTCTTCATTCTCAGATTTTTAGGTTTTGGAGTAACAGCAATGTATCTAGAAAATAGGGTTCCAAGCAGATACCTCAAGGGGTGTTCCATTGCATACAGTGTAGTTGTTACCAACTACGGCACCCCTTGGATACCGGAAGCAAATTGGCCGATCATTGACGTCATGAGCAGTAGCCACCATGTGCATGAGTTCAACCTCATCAGATGGTGCCATGACGATCATGTTTGGCAAGCATGACATGAAGGTTATATCAAATGCTCCACATTGGACGGGACCATCAGAACCTACCAATCCTGCACTTGTAATGACAAAACGCACTGGAGTTTTCTGTTGATCAACATCGTGGATCACCTGCATATGCACTATGTAACATGTTAAAATCATACTCACTATACCTAATCAATCATTGACCATCCCTTCTGCATGAGTAGGCACACTTGGCAGGTAGATACATGCAAGCGCGCGCGCGCACACACAGATGCATATTAAAATTACACAATGACAGAGGACCCTATTAACTTGATTAGGTACAATGTTGAAGATCTTCAACCCTAAGCATGTACCATAATAGTAAACTAAATTGACATTAGAAAATGAAATAGAACTCCGGTGCTCACATAGTCATGTACTGTGACCACTTTGCCTCTCTCTCTCTCTCTCTCTCTCTCTAGTAGCAGATCATTCCTTTCTGCTTCACATTAAATTCATAATAGATTTCAACTATAACTATGCTTCTTGAAGACAACCCGATTGTTTGTGAAGAACAGATAGTGGGTACTATGATAATTTATACAGAAATAAGGGTGACAAATAACCTGGTCATAAGCTCTTTGTAGGAAGGAGGAAGGTATTATGCAAAATGGCTTCAACCCACCACAAGCCAAACCAGAAGCAAATGTAACAGCATGTTGCTCAGCCATCCCCACATCAAAAAACTTATCAGGCATTTTTTTTTGAAACAGTTGAAATGATGGTTCCATCATATCTCCTGCATGAACTACCACAACATCTTTGTCTTTCTCTGCTTCCATCACCAAAGTTTCCACAAAGCAATCACTATATGTTCGAGGTTGAATGGCTTGATTTAATGAATCAAAGTTGATGGAGCCTGAAAAGTTAAGATAGGAAGCTCATTAAAAACTGTTAAACGTAATTGACATTATTTGTATTTTGTAAATAATGCTGACAGTCAGGCCATAAAGAAGCTAAATTGTCTTCCTTTGACATGCACAGGTGCTTAAGACATGACTTTATGCCTATATGAAAAATTAAGAAGCCAATTTCGAGCAGCTATGGTTTCAACTTATATCACAACAAAGCTCTGAAAGAAACATTCTAAGCACGTCTGGAGTATCATGTCCTTTATATATCAGTAACTCCATTACAGCAAACTAGTAGATTTAACCAACTTTAGGTTAATCAACAGATGAAGTAATTCAATTTCCTCTCTCTCCTAGCTTCCCTCTGTGTGTGTGTGTGTGTGTGTGTGTGTGTGTGTGTGTGTGTGTGTGTGTGTGTGTGTGTGTATTTGAGGAAATGTGATTATATCTTCTTAAATTCTTGGATATTTGGACTAGACAAGAAAATTACAACTGTACAATTAAATGTAACAAAATAACAAATTAAGAGCTGAAATAGCAAAAGCAATACCATCCTGCTGCCTGTCTGCTGTATTACTTTTCTGCTTATGTACTGCTTCTTGATTTTCATCAGTTATTACATGAACTAGGACAGGGCCTGTTGAATCAAGAGATGCTACTTCCTCTAGAACACAAATTAGCTCTTCAATGTTGTGTCCATCCACAGGGCCTATGTAGTACAACCCAAGCTCTTCAAAAAGAGTGGAACCTGGCGGACCCATCATACCACGAGCATATTCGTCAACTTTGGCTGCCAATTCATGCATGCCTCCACCAATTCGTTTTGTAACACCCTGATAGAACAGATAAAAAAGCACTTTAATGTAATGTGAGTACAAAGCAGAGGACATGAACTTTTAATTGTGTTTAATGAAATCTTGCAAGGGCCTAATCAAGCTCAGTGCCCACAACAAAATAAATGGAATTATACTTTCAGATTGAATAATTTGGATTAAAAAGATCATAGTAGTAATTTGAATAAACACGAATCAGCCAACAGTAAGAAATAAAACTTGGAGTTTGAGAGGAAGGATCACAAATAATAGGCAAATCACCACTTTAGTAATGAGATCACAAACTCAAAAAATTTTTCCAGGATGTTACAATGTAAAAAAATGGGGAACAAAAGATTTACAAGATTGCAAAGAATAGAGAAAGGAAATCTAGAGATTTGGATCAAGTAAAGGAAAAGTTTTGGTTACAAATGGAGATATTAAAAATATATGGCAGGGCTACTTTCACAAGTTCTTTAATGATGGAACAGGGTCAACTAGTGATTTGGAAGATTTAACAACCCAGGAAAGCGAACAAAATTTGGCGTATTATCGCAGGATTAAAATTGACGAGGTAAAGAAAACTTTTAAAAGAATGGATAATGGTAAAGCTGTTGGTCCTGATAGTATTCCTATCAAGGTTTGGAAGGCTCTTTAATGAGATTTTAAAATCCAAGAAAATTCCTAAAGCATGGAGAAGAAACACTTTAATGCCTATATACAAAAACAAAGGGGACATCCAGAATTGCGCAATCTACTGAAGGATTAAGCTTATGAGTCACACTATGAAATTATGGGAAAGAGTAATCGAACATAGGTTAAGAATTAAGACAAGTATTTCTGAGAATCAATTTGGATTTATGCCAAGGCAATCTACTATAGGCTATTTATCTACTAAGAGGATTGATAGAAAAATATCGGAGTAAACAAAAAGACTTGCATATAGCTTTTATTGATCTGAAAAAAGTTTATAATCGAGTACCAATAGAAGTGCTGTGGAAAGCCATGAAAAGAAAAGGTGTTCGGGTTGCATATATTAGAACTATAAAAGATATGTATGAGAGGGCAACAACTAGTACAAGAACGTTTGGAGGGGAGACAAGAGACTTCACTATTAAGATTTGCCTACATCGGGGATCATATTTGAACCCTTATTTGTTTGATTTGATTTTAGACGTTCTAACAGAACACATTCAAGAAAAAAATTCCCAAATGCATCTTTTTTGCAGATGATATTGTCTTCATGGAGGAGTCAGGGAAGAGATTAACTCTAAACTCGAGTTATGGAGATGTACTTTGGAATCGAAACGTTTTCGTCTGAGTAAGAGTAAGACAGAATATATGCATTGTAAGTTTAATAAGCGACAAGCTAGAAACAAGTTGGAGGTTAAAATTAAAGACCAAATTATATCACAAGTGTCAAGGTTTAGGTATCTGAAATTAGTTATACAATATGACAGTGAAATTAATGGAGATGTTGCACACAGGATACAGTTGGATGGTTGAAATGGAGAAAGACATCAGGAGTTGTTTGTGATCGAAAAGTACCTGATAAGCTCAAAGGGAAGTTTTATCATACTGCTATAACACCGACAATTTTATATAGGAGTCAATGTTGAGCAGTGAAAGCACAAAAAGAACAAAAAATTGAGATAGCATAGATGAGGATGTTGAAATGGATGTGTGAATATACAAGACGAGGTACGATCGGTAATGATTGTCTACGAAGTAGAGTTGGAATGACACCTTTTAAGGAAAAAATAGTAAAAAATCGTTCAAGGTAGTTTGAACATGTTCAAAGAAAACAGTTAGAGGTGCCAGTAAAGAGCGTTGAGCAAATGATATGGAGTCTTGTAAAAAAAGGCCGAAGAAGACCAAGAATAATACTTAGAGAATCTGGTGAATGAGATACCTAAAGAGTTGGTCATTGATAGAGCTAAATGACGTCGTACAATACATGTAGCCAACCCCACCTAGTAGAATAAGGCTTGTTGTTGTTGTTGTTACAATGTAAAAAAAGATGCACATTAATGGGGAAAAGTAAAAACTAAGAGTTGCATATGTATCCATCTTCCTAGTGCACATATAGAAAGAAAGGTCTTCCAATCGGGTTGTCAAAGGCGTGCTGTGCACTCGATCAAAACCAGAAATGGTAAAAAAATGACTAATAGAAAGGACATGCCGCTATTCATAATCATATAATAATAATTGCAATTATTTTATTTCTCAGGAAAATGCATTTCGTCGTGATAATACCCACATATGAAGAATGCAAACATGATTTTCATAGGCTAGTTTATTAAACGTAGATGTCATGGCTTCACCATATGGATCCAAACATACTAGGAATAAAACCCCTATAACATAGATTTATCATATCCAGTGCTTTTGTCCACAAACAAGGAGCAGAAAAAATCATACTTTAGCAACTTCTCTAAGCTTTCGGAAGGATTTACTGGACTGGAGCCTGCTTAGGGTACTAGATAGTGCAGTGATTGATGTCTTTGGGCCCTCCTCATCTTTTGGATGTAAAGAGTGACGGCTGTCATTCAAAATGACTACCATATTTGAGTCCAAATACCCTGCATTGCTCATTGCCTCATAAACCTGACCAGCCATAGTTGTCAAATTGCCGATAACTGCAACTACACGATCTCGCCTCCCCTTTATATCCCGTGCAACCGCCATGCCTGAAATAAATTATAACAGCTATGACTTCAAGATTCCTCAGGAACTAATTTCCCCTAGAAACTTTGCCAATTCGCCTGCCACAGAAAACCTGAAGTTCTTTGCAGAAAAATGCATCTCTTATCAATCCAGATACATAGTCTCATTAGAGCGTATAATTACAAGGATATATGAATGAGGCCTAAAATTTTGCCTAGCATTATCAATAAAGGAATCGGATTTACAATATACCAAGTCCTGCAGAAATACTGTTGCATCCATGACCAGCCCCAAATGCATCATATTCACTCTCAAATCGGGATGTAAAGCCAGAAAGGCCATCCTTTTGTCTAACTGTCTTCATGAGAGATCGCCTTCCTGTAAGAATCTTATGTACATATGTCTGCCCACAAAATATAGAAGACTATATTATTCAAATCACCTCATTCATGGTTTGTCAGGAAATGAAATCCAAGAAAAGGGACCATTTGTAAGTTTGTTACAAAATGAACTGCAAGGACAGGCCTAAGTTATCAACCTTTAAATTGCACCCATCCCGTAACCCCCAAGAGGAAAGAGGATAAAGTTTCAAAAAATAATAGGGCACTAGATTTTTTGCAAATGCATTAAAATCTTACTTGATCTCCAACATCCCACAAGATCTTGTCCACTGGAGCATGAAATACATGGTGTATTGCAACTGTCAGCTCCACCACTGCCATACTTGCTTTAAATGAGATTTGTGCATCTGACATCATAGAAGACAGATCCAAACGGATTTCATCTGCTAGTTGCTTGAGTTCCTGTAAAGATTATTATTTAGGGAATGAGATGCTGTGAGCTCAAAGGTACAATGCTGCAAAACCAAAAGGAAAAAGATAAATATATTTTGGAACTTATAACTAACCTTAAGAGATAAGTTCTTCAAGCAAAGAGGATTTTCAACTGCATCAAGTATGGGTGTTGGGACTTCCTCCCAGTGGAAATCATCAACATTAGGACATGCACATATTCGGTTCATTAATCCCTGCATCTAGAACATATTAGATACTACTCACCCATCAAATAATGCATAAGTTTTTACTTTGAATAATCTACTAAGGAGATAAATAACATGGTACAGTTAAGATTTTCAGTTTATCCTACTTCATAATGGCTCTCTCATTTCTAATGTTACAGCCGCCTTAATAGCCCAAATGATATCACATATCAGCTGCATTTCAATCTTTATAATCTAACTTGTCCATCTCAAATTTGCCTATAATATTGACATTCTCTTTATCTCAACAAGTGATATGTATGAAGGCAGCCTTCTTAGGTTTGTGACTGGCAAAAAAACCAGGGCACATCCACTCTATAAATTCACGTAAGAGTCTTCCAATAAATATAATGAAATCCTTTCTAGGATGACAAACTGTTTAATTAATAGGTTGCGTCTTTCATTCAACCCAAGACAAATGGGAATATCAAACAAACTATTCAATTTTGGTTTTTATATGAAAACTTCGTTCAGTTTGAACCCTTTTGGAAGTTTGATCAATTATATAAAGGGAAAATACTGAAAGAAATTAAGTTGTTTGAGTAAATCCAACAAACTCATGCTAAAGAAACATTTTTCTCTCATCAATTGAACATGAATATATGCACATAGTGGATTTCTATTCCAATGCCTTTGCAATATAAGTATGTGGCCTAAAATATATGAGGACATTCATAATTGCATCTTTCTTGATAATAGTAGCAATATAACATACGAAGTTACAAACTGGAAATACTTAAATGCAAACTTGTTTGTGCGGATAAAGTGATATAAACCCAAGAAGAAAGAACCCTACAAAGGAAAATCATAATTGAAATACCTTTGAACCTGTGGAAGAAGCAGAACTTGGGCACAAACTAATTCTAGAAGCGTCCATATTAAGAGGAAACTCGGAGCTCGAACAGTCCACTTTCCGAGGGATAGGACACAGCTTTCCCTGGGAGTGGACGGCAAATCCCAATGGGTATCTAGCAGATGCAGAAGCCATCGAAATTTTTTTCCGAAATATTCAGAATTAATGAAATTCACTGGGAACCATTACGTTGAAGCTGGAGCTCCAGAACATGAACGGGAATGAAATTTTGAAACTAACGAAAGAGAACTCTAGATTCCCAATTACAAAACGACGTAAGAGACAAGGAAGGGGATTTGGCCAAGAGTGTGATTATCAACCGATTGCGCGAATGCTTATTGGTCAGAATCGAACAAGGAGCATTGGTGTCAAAATCAGAAGATATTATTTTATTTATTTTCTGAATCGGTTTTCTTAATTTTGTGTTTCATGATCCTTGAATTTTTCCCCTACATATGAACTTTTATTTTTGGTAAGTAATATCTAAAGTTTAATTTAATTATATTTGATATTCTTTATCATATATTTTACTCAATTATTTATTTATTTTTTGGCATTAAAGTTTATTTTTTTTCCACAATATACATTTTTCTAATGATAAAATAATTTAATAATTATTATATAAACTTAAAAATTGTACTAAAATTTAGATGTCATATTAAAAATAAAATTATAATATTATATTATATAAAAATTAATTCATTGATTAAAAAATAATTTAAAATATTTTTTTACAATATATGTTAATATGTCAACAAAATTAAGTACAGTATTCAAAATAAGAAAATTTTCAAAAAAGCATTTTTTTGATTTGAAAATTTTAATAATTTTGTTCGGATAGTTTGTCTAAATTTATATTTGATCCTTGTTTTATGTTTTCCCAAAATAAGTTCTCCTACTTTTCATGCATTTAACTCTAGTGCTTACCTTCCTGATCTCTCATAATGTCGTCTCTACGTGACTAAAGGTATGTTTTGCATGAAGAAAGTGAAAAAAGAAAGAAGGAATGAAAATGAAAATAAAAATTAAATAGTTTATTAAAATATTTTTAAAAAAAGAATTTTAGTATTTTTGAATAAGGTAAATTTGAAAATATTTTTTTTTCATCTTTCTTATTATTTTATGAATTACATTATTTCATCACGAAATACTAAATATGTCTAAAGAGTTTGTTAAAATTAGCGTTATATTTAAAAAAAAACACATCGAATTATCAAAATATGAGTTTACAACACTAAAATAATTTGTCTTATCATATTTTATCAAGATACATTTATCATATTTTAATTAAAAATTTTGATAATAAAAATACAAATGTACAATTAAATTTATTTCCTAAACATACATAACAGACAAAGCCAATATTAGTTGCCACATCAATGCCACATATCCATTACTTGTAAGACATTAGTGCTTTTAAGTTACATGTACTAATCTTAGGTTTGTCTCGTGTACCTGTGCATTAAGTTTCTTGTGCAACGCCATAGTTATTTGATGCATCTAATTGCTATGATTTTTTATGTATTTTTTAATTTTTAAATTATATTAACTATTAAATGTAGTAATAATTGAATCAGATTTAACAATTACTAGAACTTTTCAAAAAAATATAATAGAAGGCAAAAAAATAGAGAAGATATCACAATCGTTGAATATTGCATCCAATAGTTATAAGGATGTGTAGAGACTTTTATGCATGAATGCGTATGAATAAATTTGTTGTGTGAGTCAAGATCCATTTTTTGATTTCAAGTTTATGAAAGTGTGCGTATGAATAAATTTGTTGTGTGAGTCAAGATCCATTTTTTGATTTCAAGTTTATGAAAGTGTGCGTAGGAATAAATTTGTTTTGTGAGTCAAGATCCATTTTTTGATTTCAAGTTTATGAAAGTGTGTGTGTGTGTATATGTATATATATATATATATATATATATATATATATATATATATATATATTTGGTATTGATCACTTTCATAAACTTGAAATCAAAATTTATTAAAATAACGAGGGAGCTAAAAATTAACTCATGAGTAAGTTGTTTTTATAATAATTATGGACATATACAAATTAATTTTGGTTTCAAGTCGTTTTCATATTGTTTTTCAACTTCTCAAACATTATTTGGAGTGTCTATGTAGATATAAATTAATGTTTTGGAGTGTTCTGTGTAAATACAAATTAATTGTCAATCAACGTGATGGTTTTGCATTGTTGAGATAAAAAGCTTATAGATACTTTCATTCGACTGATGGAACCAGATGCATATATTATAAGGACTAATTTATTTTGTTTAATACATGTATCCATTGAGTATGTGTATTTGAAATGAATGAAATTACGTTTATATGTTTTTCATCATTATTGTTGTCTTCAATATAAACTTTCATGTTAAGTTTGAAGCGATAAATAAGCTAAATTTATTTACAGAAAATTAGATAAAACGAATTATTATGAAAACTTAGACCTAAACTTTTATTCTAAAATTACAAAGAACAAAAGTAATTTGAAATTGTAACTAGCATTTTTCCTGAAACATTGGTTGAAAATTTGAAATGGAGAGGCCAGGGATTGATGGGCTAATATTCCGTGGGCCCAATTAATTGTTAATTAGTTATTGTTCAGAGTTTGGTCCTGGCCCACGCCTAGCCCAATCCAGAATGGGACAGTGCCTCGTAATTACATCAAAAGAGCAGGGGTACTTTAGGCAAGAACTCAAAATAAATGTGGTCGGTCCTGTTCTTTGGATCAAACTGCGTCTGTTGGCTCATCCCTTGTAGATTCAGCAATTGCAGTGAGAAAGAGAAAGCGAGAGAGAGAGAGAGAGAGAGAGAAATGTCGGGAAAAGGAGCGAAAGGGTTGATAATGGGTAAAACCCCAGCTGCGAACAAGGACAAGGACAAGGACAAGAAGAAACCCGTTTCTCGCTCCTCTCGTGCTGGTCTTCAGGTTTTTAATTTATCCCCTTCTCTTGATTATCGTCCCTTTTCTTGCTCTGATCTCATTGACCTTCGCGGTGGGTTCAATTTGATCATTCATGTTCCATGGTTATAAATCGTTTGCTAATTCATAGATGCTACACCAACCGTTCATTTCTGGATCGTTTTGAATCTTTGTTTTTTTGTATGCGGAGAACATTCATGTAAATAGGTGGACGATTGAAGTTCCAGGTCGTGAATTTCTGCAATTTGTGATATATATTATTGTGTTTATGCTCATCTTTTCATTGTTTTGAATTTCTTTTTGTTTTAAGGAGAAAGTAATCTTGGATGCCGTAGTTTATTAGTTCTTTCATTGTTCTCTGAGAAACTTATTGCTGAAGCGAATATGGAATGGACTTGACTAGGGTGAGTGTATTTCTATTCCAATCAGAATCATCCCCCTGAATCGGATACTTGTATGCTAATTGAGGCGTTGTATGAGTTAACTTAGTGGAGTTGTCAATTAAAGATGATGTGCTTGATAGCTCTACATTAACTTCGACAAGATGGAGTTGATTCAGGAATTTTGGGTTCTCACCTTTTGAAAATCTTGCGCCTTCTGTGTGTAACTAGAAGTAGCTGCATGTAGCAGGTATTTGTTATTCTGTCAATGAGAAATATGATTTGTAGGGATTAAAAATCTGTCGTTCTCTATCTTACAATTTCTTAGTTTTATGGCCTGTCAAATGCATTCAATTCTAATTTCCGCCATGTGGTTTTCATGAGGACTTGGCCCTGTCCTGAATTCTCCTACCTTTATTCACAGGCAAGATGAATTTCTAATGCAATTGGAAGCTTTGTGAAATTGGAAGTATTTTCATGTCTGGGTTCGAACCTGGGGTTGGATAGTATAAACTTTTGACCTTAAGGGAGTGTTTGTAATTATCTTTATGGGGGAAACTAAAAATCTTATGTGGTCTGCCACATCTCATTTGTGATATTATATCCAATAGATTGGTCATTATAATTGTAAATAGGATCAGGCTTATATGAAGTTCACATATCAGGTGCTCTGATAAAATCATGTGAAGAAGTTTTTTGAAACTTAAAATTATGTTGTGCTGAGCTGCAAAAATTATCTACTTGTCTTGTTTTTATTGAAGAACTTGGTAGCAAATACTTAAAAAGTCTAAGTTGCCCTTGTAAGCATCCTCTTTCTCCAACCCCCACCCCTTTTTTTTTTTGTGTGTGTGGATATCTAGTGTGTATGCTCCTTCTTTTGTGGTTACCTACCGGCTTCGGTTCCTAGCACGATGTATTTTGAAAGGGTGCAGCCTAAGTTTTGATTCTGAATAGCACATAAAGCTAAAGAGAATGTCGGTACATCGTACTGGATCAATACCCAAAATGCAGATTTATGGAGTGTGGTTTGATTTGTTATGATCTTCTAGTATTGTGTCTAGTGTGTACTAGTCTTCATGTGTTGGCATAATTCTGATTGTGATACGCTTCAAGTTCTTTAATGCTTCATGTTATACATCTTTTCATATAGTTCCCAGTGGGACGTATTCACCGTCTTTTGAAGTCAAGGGTAACTGCCAATGGAAGAGTTGGTGCAACAGCTGCAGTATACTCTGCTGCTATTCTGGAGTATTTAACTGCAGAAGTGTTGGAGTTGGCTGGCAATGCAAGCAAAGATCTGAAAGTGAAGCGTATTACTCCTAGACATCTTCAGCTTGCAATCCGCGGAGACGAAGAACTTGACACCCTCATTAAAGGAACAATAGCAGGTGGTGGTGTGATTCCCCATATTCACAAGTCTCTTATTAACAAGTCCTCAAAAGAGTGAGGGTTCTTGTATGGTTTGGACTCAACGTCGGAAAAGGTCGAACTTTACTGTAAATCTGATGATATTTTGATTTGTGGATAATTGAGCAGTTGCTCTAGTTTGATACAAGCAACCTTTTGTAGTAATTTAAGTAGCAGTGATCTCCTTATTTGAATCGTATTAATTAACAGACAATGCATGCCCTTATTTGCAATGTAGATGGAATTAGCCGTATTTTGTTGATAATTAGATAGTCCAGTGATAATGATCTGGAGCTCGCAAAGCCTTATATATGGCGACGATGAGCAACTGTGGAAGTTGAACATTTTTCCTCATTTGATCTAGAAGGCCTGTTTCCCTCCACGAGTACACAAACCCTCCAAAACCTTCCTGTATTCTCAACCAATGAGGCGCAAATAAGCAATTGTTGGAGAGCAAGATTACAGCCCCTCCCGTTCTAAATACAATGTGAAACAAAGTATTGATCAATCATCCCCAAAGTGCCAATTCAAGTTTATGTTCCATGCCAATGACAACGTAGTGAAGTATTTGTGCAAAAACAGTCTTTTTCTATCGCGCAGGACAATTTGTTAGTTTCTCCCATGACAAACTAAACTAGACAGAAGCTAACACATTAGTAACTAGTACACATATCATGGGATTCAACATTTTTGTCATTTTAGCTAAAATGGCCCAGTGATAGCCCCAATTACCAACAGAGAAAGGGGGCATGTTTAATTTTCCCCTATCAGTAAGTAAACATCTTGCTCCTTCCCCCCACCTCCAAAGAAAAAAATAAATAAATAAAATAAATTTCCCTACAACAAAGTTGATTTGAGGATAACTAATTTATTGAACTTATACGGCTGGGATGCATCATACCCTTGGAATTATCGGTAGACTTCCTCGACCAAAACATTGCTAAGCCCCGGAACCACATCGAATGATTTTGAAATGGTTAAGTTCCATGAAAAAAACAAATTACTGAATACCGAGTAAGTTGCTATTGAACGTCCCCACTGGTATTGGTAACACCGTTAACGAATGCCAATTCAGAAACCAAGGCAATATGATCACTACCCCATTTCTGTGGACATGTAGAAAAAGAGAGTTAATCAATTCAAACAATGGTCTATTCAAAAGAAAACTATGGAAATTATAGATAAAAGGAGACCGTTTCTAATATGAGCATTGATGCTCATGAAACAAATCCAAATCGGACAAAAACTGGCCCTAAACAAACTTGGATAAGAAAGATACCCCACTTCCATACATTGAATGCTATGGCTGAAAGAGCATCCACGTAGGTGTCTTAACCTTGGAATAAAATACCTCTTTTCTCAGCTAACCAGTCAAACAGAAACTACAAATTTAATCATACCTTTGTTGGGAATCCTGGAGTCCATTCCATAGCATGTTTAGGTATTGGAGCAAGCACCCTAACTGTCTGGAGACCTTCAGATCGCCTATGTGCCAGACCAAAGTATTCTATCAACTCCTTTTGCCCAGAGTCAAGGATACAAAATGTAAATTTTTTTTTTAAATATTAATGGATACTAAAATTTAGTTTATTAGGAATGCTACTTGGAAAGACCATAATGGAAATCCTGGAACATCAGCAATGCCATTTATTTTATGGTATAATTAATCAGATCTCACTTCAAAATCAAAACCAAATTTGCAGTAGTAGGTAGCAAAACAGCACCCATAACTTAAGACTCTTGGTACCTACCAAATGTAGTCAACGGTCCCCAAGAAGCATCCGTTGTAACTGGTCACCTGGGGTTCTCCATTAAGGTCTCTAGTCCCTGAACGATCCTGCAGGTATGTAAAAAGTGCTAAGTGGAAGCACAAATACAGAAGAGCTGAAGTTCTAAAGAATATTAATGCAACACATAACAAATTGCATCCTTTAAAATAAGACAAGTAAGAAATGTGGCAATTTGTTCTACAAGAAAAATGTGGCCAAAAAATTTCGTCATTTACCACAACTTCAGTATATGTGCTCTTGAGAGGTAGAGAATGTTCCATGAAGGTGCATTCCAAGTTGCCTGTTGCAATGTCTATTTCTGTAGGAGTCCACAAGGATGGATTATAAGTAGTTCTCTCTGCATCAAAAGATTTAAAATTCAGATTTGAAGGTAAGTCATCCTCCACGATGTCACCCAGTGCATCTGGTTGCAAATTGTCAGAAGCAGATTCAAGTTCCTCAGACTTACCTGACTTTTCAAGATCTGTACCAATTGATGGTGGGAAACCTTCTTCAGCATTATGTAATGCAGAAATAAAAGCCTCCCCATCTTCAATATTTTCACCACCTAGTATGTCTCTATCTATCTCATCAAGGGACAATTTCTCTAGTTTCTCATCTAGTGGAAAATCAATGCTGGTGGACTGGTCTGATTTTTCAACTTGACATGAGGTTAAAGGGCTGCTCATCTGATCATCAGCAATCAGCTCAGACAATGGGCTTTCTTTATATGCAGGATAAGGGATTCCAATAGAATCAGAAACTGATATTTGGCTAGAGGGTTCAGTTGAAGATGTTCCTACACTTGAAAGCTCTGTTGACTCAGGATAAATTTTGACCCTGAAAGATTGGTTATCTTCCCCGCAGCAGGTTGAACAACTGTGAAACTCCATATGTTTATTTTCTTTAGGGATATCTAGGACGAAATTTCCACTTAATGATTCTGGAGTAGAAGAAGAGATAGCATCTGTTTTTAGTTCCATGCACCCCTTCCCAGTTTTATCAGTCTGAACTGCTTCAAGAGCAGAATATGTCATAGGCGTAATGTCATGAATTTCATTATCTATATGATCAGCATGGGACCTACCCTCATTAGAAGCAAGGAACTCTTCTTTTATGCTATCAACTTCACCAATAGTCTTAGAACTGTCTACAGAAGTCTGCCGAGTAACCTTCGCTGCATCATATAAAGCAACACTCCCATTTTGACTTTTCACATTAGTTGAAGACACAGCAGACATATCCAATGCAGCCTGATTATATTGATTCTCCGCCCTGTTATCTTGGCTATCTGATTTCTGCATGTCTGACAAACAAATATTTTGTTCAATATTAACTTCCTTGTTACCCGCAATAGATGTGACTTGAACTGAAGCATTAGCAGATCTTCCGCTGCATTTATTTGCCAGATTTTATCAGATAAATCCAACTAATTTAATCACATAAATATATCTAATACCCCAAAAAAAAAAAAAAACAAAACAAAACCTAGAATTAAGACCATACAGCCTTGGTGTGCGAATGACAGCAGAAGCTTGTCCTGATACCTTATCCCTATCTATTCCAGACAAATTCAACTGCAATAAAATACACACCATTATTTTGTAGCTTAATCTGTGCCAATCACCAAATATAAGAAAGAAAGTATAGGATTACAAGTATACCTTCAGTTCTGAGATGAAGTTGTATAATGGACTCTGAAACAGGATTAGAAAAATGTTAATATCATAACAGCTGTGGCAGCTTTTTTGCAAAAAGATAGTGAAAAGGATAACCTTTGGAGTACAGTTAAAATCCCCACAGATAACAACTGGAGCATCATTCCAGATTTTAGACACAGCTTTAGCTCTATCCAGCAGCACTCTAACCTGCTTGAAGTGAATATATAGCACAAAGCAATTACAAGAAGAATTAAAGCAGCTGATGGAATCAGTCAGACTAAGATAACATGAGATATACTGTCCAGTGTTTACAGAAGTAAAAGCTAACAGACTAATGCATTGCATATACAGAAACTTACATTTGTTTACCAAATTATGAAACTATAGTGCTACAAGTTTTTTATATTGATAAAGATCATTAAATTGGGTCTAAACTAGATGGTAATAACAAGCATTAAACATGCAAAGACAAATCAAGCCACTCTGTTTCTGGATACTGGATAAAGATATATCAGCAATGACAGAACTATGTGATGAAAATAGAGAACGGCTGAAGTTACCGGATAAATACATATCAGCAATATATGTCATGGTTCATACTTATTTTGTGAATAATCCTAAAGCTATTCATCCTAACAAATAATGAGCAGAAAGAAGAATGACCATTGCTGTGAATGGGTGTAATCTGCATTGATGACATCATAAAAGTAGATGGATGAGCAGTCAACCGAAGAGGAGTAAAGAAGATCAGAATTATTTTACAATGCTGAAAGCAATGTCGATAGCCATCAACATGGAGAGCATTTTTGTAACATTATTTTGTAACATTTTTCCAGAGGAAAAATAAAAATTTGTTAAGAGAAAGAAAAGGAGTACATAGATAGTGGGTAAATAATCCTCCAATAATAAACAATATGTCAAGCAGTCTCTGCTGAATTACAAGTGTGAGTAAACTTCTACAGTTTCAAATAGAAAAGTATAATAAAATACTCCATCCCAAATCCTAAGTTTAAGATGGCTCAGGATTGAGCAAAAAAGAAAAAAAAAATGTCAGAGAACTTAAAATAAAGAGACATGCTAAACCTACTACAAGGACAGTACATACCTGGCCAAGCTTAATTTCTCCTCTATTGGGATTGTAAAGCACATGTATGTTACAAACCACAACTTTCTTAGAACCTGTCGAGCTGCAGATACCTTGCAATAATGTTATACTGACTTAAAATATCCGATACTATATATGTATAATAACTAAAAACATAATATTCACAGAAAAACCAAAACAATTTGGATGCATCACTCATGAGAAGAAAGCATCCTAATACATTTAAATCAAATAAATGTTGATCTATACATGATATGCCATCCTAAAGATTAGTCAATGCATTAAAATATTCTTTGATTGACCATCTGGAATAATACACAACATCTTACTTCTCATATGTCTAAAGAAAGACCTTTCCGGATTTTCATACAAGATCTCAGATATCTTGACCTTATTTGGAACACATTCTAGCGATTCATTTTACTTTGTGTCTCTATTTCAATATTACTATCATGTACTCTCCTTTTTATTCTGTTTGTGGAAGAGGTATGCTGGTAGCCTGGTAGACATTACAGATTTGTCATGAAAGTGATTGAAGTGGAAGTTTTCTGACAATTGAAGCAATCAAGGGAGCATTAGTTTGGTATTACTGAATCAGATCAACAATAATATCAACAAGACTGCATGAATCAGAAATTTTTTTATAACAGCAAATACAGTATTCCCGTTGCTTTAAATTTATTTTGTATTCTCTTGAATCTCTAAAACATTAAGAAGTAAGTGATTGCACTTATGGTTTACTACCTAATTCATTAATAACACATTCTATGGCAATAAAGCTCTTTGACTCTTCCAATGAGGAAGAAGATAGAAATTAACACCTCTTTGAATAACAGAAGGAAATTATATGGAACTGGTCATGCAGCCTACTTTTTCAAAAACAAGAAATTGATGCAAAGGAAGAAGTATCCAAATCCATATTACATAAGTAGGGGTGAATACCTTGATGGTAGAGATCCGCTCTGATTCATCAACTGTTCAGAGTAGTAAAGTATAAGGAAAGAAAGCATGCACACCAATCAAGAGGTAAACAAGAATTAAATTGTACAACTACACAACTAATATGGAAGCACGATGTACCTCCAGCACACATATCTGAGCAACATTATTCCTAAGTCCCAGCTTATTAAACTCAATGCATTCTTCATATCGCAAATTGAACCTACCAGACATAAGATGAAAAAGCTCATTACAATCATTATATGAAGAAAATTACACACACAAGTTTCCAGCTAGGACCAGCACAGGTCAAGTTAACCCCACCCCCCATCAAAATAAAAATAATAATTTACACATAGATAATGCCAGTAAATATGAAAAGGGTTAGAGACATTGAAAATTTGAAATGATATAGTATGGAAAAGAAAAAGCCCACAACAAAAGCCACAAATATTTGAGGCACGCCAAAAGACATTTATTTTCTTTTATTTTATTTATTTTATCTTTTTGTGTGTCATCATAATCAAGGAGCCATTTAGGCTTTGCTCAAAACCAAACCCCCTCCTCAGACAGTCTCACGCGTACACTTCTCCATGCTGACCTAATGCATTTAGGATTTTACTATTAAAATACTCCCTAGATGAATTGAACCCAAGTTGATGAGAGAAACTATACCCTCTTACTGAGCTAATAACCCAATTGGATTTAACAATTAATTTCACTTAGTGCTATTTATCAAATATATAGCCATCAGTGAGGTTAATTGTCTTGGCTAATATTTAGAACGAGACCTTTTGATTATACATCACATTTACACATTAATTCATTTAGTAATTTCTGTTAGTATCATACTAGGGCATTGCAGACTTGAAGTTACTTAAAGCCAATAAGGGTACATCAAAAAAGCATACTTACATACACATCTAAAATGTATAAGATACATCGGCTTTTTGTACCCTCCAAAAAAAATTAACAAGAATAGCACATGCAGGAATGTCACGAATGCAAAATTACTACCACCAAAAATGAACCCTACTTTCTTAAGTAGAAAGTAGCATTTAGACTTCAAAATCAGCATTGGTCACAATAAAGCTAATCAGAACCTTGATGTTCGCCAAAATATTGCACAGCCATCAACGGGATCACCTGTACGCATCTGTATGTTAAATGAAAAAAAATTAGACTTAATCAAGCAATCCAATTTTTTTTTTGGTCGCAAGAATCAGAGTGGAAGAACTAATTAGTCAAAATGAGGATAGATATGTTGGAAGAAAAAGAACACAGCTGAAGTGAGGACATTTAATATGACTAAGAACTGCTGAAGTGCGGACATTTTATATGACTAAGTTACAACTTAAACTCAGTGTGTATAACATTTATAAGAGAGAAGCAAAAATGCACCTGATCTATATCAATTAACTAATGTGGCACAAGTGTATATTATGTCCACCACGTAATTGTAAAACATTAGTGTTCTCTGTTTAACTAGCTGTTGATAGCATTCATTCTCCAAAACGATGACAGACTAAAAAGGTTAATTGCACTCAACAGCAACAAAACTCCTAACAGCCTTTATTGAGTGGGACATTTTTGTCTTTTGAATTCTTAATGCTAAAACACATATCTGGTTATATCTGGTCATTACATAAAACAAAAGAATGATATTGCTTTATAATACTTAATGAGAAACATATCAGAAAAGGAAACTAAATCAAAGCAACGCCTTTAAAAAATAGCACAACGAGGGTTGAAGAAAAATGCCTTGAATATGAATGCTTATGTCATGTAAGTATAACCTTAAGAAATAAGTACCACTAACCCACCTTCCAGATGCCACTATAACCCCGAAGCTTCAACTCCTCCACCAAATCTTGAAATTTATCAACCTCCTGGAAGTAATATTATGAAATTAATAATCTTTCTATGGTATTAGATGTTTTAAGTGTAGAATACATTCACAATTAAGAATCATTCTTATTATTTAGACAAAGATTGATTGGAAAAAGTATATTTCTCTCATTCATAGGATTGAAATATATATACAGAAGGAGCCATAAATACAAAGGAATCATAATCATAAAATAATCCCTACAATCAAGCTATCCCTATAATCATGCTATTTACAATCTTTATCATAACACTCCCCCTCAAGCTGGATCATAGATGTTAATCATGCCCAACTTGTTACAAATGTAGTTAATGCAGACTCCATTTAGGGCTTTTGTAAAAATATCTCCCAACTGATCTTCTGTTCTAACATGTCCTGTAGTAATGAAATTTTCTTCAATCTTTTCTCGAATAAAGTGACAGTCAATTTCAATATGTTTAGTTCGTTCATGAAACACAGGATTAGAAGCAATATGAAGGGCAGCTTGGTTGTCACACCATAGCTTTGCTGGTAGTGGGAGCTCAAAGCCAACTTCTTTCATCAGTTGGTATATCCATATAATTTCACATACCGAGTGTGCCATAGCTCTATATTCTGATTCTGCAGTAGATCGGGAAACTACATTTTGCTTCTTACCTTCCATGAAACTAGATTCCCTCCCACAAAAACACAATAATCGGTAGTGGATCTTCTGTCATCCTTGCACCCTGCATAGTCTGCATCTGAATAGACCTCAATCTTAGTGTGCCCATGATACCCATAAAATAATCCACGTCCTGGAGCCCCTTTTAAGTAGCAAAGGATCTGCTCTAGAAGTTCCCAATGGTTGACTGTAGGACAAGACATAAAGCGACTGACTACACCAACTGAATATGAGATGTTAGGGCGAGTCACAGTAAGATAATTCAATTTCCCAACGAGTCACCTATACTTCTCAGGGTCATGAAATTGCTCACTGTCGTCCTTTGCAAGTTGTATGTTAGGAGTCATGGGAGTACTAGACGGCTTAGCCCCCATCTTTCCTGTTTCTTTCAACAAGTCAAGAACATACTTCCTTTGAGACAGGAAGATCCCTTTCTTGTTTCTCATAATTTCAACTCCTAGGAAGTATTTCAAGGGTCCCAAATCCTTTGTCTGAAAATGAGAGTGCAAGAAGGTCTTGAGACTAGAAATGCCGGAACTGTCACTCCCAGTAGTCACAATATCATCAACATATACTACAAGTAGAATAATGCCATCCTTGGACCGCCTATAAAACACTGTGTGATCAGACTTGCTTTTCTTCATTCCATATTCCAGAACAACTTGGCTAAACCTACCAAACCATGCTCGAGGGCTCTGCTTCAAACCATATAATGATTTCCGAAGTCGACATACTTTCCCATACTCCCCCCTGAGCAACAAACCCAGGTGGTTGCTCCATATAGACTTCTTCCTGAAGAGTCCCATGAAGAAAAGCATTTTTAATATCCAACTGGTGCAATGGCCAATTATGAGTAGCTGCTAAGGAGATCAACAACCATATCGAGGTAAGTTTGGCAACCGGAGAAAAAGTATCTGAGTAATCAGTTCCATAAGTCTGAGCATATCCTTTCGCAACAAGTCGGGCTTTCAAACGGGCCACAGAACCATCAGGATGGACCTTAATGGTAAAGACTCACTTGCACCCAATAGCTTTCTTGCCAACAGGTAAATCCACTAATGTCCAAGTGTCGTTGTCATCGAGAGCATTCATCTCTTCTAGCATGGCATCACGCCATCCTGGATGGGCCAAAGCTTCACGAACAGTTTTAGGAATAGACACAGAGTCTAGTTGGGCCAAAAAAGAACAAGAAGTCGAAGACAAGTGATCATAGGAAACAACAGAAGCAATAGGATAAGCACATAGACGTTTACTTTTGCGGAGAGCAATGGGGAGGTCAAGATTAGTTGAACCAAGATCTGACGACGAAGCAGAGGGTGGAGGACAAGAATAGAAACTGGTGGTTAGAGGTTGCCGTCTATTGTAGACATGGACAATAGGTGGCTGAGTAAACTCTGGAGGAGACGCAGATGGAGGAGGCGGAGAGCAAGGAACACTATAGACTAACAAATCATCGCTCTCCCCCTGATTATGAGACGTGGAGGAAGGAGAAAAGAAGGGAATGTTTTCTTGGAAGGTAACATCTGCAGAGACAAGATAGCGTTGAAGGGTAGGGGAGAAACACCTATAGCTCTTCTGGAGTCGAGAATAACCAAGGAAAACACATTTTAGGGACTTAGGGTCTAACTTTGTGACCTGGGATCGAGTATCCCGAACAAAACAAGTACTGCCAAAGATACGGGGTTCGATAGGGAAAATAGATTTAGATGGAAACAAAACAGAATAGGGAATTTTTCCATCAAGAACAGAAGAGGGCAACCGATTGATTAACAAGCAAGCTGTCGAGACAGCATCAGCCCAAAAAGGTTTAAGAACATTCGTTTGAAACAAGAGAGCTCTGGCTATCTCAAGTAAGTGTTTATTCTTTCGTTCAGCGACCCAATTTTGAGCTGGTGTGTCAACACAAGAGGATTGATGAAGAATACCATGTTGAATCATATAAGACTGAAAAGAATTAGAGAGGTACTCTTTGGCATTATCACTTCTCAAGGTTTGAACGGACACATTGAATTGTGTTTTAACCTCAGCACAGAAGGCACGGAAGTGTGAAAAAACCTCAGAGCGGTTTTTCATCAAATATAGCCAAGTGATACAAGAGTAATCATCAATAAAAGTAACAAAATATTTAAAACCAGGTGTAGAGACAATAGGGCAAGGACCCCAAACATCAGAATGGACTAACTCAAAAGGGGAAGCAGCCCATTTATTAACTCTAGATTGTAAAGGAACACGATGGTGTTTGGCAAACTGACACAACTCACAAGGTAAGGAAGATAAGTGACGGAACTGGGGTTGAACCTGCTTGAGAACTGAGAGAGACGGATGCCCCAAACGACAGTGCACCTCAAACGGAAACGATGAACTAGAACATGCCAAGGATCTCGATTTCGGAATGTCAAGAATATATAGACCTCCAGATTCATGTCCTCTACCAATAATTTGATTCGTCGTAAGATCCTGAAAAAGACAGTAACTTGGAAAAAATGACACACGACAATTTAAGGTACGAGTGAGTTTACTAACAGAAATCAGATTAAATGAAAAATTAGATATACTCAACACTGAGGGTAAAGATAAAGATGGGGTTAGGTTAACCGTGCTAGAACCAAGGACACGAATAGTGGATCCATCAGCTATAGTCACATGAGATGAAGGGGCTTGGATATTAAAGGTAGGAAAAAGATTGGGATTACCTGTCATATGATCTGAAGCACCAGAATCAATAACCCATCTGGAGGACGAAGAGACGAGACAAGTAGGAGTAGGATGAAGAGATGAGATATGTGCTGCCATAGATGGAACAATACACAAGGTAACCACCAAAAGAGAAGACCAAGAAAAATATCAAGCCAATAGAGACAGACAGCTGTATACTGTGGAAACCAAATCCCAACAAAAATTCAAAACTCCGGGAATCAGTGACCACAGCACGGGATCACGCCAGAAAAGGGCCGAAAACGACGACGAGGCCGATCAGATACGAAGAGAACGCCGGACGCGCCACCACGCTCCAGCGCGTGGGTACTGTAGCCGAGAACACAAGTGGCGCGTGAGACACACACGCATCGCCGATAGCCACCGAACTCTCGGGGTCGGCCAGCCGGAAGCGTCTGAACACAATGGAAGGGGCGGTGAAAGTCAAAGATCACCAGAGATTGGAGCTCCCGCCTCACGCGCACTCAGCCTCACAGAACAGGGACCACACACGAATGAAAGCTCTGATACCATGTTATTTAGACAAAGATTGATTGGAAAAAGTATATTTCTCTCATTCATAGGATTGAAATATATATACAGAAGGAGCCATAAATACAAAGGAATCATAATCATAAAATAATCCCTACAATCAAGCTATCCCTATAATCATGCTATTTACAATCTTTATCATAACAATTCTTATAAAATGTGATTGCCAAGTTCAACATCTGGGCATCATATCACAATTCTTTGAGAAGCCAAACCAAATGTAGTAAAGTATTTGGCATAATATGAACATAAACACTATGTTAAATGAACTTAGTTGTGCCTGGACTAAACATTGTGGTGTAATATATAAAGGATGGATAACCTGTAAACACATGATATCAGCAGACCACAATCCAAGTTCAAAAACTATATTTCTCTTTCTCCATTGCCAGTCCAATATGTGACGAGGTATGTGAAAATAAAGTTTGCTCCGGTGGTCGGCGGCAAGGTAGTCGGCGAGTATATTATATGAAAGTATTATAAACCGTTCTGCAAAGCATAAAAAATAAAGTATCCCAGTTAAGTGAACAAATATGGAAAAAAAGAGTTATTATTACTCCAACTCATAACTAGAACACTAAACCATGGCCACCTCTTGGACATATGATGATTTAAAATTTCAAAACAATCAAACATGAGCAACAAAGCACAGGATGAAAAATACTGACAAACATTTAATCGTTATCTACCCTCCTCTCACTTGCAAAATAGAGAAAGCTTTACAATTTTTCCCTATTCACAACATTTATGTACTTTAAGCTGCTACAGTCTTTACCAAGGCATATTTTTTGTGAAGACTAAAACAGTAAACCATATAATTCTTCCCACAAAGACTAATGCTGGTCGTTGAATTAATCCTGTCTCTTTCAAGGGGATCATAAGTGAATCAAGCGTCTTTAATCAAGAATGACCAAAAACTTCAGCAATGACCAAAAGCTTCAGCAAAATTATCTTATATTGTTCTTTATTAGTGTTGATTTCCAGAATAAATAAAATTTACCACTCAAATGCCAGTGATTGCTCAAGAAACAGATATAGACAGCTTCTCAAAAATAGTATTTTTGTTCATTGACAATAACAGTATCTTATGAATTAAAAACATAGAACAATGAGATGTTTCTTTGCTAGGAACTCAAACTTCCTGGTTATGCGACATGCCTCGTATATTAGTCAAAAACATAAATTCATTTAAAAAAATAAAAGAGAAAAACTTTCTTGGTAGACATCTTCCAAAAGTTGTTGTTGAAGACGATCCAGAATAAGCCAACAATATATAATCACATAAGAGGTATGTTACCGCAATCAGGAGGAGGTCGCGTAGCTGCATACTCCCAGTCTCGGTAATCCGGAGGCCGCGACCGAGGCTGTTGAGCTTGATTGTGAGGAGTAGGGTGACGAAACCGTGGGTTCTGATAGAAAGGCGGGGGACGTACTCGATTATAAGATGGATACTGATGCGGCCTTAGATTCGCGAAGCTTCCGCTCTCCCCTTGCCGGAATCCTGAGTTGACGTCCCGGACTGACCGGAAGTGCTCGTCACCGGTCACGAACTGGCCTCTCCCGCTGCTGTAAGGACGGCCAAAGAATCGCCTTCCACGTCCACGGGGCTGCAAAAAAAAAAAAAAAAAGAGCCCAAAATGCGCATTAAAAACTTTCTGGAGCACCAGTTTGTGCTTACAACAGTACGTGTAGGCATCGACAGGTGGAAAATACAGGCGTATACGGAAACATGATGGCAGTGTTGGCGTCAGTAGCGGCGGCGGCGGCAACCAAATGGAACGGCGGAGAAGCACGTCTCATAGTAGAAGAGAACAGAAGCGAAGGACAGCGAGAGGAGCTTCTGAGAGGTGGAGAGATGGTGATCTGGCTATGGGGCGAGTCTACGCACGGTCGGTAAGCTGACGCGTGGCTTCCGATCGAGCTAGCCTTTGGTTTGAGCATATACATTTTTAAAACTAGTTATAAATCTTCACCCAAAAAAAAAAGGTTGTTATAAAATATAAATTTTTGTTCATATGTTATCGTATTTTCATTATTATTTTTTTATTATAATGTAAGATATTTTTTATAAATGACAAATATAAAAATTTCAATTTTTTATTTTAATTATAGAAGTATTCCTTTAATATAATTTATATATAATTCAATATATGCTACTTTCATAATTTCTTATCTTTGATCTTGATTTATTATTTTGTTTCAATTTAACATCCTACTACTTTTTGTTATATTATTAAATTGATATGATTTTATAAACTTTACTAGTATATATCATTCTATACTTTTATAACAACTATTAAAAATATTATTAGATATTTTCCAATTCATTTTACTTCTATAAGACATTTTTTAACTTTGAAAAATAATTTTTTTAAGAAAAAGTACATCCTTTCAACTATATCACATTTGAAAAATCTTATAAATTATAAATTTTAGCAAATTCTATTTTAACTATAACTCATTTATTAATATCTTTAGATTACAGAAATCAACGAATATTTTTCAACATCTTTACATGTTGTAATTTTTGTCTGTTTTAAAATTATCATTTTTTTAACATCAAACACCACATATATAGTCATGCTGAAAATGACATATAGACAATTATTTTAAAAAAAATTCATATTTATCTTCATCGGTTTCTATTTTCCTATATCTTTATTTAAACCAAAATAAATATTTGTATATTATTTTTGAGCTATGTAAAATTTCACTAAGAAAACTAGTCAACTCCATTAAGAAAAAAGTGAACAAACGATTGCAAATGTAATATTTAAGAGTACAAAAATACCTATCAATTTTTACAATTTAAAAAATATTTTAGATTGTGACTAAACTAGATCGTGTGTTTAGTATTCATTAATAGAGATAAAATCTCATTTCTATAGCTTATGATATATGTTTGGTATATAGAATCTCATTTATATAGCTTATGATACAAGTTTGGTATATACTTAAAATATAGAATGAGAAAGCAAGAGAATGAATATTGAAAACCAATATGTACGATTTCTTTCCAAAAAAAAATTGATGGAATAGGATTCTATTCCATTAGAGCTATTATGAAAATACAAATATACCCCTAAGATTCAAATATGTGACACCCTTGGGACTTCTCTTCCTCCCTTTTGCAACAGCCAACAAGGAGGACTATTGCGTCGACCACTCCAACAAGAACCTAACACAAAATAAGGGATAGAACAAAGCAATATGGAGCTCCTTTACCACCGACATCAACCAATAATGGGCAGCATGGCGAGCAACTTCTTCACATCGATCACTGACAAGCACCATAGTGACAGTAGCAATACAATAGAGAGTAAAGTGAGAGAGAAAGAAATGATGCCGTTGAAGAGCCTTTTTTTTGTTATATTTTAATTTTATAATAAAAGATAATTTAGTAAATAAACAGTAAAATATTTTTTTATTTTAAAACTCATAGCAAATAAAATAATTTATTTTTTTATATCATACCAAATACAATTTTTATTTTTATTTTCTTTTTCATTTTCATTTTCATTTTCTTTCCCACAACTTTATTTTTTTCATATCAAACATTCTTTAACATCCTGTTTGCTTTGCGCTCCCCGGTAAGAAAGACATGGAGCTCCTTTCCTGATATACATCATCCATTGTTTGGTTCAGCCATTAGCACAAAACTTTCCTTTCTGCCTGCTACTGTTTTCCGCCACTAATCGTACGGATTTTTCCATTACTCTGGCATTGGAATGCCAGTTTTCCAGATGGGAAACAAGCTACATTTACATCATTGCCCTTGAAAAATAGAAGGAATTCTAGCCGATGTCGTTGATATACTTCTATGCTGCTAGGTCAGTTGCGTTATCCATTCACTGTCATTGCTACACGTCTGCAGTGCCGCTGCTGTTCTCGTGCTACTCCGACCGGCCTGCTCCATCCAGCTCTGCTTTCGTCCGGCGTCTGGTATGTGTTGGTGCTGGGCCTCCTTCATCTCATTCTCATTACTCGCATTTTGTTTGTTTGATTTTTTTTGTTTGGTTGCTGTGCTTGGTTTATCCTTTATGTTGTTCTTGTTTTCGGTCACCAGTAAAGAAACCACTGATTTTCGCGGCCACCTAAGCACCATTCAACTCTGTTCACTCTTGTTCAAAGTAGGGATAGAGGAAGAAGACAGCTACTCCACTGCCCTTGATGCCATTTCAGAAATCAGTTCCAAATGTAGTCTAGTTAATTTCCATAAATCATTAGGTAAAATGCATAAATCATTCATGAACAATCATATTTGTTTGAGGATTTGTCTTACATACTGCAAATGATACTTTGATTACACAGTAACTAGAAATTATTGGGGACCCATCCAATCATATAATTTAATATTACTTTAATTGGTGACTGCATTATTATATCTTAGATGGTACCTGACCTAGATATTACACAAGAGATTACATCATAACCCATTTCCTTGTTAATATTGGAATTGATGCCATCTGATTTATTACATAGGTCAAGCCCTGCTTGCCATGAAAAATTTGCAAAAGCAATTCACCAGATAAAGTTGTCCTCACAGCATGCTTTTTTCTTAATTCCTTGTCTATCCCAACAGCAAGGATCCGACCTTCATCTATAGCAGTATTGACACCTTGATAATCACTATTTTTATTTTTCTTCAATCTGAACTTGTACATTGGCAGAGCATTACTAGAATCTATTGTTTCTCCCCTAGTTTGAGAAAAGTTCTCTCGAATTCCCAAAACATAAATAATACAAGGTAGGAAGCAACTAATTAGTATTTTTAACAACGAAGTTGGTGATTCCTTGGTGATGGCTTAGCCCCTCCCAACATTAAAAATATATAGTTATGGTAGTCCTTCAAATGAGTCACTGCACATTTATGATGAAGTTACAGTGGTCCTTCAATAGTTTTTTTTAACTAATTAGTTTTTTTAACAAAGAAGTTGGCTAGTCTTTTGATTGGCATAGAAATAGACTGGGATAAAATTTTATATTTTTGTATTCCTTCAAATGAGTCACTACACGTTTACTTTAATGAAAACATGACCATAATGAAGTTGTAATGTATAATGTAATCTAAACTTAATTAATCATTTTAGGCAATCATAGTTAGCTATGGATGACCTGAAAACAAGGATTGTTGTTGTTACTATGACTTGGTGGTTCAACATGATCCTCACAATATGTAGCTACTACATTTCTGTTGTTGACGTTGTTCTTTGTAGGCGCTGAATTAGTAGAAGACCTTACGATGTTGATTTCCAGTGTCATATCGCCCATTTTAGGAATCTAGTCTATAACAGTAACATAGTTTACCATAACTTAATGAGGATGAATAGGTCAAAGTTAAATAGACTATGTGCAATGCTTGACGCTTTGGGCGGACTTAGGCCTACTAGACATATGCTTGTAGATGAGCAAGTTACTATTTTTGCACATATATTGTCTCACCATGTCAAGAATAGGGTCATTCAAGTCGACTTAAAGAGATCAGGAGAAAGTGTGAGTAGACACTTCAATAGGGTTTTGAATGTTATGATACATTTAGATATCGAGCTTGTATGAACTATAATACTATCATTTATGACTGTATATCTTGCATTATTTTTCTTGATCTTGGAACCTAGAGAGAGATATAAACTGTGTGTCCTTGTATATCTTTTGTTGACCCATCATGATGTTTATGGTTTCTAGGGGAATGGAAACAGTTCTCTCTAAGAATTCATAAATTATCTTCTGCTGAGAAGGACTTGGCAGATTATAACTTTTTGGCATGTGAAAATGGCTTTGTTTACCAAGTACAACAATTACTGGAGTTGATTCCAGAAAAAGAGTACAGGCCATGGTTAAATGTGTTTTTAGTTAAGCTTTATGCTCAAGAGGACTTGTTCGAGAAGATGGAGAATTCAATTAATAAAGCAATTGAGCACAAAGTCTCAGTAATAACAATTAATGCATCCTTGCAATCTATTTTAGGAAGAATTTAGTTAAGAGGTTAGGAAATTTTGTGCAATGTGCTAAAAGTTTTGGGTGGAAAATATTCCGCTCCCTATACCATTGTAATAAGTATGTATTGTTTGTTACATTAATGGGACAATTAGGTTCAAAACACTGCAATCATTGCATTCAAACTATAAAGTGCTTTTATAGATGAGCATATGATAAGCACATCCATGAGCAGAATGAGAGAAGAAGCTAACATTCAGGCAGAGACAAAAAGAAAAGAAGAGACAGTATTATCAGCTTATGAATTTCCTTAGGGACTGTTTGGTTCAACGGAGGGGAGGGGAGGGAAAATAAACTTTTTTTTGTTTGATTTGTAAGAGGAGGAAAGGAAAAATAAAATAAAATGACTATTATAGCCCTTTGATTGTATGACCAACAAAACATGACAAATTTGTTATCACTTATATTCAAATAAGTTAGTTCATTTGTTATGGTGAAATAATATAACATTTTAACCGTTTTAATTTAATTCATCTAAAAAGCATCTCAAATATATAATATGTTTTAAAAATCATATAAAATTTTAATTTTATTATTATCGTAATAAGAAAAAAAGCTAAATAATTTTATTGTTAGAAGAAACAAAAAAATAATTAAGTATAAAATTATATTTTATCAATTCAGTCTCTCAAAAAAAATTATATTCTCAATTTTGTCCATCATAAATTAATATGTTATTAGTTTAGTACTTCACTTATTTTCATTCTCAATTTTATCCCTAATAAATTGATATATTATCAATTTAGTTATTGTTTTGCTGGCCATAACTTTTGATGGTAACAACTTTTGATGAAGGGACTAAATTGATAACATATAAATTTGTGAGGGACCAAATTGAAAATAAAAATATGTGAGGAACTAAATTAATAACATATCAACACATTGAGAATGAAAATCTATGAGGGACTAAATTGATAATATATTAACCTATAAGGAACCAAATTGATAATAAAAATTTGTAAGTGACTAACTTGAGAAAAAAGACATCTGTGAGGGACCAAAATGATATTTCGGTCCTTATTAATTTACTCAGTTTATTATTATTAAGATTATTTTTTTTGTTATCCTTTATTATTTAGTTAGACATATAATGTATTATTTACATATAATAATAATAATTTTATATAGTCGAAATATGTTAGTAATATATTATTTAAGAAGCAAAATAAAAGAAGTTATAAGGTAATATTAGTATTAAAAAAACTATTAAGGGCACTTATGTCTTTTATATTATTACAATTTTCCTTCTCTCAAAATCCCTCCACTTTCGGAGGAAAAGAAAATAAGAGGAGGGGAGGAATTTTTCACTTACATTTTCCCTCCCTTCCCCTCTAACTAATCAAAACAAACAAAGTCAAATTAAAAAAATCCCTCCCCTCCCCTCCCCTCTATTTCCCTCCAACCAAACAATACGTTAATCATCTTCAGTATAATATCAAAAGCAGTCAATTTCATTAGCAAAAATGATCCCAAGGTTTACATTTTAGCAATTACAGCCATTGTACACAACCTACTAGTTCTTAACTAAGATCATAGCTAATAAAATAAATATGACTACAGTCATTGCTGCCTTATCACATTTCATTTAAGTCTTTTTGTTGCCCCCTCCAGTCGTGATATAATGTCTTTAATTTATCTCTTCATAATTGTAAAATCACCTTAAAGACGCATGCACTAATCACAGGGCAAAGCAATGTCTGTGTTCTTAGCCTGTGCATGAACTCTATTGTCTACTTCATCTGCATGTTCTCCATCCTCAACCCTCACCCAGTCAAAGTACTTGTACTTTCCAAACTCACACTTTACATACACGCAGTTAGGATTCTTATCAGAATGGGAGATTTTGATTGTAGCCCGTCATCTGCATAAGCAATATCTCTCTTTTAACTTGAGGACCCTATCTGTAAAGGCATCATCCACATTTGAGGACTTCATGTTGTTTTTGCAAATGCAAAATACAACTAATTATATTTAGCTGCTCATGGAATAATAGGTACAATATAAGGACAATTCAACCATAAATTTAGCATATGTCGGTCTAAAGATAAAATCCAACCACAATACAAAGAAAATGCAGCCACAACACAGTGCAAGTATAAGAAGAAACAACACCACAGCAACAACACCTACTGCTACATGATTGCATAAACGAAAACAATCTACCAAAATAGTTCAGATACATTTATCCATCCAACAAAATGCAATTGATAGCCAATATCTCTTCAACAAAGTTTGGGTCATCAAATAAATCATTAATAAAGTGAAACTATTAAAAAAATATACGCACTGCTGCAAATTATAGGCATACCATAACATCAGAGCATTTTGAATTAAACACAACGGGGGTAATTGGGATTAAAGCCAACAAATTCCATAAATTTGAGAAACAACTAGTATTAGCGAGGGGAATTAAGATTGCAACCAGCAAATTACATATATTTCAGAAATTTCATGAATACGAATGAGGGGATTTCAGAAATTCAACCAAATGGCCAGCAATTTCAATCCAAACAGAAGGTAGGAGAAATTATAGAAAAGAAGAAAAATACTTCACTGATAAGTACGAGGAGATGAGCTTCAAAATATAGCTTGCGGATTCTCGGCCTACCCCTGCGTATTCACTTCGGAAGACGGTCAGACTTGCTAGTGAAGGTGTTGGCTTCACGGACCAGTTGGTGAAGGGGATGGGGAACGGACGAATTGCTGAAGGAAAAGACAAACATGAGTTGCTATCGAGAATGACGAACGAAAGATGGGAACAGACAAGACTACGACACATCTGGGAATGGAAACGCACAAATAAGAGAGATGCTTAGCTATACTACATAGTGACGAGGGACATTATGGTCAAATATACCTACTAAAAAATTCATAACTCAATTTTATCTTTCTCTTTCCTTTTCATTTTTTCTTCCCATACCAAGCAATAATTTTCTCTTTCCTCTTCTCTTTTCCATTATCTCTCCTTTTCCATTCCCCTTTTCCTTTTTATTTCTAATGTGTATTACGAAACCAAACAAGCTGTAATATCCCTTAACAATAGAAAGGAAGCAAGGAAAGCCTAACGCCCAATAGGTAGCCAAAACAGGTGGTACAGATTAAATTTTAAATTTGTCAATAATTAAAATCTAGCACGCAAAAAACAAATACACTGTACACGACAAAACGATGATCCGCCTCTTCCTCAGAAGTCAGAATCCGGTTATGGTAACCATCACAATCTAAGTAAGGAGTGATCGGGAAAGGAGAAGGAAACGGCGATGTCGTTTGGTTCATGCCTGTTGTCTCCTCAATCTGCTTCATTTTTCTCAAAGGCTAAAACTCTCAACGCCGAGAACAAAACTCGTTTAACCTCCCGCTTCAAGGCTTCCGCTGACGTTCCCGATTTTCTTTCTGCTAATTGGTATGCCTCCGATGTACCCTTGCAATTGCAGATTTTTGCTATTTATAGGAATTTGATTGCTCTATCTTCTAGCTTTTTCATCTGAGACTATATTTTTGGTCAAGTTCCTTTATCCGTTATTTACATAATATCCTTTTTTCTAACTTCAGAAAATTAGAGTATTGAAATAAAGTTTAGCATGTTCGGTTTGAAAATTTGTGAGAGTAGAATCAGAATGCAAGAGTTACAATTCCAAGTGCGTAACTATGCGTATGAACTATGGAGAGACCACGGGCTTGATTTTTCGATTTCTTTCTCATCAGGGAGATTCGGGAAACAAAATCATAACCTATTTGTCCTCATGTATTGCCCTAATTTGTGAACGTAAATGCAAACAAATTTATCTACAGATAAGTTATCACCTACATATGCCCTGTGAATCAGACACAAAACATGGAGTTGACGGAATTAGTCAACATAAAGATAGTTTGCAATTTGACTTATGATTCTAATCCTGATATAGACTTTATAGACTACAAACATGGGGACGAAAAAAGTTGGGCTAAAGTTTTATCACCGGAAGCTTGTTCATTGTCTTTGGTGTGGAATAGTATTTCTGACATCCCTTTCCATATTTTCCTTCCATTTGCTCATATATAGTGATTAGTAATGTCTGGCCTTCTGTGCAGGCTTGAATCTCGCAGGAAAAGACCTTTTGGCCCAAGATTAGATGTAATTCACTAACTACGCTTGTCAGGACTGATTGACATTACCATATGTTCCTTGATGTTTTACTCAATTAACTATTTCTATAGTTTAATGCGGAAGAAGCTGTACAGTACCAGCTTGAAGCGTTGAAGTACAATGACCAACCCCGTCAAGATTATGGAATTGAGGTTATGTACAGGGTAATTTTGTTACTCAGAATTTTCTTCTGGCTCATTTTGTTCCATACAGCTTAATTACTAATGCCTTTTTTTTTTTCTGCTATCATAGTTCGCTGGATTTGATCCTTTTGAAAGGTCAACCTATTTTGGGCCATTCTTCGATCTGGGCCAGGTTAGTATCGTTAGTAATACTGTACATATTGTATGGTTCATACTGTAGTGTATATGTTGATATGTGTTTACTTCTGTCATGTCCAGTTTGAAAGGTTTAGGCGTATCTTTCACCATTCAACCTATCGAGTGTTACTAGGTCACAAGGAAAGAAAGATCTTGAGCAGTTTGTTTGTAGAGGAGGTAAAAATTTACTTCTCTCTTTTACATCGGAAGTTTTAACTACCTAAATCTCGTCTAAATCTGGTCTTCTTTCTTCTTCTTCTTCTTCCTTTATTGTGTTATTTTAACTGTATATTATGCATTGGTGAATTTTAAACAGAACCGATATAAGCAGCGGGTTTGGATTCGTGGAAGTCGACCAGAGGAAGAGGAGATATTTCAATTTACCATGGTGCAGGTCTGATCTGATTGCAAGGCTCTATATTTTCATTTCAAACAAAAGCAATTGGATGCTTGCTTCTCGTGGGGATTAGCCTTTTAGTACCACTTTTTTCCTGTCCAGAGGGACTGATTTATATATCAGTAGTAATTACATTTGCAGTTCATAACAGTCACAATCATATTACACGATCTATTATAGTTGATGAATTCCTGGGCCATAGACAAAAGGCAATTACCAAAATTTGTGATAGTCTTTTTCTTTTTCAATAATCTGCGATGTTGTTTCTATACATAATGGCTTCTGTTATGATGTAATTTAACATTTCTCTGTTGGTTGACATTGGCAGAGGGTTGGTGGTTGCTGGGATGGTTATTGGTTGACAGAGTCTCTGCTTCATGATAGGGATACATTTGCTGGTGGATTGGCGTATTGAAAACTTGCAAGGATCATATTTTCATGTGGCAAGTTGCCCAAGCAAGATAATGTCTATGAGTACTTACCTCTGTAAATTTTGTACATGAGAAATAATTCAGCTGGTATTATGTGTATAGGATGAGGGGTGTATGGCTGGCCTTCGGGAATCAAACTCAACAGTCTTGTTGCAGGAGCTGTATGCTTTTGATGCTTCTACTGAAAATGTATATATTTTTGCCCACCCCTTCCATTGTATAATAATTGACATATTGTTTGAACATCCTAGATGCCAATTAATTAAATAACTCATAATTGTACCAATCAAATTTTTGTGGGAATCAAATTCACATACGTAATTTGGTATCCAAGAAAAGTTGGTTAGCTAATCATATTACCGATAACAGAGATAAAAATCAACGCAACCCTATATCATTCTTTGAGCATTTAGTAGATTTCGCAGAAAGCATGATCTTTTACTGAAGGAATTCCATGCGTGGACTTCATTGGGGACTTTTAGGCTTAGTCTGTGAAGAACCTTCCCCTAGATTTCCTGAGGGAAATAATCAGATATTGCTTCTACACAAGATCGAAATCAAGAGAGGCCTAAAAGGACCAAAACTAGATGGAGGAGGTATGATTGAGAGAGCGAGCGAGACAAAGACATGAAGGGAGTCATGGAACTTGATTTTTTTGCCGCCGTATACTTCATTTGAATTTATATTCCCTCAGTATTCCTTCTGTTTTTTAAAAAAAAAATTTTTGCATGTAGTCCATTTTCACTGTGGACGAAAATGAGCTATCGTGTATGTTACTCCTGACAGAGGTGATTGACGGATTCAGTAAGTCATCCCTGTCAAGTGCAGCATACGTGTCGCACTGACAGAGTGCAAACTTACGGGTTGTAATCTGACAGCCCAATGAAAAATCGATACGTATCCTCGAGCTTATCTCCTCTGCATTTTTACCGTCATCTTCTTCTTTCCTTCCTCCTTTCTTTCTTCCCCCCTCGCTTTCTCACTCTATTACCGTCGGTCCCCCACCCCCGTCCTTTCTCCCTTTCACTTTCAATGAGTCCTCATGTTCATTTGGTGGTGATTCCTCAGTTTCTTCTTCATCTACAATTAAATTCTGTGGTCCCTGTTCATAATTTTTTTCTAGTAAGTTTTTTTTTTCCTAATTATCTCTGTAATTTTTTTTGACAATTTTTACTTAATGTAGCTATATTTTGTTGTTGTAGTAGTAGTAGTAGGCAAGAAGACTTTGAATTTTTAATGTACTAATTTATCTACTATCCATATTTATCGAGAGGTATGTAATTTCTTTCACTTTTTATTTTTAATTTTTTTATTAGGTCTATTTTTATTATTGTTGTATTTAGAAAAATTTAATATTGTTTTTATTTAATTAATTTATAATTTTAATTTGTTAATTGTAGTTATTAATTTAGGTGATTTTTAGTTTTTTTTAGGGCTTTTGGATATGAAATATATTTTTATTTTGTACTTGTTACATAATTTTATAAATTATAGTGATATACTTTTTATATAGAATTAGGTTATTTTATATACAATTTTAAATATTTTTGTTCAAACAATTAGGTTTTTTATAAGAGACTTTTGACGTATTGAATTTAGATAATTTTTAATTTTAGTTTATTTTGTAAGTTCCTTCTTTTTTTTTTTTTTACTTGGTATAAACTTTCATAAATTGTAGTAATATATTTTTAAATAAAATATTTAGGTGTTATTAATTTAAAAAAATTATCTCTTACATAATTAGGTCATTTTTTATTTATTGATTTTGTAATAATTAATATAGGTGATTTGTAATTTTTATTATTTTTGGTTAGTTTATGGTTTTGGACATGAAATATAGCTCTTTTTGACTTGTTACATTGTTTTATAAATTATAGTAATACTTGTTATACAAAATTTTAAGTGTGGTAAATAATTATTTTGGTAATAACTTTTTTTTTATTATTGATATATTGAGATAAAATTTTAAATGTGGTAAATAATTATGTTGGTAGTGATTTAATTATTGATACATTTAGACAAAATTCTAAATGTTTTTAATTTAGAAAATTTGTAATTTCAGTTTCTTTAAATGTAGTTGTGATTAATTTTAAATATTTATTTTAGAACAATTGTTGTATTTAAAAAATTTAATGATGTATTTGATTTAATTAATTTATAATTTTAATTTGTTAATTGTAGTTATTAATTTAGGTGATGTGCAGTTTTTTTTAGTTTAGGATTCTTGGAGATGAAATATATTTTTCTTTTGTAATTGTTACATACTTTTATAAATTATAGTGATATATTTTTTATATAGAATTAGGTTATTTTATATAAAATTTTAAATATTTTTTGTTGAACAATTAGGTTTTTTTATAAAGGACTTTAGATGTATTGGATTTAGGTAATTTGTAAATTTAGTTTATTTTTCAAATACGTAAGTTCCTTCTGTTTTTTTTTAATTGGTATATATACTTTCATAAATTGTAGTAATATTTTTTTATATAAAATATTCATTTTTTAATTATTATGATCATAAAATTGTAGTAAGTAAAATGGCACAAAACACCAGATTCTTCGTGCCAAATTTCAACCTAGAAGATCTATCTGTCTTGTACCTTCAAGATAAACACATTTCAAAGGCTACGTGGGATGAACGGGTAATTGTACATGAAATTATTTTGCTCATTTAGTTTTTATTACTACAATAGTACTAACTTGATTAATATTGTGGTGACAAGCTAACCGTGTATTCAGTAAAGTACGACGTTGTTACATCCATGCTCGAACTTTTTACTTGTCACCACTTTTTGTTCCCTACATCCAATAGGCTGGATTTTATGGAGCCTTATAGATGGAAAATTTTGAAATCGATTATATGTTAATTTATGCACTAGTGGAGCGATGGAGACCCGAGATTCACACATTTCATTTGTCGGTGGGTAAATGCACAATCACTCTGCAAGACGTGGTCATCCAGCTCGGTTTGCCAATGGACGGTTTGCCCATGGTTGAGCAACGTCAGCAACTGCTCGATGTCACTCCTCCTGATGATGTAATAAAAAGAGGACACCTATCCCTGCCTTGGCTAGGTAATCAATTCAGTAAGATCCCTCAGATGCCACAGAAGAGATTTTGCAGCAGTATGCTCTTGCATATATTTTGAAATTAATAGGGGGTATGTTAATTAATGGATGAAAAATCATATAAAATTTGAATAACATAAAAAAATAATAACAGAAAAAATAACAAAAATATAATAACAGAAAAATAATCAAATAAAAATATAAAATTATAAAATTATAACAACAAAGAATAATAAAATTATAATTGTAGAAAAATAATAAAATTATAATAGATGAAAAATTATGTAATTTTATGTAATTTTAATTTTTATATAAATTTTTAGAAAAATAATAATTATAAAATTATAATAATAACAGAAAAATAAGAAAATTATAACAACAGAAAATTAGAAAAATAATATAATAACAGAAAAATAATAAAATTAAAAATATAAAAATTATAAAATTATAATGATAAATGACAAATAATGAAATTATAAATGGCCAAAGCATAAAATTAAAATAAATGTAAAATTAAAATTATAATAACAGCAAAATAAAAAAATATAATAACAGAAAAATAATAACAGCAAGATAACAAAAATATAATAACAGAAAAATAATAAAATAATAGATAAAGAATTATATAAAAGTATAATAACAGAATATTAATAAAATTACAGTAAAAGAAAAATAATAATATTATAGCGTAAAAACTATAAGTTTATAATAACATCAAAATAAGAAAATTATAATAACAGAAAAATAACAAAAATATAATCACCGAAAAATAATAAAAATGATAATAACAGAAAAATAATAGCTGAAAATTTATATAAAATAAGAATAACAGAAAGATAAAAAAAATATAATAACAGAAAAGTAATCAAATTAAAAAATAGAGAATTACAAAATTATAATAGCTAAAAAATAATAAAATTATAATAACAGAAAAATAAGAAATTTATAATGCATGAAAATTTATATAAAATTATAATAACAGAAAATTAATAAAATTATGGTAACGTAAAAATTATAAATTTATAGTAACAAAAAAAATAACAGGAAAATAATAACAGGAAATTATAATAAGATAATTATAACAACAGAAAAATAGCAAATATATAATAAAAGACAAATAATAAAATTATAAAATAAAAAATTATAAAATTATAAAAACAAAAAATAATAGAAAAGTAAATTTATAATAGTGTAAAACTTATATAAAATTATATAGACGGAAAAATATAAGAAAGTTATAATAACAGAAAAATTACCTTAGTTGTAGTAATTGGAGGAAGCAAGAGCTTGCAACTGAGAGAAATCAAGTGTTACTAGGTAGTAGTAAAAAATGAAAAAAAAAAGTAGTAAAAATTGTGAAGAGAACTAGATATTTATAGGAGAAGTGACTTTTTACTGATCATGAGTCGCCTTTTTTGTAAATAGGATAGGCTGAACGTGAGTCGCCCTTCTTCAAATCGAGTTATGTGATGCACAGTGGTTGAACGTAAGTCGCCTTTGTGCAAGTCGAGTCATGTGATGTACAGTGTTATTTTTATAGACAGATAGCATGAACATGAGTCACCCTTATACTGGCCAAGTCATGTCGTGCATAGTATTTTTGACCCAGATCGATAATTTAAATTTTACACTTACATCACCCTCTGACAGTGTGTCTGACTTACATGTCAATGTGTCAACTTGTTAGAGGATGACCTAAAATTTGAACAATGCTTTTAGTACCACTTAAAAAATTTTAAAAAAATACTAAGAGAATATAAATTCAAATGAAGTATACGGCAGCAAAAAAATCCATGGAACTTGGACATCACTCACAGATACTCTCTTTTACTATATTATATTTTTGGGTTACAAGAGGAGGCAAAAGAAAAGGAAAAAACAACTAACTCTTAATGTACACTATGGAGGCGTACTCAACCAACAGAGCTAGGGTGATTTGCTGAGGAGGCACTTCTTTAAGGATGTGAGTGATGTGATATCTCATGTTATCTCTTAAAATCTTTTCATATAATTTATGATAGAATTCAAGATGTGAACAGAGGAACTCCTTCTCTTGATGAAATGCTTTGAGAAAATCAATCTTCGTATGAACAAGTGGGATATCGATATCTGGAACTTGCTTCCTCAGAGGCCCACAATCTTAGATGATAATGGGCTCCACCTGTCCAAGTGGGCTCACAGCTATCCAAGAGTTATGCGCTTTTAAGGAGTCTCGCGCTAAGAAGACAAACAAGGTCCTCGATCTCTCAAGCAATAAGGATGCAATAACGAATGGCAGCAAGCTATACATAATACATGCATGTTCAAAGTAACACTAACAAACCTTAAGAACTAGATATGTAATACCCATGAAAAATAAAATATAAATGCGTGTTTTCAAACTACTGTTACTATTTACGTATATGGTACTGTTCATTTATACAATCAAAATGTCAAATACTAGATGTGGTTTGGTTATAAGAGAAAACTAGAAAGAAGTTTGTAGGAGAAAATGACGTTTTATGTGTAAAAATACCCTCAGGGACTAAATTGAAAAGACTGAATTGAAAAGAAACTTAAAGGTTTAAGATGAAAGGATAGTTTTCCCTTTAAAGTTTCTAATAGTAAATAAACGAAAATTTTCCATCGTAAGGTGCACAGTAACTGCATTATTAGAAATGTCATTTTCATGAATAGTAAATTGAATATTTTATTAGCGCATAGTGTCAAATAGTACCCTTAACTTTTATTATAAATAGGCCCTAAACTCACACCTTCAACTTCTCTTCTTTCCTCCTTAAGTTTCTCTTGCTCCGACGCTAGGCTTCTGAGATTTTGGGCCTTTCCGTTTTTGCTTAGGTAAGGATACTATGCCCTTTCTATGTCTTTCAAATTTTAGAAGTTATTTTCTTAAGTATGCTCTGTGGTTGCGGCTTTGGCCGATCTTCCACATCAGAAAAACTATCATTAGCTGTTATTTTGATTCTCTGATTACCGAAATAGAATATAATCTGTGGAGAATACATGTCTACGAAAGTTCTGGCTAAGGAAAGACCTGATTTTTAAGTGTGTCCAGTGTGACCCTCCACTCTTTCCTGGGAACTTACCTGGTGTACTCTTTTACAGATTGTATTCTGTATTTCTGGTATGAATAGTATCTGTACGTATGAATAGTGACCGTATGAATAGTACTCGTACGTATAAACAATATCTGTACGAAAACGATCTTAACGTATTTTCTGTAATCTTTCATGAAAATCTCTGTAGCGGAACACTGAAATTCACCTGCGTACTCTTGTCCGTAACGATTTAGAGAAGTGATACTCGTACGGAATCCAGGTGAGTGAAACGACCCTGTTTTAATAGTTTTATCATTACTGGTGATAAAAAGTATGTCGTAGGACACTCCCAAGATTCATAGGGGGAAATTGGATTCAGAATGACGAATATAATGAGATAATTAATCCAAAAGTATGGATAAGACAAAGCAAGTATCTCATGATGATATGAAATTTGAATCATATAGTTATATACTATACCTGTTATATGGATGAGTATTATATTGCGCTTCTGATTATGATATGAACTGTTGTACTATTGATTGTGATTGAGCGATACAGTACCCCCTCTCACGGCAAGGCGAAAAACCCGGGTTAAAGGGTGTCTTGACCAATGAGTGTGGAGACAACGATTCCCTCAGTAGGGATATAGCCCAGATTGGTGATAAATCCGTGAGGCGCCCTAGCTAAGAGGATGAGGTTGTGCGTCATGGCGGAAAAATACAAAATTGGTGAGCCGGCCTATGTGCGCTCTCCGGGATATATTGCCATTGACGAGTACTAGTATCGTTTGTTGAATTGGATGAAATTTTCTTGTATGTAATTTCTAACTATGTCTATTGGTTGAGCTTGAGCCTTCGGATATGCTTGCATGACTGGTGATGTATTTGAATTTTATTAACGCGAGGCCGATTTGCTCACTGAGTTTAAAAGCTCACACTCTCTGTACAAACTTTTTGTTCATATCAGGTTGCCGCCGAAGTACATCCGCTAGAGGAGTAGATCACGTTGGACCTTCCCGCTGTCGGGTAGGCCCTTCTTTTGTTATACAGTATGTTGCTCTGTAATCGTCTAGGACATCTAGGTCAGGGGTTTGGTATTTGGCTTGTATTTCAGTATGATAATGTATTTTGTACTGAGGATCTATTATTTTTAATTAAGAAAATCTGATGTATTTTCTTTATATTTATTAAGGAATGGTATTTTGAGAATATAGAGATAATGACTAACAATTTTACTTGTGGGAAGAATTTATCGAAAGGCTTACAGTGATGGGATATTCATCATTGTGCCGGTCATGTGCCTAGAAAATGGGTCGTGACAAAGTTGGTATCAGAGCATAGGTTGTTAGGTCTCCTAGTGATTACAGAGCAAGGTGTCTTTAATGGGCCTTCCCCTATTGTCGTGACTGCAGCACGACCATAGGATGAAGATCCACCAAAAGCCATGTAGAGATTAAAATCCCTTTCTTTCGTGTCTTTACTTGAAGCATAATAGTGACGATATATATTATTCTTAATTGTAGAATAAGTTTAGATGGCACCAAGAAAATCAAACGCTTCTGGAATCCGCACAAGATCTGGCAGGGCCTTGGTCCCTCAGCTGCTCAGTCAGCAAATGCAAGACTGGAGATGCCTAACCGTGTAGAAGATAACCATGCACAAAACAGAGAAATATCCACTGAAAACCCTAGAAGAAATGCTGGAGAACCATCACAAATCGACGTGACTGTAGTGATGGAAGCATTAGCTGCAATGCAGAACGAGGTGAATGGGCTAAAGGAACTTCTGATGGGACAATCATCTGAAGATGGCTCACAGGCATCAGTACATGCTGCAAAAGTACAAGAGACAGACCAGATGCCACCTCCACCCCCTCCTCAGGATTGGGTAGGGACAGAGGTCAAGATTTCAGAATTTATGAAGCTGAATCCGCCAACCTTTGCAGGAGATGTTAATGAAGACCCACAACGTTTTCTAGATGACTGTGAGAAAATCCTTGACACGTTAGAATGTCCTGAACCTCGAAAAGTAACCCTTGTTACCTTTCAGTTAAGAGGTAAGGCCGACCGCTGGTGGCGAACATGGAAGAAGGGCATGGCCAGAAATGCCCCACCCGTTAAATGGAATGACTTTAAAAGAATTTTTCGAGAACAATTTATTCCGGAGAGTATACGAGAAGCAAAGATGAATGAGTTTGAGGCACTCCGACAAGGATCACGAACCGTCGATGAATACGACAATCTGTTTATAGAGTTGTCTGAATATGCTACTCACATGGTCCTAACTGAGAAAGAAAAGATCCGACGGTTTATTAAAGGCCTTCGAGAGTCTTTATTTGACAGGGTGAGATCGAAAATACGAGATTTTTCATTTTACACAGAAGTCGTCGACATCGCCCGTATGATGGAAGAAAGAGATATGCAAAAAGAAAAATGGAATAACAAAAGAAAGAGGAAACAAGATGAGAAATCACGCTACTACGGAGAGAGTTCTGGACGTGCAGCCTCTACCGCTAGTGCACCACAGCGTCAACAAAGTGGTACAGGGGGTCAACAAAGGCCCTGGTGCTCTAAATATGAAAGAAATCACTTCGGAGCTTGTTTTGTCAACAACAACACTAGGGTCTGTTATCAATGTGGTCAACAGGGCCACATCAAAAGAGATTGCCCCCAACTCTACACGAGATCTGGCCAAGGGTCAGTACGCCTAATCAATCAGAGGCCACTGTTGCCAACAGAGCCCCTGTAACTGTAGGAGGCAATGGAATCGGAAGAGGTACTGGCAGAGGACAAGGTGGTCGAGGTCAGGCTTCAGCAGGCCGAGGGAACGCTCGAGTATTCGCTTTAACCCGTCAAGATGCTCAGGCGTCTAATACGGTGATAGCAGGTACTCTTCTGATTGAATCAAATTTTGCACATGTTTTGTTTGACTCTGGCTCTACGCATTCCTATGTGTCACCATTCTTTGCTAAGAACTTTAAGCAAAAAGTTGTTAGATTAGAATGTCTGTTTTTAGTAACTACGCCTACTGGAGGCACCTTACTAATAGAACGAGGCTATCGAGCTTGCAAGGTAAGAGTAGGAGAAATAAATACAACAGTAGACCTAATGCTGTTAGATATGACAGACTTTGATTTCATCTTGGGCATGGATTGGCTGGCATCTTGTCATGCCACCCTGGATTGCTATAATAAGATAGTTAAGTTCAATATTCCGGGGGAGCCTTCTTTCGTATTTCATGGTGAACGGAGTGAAATTTCTGGGAATCTTATATCTTTAATGTGTGCCCAACGTTTATTGCGAAAGGGCTGTCAAGGATACTTGGCATTCGTTAAAGATATTAAGAAAGAAGAACTAAAAGTAGAAGACGTTCCATTAGTCCAGGAGTTTGTAGATGTCTTCCCAGATGATCTACCAGGTATACCCCCAGATCGAGAGATTGAGTTCCAGATAGAGTTAGCACCAGATACTCGCCCAATCTCCATACCCTCTTATAGAATGGCACCAACAGAATTAAAAGAGTTAAAAACTCAGTTACAGGACTTGCTAGACAAAGGCTTTATAAGGCCAAGTTATTCACCTTGGGGAGCTCCTGTTCTGTTCGTGAAAAAGAAGGACAGATCGATGAGACTATGCATAGATTACAGGCAACTGAATAAGGTAACTATCAAAAATAAATACCTGTTGCCTCGCATCGACGACCTTTTCGATCAACTTCAAGGAGCCAAGTGTTTTTCAAAGATTGACTTGAGGTCTGGTTATCACCAACTCAAGATCAAGGAGGAGGATGTGTCTAAAACAACCTTCCGTACCAGATATGGGCACTACGAGTTCTTGGTGATGTCATTTGGATTAACGAATGCACCAGCTGCTTTCATGGATTTAATGAATAGGATTTTTAAATCCTTTTTAGACAAATTTGTCATTGTCTTCATAGACGACATTCTGGTGTACTCAAAGACTTCAGAAGAGCACGAACAACACCTTCGTGTTGTGTTGCAGACATTGAAGGATCATCAATTGTACGCCAAATTCTCTAAATGCGAGTTTTGGATTGATCGTGTAACTTTCTTGGGACATGTGATCTCCAAAGATGGCATCCAAGCAGACTCAAGCAAAGTAGAAGCGGTCAAAATGTGGCCTAGACCTACCTCCGTCACGGAGATTCGCAGCTTCTTGGGATTGGCAGGATATTATCGTCGTTTCATCCAAAATTTTTCCCAGTTAGCCGCCCCTCTCACACGACTGACTAGGAAAGGGGTAAAGTACCAATGGGATGACGCTTGTGAAGAAAGCTTCCAAGAACTCAAGAAAAGGTTAATCTTCGCACCTGTATTGGTCTTACCCTCAGGACCAGGAGGTTTTACAGTATACTGCGATGCATCAAGAGTAGGGTTGGGATGTGTTCTCATGCAGCATGGCCAGGTAGTGGCATATGCATCAAGACAACTTAAGAAACATGAACAAAACTACCCCATCCACGATCTGGAAATGGCAGCAGTAGTTTTCGCTTTAAAGATATGGCGACATTATCTATACGGAGAAACTTGCGAAATCTACACTGACCATAAAAGTCTAAAATATATTTTCGACCAAAAGGACTTAAACTTGAGGTAGAGGAGATGGGTAGAATTACTAAAAGATTATGATTGCAATATTCTTTACCACCCAGGCAAAGCGAACGTGGTAGCAGATGCCTTGAGTCGAAAATCTATGGGTAGTCTGGCCCATATAGCAGTAACAAAAAGACCCTTGATCCAAGAACTACAAGAGTTGAGAGCAAAAGGTGCTACTCTTGAGGTTACAAGGACATGATCATTTTTAGCCCATATCAGGGCTAGATCTTCCCTTGTTGACCAGATACGGATATCTCAAATGGAGGATCCTGAGCTTGTCCAAATTATGGAAAAGGTGAAGATTGGTGAAGTGAATAGTTTCACACTCGACGATATAGGAGTCTTACATTTTGAACAACGGTTGTGTGTACCACATGTTGGAACTCTTAGACGAGACATCATGGAAGAAGGCTATCGTGCTGCATATGCTGTACATCCAGGAGCTACCAAGATGTATCAGGATCTGAAACAGATCTACTGGTGGAAAGGAATGAAACAAGACATAGCAGAATTTGTGTCTCGTTGTTTAACCTGTCAACAGGTTAAGGCTGAACATCTAAAGCCAGGAGGCTCGTTACAATGATTAGAGATTCCTGAATGGAAATGGGAACGAGTGACGATGGACTTTGTTGTTGGTCTACCTCGTTCCACAGGAGGTTATGACTCAGTTTGGGTCATTGTTGACCGACTAACCAAATCAGCACACTTCATTCCAGTCAAAACCACTTATGGTGTAGTAACGTTGGCACAATTGTATATTAAAGAAATAGTAAAGTTGCATGGAGTACCTATATCTATCATTTCTGATAGAGGTCCTCAATTTACCTCTCGTTTCTGGAAAAGTTTTCAAGAGGCATTAGGTACTCGAGTGGACCTTAGTACCGCTTTTCACCCACAGACAGACGGACAGTCAGAGCGGACGATTCAGACGCTAGAGGATATGTTACGAGCTTGTATTCTAGATTTCAGTGGTAGCTGGGAAAAGCATTTGTATCTTGTAGAGTTCGCATATAACAACAGCTACCAGGCCACTTGTAATACCCAAGAAAAATAAAATATAAATATTTCTTTACAAACTACTGTTACTATTTCAGTATACAGTACTATTCACCTGTATAATACTATTTACGTATATGATACTGTTCATTTATACAATCGAAATGTCAAGTACTAGATGTTGTTTAGTCATAAGAGAAAACTAGAAAGAAGTTCGTAGGAGAAACTGACGTTTTATGTGTGAAAATACCCTTAGGGACTAAAGTGAAAGGACTGAATTGAAAAGAAACTTAAAGGTTTAAGGTAAAAGGATATTTTTCCCTTTTAAGTTTCCAATAGTAATAACAGAAAAATTTTCCATCGTACGCGCGTGAGGTGCACAGTAACTGCATTATTAGAAATGTCATTTTCATGAATAGTAAATTGAATATTTTATTAGCGCATAGTGTCAAATAGTACCCTTGACTTTTGCTATAAATAGGCCCTTCCATTTCACTTCTAAACTCACACCTTCAACTTCTCTTCTTCTCTCCTTAAGTTTCTCTTACTCCAAAGCTAGGCCTCTGAGATTTTGGGCCTTTCCTTTTCAGCTTAGGTAAGGATACTATGCCCTTTCTATGTCTTTCAAATTTTAGAAGTTAATTTCTTAAGTATGCTCTGTGGTTGCGGCCTTAGCTGATCTTCCACATCAGAAAAACTGTCCTTAGCTGTTTATATGTTATTTTGATTCTCTGATTACCGAAATAGAATGTAAACTGTGAAGAATACATGTCTAGGAAAGTTCTGGCTAAGGAAAGACCTGGTTTTTAAGTGTGTCCAGTGTGACCCTCCACTCTTTCCTGGGAACTTACCTGGTGTACTCTTTTACAGATTGTATTCTCTATTTCTGGTATGAATAGTAATCATACGTATGAATAGTGACCGTACGTATGAATAGTGACCGTACGTATGAATAGTAACCGTATATATGAACAGTATCTGTACGAAAACAATCCTGACGTATTTTCTCTAATCTTTCATGAAAATCTCCGTAGCAGAACACCGAAATTCACCTGAGAACTCTTGTCTGTAATGACTTAGAGAAGCGATGTTCGTACAGAATCCAGGTGAGTGGAACGACCCCGTTTTAATAGAGTTTTAGCATTACTGGTGATAAAAAGTATGTCGTAGGACACTCCCAAGATTCATAGGGGGAAATTGGATTCAGAATGACGAATCTAAATGAGATAATTAATCCATAAGTATGGATAAAATGAAATAAGTATCTTATGATGATGTGAAATTTGAATGTTTTCAAAAATGGATTAATTGTTATCTTGATATGTGGTTTATAAATCCATAATATAGTTATATACTATACCTGTTATATGAATGAATATTATATTGAGCTTCTGATTATGATATGAAATGCTATTGATTGTGATTGAGCGGGACAGTACCCCCTCTCACGGCAAGGCGGAAAACCCGGTTGACAGGGTGTCTTGACCAATGAGTGTGGAGACAACGATTCCCTCAGTAGGGATATAGTCCGGATTGGTGATAAATCCGTGAGGCGCCCTAGCTAAGAGGATGAGGTTATGCGTCATGGCGGAAATATACATAATTGGTGAGCCGGCCTGTGTGCGCTCTCCGGGATATATTGCCATTGACGAGTACTAGTAACGTTTGTTGAATTGGATGAATTTTTATCTTGTATGTAAGAGGATGATGTTGTGCGTCATGGCGGAAATATACATAATTGGTGAGCCGGCCTGTGTGCGCTCTCCGGGATATATTGCCATTGACGAGTACTAGTAACGTTTGTTGAATTGGATAAATTTTTATCTTCTGTCTATTGGTTGAGTATGAGCCTTTGGATATGCTTGCATGACTGGTAATATATTTGAATTTTATTAATGCGAGGCCGATTCGCTCATTGAGTTTAAAAGCTCACATTGTTTGTACAACCTTTTTGTTCAGATCAGGTTGCCATCGAAGAATATCTGCTAGAGGAGTAGATCACTTTGGACCTTCCCGTTGTCGGGTAGACCTCTCTTCTGTTATAGATTATGTTGCTCTGTAATCGTCTAGGACATCTAGTTCAGGGGTTCGACATTTGGCTTGTATGTCAGTATAATAATGTATTTTAAATTGATAATCTATGATTTTCATATAAGAAAATTTGATATATTTATCGGAAGGCTTACAGTGATGAGAGATTCATCATTGTGCCGGTCATGTGCCCAGAAAACGGGTCGTGACAAAGTTGGTATCAGAGCAATGGTTGTTAGGTCTCCTAGTGATTACAGAGCAAGGTAACCTTAGTAGGACCTCCTCTATCGTTGTGAACCCGGGCACAACTATAGAGAGACGGCTCTACTGAAGGTCCTGTAGGATGTTTTCATTTCCTTTCCCTGCGAGACTTATCTCTTCTTAAGAAGTATGTTCTTAGTTTTAGTTTTAGACAGATGTGGCTACACTTTTGAACTTAGTCAAGGAAAAGTTGTTACTTGTTTTGATTCCGTTGTTGTCGGATCAAATTTTTATATGGTGGATTTTATAAGCTGAATTCATGATTGAATTTGTGTAGCTATATTATTTTAGGGTACCAGCCAATAAAAGAAACCACTTGCATTAAAAACAAAAAAAAAACTGAAGAATTACATTGCAAAAAAGAAGAAGTTTACTCATGCATGAGTAATCTAAAAGCGAGGTGGTCTTGGATTAGGAGGGTTGTATTGTATCATCACCCCTCGACCATTCCTTGGAGCAAGGGACATAGCAATGTCGCGGAGGGTAGTGTAAATCCCATTCATACAATCAACACTTCTTTGTTGTTGATTGCAGAAGCACTGGGTAGACCAATAGAAGAACCTGTCTATTCTTGAAGTCATTTCTGCATGATTGCGTTTAGTTAACTTCTCCAGGTCTCCTATCATCTTTTTCAGATTTTTCACCTCCTGCTCTAGACAGGCGATTTTGTCCTCCGAGGTATGGCCCGTGCTAGTCTCCTCAGCTTCCTCGATCTTCTTCATTTTCTTCTCCTTCTGCTTCTCTGGAGACCCCTCAAAAGGTCTTTTGCCCTTGTCTTTGCCCAGACTTAAGTTTAAGTCGAGCTCTTCTTCCTTAGCCTCTATTGTGAGATCAATGTACTTCCTTGAGGCCATGATTTAGAAAAATTTAGAAATTTTTGTAAGAGTATGAGGCGAGAGGAATACTGGGGGATTGTAGGCTCAGAGATTATTACTCTTTGTGGTGTGGTAACTGAGAACGCTGGGATGATTTTTATAGAGAAAAATTAGGACTTAGAGACAAAGAAGATATCTTTTCACCGCACCCCTACACGATCAACCTATGGATTTCTGCAAGCTAGAAGCCAGAAGTCTAGGGTAGGCGTGCACACCAACAATGCGTCGCATTAATGCCAAAACCACGAAAGTCAGTATTCGGTGGATTTGTGGCCGATTTTACTCGATTTTCCCATTTCTCCCGTTGGCATTTTCCGAAATTCAAAGAAGTTGATAACATAGCCATCAAAGATTGCCTTGGATGCTTTTATGATGAACTGAAATACATTTCTCTGTTTTATTGTGTTGTTCTTAATAGCCTTCAGTTGAGTATAATATACATAATTGATTGAATCATGTTGTAATTACATGTATGTATGTTATTCATGCATAATGAGTGAAGGCTACGATCAAGGAGAATATGTGATGATCCTACATATACTCATAGAGATGTGAAATCAAAATGACTTGGATAGAATAAAATGTGTAGATGATGATATATCTTCATGGTTACATATACTTACATATAATGCTCTCGTGGGCAAATGAAAGGCAGTGATTTCCTTACATCATGATAATGCTTAAGGCATGTGACCGTAAGCAGTTAACTTTGTTTTAAAATATATATATTGATATACATATATTATGTGTAAGTCTAGAGTAAAGACACCGATTAGAATCTAAGATACGGCCAATATGAGGCGACCTAATCATAGAGGGACATCGTGATATAGGATTACAGAATAAAACAAGTTAGAGGGAGAAAATCTCAGACTGAAGAGCGTAATTAGTCAGAACTTTGAGAAAGGTCAAGATTAGCCGAAATTTTTTTTTGAGGAAATCTTTGACTTATGTTAATTGCATTTACTATTTACTTGCATGTCCGACATTAATTGCTGGCATTGCGACGTATGTGATCTGTAAACCTTATAGCGAGCGGCGTATAGGTTGTGGTGGCTTTAGCTCCAGGGGCTTCGGGTTGTCTATAAATCTTGTACGCCCGTTACCCCACTCATCACACCAAGCGAACTTCTTTCATTACATACCTATTTCTCAATCTCCATTCCTTTCTCATTCGAAGTTATTTCTGAGATCCCTAGAGCAATGGCCGATAATAAGTCTTTCAACTTGAATTTTGAGACTGGCAATGTAGAGCTTGATTTAAATCTAAGTCTCGGAAACAACAAAGGGAAGAGACCTGTAGACAGGTCACCAGAAATTAAGAAGAGAAAGAGGGATGTAATAGAGTTGGAGGAGGACAGTACTGCAACATCCTCAGAAAATAAGCTTGCATTCCTGGAACGTAAGATAGAGAGCTTGGAATACAAGATAGAGGACCAGAAGCGACTAATAAGTCGTCTCTTTGAAAACCAAGAGAAACTGATAAACCGTCGTTTCGGGGAACTGGCTAATCGAGTTGATAGACATTCAATGTTTGCAACTCAAAATTTTCGTGACCAACAAGCAAGGTGCATTGACTGTATGAACGGAGTAACTTCTGCTTTTCGCCAAATTTCTCTGGCACTTCCTCCAGAAACTCTTTCTAAGCTGCAACGATTAGCTTCCTCCTTAAGGTCTGAAGCACCTTCCTCTTCTAGACCTGGAGCACCTTTTACATTTTAAAAGCCTCCTCGTCCTTAATTTATTTTTCTTTTGTTTGTACCTAAAGCTACATTTGGTGTAAGCTTCACGTATTAAAATTATCTATGTACTAGAAATAAAATTTAAGTTAGTATCTAGATCTTCTTTGTTGAAGTGATTCATTTTACTGAAAGAACTTGAGGAATGAGAAGATATTGGACTTGTTATATTTCATACTTGATTCTAAAGCATAGTATAGTAATATCTTTTTGACTGAGCAGAGTTACTAAAATGATATTTCATTGCACTTCTGAGCTATGGAGGAATGCTGAATAAGTATTTTATGAACCTATATATAGAACTATGGGTTTGCCCTAAGCATTGAAGGGATACGACTCTATATGAGTCATTGAGGTGAGAGGAATTTCTATATATATTTATTTTATAATTATGCATGAGGAGTATGTTATTTACTTAACTCATTTTCTGGGATTGTTCTTCCTAGAGAATTATGTAATAATTTTACGTGATTTTTCCTTTTATATGACGCCATCAGCTGAGAGTGTTGCCTTAAGGTAGAAGGATCGCCTTCGGGCAAGAGTATTACCTATGACCAAAATGATGCCTTCGGGTAGGGTACTTGTATTCGTAAAAGTTATAAACTATGTGTATGGTAGCTTGTGTTCTGATATTCAGTATGAACTAGAAAGACCATGTGTCACTTTTGAGAAGACACCTATTTGAGGTTTTACATAGAGACAGAGTTCGTCTCTAATCAGATGGTTTAAGTTTGGTAAAGGTTATGAGGATGAAACACTTTATGGTACAAAAGATTGTGGAAAAAAATCAAACTGATGAGGAAGAGAATGTTTACCGTTTAGAAAAGGAAAGTCCAATGCAAATTATTGATAATGCGGTCTAGAGTTCACCGTCGATAGTATAGTGTTCTTGTAAAATCTTACCAAGGATGTGAAAAGGTTTGGAAAGAAAGAGATACAAAGGATGAGATATAGACGAAGTAATCACACTTATTTCAGTCTTGAAATGAGTTTTGAATTCGGGGGACCGAATTCTCTTAAGGGGGTGATAATGTAATACCCAAGAAAAATAAAATATAAATATTTGTTTACAAACTACTGTTACTATTTCAGTATATAGTACTATTCACCTGTATAATACTATTTACGTATATGATACTGTTCATTTATACAATCGAAATGTCAAGTACTAGATGTTGTTTGGTCATAAGAGAAAACTAGAAAGAAGTTCGTAGGAGAAACTGACGTTTTATGTGTGAAAATACCCTTAGGGACTAAAGTGAAAGGACTGAATTGAAAAGAAACTTAAAGGTTTAAGGTAAAAGGATATTTTTCCCTTTTAAGTTTCCAATAGTAATAACAGAAAAATTTTCCATCGTACGCGCGTGAGGTGCACAGTAACTGCATTATTAGAAATGTCATTTTCATGAATAGTAAATTGAATATTTTATTAGCGCATAGTGTCAAATAGTACCCTTGACTTTTGCTATAAATAGGCCCTTCCATTTCACTTCTAAACTCACACCTTCAACTTCTCTTCTTCTCTCCTTAAGTTTCTCTTACTCCAAAGCTAGGCCTCTGAGATTTTGGGCCTTTCCTTTTCAGCTTAGGTAAGGATACTATGCCCTTTCTATGTCTTTCAAATTTTAGAAGTTAATTTCTTAAGTATGCTCTGTGGTTGCGGCCTTAGCTGATCTTCCACATCAGAAAAACTGTCCTTAGCTGTTTATATGTTATTTTGATTCTCTAATTACCGAAATAGAATGTAAACTGTGAAGAATACATGTCTAGGAAAGTTCTGGCTAAGGAAAGACCTGGTTTTTAAGTGTGTCCAGTGTGACCCTCCACTCTTTCCTGGGAACTTACCTGGTGTACTCTTTTACAGATTGTATTCTCTATTTCTGGTATGAATAGTAATCATACGTATGAATAGTGACCGTACGTATGAATAGTGACCGTACGTATGAATAGTAACCGTATATATGAACAGTATCTGTACGAAAACAATCCTGACGTATTTTCTCTAATCTTTCATGAAAATCTCCGTAGCAGAACACCGAAATTCACCTGAGAACTCTTGTCTGTAATGACTTAGAGAAGCGATGTTCGTACAGAATCCAGGTGAGTGGAACGACCCCGTTTTAATAGAGTTTTAGCATTACTGGTGATAAAAAGTATGTCGTAGGACACTCCCAAGATTCATAGGGGGAAATTGGATTCAGAATGACGAATCTAAATGAGATAATTAATCCATAAGTATGGATAAAATGAAATAAGTATCTTATGATGATGTGAAATTTGAATGTTTTCAAAAATGGATTAATTGTTATCTTGATATGTGGTTTATAAATCCATAATATAGTTATATACTATACCTGTTATATGAATGAATATTATATTGAGCTTCTGATTATGATATGAAATGCTATTGATTGTGATTGAGCGGGACAGTACCCCCTCTCACGGCAAGGCGGAAAACCCGGTTGACAGGGTGTCTTGACCAATGAGTGTGGAGACAACGATTCCCTCAGTAGGGATATAGCCCGGATTGGTGATAAATCCGTGAGGCGCCCTAGCTAAGAGGATGAGGTTGTGCGTCATGGCGGAAATATACATAATTGGTGAGCCAGCCTGTGTGCGCTCTCCGGGATATATTGCCATTGACGAGTACTAGTAACGTTTGTTGAATCGGATGAATTTTTATCTTGTATGTAAGAGGATGATGTTGTGCGTCATGGCGGAAATATACATAATTGGTGAGCCGGCCTGTGTGCGCTCTCCGGGATATATTGCCATTGACGAGTACTAGTAACGTTTGTTGAATTGGATAAATTTTTATCTTCTGTCTATTGGTTGAGTATGAGCCTTTGGATATGCTTGCATGACTGGTAATGTATTTGAATTTTATTAATGCGAGGTCGATTCGCTCATTGAGTTTAAAAGCTCACATTGTTTGTACAACCTTTTTGTTCAGATCAGGTTGCCATCGAAGAATATCTGCTAGAGGAGTAGATCACTTTGGACCTTCCTGTTGTCGGGTAGACCTCTCTTCTGTTATAGATTATGTTGCTCTGTAATCGTCTAGGACATCTAGTTCAGGGGTTCGACATTTGGCTTGTATGTCAGTATAATAATGTATTTTAAATTGATAATCTATGATTTTCATATAAGAAAATTTGATATATTTATCGGAAGGCTTACAGTGATGAGAGATTCATCATTGTGCCGGTCATGTGCCCAGAAAACGGGTCGTGACACCACTATTGGGATGGCACCCTTTGAGGCCTTGTATGGGAGACGTTGCAGATCTCCGATCGGTTGGTTCGAGGTAGGTGAAGCGAAAGCATTAGGACCTGACTTGGCCCAGGATGCCCTAACCAAGGTTAAGACAATACAAGATAGGATGCGAGCAGCTCAAAGTAGACAAAAGGCATACGCTGACCACAGACGACGTGATTTGGAGTTCTCAGTCGGCGATATGGTATTCCTTAAGGTCTCTCCAATGAAAGGTGTGTTGAGATTTGGAAGGAAAGGAAAGTTGAGTCCTAGATATATCGGGCCTTATGAGATTCTAGAACGAGTGGGAAAAGTGGCTTATCGGCTTGCCCTACCTATGGATCTGGAAGGGATTCACCCTGTTTTTCACGTATCCATGTTAAGGAAGTACCTTCATGACCCTTCTCACATACTTCACCCTTCTCAGAATGATTCTATCCTAGTAGATGAAAACTTGTCATACGAGTAGATACCGGTAGCTATCCTCGATAGTCAAGTAAAGAAACTCCGATCTAATGAGATTCCATCCGTCAAGGTTTTGTGGAGGAATCAAACTCACGAAGAAGCCACATGGGAAGCCGAGGCCGACATGCGTTCTAAATATCCGCATCTTTTTACGACTTGAGGTAATTTAAATTCGGAGGACCGAATTTCTCAAAGGGGGTGATAATGTAATACCCATGAAAAATAAAATATAAATGCTTGTTTTCAAACTACTGTTACTATTTACGTATATGGTACTGTTCACTTATACAATCAAAATGTCAAATACTAGATGTGGTTTGGTCATAAGAGAAAACTAGAAAGAAGTTTGTAGGAGAAAATGACGTTTTATGTGTAAAAATACCCTCAGGGACTAAATTGAAAGGACTGAATTGAAAAGAAACTTAAAGCTTTAAGGTGAAAGGATAGTTTTCCCTTTAAAGTTTCTAATAGTAAATAAACGAAAATTTTCCATCGTACGCGTAAGGTGTACATTAACTGCATTATTAGAAATGTCATTTTCATAAATAGTAAATTAAATATTTTATTAGCGTATAGTGTCAAATAGTACCCTTGACTTTTACTATAAATAGGCCCTTCCATTTCACTTCTAAACTCACACCTTCAACTTCTCTTCTTCCCTCCTTAAGTTTCTCTTGCTCCGACGCTAGGCTTCTGAGATTTTGGGCCTTTCCGTTTTTGCTTAGGTAAGGATACTATACTCTTTCTATGTCTTTCAAATTTTAGAAGTTATTTTCTTAAGTATGCTCTGTGGTTGCGGCTTTGGCCGATCTTCCACATCAGAAAAAATATCGTTAGCTGTTATTTTGATTCTCTAATTACCGAAATATAATATAATCTGTGGAGAATACATGTCTAGGAAAGTTTTGGCTAAGGAAAGACCTGGTTTTTAAGTGTGTCCAGTGTGACCCTCCACTCTTTCCTGGGAACTTACCTGGTGTACTCTTTTACAGATTGTATTCTGTATTTCTGGTATGAATAGTATCCGTATGTATGAATAGTGACCGTATGAATAGTACTTGTACGTATGAACAGTATCTGTACGAAAACGATCTTAACGTATTTTCTGTAATCTTTCATGAAAATCTTTGTAGCGGAACACTGAAATTCACCTGCGTACTCTTGTCCGTAACGATTTAGAGAAGTGATACTCGTACGGAATCCAGGTGAGTGAAACGACCCTGTTTTAATAGAGTTTTAGCATTACTGGTGATAAAAAGTATGTCGTAGGACACTCCCAAGATTCATAGGGGGAAATTGGATTCAGAATGACGAATATAATGAGATAATTAATCCAGAAGTATGGATAAGACAAAGCAAGTATCTCATGATGATATGAAATTTGAATCATATAGTTATATACTATACCTGTTATATGGATGAGTATTATATTGTGCTTCTGATTATGATATGAACTGTTGTACTATTGATTGTGATTGAGCGGTACAGTACCCCCTCTCACGGCAAGGCGAAAAACTCGGGTTAAAGGGTGTCTTGACCAATGAGTGTGGAGACAACGATTCCCTCAGTAGGGATATAGCCCGAATTGGTGATAAATTCGTGAGCCGCCCTAGCTAAGAGGATAAGGTTGTGCGTCATGGCGGAAAAATACAAAATTGGTGAGCCGGCCTATGTGCGCTCTCCGGGATATATTGCCATTGACGAGTACTAGTATCGTTTGTTGAATTGGATGAAATTTTCTTGTATGTAATTTCTAACTATGTCTATTGGTTGAGCTTGAGCCTTCGGATATGCTTGCATGACTGGTGATATATTTGAATTTTATTAACGCGAGGCCGATTTGCTCACTGAGTTTAAAAGCTCACACTCTCTGTACAAACTTTTTGTTCAGATCAGGTTGCCGCCGAAGTACATTCGCTAGAGGAGTAGATTGAAAGAAATGGTTGGATCCCAAGAGGGGGGGTGAATTGGGTTTTATAAAAGTTTTCAGAAAACTTAATTGGAAGTTAAAATGATTTTCTGAAATTGGATAATGTTAAAGATAATAATTTAATTCAGAAAATCAAAATGTTTATCAAGATGAATAATTTTATAGTGCAAGGAATTAAGGAGCAAATATAAATCTACACAAATTAATTAATACTTGAGGTAGAAATCAAATATAAATGCAAAGCATTAATTAATTAACTTCAAATGTAAATAGAGTAGGGATAGAGAAAGCAAACTCGGAGATTTATACTGGTTCGGCTAATCCCAAGCCTACATCCAGTCCTCAAGAGACCACTTGAGTATTTCCACTATAATTGCAAGTTTAATCCGGGTACTTGCAAACCACTACAACATACTTTTCTCCCTCAAGGGTGTCTCTCCCCCTTACAACGTGTTTTCTCTCAAACACTAACTCAAGGAACCAATCCTTGAGAAACTAAATTTAAAGGCTTAAAGAAAATAATGGTAAACACTCTCAAAGTGTAGATAACGCAGAAATTAAGCTCAGAATTTTTCTCTAACAATTTAGAGAGAATGGAACTCAAGATAATATGATAAATGAACAATTGAAGCTTGATTTTTAAATGGTGTTGTGAAGTCCCCTTTATATAGTGAAACCTTGCTGCTACAGTGACTGTTTTAGTCAAAATTGCTACAGTAAGCTTCATCATCATTTTTCAACCTTTCTACAACAACCAAAAAACTTTATCAATCTTTTTCAACAATTAATATTCTTTTTCAAATTTGCTACAGTAAAAAGTATTCTTTTTCAAAGTTTATTACAACAATCAATAAACTTTATCATACTTTTTCAACAATCAAATTCATTTTTCAAAAGTGCTACAGTAAAAGGTATTCTTTTTCAAAGTTTATTACAACAACCAATAAACTTTATCATACTTTTTCAACAATCAAATTCATTTTTCAAAAGTGCTACAGTAAAAGATATTCTTTTTCAAAGTTGATTACAACAACCAATAAACTTTATCATACTTTTTCAACAATCAAATTTCTTTTTCAAAAGTGGTACAGGAAAAAGTATTCTTTTTCAAATTATATTACAACAATCAATAAACTTTATCAAAAATCAATTTATACTACTATATTTAAATATATAAAGCATTAAATATATTTGGGCCAAGAAAGATTGAATCATGCATTTGGGCCAACAAGATTAAATCATTCATTTGGGTCAAGAAGATTAAATCATACTATTTGGGCTAAGAAAGATTAAATCATATATTGGGCCAAGAAGATTAAATCATTCATTTGGGCCAAGAAGATTAAATCATTCATTTGGGCCAAGAAGATTAAGTCATACTATAATTCCCACATATTTATCATCATCAAAACTTATAGCATAATACATTATGGCTAACAATCTCCCCCTTTTTGATGATGACAAATCACCAAAGAAAAATTTGTTACAATGTAATAATCATTATACAATATACACATATTTTTCTTTCTATATCCTTCTCCCCCTATTTGACATCAACAAAAAGGTATAAGGAAGGCAATATATAAAGGCTAAAGCGTATTCCTTCTTTAAGCAAGAATATCATATGACGTCATGGGGTAAAATTTCATCAAAACTTATCATTGATATGCCAAAAATATATAATTAAGGAAAACATTGCATCTTAGATAAAGTGAGCTTAAAGATATAGAGGATTTAAGTATAGATTAGGCTCCCCCTCAACCAATACATATTAAACAAATGTAATCATATATGTATCTTGAGGATGAGTACCTGTAAAAATTTTGACAACCACTCCGATGCGTAAGTTAGTAATGTAAATCAAATATTAAAGGCAAAATTAACTGTTTACGGTCGCATGCATCAAGCATTATCATAATGCAAGGAAATCATTGCCTTTCATTTACCCACAAAAGCACTATATGTAAGTATGTGTAACTATGAAGATGTATCATCCTTTACACATTTCATTTTATTCAAGTCATTTTTTTTTTATTTTCTATGAGTGCGTGTGGAATCATGACATATTATTCTTAGCCATAGCCTTCGCTCATGATGCATGAATAGCATACACAACATATGTTCTTAGATACATGTAATCATAGCATGATGCAATCAATCATGTATATTATACTGAAAGCTCTCAAGAACAACACAACAAAGCAGAGAAATACGGTTCTGTTTATCACCATTTTATTAATCCTTAAATTTTTAATCAAAACAAATTAAATTAGCCGCAAATCCACCGAAAATTGACTTTCGTGGTTTTGCCATTAATGCGACGCGTTGTTGGTGTGCATGCGTACCCTAGAGTTCTGGCTTCCAGCTAGCAAAATCCGTAGGATGAGCGTGTAGGGGTGAGTTGAAGAGATATCTTCGTTGGCTCTAAGTCATCATTTTCTCTTTATAAAGACTGCCCAGAATTCTCAATTACCACACCACAAAGAGTATTCATCTCTGAGCCTACAACTTCCTGACATTCCTCTCTCTTCATACTCCTACAAAAATTTCTAAAAATTTCAAACCATGGCAGCAAGAAAGTTCATTGATCTCACAGTAGAGGCCAGGGAGGAAGAGCTCGACTTAAACTTGAGTCTAGGCAGGGACAAGGGTAAAAGGCCTTTGGAGGGATCTCAGGAGAATCGAAAGAAGAAGATGAAGATCGAAGAAGCTGAAGAGATTAGTACAGGCCATACGTCAGAAGACAAAATTGCTTGTCTGGAGCAGGAGGTGAAGAAACTCAAGAAGATGATAGAGGACCAGGAGAAGTTAGCTAAACGCAACAATGCGGCACTGACTTCAAGAATAGATAGGTTCTTCTATTGGTCTACCCAATGCTTCTGCAATCAACAACAAAGAAGTGTTGATTGTATGAATGGGATTTACACTACCCTCCGTGACATTGCTCAGTCTCTTGCTCCAAGGAATGGCCGAGGGGTGATGATACAATACAACCCTCCTAATCCGAGACCACCTCGCCTGTAGGTTGCTCATGCATGAGCAAACTTTCCCTTTTTTCTTTTGCAATGTAATCCTTTAGTTTGTGTTTTTAATGCAAGTGGTTTATTTCAGATGACGGTACTTAAAAAAAATTATAATAATAATAAAGAAAGATAAAGAAAATCAGCCGCACAAATTTAGCACAATAGAAGGATATATATATTTTGAAAAATATATATCCATTTTAAAGATAGAAAGAATTTTCTGACATGGATATATATATCATCATTTCAAAGCAAAAGCAAGTTACATACTTACTCAAGATAAAACATATTATAATCAGAGTATGTAGTAACATAATTGAGGTAATATGGATTAATAAGATATAATTAGATATAAACTATAATCCATAAACAATGGTTCATAAGTTACAGCTTATGTAAAAGAGATGATATGTATAATGCTCAAACCATGATGTATTAAAAAAATAATTTAAGTATTTAACATATTTTTATATGTCATGATGTGATCAAGTATGTAAGATGTCAGAAAACAATATGTCATTGCAATTAAAGTATGACAGTAAAAAAAAAATTTGCCAGAATGTTCAATTGAGATCAAGGAGTATCATTCAATTAAATAATGAAGAAGTAAAGGATAGAGATACTCATCAATTTTGGCAAACTTTTGTTGCTTCTTGAAATTCCTGTTCAAGATTTTGATATCCTTGTTTTGCTCATTGTTCTTCTTTTAATCCTGTCTTCTTGCAATTTTAATGATCTTAATTGATTGATTATTTGCAAGATCTATCAAGCATTGGTTCAATGTAGGCTTCGTTGGTCGACTACTGATAGGAGCGTTGGTCGACCAACCAACTTCAAAACTATAAATCTTACTGATTTCGGAGAGCAGAGGAAAGAATGTGCTTTAGAGGATTAACTCCTGCAAAACACTTTTGGTGGAGCACTTTGATGTTCAAATCAGTAATGTTCAAATAAATCTCGAGCACTAGGAGCAACATTATGTTCAAGATATGCCATATTAATAAAAGTGCTATGCTTCCATAAAATGCATTTGTGTGAGGATTTTTGATTTTATTGAAAATATTTAAATAAGATTACAATAAAGATAAACATTACACGTAAGAGTAATCTTATTGATGTGAAACCAAGGGAAATATGCATGTAATGAAAGCAAGTTGTCGTGATGCGATAAATAAGAAAGTTCAAGCTAAATTTAGAAGAAAGATTTTAGCTCAAAGCAAAAATCATATCCTTAGGCCGCACACCTAAGAATCATTTTTAGAAATAGCATGCATGAATATCAAAGATAGATGAAAGGCATGCTAGAAAACAAACATAAGCATTTGATACAGTAAACATATCAATCAAATTTCTTACAATACATTCCAGCTTATATGTTTACTTGTCCATTGTCTCTTTTTGATGCAAGAGAGTGGAGTTTGAATGATGTAGCCATTGAAAAGTCATTTCCACTCCTTGCTTCGAGGCAAATCTGCAAATTAATCCTTTGTCTTTGGTACCCAAATTTCTTTGGGTCCGCCTGGGTCATGAGTTCCTTTTTGAACCCATTTCATTTTAACTCCATGAACAAGATTTTTCTTATAAAAGCATGAGTAAGATTTGTGTCCTTTTAGTCCACAATAAAAACAAGTGCAAGTTGGACTATTTGACATCTTTACAGAAACAAAGAAGTTTTTAGAATGCTTTTGGTTTGATTTCTTTTTAGAAACAAGACCAACTTTGTTAAACATTCTTCTTTGTTTCAAAACTGAGGTATTTAAAATTTCTCTACCTTGAGAAAATTTTGCAAGTGTGTTTTTAAGATTATTATTTTCCTCTTTCAAAGAATCACACTTGGTACAAAAGTAATTTTTGTTGGTAAAGATATTTGCTTTTAAAATCAAATTCTCTTCTTGCAAAGTTTTGTTTTGATTTTCAAAAACAAAATTCTCTTCCTTGGAAATAGAAAATTCGTTTTTCAATGTTTCCAACTCATTTTCAAGAGAAGAGTTTTTCTGTTTTGAAACATTTAGTTTCTTTGCAAGTATTAGAGATTCTTTATGTAAATCATCAAAGGCATCTTGTAATTCTTCAAAAGAGTAGTCAAATGAATTTACCTCATCTTTATTTCTGGCCACAAGACAAGTGTTGGCTTCTTCATTTGTGTTCTCCTCATCAGAATTGCTATTTCCCCAAATGGAAGATAGGTAAGCTTTCTTTGATGATTTAACTTTTGGTTGTGGTTTCTCTTTTTCTCCTTTTTCTTTTTCTTCTATCTCCTTGGTGATTTGAGATTTTTCTGTAAGTTCAACACCAAGAGCTTGCAATTGATTAAGCACAAGTTGTATCTCATTAATGGTTTTACAATTGTTCATTTGAGCAATTTCAAGTTCATTAATGAAACTTCTATACCTTAATTCCTCAGCAATAAGATCTTCCTCATGTGCAACTTCAAGAATTTCCCACATTTCTTTTGCAGTTGCACAGTTGGAGATTTTGAAAAATTCATCTTGACTCAATGCACAAGAAATAATCAATTTTGCCTTAGTATTGAGTTGCATTAAACTTCTTTCAGTATCATTCCATTTACTCTTGGGTTTTAGAATACATTTTCCTTGTTCTTCCTTGACAGGCATATAAAAACCATTTTCTATAACTTCCCAGAGTTTATGGTCTACTGAAATTAAAAACATTTTCATTTCATACTTCCAATATTGAAAATGATTAGCATCAAAAACTGGAGGTTCTGTGAAAGAATAATTTTCAGACATAAACCAATCACTAAATCCAACCATGTTTACTCTTAGACGGTTAAGTCTCAAATCAAGAGCCCAAGCTCTGATACCAATTGAAAGAAATGGTTGGATCCCAAGAGGGGGGGTGAATTGGGTTTTATAAAAATTTTCAGAAAACTTAATTGGAAGTTAAAATGATTTTCTGAAATTGGATAATGTTAAAGATAATAATTTAATTCAGAAAATCAAAATGTTTATCAAGATGAATAATTTTATAGTGCAAGGAATTAAGGAGCAAATATAAATCTACACAAATTAATTAATACTTGAGGTAGAAATCAAATATAAATGCAAAGCATTAATTAATTAACTTCAAATGTAAATAGAGTAGGGATAGAGAAAGCAAACTCGGAGATTTATACTGGTTCGGCTAATCCCAAGCCTACATCCAGTCCTCAAGAGACCACTTGAGTATTTCCACTATAATTGCAAGTTTAATCCGGGTACTTGCAAACCACTACAACATACTTTTCTCCCTCAAGGGTGTCTCTCCCCCTTACAACGTGTTTTCTCTCAAACACTAACTCAAGGAACCAATCCTTGAGAAACTAAATTTAAAGGCTTAAAGAAAATAATGGTAAACACTCTCAAAGTGTAGATAACGCAGAAATTATGCTCAGAATTTTTCTCTAACAATTTAGAGAGAATGGAACTCAAGATAATATGATAAATGAACAATTGAAGCTTGATTTTTAAATGGTGTTGTGAAGTCCCCTTTATATAGTGAAACCTTGCTGCTACAGTGACTGTTTTAGTCAAAATTGCTACAGTAAACTTCATCATCATTTTTCAACCTTTCTACAACAACCAAAAAACTTTATCAATCTTTTTCAACAATCAATATTCTTTTTCAAATTTGCTACAGTAAAAAGTATTCTTTTTCAAAGTTTATTACAACAACCAATAAACTTTATCATACTTTTTCAACAATCAAATTCATTTTTCAAAAGTGCTACAGTAAAAGGTATTCTTTTTCAAAGTTTATTACAACAACCAATAAACTTTATCATACTTTTTCAACAATCAAATTCATTTTTCAAAAGTGCTACAGTAAAAGATATTCTTTTTCAAAGTTGATTACAACAACCAATAAACTTTATCATACTTTTTCAACAATCAAATTTCTTTTTCAAAAGTGGTACAGGAAAAAGTATTCTTTTTCAAATTATATTACAACAATCAATAAACTTTATCAAAAATCAATTTATACTACTATATTTAAATATATAAAGCATTAAATATATTTGGGCCAAGAAAGATTGAATCATGCATTTGGGCCAATAAGATTAAATCATTCATTTGGGTCAAGAAGATTAAATCATACTATTTGGGTCAAGAAGATTAAATCATACTATTTGGGCTAAGAAAGATTAAATCATATATTGGGCCAAGAAGATTAAATCATTCATTTAGGCCAAGAAGATTAAATCATTCATTTGGGCCAAGAAGATTAAGTCATACTATAATTCCCACATATTTGTCATCATCAAAACTTATAGCATAATACATTATGGCTAACATAGATCACGTTGGACCTTCCCGCTGTCGGGTAGGCCCTTCTTTTGTTATACAGTATGTTGCTCTGTAATCGTCTAGGACATCTAGGTCAGGGGTTTGGTATTTGGCTTGTATTTCAGTATGATAATGTATTTTGTACTGAGGATCTATTATTTTTAATTAAGAAAATCTGATGTATTTTCTTTGTATTTATTAAGGAATGGTATTTTGAGAATATAGAGATAATGACTAACAATTTTACTTGTGGGAAGAATTTATCGAAAGGCTTACAGTGATGGATATTCATCATTGTGCCGGTCATGTGCCTAGAAAATGGGTCGTGACAAGATAATTTCCAACTTCGTTAAGAACCAAGTCACCTATAACCTATTCGTTGCTCTTTTATTGTTTAAAACTAACATATATAAGTAACTATAATTGCTTCTCGGTTGAATCAAAGCTAATGCCTAAAATTAGAGCTGTCAAAGTGGGTTAGCCCATCCTGTTCATGCTAGCCCGCCGCAGGCTAGGAAAAAGTGGGTCTGGCTGAAATTTTAAAAGCCTGATCCACTTTTTTACGGGCTAGCGGGCTAAATGGGCCAGCCCGTTAGCCTTTTTTTTTTAATTTTAATTATTTTATTTTATTTTTTATCAATTTAAGCCTATGATAACATTTAAGGACAATACAATTAATTTAAAAAATCAAAAGTCTTACAATATAAAATAATTCATCAATATTTTTCAAGATGTAGTATTAAAAAGAAGAAAAAGTGAAGACACATACATCACTAATCATTTAATACTCATCCTTTAATAAATATTGTTATACAAATACATACACATTTATATAATGGCACATGCATGATAGCAAAGTAGGAAAATATTATTAATAAAAAAAAGGGTTAGGCGGGCCGGGCCTAAAAAGCCTGGCTAAAAACGAGTCTCAATTTGAAAACTTAGCCCACCTAAAAAGTGGACTAAACGGGCTCAACCAGTTTTGACAGCTCTACCTAAAATGTTTACCTAAGGAGAATCAAGTAATTTTCATTTTATCTTTTAAGGATTTAGGGGGCCTCTTTAGCCTCAAAGTTAAAGCGACTTCTTGACTCCCCACAGCCACTAAGACTCTGTGTGGCAAAATTAATTTATAAACTAGATGATACCTTATAAGTTAATTTTTAACTTATAGCTTATAAGCTAGCTTATTAAATTAGAAGTGTTTGATAAAAATAACTGTTAAAATAGCTGAAAAGTGTAAAATGATATAAAATGACATATATTTTTTAATTCTAAAATAATATAAATAAATTAAATATATCATTTTTGTTTTTAATTAAATTAATTAAATTAATTGAAATTATTATATATTTTTTATATATGAATAATATATTTTTTACATATAATATATTTACATATATTTTTATATATAATAAAATATATTTATATATTTTATTATATTTTTATATATAAGGGTATAATGAACATGAAAAAAGGGTATAATAAGTATTTTTATAAAATAACAAGGACAAAAAGAGAAGAAAAAATATATAAGTTATAAGCTATTCAAAGTAGCTTATCAGAATAAGTTATAAACCTACTAAAATAAGCTCGTTTACCGAACACTTTTAACGAGTTTGTAAACTAGTCAAATAAGCTATAAGCTAGCCAAATAAACTATAAACTAGTCAAATAATCTATAAGCTTGTCACGTCGAACAGAGCCATAATTAGGGTTAGCTCACCATTTTTAGATTTCAAAAGAATGTATACAAATTTGCATATATTGTCAAAAAAAATCTAATAGCAAAGAGTCAAGAAGTGTACACGGGTTGAGTTGAAGGAATTTTAGGAACTAAACTAACAAAAAGAAGACGAGTTAGATTGATTTGGGTTGAATTATTTCTATTCACTCAACCTGAACCAATTCAACACATTATTAAATTGGTTGGTTTGGTTCAGGTTAGCAGGTTTAGTTTTTTTTTTTAATAAATTATAGACTTGATTTAAAATATTAAAATTAAAAATGAAAAAAAGAATAATATAATTAGGCCTTATATAGTTATTTGTTTTTTAGAAAAAAAATATATCATCTATAATTTGATATTAAGTTAGGTGGAATAATGAACTTTTAAATAAAGAGGCTAGTGGTTTCATAAATAATTAAAATGCTAGTTATTATATGTAATACTATACATTATTAAATATTAAAATTTGAGAAAGAGAAATGTTGCAAATGAACTAAATGTTATGCTAACTAAATCTTAAATATTTTATGCACAGCATAAGTGCATAGCATAGGACTACTATAATTAGAAAAAAAAATGGACGAGTTAGTATGTTGATTTGGATTTGTCATGTTGAAAATTTATAAACTCGTTATCTGAATCAATAGTTAATGAGTTGAAAAAAATAAAATCGAACCAACCCACCGACTTAACATAATCTTGCGAGTTGATTTGGGTTGAGCAAGTTAACAGGTTAACCCAACTCAAAACACATCCCTAAAAGAGTGCACAAACTTATATTAGCAAAATAATACTGAATCTATACTGTCACACTTAAGTACATAACCAAATACTGTACATGTGTATATATATAAATTTATATTTTCTATATTACTTCAGGTACATATGGCAAAATTGGAGCCATACATAGAAACTTATCATATATGTTTCTGATACCGTATCAAATAGCATGTTATTGGTGGGGAGTTCTATCGTAAACAAATGTGGCTCTGCGTTTGTGGCAAGTAGGTGGTTTGAGAGAAGAGAACAGAGGAGATGGGTGGAGAAGGAAAGCCCAAGGCTGTAATAGTGGGTGGAAGCATTGCTGGGGTATCAGCCGCACACGCGCTCAGCATAGCAGGGTGGGACGTGGTGGTGCTTGAGAAAACCACCGCTCCTTCCACCGGATGTCCCACCGGAGCTGGTCTCGGACTCGACTCTCTCTCCCTCACAATCATTCGGTCATGGCTTTTACAGCCCCACCTCCTCCACGACTCTACCGTACCACTTACCATTGATCAGGTCTCGCTTTGCAAATATTTCATTTCCTTCTCTGTCTCAATTCTTTCCTTCTCATTCGGATAATCGTTTCTTCATTTCTTTTACCATCCGTTTCAATTATGATCGAGGATTATCTGCAAGTAACTTAAAATGGTCTGAAGTTAACTGCTGTGTATCTTTTTATGAATTTGGGAGCGAAAGTTATAATTAGGAAAATTTTAGAGATAATCTTAAACTTTAGTTGAAGCAGGAATCTATCGAGAAACTGCAGTGTTTCTCCAAAAGAAAATGTTGTCGTCACTGATTTATGGTTCCTTGAGCAGAACGAGGTAACTGATAATGAGAAGAAGGTGAACCGGACATTGACAAGGGATGAGAGTTTCAACTTCAGAGCAGCACATTGGGGTGATCTTCATGGCCTTCTGCACAATGCATTGCCACCAGATGTTTTCTTGTGGGGTCATCTTTTTCTTTCTTTCCGTATTGGGGATGATAAGGCCTCTGTCACGGTAAAGGCTAAAGTTGTGAAAACGGGTGAGATCATTGAGATAGTTGGGAATTTGCTTGTTGCAGCTGATGGCTGTCTCTCTTCCATCCGCCAGAAATTCCTCCCTCATTTTAAATTGAGGTTTCTATCTCAAAGTGAAGCTGATTTTAACACACACACACACACACACACACACACACACACACACACACACACACACACACATACATACACACAGACTATTTGTAGCTCCAGAAATCCTCTAAAGCAGTGTTTTGCAGATATTCAGGCTATTGGGCTTGGAGAGGAGTTCTTGATTTTTCAGAAACTGAAGATTCAAAAACCATCATTGGCATTCGAAAGGCATACCCTGATCTTGGTAAATGCTTATACTTTGACTTGGGCACAGGTACACACACTGTGTTCTATGAGCTTCTAAACAAAAGGCTCAATTGGATTTGGTATGTCAATCAACCAGAGCCACAAGTTCAGGTAAATTTGGACCTTTCCTTTACATTTTCTACTCAGTAGTCAGTACTTCTATTTTAAGAACAATAACCGTCAGCACATAATGAAATAAGGCTTCGTGGTATTCGCATTTCAAATTCCCGAACACGTTCAGCATTGTAGTCTTTTGGATTAATGTTGTCGTCAGAATAGCTTGAAACCTTTGTCTCCATTTCAACCTCAAAACGTTTCAGGGAACCTCGGTGACCATGAAAGTAAGTAAAGAAATGATCCAGAAGATGCTCCAAGAAGCAGAGAATGTATTGATTCCTGAGTTGGTAAATGTCATGAAAGAAACAAAGGATCCATTCTTAAACTTCATATATGACAGTGATCCCTTGGAGAAAATATTTTGGGACAATGTGGTGTTAGTAGGAGATGCAGCCCACCCCACAACTCCTCACTGCCTGAGGAGCACAAACATGTCAGTAGTAGATGCAGCAGTGCTAGGAAAATGCATGGAGAAGTGGGGATTCAAAAAGCTACAGTCAGCTTTGGAAGAATATCAGTCCATAAGAGTACCAATCACTTCGAGGCAGGTTCTTCATGCAAGGCGTTTGGGACGCATAAAACAAGGTTTAGCACTCTCTGACCGAGAGCCTTTCAACCCCAAGTCAGCCAGCCCGGAGGACTGCCAGGAGCTTCAACAGAAGAACGCACCTTTCTTCAACCATGTGCCTTCCATACTTGACTCTGTTTGATCCTCCATTTGATTGCCAATAGTAGTAGAAGTTCAGAAATTTGAAAGTTGAATTCTTCCCTTCATCATCCCTATATCAATTTGTATACTACGGTGATATCCATGAGTAAAATGATTATTGTTGCTTTTATTTCATCATAAGAGGAACTTGGAACCTACAACCTCCTGCAGTGGCTATAGTTTTCATTATTCAAGCCTAACCTATGTTTTGTTCCTTAAGGTACTTAAGACTCGGCAGTCTGTGACACTAAACAGCATACTAGAATATGGGATTAACCAATCTGCAGCTTTTACATTTAAAGGAATTTAAAAAATAAAAATAAGGAAAGGCTAAGTTTATATATATATATATATATATTCGAAGAAAAACGTTTCTGTATCTGAAAAAGGAAAAAAGCCGAGATAATAGTTGTAGATATTGTATCATGATACAAAAACAAAACACCACTAACTGGGTTTCATTATTCATGATACAAGAACAAAAACAATAATTATACAAGAACAAAACACCACTAACCGGGTATCATGATACAAGAACAAAAAGCATAATGGTAATAAATATCGTAGATATTGTATCACGACATCAATTTTTATACTACAACGATATCCATAAGTAATGATTTGATTATTATTTCTTTTATCCCGTCATAATAGCGAGTTGGAACCTAAAATCTCCCGCAATGGCTATGGTTTCTATTATTCAAGCCAACGTTGAATTCTTTAAAAGTACTTGTGACTCTGTTTTGTAATTTTTGCATTAAAGTGGTTTTACCCTCAATTCATATTTCCGATAAAAGTTCCACGTTGTTACTTTTGTAAATCATAGTTCGTCCAAATCTAAATTTCTCCAAAATCAATTCTACAAATCATGGTTTATCTAACTTTGGATTTCTCTAACTATTTTTCAAACACACACTTAGAGCGTGTTTAGTATGTAGGAAAAATTTTTCAAAAAAAGGAGAATAGAAAAAGAAATGAAAAAAAAAAATTGTTTGGTATGTGGTGTAAAGGAAAAGGAAATGAAAGAAAATTTTGTTTGGCATGAATTATGGATTTTTAAGATGAAGGAAATGAAAGATTGTGGAGTAATTTTACTAAATTACCCCTGATATATTTTTTTTATTTTATTAAACCTTAAAAGAGAAACTCTAGACACCTCCTAAACACTTGAGAAGACCTACATTGGCAGAAGACTCTCTCAAGGAAATCCTTTTAACTAGGTGTGTTTGACAAAAATAGCTGATAAGCTATCTGAAAGCTTATAAGCTAATTTTATCTGAAAGTTGAAAGCTTATAAGCTATCTTATTGAATTAGAAGTATTTGGTAAAAGTAACTGTTGAAATAACTGAAAAATATAAAATGACATAAAATGACATAGAAGTATTTGTATTATTTTATAATTCTAAAATAATATAAAATAAACATATGAGTTTTTATTTTTTAATTAAATTAATTTAAATTATTATATATATATATATATATATATAATAATATATAAAATATATAAAATATAAAATTATATATATATATATGATATAATAATATATATTAATTATATATATATATATATATATATATATTTGTTTAAAATAAATTTAATAAGAGATAAAAAATTTAAATAAAAATAAAAATTATTCACAATAAAAGTATTTTAGGGATTTAGGTTATGAATAAAACAAAAAGATATAATGAGTATTGAGATAAAATAGTAAGGGTAAAACAGAAAGAAAAATATATAAGCTATAAGTTACAAAAAGTAACGTTTCAAAATAAGTTATAAGCTATTGAAATAAGCTTGTTTACCAAATATTTCTAACAAACTTATAATCTAGTCAAATAAACTATAAGCTTTTTTTTTGTGCAAGCCAAACACACCTTAACTCTGTCTTGGACCTAGCTTCGTCATTGGCCGACATCGACGAAAGACTAGCTCGCGTCAGTGAAAGACGAACCTAGCTTATTGGCGGCTACAATATGTCTCTATGCTCTATATGATGGTTTCTCTGATTATCTCTCGTAATCTTATTGACTTTGTCCTAGACCTAGCTTCGACAGTGTCAACATCGACTAAATACCTAACTCCAACAAATCAATTTTAGGGATTCAACCGAAGAGAAAAATGAAATTTCCACTCATTCATCTCAATTTTCCATCCGCCTGGTGAGAAAAAATCTCTGTACAATTATGATAAAAAATGAAAAAATGATTTTTCATCTTGTAGCTTCCGTCAACCTCCATTCTTAGCTACCAAATGCAAGGGAATGTTGAAGGCGATAGAATCTTGTCTTCTATCGAGGCAATTTCCAGCTACCAAACGCGTTCTTACACTTAAAAGGAATTCAAAATAAAACAAGGAAAGGCTCAGGAAACAATTTCTACGGTGAGACTTGAAATAAGACGACATTTTTTTTACTTTCTGTGTAAGTATTACCATTCGAAGCAAAACGTCCCTTTATCTGAAATAGTGAAAAAGCCGACAGATAATGGCCGTCGATATTGTATCATGACACAAGAATATCAAACACCACAAGCTGAGGCTTCCCAACATTAGCCATTTCAGTATCAAATATCAACAGAGACATTGAACTTACGATGTTAACATAAATTTTACAACTAATGCATCACCGAACCCAATAAAGACCTCGGAATTCAGTAAAACTGCTGGTTGATATTATTCCGAAGCCCAAATAATTTCACACTTTTTATTAAATAATGAATTAACACTAATAATACAGTCTTCCAAGAGTACTAAAACTCATCCACAGAATAAAACTACTAATGATCCACAAGCCCTTCTACTACCTTTTTGGTAAACGATACAAAAAGCGTACGATAGTAATCAAGGCAAACTATTAGGCTGGATTCCCATTCCGATTATCAAAGGGTAAACACCAAAGGCATTCCTTTCCAGTACTAAAAACATATTTCTCTCCATGATAATTGCATTCCCACGATCTGACAACATTAAACTAAACTTTTGCGGGCCATGTTGCTTGAGCTGACATGATAATTCCAACAATAACTCCAAATAGCCCAAGCGCACTACCAAAGATCTCAATCACAAGAATTTTCACAAAAAGAGTGGAGTTCTGAGCATCAGACAATGCACAACTGCTTCCAATTATACCTACGCACAACCTGTCACCCAAAAATTAAATAAACAAATATAGCATAATGGAAACGGTCTGCATTCATCAAGAGATTTTCATTGGAAGATATGAGACATAGGTCAACAAGATTACATACCCACAAACAAGATTTGCGAAGCCTACAATAATTCCAGAGGCAAAAATTGCATATCCGGCTCTAAGAGACTCAGGTGCATAAATGTTTGCTTGTGGAACGCTCTCCAATTTAGTTTGTAAAATAATAGCCACAATAACACCATATATGGCAACTGCTTCACAGAAGATCACACTGAAATACCACAAGCAATAACAAAAAATCATAAGTCAAGTGGCAAAAATGATTGTATTTAAAACTATTTCAGCAGCACCAAGATCCTTAATTCAGACAAAATAAGAAACAACATAAATTTCAGGGTATTATATCAAGCTATCGTGAGATTAGATAATACAGATTCCAGTATGACAGAACTCCAATTAGTTGAATTTAACAATTTTAATTTACTATAAAATATTAAATTTCAATAATTTGGGTAAATGGACCCTCATTATATGATCATTTACTGTACCTCAGGGGTGACAAGAATAAACAAATGACCCCATTCCCACCAAAAACAAAACATAAAGAGAAGATGCAACACAAACATACAATAAAATGATATAAGGTATTACCAGCCTTGGAATAACCTTTTCAAACCAACCAATAGCAGAGAGATGGTCTACATTAACAGCTAATTTAAAGCCCAGGCCTTCCCAAGGGGCCAGCCTACCAATGTGGGAGACTGGGAGGTACTTCAACATTGAGGTTGACTTATCCTAAGAGAGACACTATGTATGGCATTTACTGGATTACTAGCATAAAGTTCCACAAAGAAACAGCAACTCCATCTTTTATAACTCTAGATGAACTCGGCTCCAACATCCCCCATTATGAAATCCCAAGCTCTAACTAACAAGCTACACTGCTCGGTGGTGAAACGCTTCATGTCAATCACTGATGACAATATTGGAGACTTTTCCACTCAAATATGACTTACTTAGGGTTACGACTTCAACAAAATTGTATGCTCCCTTTCCAGAATTCCGTTCATCAGCAACATTAATACCCCCAACTTTCCCAAAGCTTTTCCTTTTGACAAGAAAAAGTGGGAAAAGCCAGATGGACATTGAGGCTTGGTTTCCATTTTTTCCCTTATTTATTTCTAAATTTGCAACCGTTGTGCACCCACCAAGAAACTAATTGCCCCATTATGTTGTAAAATTACATCACACAAAACTAAAATCATGTGTTAAAACTTTTGCATTATTAAATTGTCAATCACAAAAAAAAATTAGACACTAAACCCCTTTAGCAGGTAAAAGTTTTACATAAGGATTCACCACAAGTAATTAACCAAAAGTAGTTCCATATTGATCTTCAATGTAAAAAGATCTTTTTTTTATCGAAAAAGATCTTGTTTTATCTTTCTACCATTGTTTTGGCTGATATTGAACATACTCCTTTCTATCCAAAATATATAAGAAACCTAAAAGAACATAATCACATGGAAAAATACAAGTATATCGCAAGCATATGAATTATTTATATTAACACAAATACTACAATTATGTAACATGCTCTCTAACTCTGCTATTCTCCTTTCTTTTTGAATCAAATCTTGAACAGATAAAAATTCAAATTATCGATCAAAGCTAAAATAAACATTTGGTGTTTTCTAAACAAAATCATAGCTAGAATGGAAGTTACTGCTAAATTAACAGAAACAAGCCCACTAAATTCGGCATTTTAACATTCATTTACAGCACTCAACTGGTAGTCAACAATCAGAAAGGCAAATAGCAGCACCCAAAAGAAGGTCCATTACAAAATTAAAATAGCAGCACCAAGGGTTTTCCAGAAGCAAATAACATGAATTAACGACGAAAAAAACACAAATCAATGCAGAAAAGTGCGCAAAAATATACAAATTGAAGTTGTACCAAGATTAATTACCTTATAAGATTCTTGGAAGTGATTCGGGGAGCCTTAATTGCAGCACCGATCAAGCTACTTCCAGTTATATAAATTCCCCTTGTACCCAAAAAAAATGCCCCGAATTCACGCGAGTCCTTCAGAATTCAAAATTACAAGAACACAAACGAAAATAAAAAAAAAAAACACACACACACACAAATTGGAGGGGTGGGGGAGATACCAGGCGGCGCCGAGGACAGAGACGCCGATAGAGATGGCGATTCCAACGGCGGAGAACGTATAAGGAGAGATCATCACGAGCGCCCTAGCCCAGGAGCTCGAATCACCCAACGTCTCAGTGCCAGACATTGTGTTCGCAATCCGTGATGATCGATTGAAGGAAGTTGAACTTGCGTGATCGGATCTGATGTTCTGATAAGCAACGACAAATAGAACGCCGTGTCGTTCTGCGTTGTGATGAATGTCGTACGATATATGAAATGATTAAGTTCAGTGCTTGGGCCGTTCTCTAAAATGGTAAAACGGCCCATCCTTTACTCAGGATCGAAGAGTTCTTTTTGTGGACTGGGGAGTCCAGATTCCTCGTTCCGAACTTCCAACCCAACTCCATTACACCGGCCCATCACTGGGAAGAGAAGAAAAAAAAAAGAGAGAGAACTTATAACATTGAGTAAATTACAAATTTGGATTACGTTTCTCTTTTGATATCTGAAAACTTCATTTGTTTTCAATTGCATCTCTCTATTTATCAAATATGTTTTTGACAATGAAAATTTTAAAATTTAACTGTAGTAAATTTGACAATTTAGTAATAAAAATGACTAAATTAAAATTATAAATTTTTTAAAATTAATTTAAAATGCTTAATTTTTTAGGAATTAGATTAAAATAATTATAAATTTTTTAAAAACCAAATTAATGATCTATTCTATAACATTTAGTCTTGGTCCATAAAAGGGTTTATAATTTTTTTTTCTTTATATCATGGTTATATCTTTACTTCCATTAGACAAATTAATCTATATAGGTAAATTTTGTCTTTGAAATATGAAAAAGGAACCATTCTATATCAACGCTAGTTAACGAATAAGATTTATATTTTAGAATCATGGAATCAAATTGACTTTAATACTAGAGTTATCAGTCTTCTTTCTAACAGTCTGATTAGCTATCAAACAACTAACCGTAAATCACTTTTTAAAAAAAAATTCATCACTTAATTGACAATCGAATAACTAGCGATAGTATCTATAACTCCAATATTTCGGTTCCTAGAACTACATTAAAGCTATTAAATAACATAGTCATGTTTCTATTTAAATTTTAAAACCATTTTGAAAACTCTCACTCATAAGATATTTGTATGTCCCATAAATAAGTCAAAAATTGTGTGGAAGATGATCATGAAAATTGTGGTGGCGTCGTTTATTCAGGGGTTCTGGTACACACGAAACAATCACCGTCCTTCTTTTCGTGTCTCACACAAACACAAATCCCCATATATAACACCATACCATCACTACACATCAAAGCCCATTACTGTGTCTTTTTCACAATCTGCCATATCCCAGAAAATTAACTAGAATGGGTGAAATTATCCAAATCTGCAAAAGAACTGTGGTGAGCTCGAAGCCAGTGGAAGCAGGAAAGTATATCCGTTTATCAGCCATAGATGGTCACATGGAGAAGAACCACATCAGGGTGGTGTACTATTACCCCACTTGGTCAGAAGCAGAGGTGGGGGAGATCACTGAGAGGTTGAAACACTCTCTTTCAGAAACGCTGGCGTTTTATCCTGTAATGACGGGACGTTTAATCAGAGAGGAGAGAGGGAAATGGAGGGTTAAGTGCAACGATGCTGGTGTGAGAATGGTGGAGGCGAGAGCCAGAGGGAGTGTGCAGCAATGGCTCTCAAGTGTGGACAGGGAAAAGGAACTGCAGCTTGTGTATTGGGAGGACATGTTTCGCGACCCTTATTATTGGTCCACTTTTTATGTTCAGGTGAATCGTTTTCTCATTTGGTGTTGGTTAATTACCTACAATACAAAAAATTATGAGTTGGTATTCAAGACGGTAAGATATTGGACTTTTCAATATCAATATCGTTCGATGATTGAATTCCATCATTTGTCGAATGTTGTTAAGAAATTCAGCATCGTACAAAAAATCTTGACTTTAAAATTATACACGTCTAATAAAAATAAAAAAATGTAAATAATCTTATTTAATTTAGAGGGTGCGCTATTTATTCCTTAATTTTAAGTAATCTCATTTAAATTATTTCTTTTTTAGACAAGGTGAGAATCAGTAGAATTATTGAAATTTGTAATCTTGTGCAGCATTACCTCTTCCGTTTTTTGCCACAAGATGGCAAGCAAAAAAGTGCCTTAAATTGATAGGTTATATGAATTTACTTTATTTTTTTTTATGGACAAATTAAAAGTTTTTGGGGGGTTTATTATTAATTTTAGAGTGAATTATTAATTTAGTCCTTAAAATATTATAATTATTTTAATTTATTTCCTAAAAGATTATATTTCTCAATTTAATCCTTTTTGTTGTTAAGTCATAAGATTCATTGTTGTTAAATCTTGAATTTTTGCTACCAAAAGTCAATTTAATAAAAAATACCAAATTGAGATGTACAATTTTCAAAGACTAAATTAACATGTTTGATCTTTCAAAAACTAAATTAAAATAATTTTATTATTATTTGAAGACCCAATCAATACTTCTACTCTTTAATTTCTAAGTTGAAAGAATAACTTGCGCAACCATCCGAATTAAAAACCAATACTCTACATTTTGGCTACAAAAGTATCTTGTTATAATAATTGTATTCATTATTTACCATTGCAGATAACTGAATTTGAAGAAGGTGGGTTAGCAATAGGCCTAAGCTGCACTCATCTCCTGGCAGATTCTACTAGTGCGACGTCGTTTATGAAGGCCTGGGCTGATATTTCGTTGTTCCACAAAATAATTGCTCCTCCTTTCTTTCACCTCCTCCCTCCACGTAGGCCTGGCAACAAAATCCCCAATCACCTCCCATACTTAGACCTAATTAATCACTACAAATCCTCTATTCTAAACCCCACTACTCTCACAAAAGCAAAATACACCACCATCGCGCTATGCTTCTCAGACCAAATGGTTCAGGCTTGCATGGCCATGACCCAATTACCCGGCCCATCACCTTTTGAGGCCCTAGCTGGGCTGTTTTGGGTCTCTTTGAGTAAGGTAAAAGGAATGAGAAACGAGCTTGTGGGCATGTCTATATGCTTAGATGTGAGGGAAGCCCTGGGCTTAGACTGTGGCTTCTTTGGGAATTGCATGCTTTACAACAAGGTAAATGCCTATGCTGCTGGGGATTTAAGAGATAACAAGCTAACACAAGCTGTTAAGGCCATAAGAGAGCTGGTGTCGAAAATGGACGGTGAGGGGGTAATGGATTTGATCGAGTGGCTTGAAGATAACGATAACGGTAACGATATGAATATGATGAATATTGGGGCGATGATGAACTGTCGTGATTTGGTTTGCGCTAGCGTAGAGAGGGTGGACCCTTATTTTGCAGTGTTCAAAGACGGGGTTAAGCCAATACGTGTATCGTATTACGTAGAGCCAGTTTTAGGAGAAGGGCAAGTGTTAATTCTTCCAGCACCATCTCAGGAGGGTCCTTTAAGTCGTGTGGCTATGGTGACTCTTCCTGAGCACGAGGCAATTAAGCTTTGCAAAGATGATCTTATTTCACACTTGTCTCCAACTGTTTTGATGAAAAATCATTAGTAGCTTTATGTTTTACACATGTCCATATTGTAACACCTAATTTTGTCCATCATTTTTATAATTTCTCCTTTTCTTTTAATAAATAAATAATCAAAAAATAAAAAATATAAAAATATAAAAAAATAATAACAAAATAACAAAAGGTATGTCAAATGTCTTTTAATATTTATTTTTGATATGCTCACCGCATCCTCACATGGAAAATTTCACTTTAGCACATGATGAACAACTCACTATCCCACTATCTCATGCATAGAGCAACTCAGCCGAAAAGGAGGGAGCGTGGTGGATAATAAAGAGAGCTTACCAGAGGTGTTAAAAGAAAAAAAAAAAAAGTAGAGCGAGAGACTCCAGAGACAGAAAAAACAGAGAGAGAGCATAGCAAGGGAAAAAGGTGAGCAACAGGGAAAGACGTGAGCACAGTGTAATACCCATGAAAAATAAAATATAAATGCGTATTTGCAAACTATGGTTACTATGCTAGTATACGGTACTGTTCACCTATATAATACTATTTACGTATACGATACTGTTCACTTATACAATCGAAATATCAAATACTAGATGTGGTTTGATCATTAGAGAAAACTAGAAAGAAGTTCGTAGGAGAAAATGACGTTTTATGTGTGAAAATACCCTCAGGGACTAAAGTGAAAGGACTGAATTGAAAAGAAACTTAAAGATTTAAGGTGAAAGGATAGTTTTTTCTTTAAATTTCAATAGTAACTAATAATTAAAAGCGTTTTGCACAGTAACACGTAAAATATTTTATTAAAAATATCATTGTCATAAATAGTAAATTGAATATTTTATTAGCGCATAGTGATAAATAGTACCGTTGACTTTTCCTATAAATAGGTCATTTCATTTTACTTCTAAACTCACACCTTCAACTTCTCTTATTCTCTCCTTAAGTTTCTCTTACTCCAATGCTAGGCATCTGAGATTTTGGGTCTTTCCTTTTCAGCTTAGGTAAGGATACTATGCCCTTTCTATGTCTTTCAAATTTTAGAAGTTATTTTCTTAAGTATGCTCTGTGGTTGCGGCTTTAGCTGATCTTCCACATCAGAAAAACTGTCCTTAGCTGCTTACATATTATTTTGATTCTCTGATTACCAAAATAGAATGTAAACTGTGAAAAATACATGTCTAGGAAAGTTCTGACTAAGGAAAAACCTGGTTTTTAAGTGAGTCCATTGCGACACTCCACTCTTTTCAGGAAACTTACCTGGTGTACTCTTTTACAAATTGTATTCTCTATTTCTAGTATAAACAGTCTCCGTATATATAAATAGTGACCGTATATATAAATAGTATCATATATATATGAACAATATTCGTATGTATGAACAATATCTGTACATATAAATAGTATCTGTACATATAAATAGTGACCGTATATATGAATAATATCCATACGTATAAATAGTAACTGTACATATAAATAGTGACCGTACATATGAATAGTGACCGTATATATGAATAGTAACCGTGTGTATGAACAATGTCTGTATGAAAATAATCCTAACTTGTTTTCTCTAATCTTTCATGAAAATCTCTGTAGCGCAATACTGAAATTCATCTGTGTACTCTTGTCCGTAACGACTTAGAAAAGTGATACTCATACGGAATCCAAGTGAGTGAAACGACCTCATTTTAATAGAGTTTTAGCATTACTGGTGATAAAAAATATGTTGTAGGACACTCCCAAGATTCATAGGGGTAAACTGGACTCAGAGTGGCAAATCTGGGGAGATAATTAATCCAGAAGTATGGATAAAACGAAACAAGTATTTCATGATGATGTGAAGTTTGAATCTTTTCAAAAACAGTTTCATTGTTATCTTAATTTGTGGTTTATAAATCTATAATATAGTTATATACTATACATGTTATATGAATGAATATTACATTGTACTTTTGATTATGATATAAAATGATGTACTATTGATTGTGATTGAGCGGAACAGTATCCCCTCTCACGGCAAGGCGGAAAACCCTGTTGAAAGGGTGTCTTGACCAATGAGTGTGGAGACAACGATTCCCTCAGTAGGGATATAGCCCGGATTGGTGATAAATCCGTGAGGCGCCCTAGCTAAAAGGATGAGGTTGTGCGTCATGGCAGAAATATACAAAATTGATAAGCCGGCCTGTGTGCGCTCTCCGAGATATATTGCCATTGATGAGTACTAGTAACGTTTGTTGAATTGGATAAATTTTTATCTTCTTATATGTAATTTCTAACTATGTCTATTGGTTGAGTATGAGCCTTCAGATATACTTGCATGACTGGTAATGTATTTGAATTTTATTAACGTGAGGCCAATTCGCTCACGGAGTTTAAAAGTTCACACTCTCTATGAAACCTTTTTGTTCAGATCAAGTTGCCGATAAAGAATATCCGCTAGAAGAGTAGATCACTTTGGACCTTCCCGCTGTCGGGTAGGCTCCTCTTTTGTTGTAGACTATATTGCTCTGTAATCGTCTAGGACATCTAGGTCAGGGGTTTGGCATTTGGCTTGTATGTTAATAATGTATTTTAAATTGATAATCTATTATTACATGCAAATCATCTTTATGATTTTCAGATAAGAAAAATTTGATACATTTTCTTCATATTTATTAAGGAATTGTTATTTTGCTAACATAGATAATTTAAACTCACGGGTAGAATTTATCGAAAGGCTTACAGTGATGAGAGATTCATCATTGTGCCGATCATGTGCCCAGAAAACGAGTCGTGACACACAGAGTCGGGGAAGAAATAGAGAGAACATAGCAACTAAGAGAGAGAATAGAAAACAGAAACAGAGCACGCAAAGATGCAAAGACAATGAAGCAGATTAGAGACGTTGATTGTATATATATATACATACATACAAATACAAGAGTGTGACGCTGTGCCGGTAGGTGCATTTATATCTATATGTTTATATATATACTATATCCACACATATATATATATATATGTGCGCGTCAATATATGTGCTTATAAATGATATATATATATATATATATATATATATGTATATGTATATGTATAGAAGATGTTTTCCTTTTTCACATGTTTCATCTAATTTTTTTACTTGTTGTAGTTTCAAATTTTTAAATGTTTATATCATTTTTGTCGATGATGAATTGGGGAACTACCAATTCTTTTGAAATAGTACATTAATCTCTATTTTTAGGTAAAATTTATCGTCATATCACGTGATTGTTAATCAATACCATAGGACAATAAATAAAATAAAAAATTATCAAATAATCTTCAAATGGGATAAGAGACCAACTCCATCGGAGTGGATCTCCTTTTTTTTAGAAATAAAAAAACTAAAAAAATAAAGTATTCACAATGCAAGTGGGGAAGAATTTATTTAAAAAAATAAATCTATTTTTTTAACCCTTTGAAATTTAGACGAAGTACTCATTACGCGATTGTATAACAATGCTTGTGAGGAAAAGTTTCCTAAAAAGGGTTTCTTTTAAAATAAATTCCAAAATCTCAAAAAAAAAATTTTCTAGAAAATATAGTCTTCAAAATTAAGAACTACGTGGACTTTGATCCCAATCGCTGGGTACGTAGGCATTAGGTAATACTTAGCCAAGTCCAATCTTGTATATATCTTTATTTTTCATTTTTATTTTTATTTTTTATTTTTTTATTTTTTGTGATTAATAAGGGTAATCATTTATGGTGAATATAAAATGGCTGTACTTTTTTTTTAAAAATCAGACGTATAGGGTGCCTAATACCTTCCCTATACAATTTAACTTCAGAACTCAATTTTTTCTAAACGCAGACCATCAAATTCAAGGATTTTTCTAAGTTTTCCCTAACAAATTAAAATTTTGGTGGCGGCTCCAAATAAAATTAGTTTTCAATTTCGAAAGATGATTTTATAATCATTTTTCTTTTTTAAAGCAAACGCCGGCCGGTCACATTTCGGGTGTGACACATATAATTATATACAATTTTAACTCTTCTTTTTTTTTATCATTTTTGAAAAATTACTACAACTTATTTTTATTTTAAAAAGAACTTGACGTGCACTAGCAGGATAAACCACTGCTATGTTTGAATAATAGTGATGTTATTGGTGGAAAAGTAACTTCTTCACATTACAATAAAAAGGGGTGCATCATTGAAGGTAGGTTGGTGTGAGGTGTGAGGTTGAGGACCTAAACTAATAAAGATGGAGGATCATTTTCCTGCTGAAATCATGAAGGAAAAATAAAAAAAGGTTACGTTAATGCGTCAGCCGGGAGTCGAACGCGGATCTATTGCTTGAAAGGCAATTATCCTAGCCGTTGGACTACTGACGCGATTGTTGGTGGAGGATGGTACTGTAATTAATTTATTAGTTTTTATTGTTTATGTAGGAACCATATATAGCGCCAAGAAGAAAAGGGGAATTTCATTAGTTGTATTGTGGTTCCATGTATAGGGTAAGCATATTTGGTCAGATTTGACACACGGCTTAACGAGGAGCGAACCATATTTGAGGGAAAGAGCTATGACAATTGACAACTCATGTAACGAATCTCGATCTTAAACGATCCAAAGTAGGAAAAGCCTAGCTGCGAATCCATTCCATTTCCCCCATGGCAGACGTTACACATGGGGTTGTACGACTGCGTTTGAATCAATTCTTACAACATCTTTTTCTCTCTTTAAAATATGCACATTTTTTAATAATTATAAAATATACTACTTATGCTTTAATCAAAATATGCTTTTTTAGAATTATAGGAAAGAGTGATTGAACGTAGGTTAAGAATCGAGACGAGTATTTCTTAAAATCAATTTGGATTCATGCCAGGACGGTCTACAATGGAAGCTATATACCTTCTAAGGGGGTTGATGGAAAGGTATCGGAGTGAACAAAGAGACCTTCATATAGCATTTATTGATTTGGAAAAAGCCTATGATCGAGTACCAAGAGAGGTGCTGTGGAAAGCCTTGGAACAGAAAGGTGTACGGGTTGCGTATATTAGAGCCATAAAAGATATGTACGAGGGGGCTACGACTACTGTGAGAACGTCTGGAGGGGAAACTAGAGACTTTCCTATTAAAATTGGCCTACATCAGGGATCATCCTTAAGCCCTTATTTGTTTGACTTGGTTTTAGATGTTCTGACGAAACACATCCAAGAAGAAATTCCTAAGTGCATGCTTTTTGCAGATGACGTTGTTCTCATAGCAGAGACAAAGAAAGAGATTAATTCTAAACTTGAGTTATGGATAGCTACTTTGGAATCGAAGGGTTTTCGTCTAAACAGGAGTAAGACCGAATATATGCATTGTAAGTTTAACAAACGACAAGTTAGGAACGAGCTGGAGGTTAAACTTGGTGATCAGGTCGTATCACAAGTGTCAAAGTTTAGGTATTTGGGATCAATTATACAAGATGACGGCGAAGTTATTAGAGATGTGGAACATAGGATACAAGCTGGGTGGTTGAAGTGGAGAATGGCATCAGGGGTTATTTGTGATCGGAAAGTACCTGATAAACTCAAAGGAAAGTTTTATTGTACTGCTATAAGACCAGCGATTTTATATGGGAGTGAATGTTGGGCAATGAAAGGACAACAAGAACATAAAATTGGAGTGGCGGAGATGAGGATGTTGCGTTGGATGTATGGTCATACAAGAAGAGATAGGATCCGTAATGATCATTTACGAGGTAGAGTTGGGGTGGCACCTATTGAGGAAAAAATGGTTGAAAACCGTTTAAGATGGTTTGGGCATGTGCAAATAAGACCGTTGGAAGCGTCAGTTAGGAGAGTCGAGCAGATGGTTTGGAGCCCTATGAAAAAAGGTCAAGTAAGACCAAAAAAGACACTTAGAGAAATTATTGAACGGGACCTTTTAGTAAATGAGATATCTAAAGAGTTGGTCATTGATAGAGTTTAATGGCGTCGTGCGATCCATGTAGCCGACCCCACTTAGTGGGATAAGGCTATGTTGTTGTTGTTGTATACATTTGTTATAGTATATTTATTGATTTGATGTCCATATTTTCTTACTTGAAAACCTTCTATTACCTTAATAATATCAATTTTTACATATATTTGAAATCTCTACATCTGATGTCAAAATTAGAAAGTTTTACTTTGCAATGTGACTGTTAGTTTTAGATCGAGCATCACAACTAAAGAAAGAATATTTAAAAAAAGACAAATTGCATGCAGCCACTTTTTTTTTAATTGTAGCTATTTAATCTAAAACAAACGAATATAATTATGCAATAGGACATTGTAATTTTGTCGTTGTAGAGAATTCGAGTTCTTTTTGGTTTTTACAGATTGAGACACTTTTCTTTACGTAATCTATAATAAGATATCATAAATGTTTTACTTTATTGTAAAAAAAAAAAGTATCTAATATGTATTTATATTAATAAATTGTATATTAGTTAAAAAATAGTCTACTAAAAAAGTTAAAAAAATAATATTAGATTATTAAATATAAAAAAAGTTGTAACAACATTTTTTAGTCAAAAAATATAAAAATTAAACTAAATTATAATAATTTCATCACAAAAGATAAGTGTATATTTTAAAACTATATATGGAAAAGATGAGAATAGAACTTTGAATAGTAGTATAATTTACTTTAAAAAAGAAAAGTAGCACAACACAATACTAATTAATGAGTAATGCCCTTTTTCGCATTGACAGTTTTGGTATCGCTTCGTCTGTGGTCTTCCTCCTTTCCCAATTAATGAGTAATGCCCTTTTTCACATTGACAGTTTTGGTATCGCTTCGTCTGTGGTATTCCTCCTTTCCCAATTAATGAGTAATGCCCTTTTTCGCATTGACAGTTTTGGTATCGCTTCGTCTGTGGTCTTCCTCCTTTTCCTTTAATTTCCTTTCATAGTTAAAAATTAGGTAAAATTATTTTTTATTTTCTCGATTTTAACATATATTTTAATTATAATTTAAAATTTTATTTTTAATTCATATATATTTAACTTATTTCAATTATGTCCTTAAACTTAACTTCGTCAAAATATATAACATACATTAATATAACATCTTATCTTATACATATTAATAATTATTAATCTGCTATAACTTTGTCACATGAAATTGAAATTGATAATGATTAAAATAATTAAATATAATATAAAGAAAATTAATAATTATATTAACATTCACAACAATGTTATGAGGCAGTTACTAAAAGAAAGTGCACTCCCTCTTCTTCCTCACTTAGATTTTAGATTGTCTTTACCTTTGGTTTTCTCAATGATGGCTGCCAGAAGGAAATTAGCCACCACCTCTCTTCATCCTCCTTTAGTCCTCCTAAGTAGATATCTCTCAGGTGATGATTTTCTTTTGCCCCTCTAAGTAATTTCTCTTTCGAGTTGTGGTTTTCTCTTGTCTCCTCTGAGTAATTTCTTTCTTGGGTGTTGGTTTCCTATCCCCACAATTTTTTTTCTTTCAGATGTGTTGTTTGGCTTTTTATCCTTTAATGGAGCTTCGGAGCTAATAGTAATTTTGAAAAAAACGAAACTCATTATTAGTCAAAACGTATAAATACTTGTCAATATGATTCAAGGATACATTGTTTTACCTTATTAGTTAGTAAGTCGATGTATTTTTTTTTTTCAAAATCATTTGATAAGTTTCAGAGTTCTTTTGAAGATTTTTTTTTTCATTTTCTGTCATAATTTTTTTATGCCTCTATTGCATCTGGTCAATACAGTCAACTGATTTTTTTAATATGATTTATCTTGAGTTTTTTAGCCATTATCAAAAAATAATAATTATTATTGCATTAGTCATTATCAATTCCAATCCATATGAAAAAACTAACGTGGATTAATATGTATTAGATGTATGTAAGATGTAATCTTATGTTGTCATTAAATATTTAGATAATATTATGATTAAGTACATACTCAAAACTAATAAAAAATATATAAATTATAATTATTACGAAATAAAATTTTAAATCATAATTAAAACTAATACTTTTGGTTTTAGAACTAAAAATGGGATTGATTTCAACAGTAAAGCCAAAATTTCTCCACACCAACCATTACAAAATGAACTCGAATGATTAGTACAACAACCGTCATCTTCAATATTAGAGAAAAGTCAATTCCCTTAGAAAAATGGTAGGATCACAATGCACGTCTTCTGGGATGAAAGTGACAGGCATCGTAGTACTTCAGAATCCATCATCGTCAGGTTCAGACGCACAAATGAAGTCAGGCTTGCATTAAAGGCTTCGATAGCGTGAGGTCTTGAATCGATGCAGGTTGAATATTGTTCTTGCGTTACGAGGTCACCATATTAGAAGAAAAATATTGAAACTCGTTTGAAAACAGAGCATTACCGTCCAAGACAAATAATGAGTGGTGCTTTTGACAAATATACCAATGACGTTATCTAATGATGAAGATGGTGCGACGCATCCTATGGGAAGCAAAGTTAACATGCTACACATGACGTGGGGCTTAGCTCTTCGCAAAATTTTCCACTTCTTTCATTTCCTTTCCCACTTTTTGCCATTTTGCAGCGACATCTGTAACTAGGAAAGATTCAGGTGTCTCTTGTAATAATTGGACGAGAAAATTTATACAAAGTTATTTATATTTTTATTATCAAATTTTTTAATAAAAATAAAATATGTATAATTTTTTAATAAAAATAAAATATGTATAATTTTTTAAAAAATAATTATAAAATAATAAATTATAAAAATATAAAGTTATTTCTTAAATATTTATTATGTTTTAATTGAAAAATCATACATTTATTATGTTCTATTTGATAATAAATATTTAAGAAATTACACTTAATTTTTTAATCATAAAATAATGAATAATGAATAACATAAAATATAAAATTATTTTTTAAACACTTGTGTTTGGATTAAAAAATCATTCACTTGTTTTTTTTCTTTTAATTGGCAATATCAATTTGAAAAGGTGAAAAACACATGGTGAGGTATGTGGTTTTTTTTTTTTTCTGTTTTACTAAGAACAAAATTTCACTTAATTAGATGTAAAACTATTTCTTTTTAGATTTATAGAGAATAAATAATAGATTCATTATGTCTTCAGAGATTGAACATTTATTATTTTTGAAGTTTGGACAATTGTTATTATTATGATCAGCTAACTTTAGGTAGAGTATGTGAAATTTATTTCGATATACTGTATGGAAAATTATTATTTTTGGATATTAAAAAAATATTTAGATTAATTAATTTGTTTTTAAACTTTATAATAGACCAGTTCGTCTTTGAAAATTAATGATTTGTAACACATAATCTCCTTTATTTCTCATCTTCAGCAATCTACAATAATATACTTGACGAAATATGTTATTCGCTAACATGACATATTAGATGTTGCCAAAGTGATTATATTAGAATTTTCTTATTATATATATTGTGCTCTCTCACTCACTCGCATGTATTTAAGAAAAAAAAACATCTTGAACCTTTGGAAAACAAATTGTTTCAATTTAAAATTATAATTATTTAATTTAAAAATATTCTGTGACTTATTGATACTCTTAAAATTTGGCACTGTTTATGGGGAAGTTGAGTGAAGAAGTTATAAATTACGATTATTTAAAAAAAAAAAAAAAGCTTACATTTGACAAGAATACTAATTTGAAGGTTTTTATTTTTGAATTTTTTTGATACTATAATAAATTTCATTGTATTGAACAAATAAGTAGCTTGTAAATTTTGTCAATGAAATTATTTATATTTTTTAATTAAAATTTATATCATTTTTTATCATTATAAGGGAGTAAATTATATGTAGCATTTTTTAGTTTTAAATATTATATTTAACTTTCTTTTAATTCATTTTTTATAATTGAAGTTAGTTTTAATTTTATACAACATACGCCCTATTATTAATGAAGTTACTTAATAATTTTTAATTGTGATGTCAAAATAAAGTCACAATTTCAAACTAGATTTTAAAATTATTTTAACTGCCTTTACATACAATCTTTTGTTGTATAGAAAAATTAATTGGTTTGACAAAAAAATCAGTTGTATGAAAGATTTTTTCCAACATATATTGAAACTCTATTCGGCAGAATTAGCTTATAAGCTAGTAGATAGCTTATAAACTAACTTATTGAATTATAAGTATTCGATAAAAATAGTTGTTAAAGTAACTAAAAAAATGTAAAATGACATAAAGGGCATATATTTTTTAATTTTAAAATAATATAAATAAATATACCATTTTTATTTTTAATAAAATTAATTTAAATTATTATATATACAAAATTCATTAAAAATATATATTTATATATGAATAATATATGTTTTTAATCGATATGTAATATTTGATACTATGCACTAATAAAATATTCAATTTACTTTATATTAATAATTCAATTTATTATGCACTTTCTACTGTACATAAATATTTCGCACGAGGGCAGTTGAATTATTGCAATTATTATTTATGAAAAAGATAAAACTATCTTTTCTTCTAAAGTTTTAAATTTTATTTTAATTTATTCTTTTCATTTTAGTCCCTAAGGGGATTTTTTCACATAAAACGTCTTTTTTTTTCCACAAATTCCTCTAGTCATCCAAGATTCATATTATCCACGTAATTTTTATCACATTTTACTTCATCAAATACTCATTTATCATAAAAAAATATTTTTACACATATAAAATTTTTAGGGGTATTACATTTGCGACAGTCTTCTTCTTTCTCTTTGCGATTATTGTGTCTCATTATATCGTCGTCGATCTCCTTCTCTCTCTTGGTGGCTCGTTTGATACATGCTTCGCCTCCTGTCGCCTTTCTCTCAATCTATACTCTCCCTCTATTATGTCGCTCTTCATCTCTCTCATCTCTCGATCTCATTTCTCCCTTCTCTCTAATGATGACTGAATGGCAAATCAGACAACAATTTCCTTTTCCATTCTATCAAGCGATTTTCCATTAGTTGAACAAAGGAAAGGAAATGGAAAATGAAAATTCAGTTTTTCGTTTATTCACTATAGCTTTGCTTTACCAAATGCTAAAAGGAAGAAGTTTGCTAGAATTTCATCTTCCTTTCTCCTCCGGAAGAGATACTAAACGCTCTGTAAGTGTGTGTTTGGAAAACAATTGGCAAAACATGGTTTGGACAAATCACAATTTACAGAAAGTGGTTGGGACAAATCTAGATTTGGGTGAACATTATTTATGTTTAGAAAATAATTGGGTAAATTCAGATTTTGACAAATCATGAACATGATTTATATTTGAATATTAGTTTACATAAATATTTTTGGATGTGTAATTATAAAAAAATGAATTTTGTATTCTATTATTAACAAGTAATCAATAATTAATTTTTTTTCATTTTTCATAAAAAATATTAATTAAATTACTAATTAATTAAAAATCAGCTAATATACCACTAAATCACGTTAATGCACCACAGAAGCAACCAAGCGTGGCATTGGACGAAACCACCATTCAAAGTAGAATATAGTTTGGACTTGCAGGTTAAACAATTTTCTAAATATGCTAAAATTGGTGCCAAACATGATTTATGTAGTTCTAAACATGGTCTGGCCCAACATGTTCCAAAACAAGCACTAAATATTTGTTCAAAATTCAAATATATAAGTTTTATTTTTTTCAATGTTAAACGTACCGAACTCCTTTGTCTGTTAGGCGCTTCCTTACGTAACGGACCACGCGTTCTCAATGGACAACTTATTTTCAAAAGCTGACGTCTCCTTAACCTCACATGACATCGTTAAGTCTCTCTCTCTCTCTCTCTCTCTCTCTTTTCCCATTTGAATTTTCGGTGGAATAAACTTTTAGGGTGGCAAGCATTGTGGGATTCTGACCATGCGTCCCTTCCACGTGCAATTATTATATTATTAAAAAAGATCTTTTGTGCTAGCCACCCTCGTATCACTCACAGTATGTAAACTATTATTTGATAATGCTCTCACGTTTTTTATAATTTTTAAAATGATTTTTTTAAAATCCAACATTCCCAAGTTAACAATAATCAGAGCAAGTTTACAAAAGTTATCAAAATATTATATATAATATTAAAATAAACTATATTTAAAAGGAAGAAAATTGACATACGTAACATATATTTTTTCAAAAAAAATCATGTGGTTACTATTCCTCACCATTGTATGATTATTATATTTTTTAAGAATTTATGAGTCTTTTTTTTAAAAGAAAATAGAACAAATATGCTTTGCCACATGCAGCCTTCAAAGTACTCGTGTCGTATACAATCGTAAAAACAAAAAACTCTCGCTTTCAAACACCATCAAAATCACTATCTATAACCGTATCAAATTAATTTGCTTCTCATTTTGTATTTAAGTTAAGTAAATAAGTAAAATTAACATTGAAATAGTCTAATTCCATCTGATTTAAATTAAATTAGTTTAAATCTAATAAAATTTTCAGATATTAATAATTTAAATAAAAAATAATTGAGTTTTACCATGAAAACTTGAACTCTCAGTGACTTAATTTTTAATTACAAAAAATTGTATTGCGACTAAAACATCTCAAAATTAATTCAATTATTAGGAGCTCAGAACACAAAATAATTTAATTTCTCTTGAAATAGGCGTCTAATCAGTCTAATCTGTTGTTGTTGGAAAGTAGAAATATTAATTTGAACTATTCGTGACTCCTCTGCCTCATTTCTCCCTTCCGTCCGTGATGTTCTTGCACGGCTCGTTCTTCGAGCCCTGCTTCTCCTTCGTTTATTTATCAATTCTTCGCCTCTGAGAATCGGATTAAGCTTCGGCCGGCGCGAGAACAATGGAGAGTAGCAATATTTGCAGAGTCGAGAGTAGCCTAGCTAGGAGTAGTTCTAGTTCTAGCGTCTGGAGGAACACTGGCGTGGATGTTTTCTCAACGTCTGATCGGGAAGACGATGAGGAAGCTCTGAAATGGGCGGCAATAGAGAGACTCCCAACCTATCGGCGAATAAGGAGGAGTATGCTTGTCAATGAAGAAGGTACAGCAAGAGAGGTCGATATCAAGCAATTAAGTATAACAGAGAGGAAGATTCTGTTAGATAGACTAGTGAAGATAGCAGAAGAAGATCACGAGAAGTTCTTGTTGAAACTCAAGGAGCGGATGAATCGGTGAGTCTTTTTAGTTAATTAGGATTGGAAAAAGTGTTCATGAATTACTCTGCTAGTTTGATGCTATGAAAGTATTGAATCATTTGTGTCGGAAGTTTGATAATGTATAACCTTTTCTGTGCTTTGATCAGAACTGTTTTAAAAGTCTCTAGTCTTCTCTTACCTGTCTGATAAATTGCTTCTTTGTACCATTATTATCATAAAATTAGTCAGATAAGTAAGTTAGTGAATGATCGGATATATCCTCATTCATGCATATTACATGTCATGGGATAGTACAAAAAATCGTAGCAATCACGGCTATTAATTTATTCAATTTTAATGTACTGTTTTTTTTCCTCACATGGAATAAATATTTTAGAGTAATTATGATTTTTTTAAAAAAATATTATTTCTGATTTTGACCCCCTAAAAAGAAAATTCTCCCTTCCGTAATATAAACCGACTGTTTGAACAGAGTTGGACTTGATAATCCAACGGTTGAAGTTCGGTTTGAGCAAATAAATGTGGAGGCAGAAGTCTATGTTGGAAGCAGAGCATTGCCTTCCTTAGTTAATTTCTTTGGTAATGTATTAGAGGTAATTCAGGGACACACAGACTCTGTTTCTCTCATGTTTGCTGGTGGATTATCGCCCACTATTCATCTATGCTCTTTATTTTATTAATTAATTTGCAGGGATTCTTAAATTATCTTCACCTTATTCCAAGTCCAAAGAAACCATTACATATCCTTCAGAATGTTAGTGGAATCATACAGCCCACAAGGTGAATTCAAGACACTTGTTTAAAATAAAGAAATAAAAGTCCAATTAGTTTTTTTTTTTTTTTGGGATGACGACGACGACGACGATATATTTTGCAGAATGACATTGCTTTTAGGGCCCCCAGGCTCTGGAAAGACCACTCTGTTATTGGCTCTCGCTGGAAAACTTGGTAAAGATTTAAAAGTAAGAATACCAAATTTAGGTGTCATAATTGAGTAGAAGGGGGAAAGGTTGGCAACTAATGAAATTATTATTATTTATTTTAGTGACTAATTTGATTTGCAATAAAATTCAGTGTTCTGGCAGAGTAACATACAATGGGTATGGGGTAGAAGAGTTTGTACCACAGAGGACATCGGCTTATATAAGTCAGCATGATGTTCACATTGGAGAAATGACTGTGAGAGAAACACTAGCCTTTTCAGCAAGATGTCAAGGTGTTGGCCGGAATTGTGGTTAGGACTTGAATCACTAGAATTGAATCCTAAAGTTCTAACAGGCTCTGATTAAGGTTCTTAATCAGGGTTCTGAATTTCATTACTTTACAGATATGTTGACAGAACTTCTAATAAGAGAAAAGGAAGAGAATATTAAACCAGATCCTGATATTGACGCCTACATGAAGGTGAGACTAAAGATGTCTTTGAGCTTTATTTCTGAAATGCCCAACGCTATTTTTTTTTCTTGGTTAAATTATAATTTTGTTCCCTATAGTTTTATTAAAATTGTAAATTGGTCAATATACTTTATTTTTATATAAAATAGTCCTTATAGTTTCTCTATCTATGTAAGTTAGTTCATGTAGTCAGTATGGTTAGCTTTGCTGTTAAAATGGTCCTACATGGCAATTGATGTGTACATTTGTGAATATATCAGCCTATCCAATCATTAATTTTTGCACAACTTTAAGCTACTATGTCATCAATATTCTTATTTTGCCCTTAATTCTCATACTGACACTAAGACAAGAAATTGAAAATTAAGGATAAAATGAGAATTTTATTGACATGACAGTTGAGTTATACAAAAATTATTGCTTGGACATACTGAAATATTCACAAATGTACTCGTCAGCTGTCATGTATAACTATTTTAATAATAAAGTTAACCATACTAATTACAGGGATTAACTTTTATGGATAGGGAAACTATAAAGGTCATTTTACATAAAAATAAAGTATAAGAACCAATTTATAATTTTGGTAAAACTATAAGGACTAAAATTATAATTTAACCTTTTTTTCTTTATACGTAATGTAATGTCTCTATAACTCTGTAGGCTGCAGCTCTAGAAGGGCAGGAGACGAGCGTGGTCACTGACTACATTCTCAAGGTATTAATTCAGATCAATTAAATATGACTAGTAGTAAAACTATAGATTCTGATGTTTTCCGTTTTATATATTGCAGATTTTGGGACTAGAAGTGTGTGCTGACATCATGGTAGGAGATGGAATGATAAGAGGCATCTCAGGAGGACAGAAAAAGCGAGTCACAACAGGTAGTCTCTATTAAACAGGAACAACAATCAAATAAAACCTTTGGCTTGATCGTTGACAAAGTATTTTTGGTGTGATTAATGAAAAAGGGGAGATGTTGGTTGGGCCTGTGAGAGTGTTGTTCATGGATGAGATATCAACTGGCTTAGATAGCTCAACAACTTTTCAGATAGTCAATTCAATCCGGCAATCCATCCATATTCTCAATGGAACTGCACTTGTCTCTCTCCTTCAGCCAGCACCAGAAACTTATGAGCTGTTTGATGATATAATACTTCTCACAGATGGCCAAATTGTGTACCAAGGTCCCAAAGAAAATGTGCTTGAGTTCTTTGAATCCATGGGCTTCAAGTGTCCCGAAAGAAAAGGAGTTGCTGACTTCTTACAAGAAGTATACTTGAGTGTGAATCACTTGTTCAAATTTAATACTATTTTATTCCTAGTTTCATTATAGAAATTTGTCTTTTCTTGTTGGTACAATAGGTGACATCACGAAAAGATCAGTGGCAATACTGGGCACGTAAAGATGAACCTTACAGCTTTGTTGCTGTGGAGGATTTTGTGGAAAGCTTCCAGTCATTTCATATTGGTCAGAAACTCGGAGACGAGCTGGCCAATCCTTTTGACAAGTCTAAATGCCATCCAGCTGCCTTGACCACCAAGAAATATGGTGTTAGCAAGAAGGAGCTTTTGAGAGCTTGTTTTAGCAGAGAATTTTTGCTTATGAAGAGAAATTCCTTTGTCTACATATTTAAAGCTACCCAGGTAAGTAAATATGGTATTCATTTGATTAAATTTGAAACTTATAATTGTACGGTGAAAGTTTTATTTTTGTCCCTAAACTTCCATTCAAGATCCATTTTTTGTTCCAAAACTTTATTCTATGTCAAAGTTACCTCACATCTTTTCAATTAATTTTAATATTGTCCCTTTGCCTAAATTGTTAATGGCCAACTCTAATGTGACCACATTTATTGCATAAATTAGTGTCAGTTCATTTAGCTTGGTACATTCATATAAGATATTCTCTTAAAATAATAAAATTGCCATTTATTATTCATTTTACCTTTTTTGTTCTTTTGGACAATAAAGGCAATTTTGTCATTTTAAAAAAATGTTTTAAATGAGATATGTTTAGTTGGACAAATTGACACTGATGTGTGCAATAGAAGTGGTCAATGAGTTTGAGCTCAAGACAAATTTGAAAGTAATTAAAAAATGTGAGACAAAATTTATACGAAATAAAATTTTAGAACAAAATTAAAACTTAGGTAAAAATTCGGGGACCAAAATAATACTTTTATAAATTTTAATTATGCTTGACTGCCAATGCTAAATGTTGGATTGCCGACATTCAAAAAAAGAAGTTTGAGAAGTATACTAATAAGTAATGATCATATAATCACAAGTGATTCATGCTCTTTTTTTTTTTGGAAAAAAAATTAGGAGTAACAGGTTACTCCATCTTCAAATAAAGACGTATTTTGTGCTTCTTTTGCCCTTATACATGTCTTTTTCCTCCATTTCAGCTTATCTATTTAGCTGTCATGACATCAACGATATTTCTACGAACTAATATGCATCGGAATACCGTGGTGGACGGTGGAACTTACTTGGGCGCTCTGTTCTTTGCTGTTATTGTAGCTATGTTCAATGGAATATCAGAGCTAAACATGGCCCTTATGAAACTTCCTGTGTTTTACAAGCAAAGAGACCTTCTCTTTTATCCTTCATGGGCTTATTCTCTACCACCGTGGATCCTTAAAATACCAATAACCCTTACAGAAGTTGCCATCTGGGAATGCATCACCTATTATACCATCGGCTTTGATCCAAATATTGGAAGGTGAAAACTGAAAAGAAACAAGATAATCACAGATTAAATTTTAATTACTGGTTTGGTAAACTAATGAGAATTTTCACTACCAGGCTCTTCAAACAGTACTTGGTTATTCTGTGCATTAACCAGATGGCATCTGCACTATTTCGGTTGATGGCAGCATTAGGAAGGGATGTAATAGTTGCAAACACTGTTGGATCGTTCGCTTTACTTATAATTATGGTTTTGGGCGGATTTGTGATTTCACGAGGTATAATGATGATACAACGTAACTTCAAGATTGGCTACTGTCATTAATTTCTTCTTCTTTTTTTCTTTTTTTTTTTTAATGGTAAGTCTGTTCTTTTAAATCAGAGAATGTACACAAATGGTTCTTGTGGGGTTATTGGTCCTCACCATTGATGTACGGACAGAACGCTATTGCTGTAAATGAATTTCTTGGGCACAGTTGGAGAAAGGTAATCCATCTTTTCATCTTTTTAATTTTTTAATGCCAAAAATGTCCTAGCTTAAAAGAAAATTGAGATTTGCAAAGAGATGTTTTAAAAGTCCTAATTGGATAAATGTTTTGTATTATAGGTTATTCCTAATTCCAATGAAACATTGGGAGTTTTGGTACTGAAATCTCGTGGGCTATTCCCAGCAGCTTATTGGTATTGGATTGGAGTGGGAGCTTTAATTGGTTATACCTTTCTTTTTAATTTCCTTAACACCTTGGCTTTGCAATATCTCAGCCGTAAGCACTATCTTCGAGTTTGTTTGAGTTTCTCTTACAACCTTCATAAAACTTCATTCTTCTGATAATTGTACTTGTTGCTGCTGCAGCATTTAGAAAGGCTCAAGCAGGGTTATCCCAAGAGAAATTGCTGGAGAGAAATACTTCCAAAACTGGCAAGTTCGTTGAACTATTACCTGCAGGTTCTGGTGAGTCCTTGAGCTTCAATTTCTAATTTCTCTAATTGTTATTTAAAAGTCTGATATTGATGACATGTCAACAATGAGCAAGATGACAAGTCAGAAACAAAGATTGAAGAAGCAAATCTATCATTCGGCTCATATTCTGGACGAGTAAGTGATAATAATGTTAATAGAAGAAAAAATCGGGGTATGGTTCTTCCCTTTCAACCTCTGTCCCTCACTTTTGATGAGATCAAATACTCAGTAGACATGCCACAGGTACCTATACTCTTTTATTTGAAAAAAAAAAAAAATACTATGGCTGTAATTAGAATAATATTATGTGTAAACTTTTGTCATTTTTATTGAAGGAAATGAAAAATCAAGGTGTTTTCGAGGATCGTCTTGAACTTTTAAAGGGCATTAGTGGTGCTTTTAGGCCTGGAGTACTAACAGCTTTAATGGGTGTAAGTGGTGCTGGCAAGACTACTCTAATGGATGTCTTAGCTGGTAGGAAAACTGGTGGCTATATTGAAGGAAGCATCACTGTCTCGGGGTATCCTAAGAAGCAAGAAACATTTGCTCGCATATCTGGATATTGTGAACAATTCGATATTCACTCACCCTATGTTACAGTTTACGAATCTCTGCTATTCTCTGCATGGCTTCGGTTATCCCCTGAACTTGACGATGCAACTAGAAAGGTAATATGAATAGTCGTCCTCTTCCAACTTAATAAGATCACTCCTAGCCCATGAAATTCAAAAGCCTCAGCAAAATTTTAAATTTCATTGTATTTTAACTAGATGTTCATTGAGGAAGTTATGGAGCTTGTGGAGCTCTACTCATTAAGGGATGCACTGGTTGGATTGCCGGGCGAGACTGGACTTTCAACTGAACAGCGCAAAAGGCTAACAATTGCAGTTGAACTTGTAGCCAACCCATCAATAATATTCATGGACGAGCCAACCTCTGGTCTTGATGCAAGAGCAGCTGCAATTGTGATGAGAACTGTGAGGAACACCGTGGACACAGGACGTACTGTGGTTTGCACCATCCACCAGCCAAGCATTGACATATTTGATGCCTTTGATGAGGTGTTGTGTCCCTACTCTTCACAATAGAGATACATATTGATATGGTTAGTATATGAGAACTAAGTACTTTGAATCTTAATTCCTTCGCAGCTGCTACTTCTAAAATTGGGAGGAGAGCAGATATATGCTGGTCCATTAGGCCGCCATTGTTCCCAACTCATCCAGTACTTTGAGGTGAGGCTTGTATAAATGAGATTAAACATATCAACAAACATTTGCAAATTCACTTAGCGTATGAATCCTGAAGGCTATCCAAGGAGTTCCTAAGATCAGAGATGGTTATAATCCTGCAACGTGGATGCTGGAAGTTACCTCAGCAGGAACAGAAGCAAGCCTTAACGTCAACTTCACGATTGTCTACAGAACCTCAGAACTCTACCAGTTAGACTCTTATCCGATGCCTCGTTATGTTAACCTACAAGATGCATATATTTTTCTGCTCATGATTATGATGTAGCAGTGTATAAAGATTTGTTTAACTTACTGGTACTTCCAAATATACAGGAGGAACAAACAATTGATTCAAGAGCTTAGTACGCCGCCTCCAAATTCAAAAGATCTCTACTTTGCTAGCAAGTATTCACAGCCTTTCTTCACACAATGTATAACTTGCCTATGGAAACAGCATTTATCATATTGGCGCAATACATCATATACTGCAGTGAGACTGCTGTTTACAGCAATCATAGCTTTGTTGTTTGGGGTGATCTTTTGGGACATCGGATTGAAAAGGTCTGTGAAGAAACAAGACAAGAACTAGATCATGAAAATGTAGTTCAGTACAATTCTTACCACTAACGCCTTTATACTCAATGAAATTCACAGGACAAAGCAGCAAGATCTTTTCAATGCAATGGGTTCAATGTATGCTGCTGTTACCTTCATTGGAGTACAAAATGGTATGTCTGTGCAGCCCATAATAGCAGTTGAGAGAACAGTCTTCTACAGAGAAAGATCTGCTGGAATGTATTCAGCTTTGCCATATGCTCTTGCGCAGGTAAATTACTCAAATGACCTTATGTGCAGTTGAACTTCTTGTAGAATGATATACAGTGCACTGAGGAATGAGGTTTTGCAGGTTGTAGTGGAGCTTCCTCACATATTGATCCAGGCTCTGATATATGGGGTTATAGTGTATGCCATGATGGGATTTGATTGGACACCAACCAAGTTCTTGTGGTATCTCTTCTTCATGTACTTCACCTTTGCATACTATACATTCTATGGCATGATGACAATGGCTATTACACCAAACCCCCACATTGCGATGATATTGTCCAGCGCCTTCTATGCAATATGGAACCTCTTCTCAGGCTTCGTCCTTCCCTTATCGGTAAATCTAAATCCTCTTCATATACTTTGCACTTTACTTTACGAGCTAAGCCACCCAAAAAAAGAGGGAGATGAATTGCCTCGTTTCTTAGCAGAAAAAATGAGATTTTTTTTTTTTTTTTGCAATTTTGGACCATCCTTTTTTTTTTTTTCATCTTATAAGAAACAGTCCAAATAAAAAGAAGGAAATTAAAAAAAAAAAAGAATAAAAGTACTTTTTAGTCATTGAAAGATATATAAAACACCTATTTAGTCCTTAGAAGATCCTAAACATTAGCCTGTTAGTACTTTCGTTTATAAATTCGTTTATGTTATTAACAGTATGTTTGACGTGGCTCATTAAGTATTAATATAACATTTAAATTGCTTATTGAGATGCTTACTAGATTATAAGAAAGAAAAACTTTAATTAACATGTGTAAAATGAAAAACAATATCAATGAATACTTATTCATGAAATGTTTGTCGAGACTCGTTAACCATTCTATCAGCCAGTAAGCACTTAACAAGTTACATCAACACTTAGCGGACTATGTCAATTATTTTGTTAGCAGAAAATAGAATTTATAAACTGAAAGACTAATGAGTTAATGTTTAAAATCTCTCATGGACTAAATAGTACTTTATTAATTTTTTTGGGGACTAAATTGTTGTCCTATATATCTATGACTAAAAAGTACTTATCCTCCAAAAAGAAAATCAAGTAAATTAATCTAAACTATCTGTTATTAAATAGAGAAAAACAGACAACTAAAATTGCGAAATAAAATCTCATTTTTTCGCTAGAGAAATAAACATTGTACTTCTGGGTGAGACTAACTTGAAAGCAATGTGTTGTTGTGGTGTGACAGAGAATACCCGTATGGTGGAAGTGGTACTATTGGCTTTGCCCTGTTGCTTGGACCTTGTATGGATTAATTGCTTCCCAATACGGCGACGTATTGGAGAAACTGGAGACAGGCCAATCAGTTGAAGAATTTGTGAGGAGTTATTTCGGTTTCAAACATGAGTTCGTGGGAACTGTAGCAGTTGTGGTGGCTTGTTTCGCAGTGTTCTTCGCATTCATCTTCGCATTTGGCATCAAAGCATTCAACTTCCAGAAACGATGAGGATTTAATCAGACAACATAAAGCCAGTGCTGTTGCTAGATGAAGTTCTTTCAAACTTCAAATCATTGGATCAGAAAGTATTTATAATTATTTTATTATTTTATTAGATCACTAGCGAAAGATTCAAGGCAGAAGATAGAATGAAGAATGAAATACTGCATATATGTGTAATTTACTGTGGCACGAGATACAACATAAATACACCAATCACAATGGGTTATTTTGTTGCTGGATGTACAACAGAAAGGAAACAGTTGTAACTAACCATAACAGACAATAACTAAGACTCACACTCTTATAAATTTAACTGGTCCAGGAAATTGACCAGGGTGCCCTAATAGACAGAACCAAATCAAATATGAAGCTATGCAATAATAGACCATCTTTGTGAAGGGATAGCAAGAATTTCTGTTCGCGTTATTTTTATTATTAAATATATTATATATATTTATTATTAATTTTATAAATAACTATTAACGCTTATAAATATTTATTTTTGGGTTTTGGAATGTGATTTTGAAGGAAGAAGCATGAGAACATTTAGGTTATTTTTGGAAAAATTTGAAAGAATCCATACTATTCATGCATTTATTTTTCCAGAATTTTGAGTGACCGTTTCTATTCATCTGTCAGTTATTTGGAATAGTGGTTACTGTTCATACATTGACCATTGAAAATAGTTGACCGTTGACTAAATTTTTTTTTCTTTCAAATCACATCATATGATTTTCTCATGAATTCTAATCAATCTAAATTATGTTTTCTTGTTAAAATTTAGGTTAATGTAAACTATATGGTTACCAAAGTAGCTAATTTAGGTAAAGTTGACTTAGTTTTAACAAGAAAATTGTGTAAAAGACTATGCATATTAAATATCTGAAAGGAATTTAGTTGGCCAAGCTTAAGTTAGTTAATCATTGTATAATTTATTTGAGAAACTTGTTTGATATGTGTTTGCCTAAAGGAAGGCATGTGTTGAGTAAGTGTGAGAGTTCTACATTGATTAACTATATTTGTGAATAGAGTGCCACTAACATATATTTATTCTATCCAAAGACTAATAGATGGTGATGTATTAGGCATCTCTGAAATGATTAAAACCTTATGCACTCATGTGAATTTTGTATTATATCTCTAATTTGTTAAATAGAGTTATGTTGTGTTTCACATATTTAAGATTGTATATACTTTGTGTATGATGTATATATATGAGTATTATCCTAAGTATATAATTGGTTGTTTTCTGTTGTAGTATTTGCTATTTCTACCAATATGAATAATATTCCCATGCTGAGTGGTACTAATTTCAAAAGATGGAAGGAGCATGTTATGATTATGCTCAATTGCATGGATCTTGACCATACATTCAGGGTTGAACACTTAGTAGCCTTGACTAGCAGTACTACTGCTGATCAAAATGCTGCATTTGAGAAATAGGAACGTTCAAATCGCATGAGTCTATAGATCATGCATCACAGTATTCCTAAATCCATTCATGGTGGGATTCAGGAAGAGAAGGATGCTAAGAGTTTTCTAAAAGAGATCTCTGACCATTTCGCTCCAAACAAAAAGGTCGAAACTAGCATTATCTTGACTAAGTTGGTTTCATTAAGATATAAGGGAAAGGAAAACATTATAGAGTATATCATAGAGATGTCCAACCTAGCCACGAAACTAAGGCCACTTAAGTTAGAGTTGTTTGATGACATACTTGTGCACTTAGTTTTGATTTCTCTGCCTTCTCAATTCAATCAGTTCAAAGTTTTCTATAATACTCAAAAGAAAAAATGGACACTGAATGAACTTATTGCTCAATGTGTGCAAGAGGAGGAGAGACTTAAGCATGACAAGGTCGAAAGTGCTCACTTAGTAACTGCTTTTGATGCTAAGACTTCTTCTAATAAGAGGAAGAGGTCCAATAAGAAGGACAATGCAGTGTCTGGGGCATTCAGCAAAAGGGCAAGAAGAAACAAGATGTGGGTACAACTTGTTTTTTCTGCAAGAAGGCTTGACATCTCAAGAAAGATTACTCCAAGTTCACTACATGGCTGGACAGAAAAGGGTATACATCTTAACTTTGTCAATTCTGAAGTTAATTTGGCTTTAGTATCTAATAATACTTGGTGGGTAGATTTGGGTGCTGCTACTCACATTAGTATTTCTTTGCAGAATTACATAACTAGCTGAAGGCCAGTTGATGGTGAAAGATACATCTGCAATAAGACTGTTGTGGAAGCTATTGGTTTAATTAGATTATCATTAGGGAATGACTATTATTTAAATTTACAGGACACTTTTGTTGTACCGTCTTTTAGACGTAATTTAATTTCTATTTCTTGTTTGGACAAATTTGAGTACATTTGTTCATTTGGTAATGAAATTTTTAGTGTCTTCTTAAATACTAAATTGATTGCATCTAGTTCATTAATTGATAATCTATATTGTTTAAATTGTGTTAAAACTGATAGTTTTGAAAATATGTATTCTGTAAATATTGGTACTAAACGTAGATTAACTGATGATAATTCTGCTAGTCTGTGGTATAAGCGTTTGGGGCATATCTCTAAACAGAGAATGCAAGGCTTATGTCAGATGGCATTTTACATGTATCCAATATCAAAGATATGGATATTTGTATTGAATGCATTAAGAGAAAAATAACAAAAGTTAAGTTAGCAGGTGCTATTAGAGCTAGTGAGACACTAGAGTTGATTCATACTGATATATGTGGTCCATTCTTTACAGCTTCATGGAATGAACAATAGTATTTTATTAACTTCATAGATGACTACTCTAGATATGGGCATATATACTTGTTACATGAGAAATCTCAGTCATTGGATGTATTCAAAGTTTTCAAAGTTGAAGTTAAAAATCAACTAGGCAAGAAAATTAAGGCTGTCAAATCTGACCATGAAGGTGAGTTTTATGACAGATATGACGGATCAGGGGAACAACGTCCAAGGTCTTTTGCCAAATTCTTGGCTGATTGTGGGATTGTCAATATACTATGCCGAGAACTCCAAGTCAAAATGGTGTAGCTGAACGGTGTAATCGTACATTTAAAGACATGGTGAAAAGTATGATAAGTCATTCTTCTTTACCAGAGTCACTTTGGAGTGAGACTCTTAAGACTGTGATGTATATCCTTAACAGAGTACCAAGTAAAGCAATACAAAAGACCCTATGAGGACAGGTAAGAAGCCTAGTGTTAGACACTTACATGTCTGGGGTTGTCTAACTGAAGCTGGGCAGTACAAGCCTAATGAGAAAAAGCTAGACTCAAGGACTATTAGCTACTTCTTTGTAGGTTATCCTGAAAGACCAAAAGATTTTAAGTTTTATGACCCTTCGACTAGGTCCTTCTTTGAGATCGAGAATGCCAAATTTATTGAGGATGTTAGTTATAGTGAGAGTGATCAACTTAGAGAAATTGTGTTTGAAGACGAATACACCAGTATTCCTACTATGGTCATGGGAATGTCCGATTAGGTAACATTACCTGAGATGGTTGTACCTATGAATGAGGAACCCATAGAGAACACAATTGATACAGAGATCACTCCTATTCAGGATTAAGAGATTTATTCTCTTGAACCTAAACTATAGCAACAACTTCAAGTAAAATGCGTTTGAAGATATCCACTATAGAGAAAAAGAGGGCTACATCAAACAACTATGTCGTTTTCTTACAAGAGCACAAATTTGACATAGACATGCAAGATGATTCAGTCATTTGTAGGGAAGCTATGTCATGTAATAATTCTCAAAAGTGGATAGATGCCATGATGGATGAGGTGAGATCCATGGCTAACAACGAGGTGTAGGATTTAGTAGAATTATCAAGTGGTACAAGACTGATTGGTTGTAAATGGATATTTAAAACCAAATAGGACTCGAGTGGTAATATCAAAGATATAAAACAAGTCTCGTAGCCAAGGGTTTCACCTAGAAAGAGGGCATTGACTTTAAGAAAGCTTTCTCTCGAGTTTCTACGAATGATTCCTCTAAAGTCATAATGGCACTTGTAGTTCATTATGATTTGGAGCTACATCAAATGGATATGAAAACAACATTTTTCAATGATGACATTAAAGAAATAATATACACGGTGTAGCTGAAGAACTTTGAATCAAAAGATTCAAAGCATCTTGTATGTAAGTCAAAGAAATCCATTTATAGTTTTAAACAGGCATCAGCAGTGGTATCGAAAATTTGATGAGGTAATTTCATCTTTCGTGTTCAATGAGAATCCAGTTGATCAGTGCATATACCTAAAGATGAGTGTAAACAAGTTTGTGATACTAGTTCTGTATGTTGATGACACACTTTTGGCTAGTAATGATATGTCTTTCTTGCGCGAAACCAAATCCTTTTTTTCTAGCAAATTTAAGATAAAGGATCTTGGTGAGGCGTCATTTGTTCTAGGGATTCAGATTCATAGGGATCCTACTAAACAAACTTTGAGTTTATCGCACAAGGCATATATTGAGAAAGTCTTGAGCCGTTTTGGCATGCAGGATTGTGCATCGAGTGATACACCCGTAGCAAGAGGTGACAGATTTAGCTTGCTCCAATGTCCTAAATTGGACATTAAGATAAGGAAAATAAAGAAAATCCCATATTCTTCAGTTGTAGGTTGTCTCATGTATGCACAAGTGTGTACACGTCCAAATTTGACGTATATTGTGAGAATGCTAGGCAGATACCAGAGTAACTTTGGTATGACTTACTGGAAGGCAGGAAAGAAGGTTATGAGATACCTTCATTGGACAAAGGACTACATGCTCACCTATCGGAGGGCATATTGACTTGGGGTCGTGGGATACTCCGATGTTGATTTTGCTGGATGCGTGGATTCGAGGAGATCTACATCAGGCTACATCTTCATGTTAGTTGAAGGAGCTATTTCCTAAAAAAGTGTCAAACAGACACTTATAGCTTCTTCAACCATGGAGGCTGAGTTCATAGCCTACTAACAGGCATCTAACCAGGTAATTTGGCTGAGAAACTTCATCGTTGCTTTACAGATAGTCGAGGGCATTGAGAGGCCTTTGAAATTGTGTTGTGATAATAGAGCCACCAAGTTGTTCATTAAGAACAATCGGAGTTCACCTAGGTCAAAGCACATAGACATTAAATTTCTAGTTGTTAGAGAGGGGGTTCAAAGTCATATTGTGTCTATAGAGTACTGTCACGACCCGTTTTCTAGGCACATGACTAGCACAATGATGAATATCCCATCACTGTAAGCCTTTCGATAAATTCTTCCCACAAGTAAAATTGTTAGTCATTATCTCTATATTCTCAAAATATCATTCTTTAATAAATACAAAGAAAATACATCAGATTTTCTTAATTAAAAATAATAGATCCTCAGTACAAAATACATTATCATACTGAAATACAAGCCAAATACCAAACCCCTGATCTAGATGTCCTAGACGGTTACAGAGCAACATACTGTATAACAAAAGAAGGGCCTACCCGACAGCGGGAAGGTCCAACGTGATCTACTCCTCTAGCGGATGTTCTTCGGCGGCAACTTGATCTGAACAAAAAGTTTGTACAGAGAGTGTGAGCTTTTAAACTCAGTGAGCAAATCGGCCTCGCGTTAATAAAATTCAAATACATCACCAGTCATGCAAGCATATCCGAAGGCTCAAGCTCAACCAATAGACATAGTTAGAAATTACATACAAGAAGATAAAAATTCATCCAATTCAACAAACGATACTAGTACTCGTCAATGGCAATATATCCCGGAGAGCGCACACAGGCCGGCTCACCAATTTTGTATTTTTCCGCCATGACGCACAACCTCATCCTCTTAGCTAGGGCGCCTCACGGATTTATCACCAATCCGGGCTATATCCCTACTGAGGGAATCGTTGTCTCCACACTCATTGGTCAAGACACCCTTTAAACCGAGTTTTCCGCCTTGCCGTGAGAGGGGGTACTGTACCGCTCAATCACAATCAATAGTACAACTGTTCATATCATAATTAGAAGCACAATATAATACTCATCCATATAACAGGTATAGTATATAACTATATGATTCAAATTTCATATCATCATGAGATACTTGCTTCGTCTTATCCATACTTCTGGATTAATTATCTCATTATATTCGTCATTCTGAATCCAATTTCCTCCTATGAATCTTGGGAGTGTCCTACGACATACTTTTTATCACCAGTAATGCTAAAACTCTATTAAAACGGGGTCGTTTCACTCACCTGGATTTCGTACGAGTATTACTTCTTTAAGTCGCTACGGACAAGAGTACACAGGTGAATTTCAGTGTTCTGCTACGGAGATTTTCATGAAAGATTAGAGAAAATATGTTAAGATTGTTTTCGTATAAATAATGTTCATACGTACGGTTACTATTTATACGGTCACTATTCATACGTACGGGTATTCATATGGTTACTATTCATACGTACGGGTACTATTCATACCGGAAATACAGAATACAATCTGTAAAAGAGTACACCAGGTAAGTTTCCAAGAAAGAGTGGAGGGTCACACTGGACACACTTAAAAACCAGGTCTTTCCTTAGCCAGAACTTTCCTAGACATGTATTCTCCACAGTTTATATTCTATTTCGGTAATCAGAGAATCAAAATAACAGCTAAAGACAGTTTTTCTGATGTGGAAGATCGGCCAAAGCCGCAACCACAGAGCATACTTAAGAAAATAACTTCTAAAATTTGAAAGACATAGAAAGGGCATAGTATCCTTACCTAAGCAAAAACGGAAAGGCCCAAAATCTCAGAAGCCTAGCGTCGGAGCAAGAGAAACTTAAGGAGAGAAGAAGAGAAGTTGAAGGTGTGAGTTTAGAAGTGAAATGGAAGGGCCTATTTATAGCAAAAGTCAAGGGTACTATTTGACACTATACGCTAATAAAATATTCAATTTACTATTCAAGAAAACGATATTTCTAATAATGCAGTTACTGTACACCTTACGGAAAATTTTTCGTTTATTTACTATTGGAAACTTAAAGGGAAAACTATCTTTCACCTGAAACCTTTAAGTTTCCTTTCAATTCAGTCCTTTCAATTTAGTCCCTGAGGGTATTTTTACACATAAAACGTCATTTTCTCCTACAAACTTCTTTCTAGTTTTCTCTTATAACCAAACCACATCTAATACTTGACATTTTGATTGTATAAATGAACAGTACCATATACGTAAATAGTAACAGTAGTTTGAAAATACGCATTTATATTTTATTTTTCATGGGTATTACAAGTACATTAGTACTTATCATATGATTGCGGATCCGTTGACTAAAGGTTTACCACTTAGATTTTTTCATGAGCATGTGGCTCATATGAGTGTGGTAAAACCTTTAAACATTTGAATGTGTTGTATTTTTTATTTATACTTGCTCAGTGTATTTATTTTGTGACATTTGAGATATATATATATATATATACGATTGTGTATTTATTCATATATAATTTTGTGTGTGTGAACTCTGAACATATGAGTTTTACTTTCTCAATGCGGTTTAGCAACTGCTGTTTAGCATAAAGTAGAGAAAGTATAGGAACCAATTAGAAATAGGTATGTATAAAGATCCTAGACATGTAATTTCCTTACTACACATCCAGACTTGATCTATATCATTAGCTATATTAGTACTGTGATTATTGTTGGGTTTAGTTTCAATTCAACTTATTATGAAAACCTCTTTGGTTTTGTATAGATATATCTGTTAGATAGTATAATGTGCACACCTTGAGTTTATATATGTATATAATATGTAAATATACAATTTCAGAATCATATGTCGTCCAAGCAGGAGATTTATTGGCATTATTTTTATTATTAAATATATTAATGCTATATTTAATTAGGTCCATTATAAAATCTTCATTAATTTGCATTAGAGACCTATTTAATAAATATTTGTGTTGGTTTGGAGTGTTAGTAAAAATAATAAATGTATAGATGTCCGACCCTAAATAATAATAGTGATACAGTGTTATTATAAAAGAAGTCAATCTATGAGTCGACCCATAAGTAGATGATAATGGTAGTGATTCCTTGTATTATATGGGGTTGGTTCACTTTTTGGATTTTACAGTTCATTGGTGTTTCCATCAAAAAAAGTGAGTGCGAGCCAACATCATATCTTCTTAGAAGAACATACTCTTATTCGATTCGTGTTCGGGTTAACGATGGATCAAAGTACTTTCTTTATGTAATTTTCATTTTGCGTTCTTATTACTTGTTACGATCTACAAATAGAATATTATAGATTTAATAAATTTTTTCACATTTAAGTTTTTTATAAATATATCTGTTTAGTCTGTGATTATGTGAAATAGTCCTATCAATTTCCACTTAAACAACCTCAGAGTGACTCTTGTAAGATTTACAGTTAAGGTACAAAAAAGAAAAATTTATTGAACAAAAAAGGAACACACTCACATCATAAACTCAACAACCCACGCTGTCCAGGAAGCTTTGTAACACCCCGTACAACTTATCAAGGACATATAGCTAATGTCATGTATTTTTATTTTTTTTTAAAAGGACTGCGTTATGAAGACTTCGAGCTATTAAAACTCAAACTTTTATTAGTTCATTTTTATTAAAAAAATTATATTTTTTGACACATACTTTAAAAGCAATTGAAAACATAGATGTCAAGATTAATTTAACAAAACCCCTTTTAAAATGCCCCTCAACCTCTATTAGGTGTTCCGTAAACTTCTGGCTTTTAATGTGTGATGGTGACCATGTTAGCATATTTGTCAACACATTTTAGTGACGCGTAATTTTGAAAACCGTAATAAAAACCTATACGGAATCACAACAATACCTGTATGTGCAGAAATCCCCACGCCATGCCCACCTTTTTTGGCAACGTATACCAAGTCACCAAGATTTATTTCAAGTAAAAATAAAAGTCATTTTAATGAGCGTTTTTAATCTGTATTCGAATTTTGAAATACTATTTTGATGGGGAAAGAGAAAGCATTTTGAACATCACGTTTAAAGGATTCATTTTTATTATGATTAAAATGAGGAAAAAGTGATTTTTTTTAAGAACTAAAGCATTAATTTATTCTTGAATTTTTGTTCATTCAAAATTAAACAGTGAACGAAAAATAGCTCAATATAAAAGACGAGTTGCATAATTGAAGCAACAAGCAAATAAAGCACCAACACTAATACACCAAACGTTATAGGAGTTGTATTATATTTGTCATAAATCTTACTATATAACTTATCGTAGGTAAAATTTCATAGCATAACTTGAATTAATTATTTTTTCTTTTTGGAAAATCCAATTCTAATAAAATTATTGGGATTGGGCCAGTAATGGTTTAATTGGGGCATCGGTTGACTCCAATATTAGAGTCATTGATATCTTATATTAATTGTTCAATCCCGATCGAACGACTGATAATAAATTTTTTTTTTTGAAAAGTTTAAACAAATACAAATATCAAGAGAAAAATGTGACATATTAGCCCAAAACTCAAATTGGTTGTTGGCATATCCATCTTTACCACAAAGAGTACTCTAGGTCTATAAACTATCTGTAATCCAATAGGTAGAATTCGACACTCTGCTACGTGTGTGATATATTTATATGATTTTATAAGTATAACCGGTAGACTTGGATCCATGAGTAGGGATGGCAATAGGAACCTGAATTCGAAAAAATTTGCAGAGATCTCCGCATTCGGGATCTAGTTGGCGGGAAATTTTTTCCCGTGGGGACGGGAATGGGGGGAAAAATTCCTCTGAAAGTTAAACGGGGACCGGAAAGGGGATCACACTCCCCTCTCCGTGGGGTCCCCATCCCCGAAGGATATTTTAATAAATTTACAAAATACTCTTACTATTTATATATATATATATAATATATATTAGAGATCTTTTAGTCATTTTATATTCAAAATAATTAAAATAAATTTAATAAAAAATAAAACCTTAATCTTATTGCCCCAAAATTAATTATTTTGTTGGTCTTGCATACATGAGTGCTGAATTTTCCTAATTGTTTCCCAACCTAGAAGAGAAAAGAGAAGATTTTTTATTAAAATATGTACTATTGATTTTTTTTTTTACATTTTAAATTTTTTTAAATAACCTCGTGGGGGTCCCCCGGGGATCCCCACTCCGCTCGAAAAATGGAGATGAAAAAGGTTTTTTTCTTCGATGAGAATCGGGGGCAGGAATAAGGACAGATTTTGGGGGCGGGCCCCATCCCATTGCCATCACTATCCATGAGTTAACTAGTCGGCATGTGTCATGAGTAATGTACCTCAATTTTTATGTTAAACATGATCTTGTCGATCGAACTAATACGAGACTCTAATGATTTTAGTACTCAAACAATCGATAAACTGGAACCAACCGCTGTCCGTCTGAATTTGTGGGGGACCGGGGGGAACGTGATTTGCGGCAAAGGAAGAACTAAAAAGTAAGAATATAGGATTTGGGATTTAGATTATTCAACAGAAACAAGCGTTTTGGAGCAGCAAGACTACTCCTTTGTCCTCTAATTACAATGATGTTTGTTCACGACACGTCTCCACCCCTAAATTGCTTCACACACGCCACGCAATGCAGTTCCTATTCTCACCAACCATCAATCCCCCTCTATTTGAAAAAAAAAAACAAAATACAATTATATTAATTTAACTATTGAAAAATAAAAAATTTTAATTGAATCTTTAAAAAAATGTATTTACCTTAATATGATTGTTTTATAATGTTAATTCATCAATTTTACTGTTTTCAAATTTCAAATCTATCATTATCATTTGTCACCTAACATTGTCTAGTCACAATAATAACATCTATTTAAATTGTAAGAATGACAAATGTTGAATTTTGGAAAACACTAATATGAGAAAAGTTTTACTCATTGTAATTTTATAAAAAGTTAGTCATTCAATAATCAAATAAAGACAAACCCTAATTTAATTTTTATTATATTATATAATTAATAATGAATTCCCTACATATATTGGAAGAGGCAGGGACATGCACAAACACTACAATTGCACAGTGATTATTACTGTTCAACATTGATCGATCACCATGTCAACCACAGCTAATTGCTCCTTCTATCTTCTCCCTCCTTCTTCCAATTCCAACCTCCTCGTCTTAAACGCTTCTCTCCCTCAAGTCTCCCTGTAAGTTAAACCTCAAACAATGATTTCTTTTCCCACTTATTTTGTTTATTTATATATAGTGACATATTGTGTTGTGTGATGAAGAAGGGTGAAGCAATGCGTAGGGACGAAGGCAGCAATAGCATGCACTGTAATTGCATTACAAATGGGCCATTTAGGGACTGCTCCTCAAGCTGAAGCCATAAGCCACAATACAGTCTCCTCGCAACATGAGGCTATGGTAATATCGATCTCAGAGTCAGAGAACAAGGTTACCAAGTGGAGCCAACAAAGGGCCTGTCCCGCTTGGCACCAAAACTCCCTCGAAACCGTCGTGCCGGAGAACCTTCCCCGCCCGACGGCTCGCCGGAGATACCAGTCAGCTCGTTCCTCCGCCTTCCACAATGCCTCACCCCTTCAAAACACAAAGCCCCATTGCTTCTTCATATGAATGAAGCTTTTACAGATTTTTCAAGTCTTCGAATTCCAAGTATAGCAAGTCGTATAGTATATCTCCCTTGAATTTATTTGGGCCTGTACATACTGGGCTCTGATTCTTAATGGGTTCATTAAAGCCCATATATTTCAATAGCTTGGAAACCGTGCAGCATCGCACGTGGAATTCAAATAATATTGTGTTGTGCTAGGATTTGTTGCCAAATTACACTTTTCTACATATATAATAAAAAATAATGTTATCATTGAGGACATTTTTGCTATATTCAGAGTGTAGGAGTTTGGTGTAAGTTTTCAAATAAATAAAAGATTTTTGTAATTTAAGTATCTTTTAAATAAAAGTACTGCAAAAAGGACTAAAACAACTCAATGCTTTGTCTTTTCTGGGACAAATTATTCGGAATAAATAAGATTGGGCTGTCTGGACACACCCAACCTAAAATTGGAGGCCCATTTAGTGACAACCGCGCCATCCGGTCAGGCCAAACGTATTGAGCTTTAGGCCCACTAATGACCAAAAAGAATCAGAGTAAACGAAGATCCAAGCGGAGATATTAATTTAAATTAAACTAACGAAATCAAAGGGAAGAGGCGTTGTGAGTATAATATGATCAAGTTTCAAGTCAATAATCAACAACAGCACGCTGCCGATCCACCTTGGACTTGGCGCCATCACAGCTTTTTCGATCAGACGGCCCCTATTCAAGCATGCTTGGTGACGTCAAGATCCCTCCTCCCGAATCTCCAACTTCAGTCAAATCTTTCCATAACAGGCAACTCCTCCAACCCCTGCGCGACAAGTGGAGACCCATTTCAAAGACGAAAATGCCCTCACCGTCAAATCACCCTTCCCCCTTCCTTATATGCACAGTTTTGGGTCACCTCAGGCTTAACGTGTTTTCTGAGGGATTGCGGATTGGGGTTAGACTGTGAAATGTGAAGTGAAGGTCGTTTTGGTCATTGTCAGTCTCAGCGAGCGACTGGGCTCCCTGGCTTCTTCCACTACGCTACACGTCTCCGCAGTCGAGAGATCAGAATTGCTAATTGGCTAATCAGTGCCACGTGACTGGCAGGTGTGACGCCAAACTTTGGTCACGTGACATCATCCTCGCCTTCTGGGCACTTCACCTGCCATACCTTCCTTTGACGCGTCTTTCGTACTAAATAAAATCTTTTTTATTTTTTTAATAGTAAATTGTACCTTCTTTCTAAATTTTTAAATTTATATGACTTTCTTTCCAATTTTTAAAACATACACTTCTTTGTTTTGTTATTATAAAATATAATATATTTTATTTCAATTTTATCTTTTTCTATTTAAAATAATTTGGTATAATATTTTTCATATATTTCATAATCTAATGTCACATATTTTAAGATTAAAATTTTTACATATTCTTATTTGTTGTTAGTCTGAAATAAGGCACTTAGGTTGATGAATAATATTTTTAAAATAAAAGTGATGTTAGGTTACAGGATATTAAAAAATCAAACTACAGTGAATCTCTTAAACAAAAAATGTAAGATTAATAAATGAAACTGTAAAAATTTCATAAATATAAAGGAAAAAAATTTGTATTTAGAAAGTAGAGCCGTGGAATTTAAAATACTTGAGAATACAAGTGTTAATTACTCTTTTTATATAATGGTAATTAAAAAAGTTATGATAAAAGTATATCTTACATTTTGAAAAACAAACAGTGCAATACGAGATAAAATTAAGTTTAGTATTTGAATCAATTGTATCGTATATCAGTCATCAGATCACAATCAAACGATATAATCTTAAAATAAAATTGTATGCCAGCTTCGTTTGCCATACTGAAACTAACCGGAGCCCGTTCAATACAAGTTGCTTGAACTCCCTCTGACATCTCTTTCAGTGACAGGAGGAGCTGGAGGTTAATTAACGTTGAAGGTGGGGACCCTTTTAAATTTCTCATGTTGAGGAATTGTTAGTGTCAAAGTCTGACCAAACTGTGCCCAAGAACTACGTATCACAGCTCTTATTCCCATTCTAAATTCCCTTCATTCCTCCCTCCATTTTCATTCTCTCTCTCTCTCTCTCTCTATATATATATATATACTTAACCTCTAATTAATAAACGCTGTCGTTCACATGCTTTATTTGTAGTTCTCTTCACAAACAACGTACGTACATCCTCCATCGTTGAAATCAAAACAGTTATTATTACACTTTTGTAGCCGATAGTGTCGAAAACTCGAAACTGTTAACGGTTGTAACATAATAAAAGATTAAAAAAATAGAGAGAGACAGAGATGTACCTTTCTATGTTTCGTAAGGCTTACATTTGCACACTGCCTCGTCTGTACTGTACGTAGTTCAGAAGTTTCACTTTGCTAGCATTCGTTTGGGCATATAAAGAGAAATGCACCACCACCCAGATTTTCTTTTTTATTTTATTTCTGTTTTTAATCGCGTACGTGAAATAAAATACAAACATTCACAAGATATTAAAATAATGAGACAAATGTACGTAGGCCCGCATAATGTCTTGGTCAGTGAAGGGTCAATATTAATAGTGCTAAATATATCTATTCCCATGTTAGATTTTATTCTTTCCAAATCTATGACATGTTATGTATCATCATGTCCACTTAATTTGGGTCAATATTAATAGTGCTAAATATATCTATTCCCATGTTACATTGTATTCTTTCCAAATCTATGACATGTTATAGATCATCATGTCCACTTAATTTTCCCTATTTTTATAACTCTGTCCTTATCCACATAAACCATATATATATATATATATCTTCATTCGTCAGTGATCGTAGTTCTGCTTTGCATGTTCACTTGGTGTGTCTTCTTCTCTAGACTAGACGTCTAAGTGCTTGAATTGATAGGTCTATTATATGTGTAATGCAATTTGCCTTAGGCTTTTATATATATACCAACATCAACATGTATATTCTCATCACATGCATATCGCTGCTATCTTTTCTTACTCATAATAAAATAAATCATCTCACATGCTTTGTAGCTACAGATGGTTGATGTGCTGTGCAATATTCACCAGTCTTTGTTCTTCGTTCTTTAAAAAAGGGTGTTGCATGCAATTATGAATCAAATCTGAAATTGTACTTGTTTTTGTTCTGATTCAGAGTATGTGAGCAGTAATACGAAAAAAATAAGGTATGGTCCTAGCTATAATATAGATAGGTTGAAGACAACTCACATCTTATCTACGATACTTAATTGACCACACAAAATAGTACAAATAAATCAACCTAATAATTCATGCCTTCGTTTAAAGGAGCACGTGTTACCAATTAGTCGTGAGAGGGATCACTAAAAAGCACTTTGGGGGATTATAATATCTTTGTGGGAATCTGGTTGGAAGAAAAGGAAGGATATAGGATTCTTTTTAATAATAACAAGGAAGACACATAAGATTACACCTACAAATAGGGTTAGGACTAATTTGCTGAAATTAATCATGGCTTGGATATTAAAACTGTACCATGACGTGACACGTAAGTCCACATTAATTATTGATTAAAGTCATAACCTTCTGTACACCATTATTCATCCTTGTTTTACCTCTTCAATGTATACGTAACTAGTATAAATGGTTTATATATATATATATATATATATGTACATATATGATTGACTTACCGGTACCAATTTAATTGGTTACGTAATAATATTAGACTGTTTTTAAGGAATTCAGGTATAAATATCTCATAATAATAATAATCTCTCCCAGTTACTTTTTTTTTTGTATTCGATCATATGTGTATTAATTTGAGTGTTAAGTGTACAATAGAATCATGAAGTCTTTATTGCATTCACAGGACTTATTTACATAATTAGATATTGACTTCTTGTCAAACTTGTCCCACAGAAAATATAAATTACTACCATTGTTTACCGATTACCAGGAGCTGGTTTTCAAAAATTCACAATTTTCATGTGTGTACATTTATTTATATCGATCCAGCAGAAAGCATTTCCTTCTGGAAGTTTCGTACATTTACTACACAAGAAGTAACAATATGTTGATATCATATCGCAATCATGAAATGTTGACAATCATTATTAATACATATCATCTCATGTCAACATTGCAACATTGGAATAATTAAAGACAGGCGATTCCCTGTCGAATTTATAGGCTCGAATCTAGAATATATATTTATATAATACTAATTATAGTTAGCCCTAATTAAGTAATGAAACAGCTGAAATGGAGGCATGTCAAGTGCGAACCATGTTTGTTACGCACACGTGTCAGAGAGTCAGTTAACGATTATAACAGAAAGCCACGTGTGAGAACCATCAGATACAACATGATCGGACGGCTGTGGCGCGACCAAGCTCTCCATGCTGTTTCCGGTAATGCAACAATTATTAATTAAGAAAAAAACATGTAAAATTATGGTAAATCTATAGAAAGCTCAATTTTTTAAGAGATTAATATTTTTATTCTTAAACCATATTGAATTATTTTGATATTTGTGTGTATGATAATAAAAAAAAATTTGTACAAATCTCAAGATAATCTCATAATAAAAACACTCAATTTCTTGAAAAGTTAAACTTTTTATAAACTTATTCATAAAATGATATATTATATATTTGCAATTAGCTTATTTTTTAAAATAAAATATGCGTGAATATTTTTAAAAAAATTCAGTCATAAAATTAATTTAAAAAAATATAATTATTTTTTAAATATTATATATTTATCATATTCTAATTAAAAAAATGACTCGCTCATTATATTTTCGTTAATTAATAATGTTAGTATGGGTTATTCGATGGCTTTGTCTTCACAAACCGCTTTCCGCTGCGTGGGCCCTCCGCTCCAGACGACCAGGCCATTCAACCTTCACGCGCCGTTTCCTCACTCGCCTAAATCACGCGCAAAATTCATTTTAACTTTTATTTTGGTTTCTCAATTATATTTTGTTCCAATTTGATTTTTTACCTTTCAAAAATCACGTAGAACCTTTATTCTCTTTATCATCACCAATATGCCTAACAAACAAAGTTTATTGAAATTATCATAGTTGAGCAAGAAATCACGTCAAAAAAATTTGTTAGGCATCTTGATATATAGTATTAAAGAGCAGAAAATACTTGAGTGATTTTTTATGCTAAAGGGAGAAATTGAAACAAAATAAAAGTAAGAGATTAAAGTGAAATCTAAGAAAAAGTTAAGGGACTAAATTAAAAAAAATAAAATTAAAAGATCAAAATTAGAACCTATGATAAATTTAACAAGCCAAATTGAAATCTAAAGTAAAGTTAAAATGGCTAAATTAGAACAAAATAAAACTAGGAAACTAAAGTGAAACTCGAGAGAAAATTATAAATCAAATTGAAACAAAATTAGATTGAAGGACCAAAATAAAATTGAAGACAAAGTTATATTTGAGTTTAAAATTAATCATTAGTAAATCAAAAATCGAGTTTGTGTCTAATTAAATTTACTTGATCTATCAAATGATTTTTCTTTCATACAGTCGCATTCTTCGGACCCTAAATCTATTAACTTGTACAATTAACTTGCACAATTATTACGCAATTATTGTTAAAATATCTACGAGATTGCAATATATAGCTAAATGCGAGGCATACATAAATCTAGAGCTGAGAACAAAGAGCCTTGAGACAGAGAAAACCACGTCCTCAATTCCTACACCACACACACGCGCACACACACACACACATATCACATTCCTGGAAAATTTCTCTCTCTAACCCTCACATCTCAATCTCATAAAAATGATTTTGTCTCTTCCTCGCCTTCTTTGCATTTATAAAAAGGCTTACTGGGTCAGCCCTCGAACCCCACCCCGATTCGCTTCTCTTTCAAAATTCCCACTTTACTTATATCTCTCTGATTTTCCTAAGAATCTGAGGGGGAAGCCAAGCCAAAAGCACCTAAAAACACACAGCTTTCTCTTTTCTCGCTACTTTCTTAAAAAGCAGGGTCTTTCACTCATTAAAACTTGCTTTCTCTCAGGCTTTATCGGGATTTTCTCACATGGGTTCCTGCAACGACCAAGACGAAGCAAAAGCAAAGTGTGTGTGGGTTCATGGGCCTATCATCGTAGGTGCTGGACCCTCTGGCTTAGCCGTCGCTGCTTGCCTCTCTGAACACCGAGTCCCTTCCCTCGTACTTGAGCGGACCGACTCCATCGCTTCTCTCTGGAAGTACCGAACCTACGATCGTCTTAAACTCCACCTTCCCCGCCACTTCTGCGAGCTTCCATTAATGCCCTTCCCTGACAATTTCCCAAAGTACCCCTGCAAGTACCAGTTCGTCTCCTACCTTGAGTCCTATGCCTCTCGCTTCTCCATCCACCCCCGCTTCAACCAGACTGTCCAAACAGCTCAGTTCGACCCGTGCTGCGGCTTCTGGACCGTCCGGACCCAGGACTCCGAGTACATTTCCCGGTGGCTCATAGTCGCTACTGGAGAGAATGCCGAGCCCTTCATTCCTAAAATCACCGGCATGGAGAATTTTCATGGACCCGTTGATCACACCAGTGTGTACAAGTCCGGTTCGGATTACAAGAACCAGAAGGTTCTCGTCGTGGGTTGTGGCAATTCTGGTATGGAAGTTAGCTTGGATCTCTGTAGACACAATGCTATCCCTCACATGGTCGCAAGAAACACTGTAAGCTATCTCTCTCTTTGTCTCACTCTGTTTTCCTCTGCTTTCTTTCTCATATAGAACGTTTAAATTTGATGAAATATATAAACATGCAGGTGCATGTTCTGCCTAGAGAGATCTTCGGGATGTCAACGTTTGGAATAGCGATGGCTCTCCTCAAATGGTTTCCGTTAAGAACAGTGGACAAGTTTCTCTTACTTATGGCTAATTTAATCCTTGGAAGCACCGATCAATGTGGGCTCAGAAGGCCCAAAACCGGCCCACTCGAGCTCAAAAACGCCACAGGAAAAACCCCTGTTCTTGACGTTGGGGCACTATCACAAATAAAATCCGGAAAAATTAAGGTAATCATATCACTCGCCAACCAGTGAAAATTTTTCTTCTTTTTTTTTAAATCATGTTTTGGAGTGTTAACCACTGTAAGGGTTTCTTCCAACAGGTGACAGAGGGCGTGAAGGAGATAACGAGAAATGGAGCCAGATTTATGAATGGACAAGAGAAGGATTTCGATGCTATAATATTGGCGACGGGTTACAAAAGCAACGTGCCCAGTTGGCTCAAGGTAAAACACTAAACCTCTTCTCGTGTTGGTATTAGCTCTGTGTGTTGTTGTTACTTGTTATGAGACATTCATGACCCATCGCTTTCCACACTTGGACGCATGCAGAGCCCAAGATACTTACAAATGTCTTCTTTTTCGACCTCTACACATGCAAAAAAGAATATAACCAGTTTGCCTTCTCTGTTTACCTTGTATTTTTCCCTAATTTAATTAACACTCGAAATTCTAAGTTTGTATTCCTCGTGACGTTTCGTATGATGTGTAACGATCATGAGGTCTCGCCTTCCCAACTTGCAAAATAACGTCTTGTTATAAGAAAAAAGGTACCCCTTTTTGCTGTTCCCTGCAGAAAAACCTATGCATCACTCCCCCTTTGGTCAATTCATTCTGATTTTTTAGTCCATTTTGGTCCCACACTGGTCAAGTATGTTTTAATTCGGTCCATTATAAAATTGTTTTTTTCTCAATTTTGTGATTTACAAAAAAAAAAAAGTTTTTTTATTTGGTTCATCACAATCAATAATATGTTTCTGTCAATATGTTAATAACGAAACTAACATATGTTAGATATGTAGTTTAACAGGACCAAATTAAAAGATATCTTGTATAAGAGAATAAAATAAGACAACTGTAAAAGGACCAAAGTTAAAAAAGACCCTATTTATGAATGTCGAATTGAGATTTTTAGTCTTTATTACGTAAACTCTGTTTTCTGTCATTAAAGTCCAAACTTGGTTCTATTCTCTACCACGTTAAAAAGCCTAAGTAAAATTCTCTTTTAAGGCATGGCAACAACTTGATATATGTTGAGAGCGAGGAATTTGATTTGCCTTTTATGACGTGTTTGGCAACACATGCAGGGATGCGATTTTTTCAGCGAAGATGGAATGCCGAAAACGCCGTTTCCAAACGGGTGGAAGGGAGAGAAAGGATTGTATACGGTCGGGTTCACGAGAAGAGGCCTCCTAGGAACCGCCTCGGATGCCGTCAAGATCGCCCAAGACATCGCTGACCAATGGAGGACTGTCAAGGACACCAAGAATAACTGTAATTCCCATATTATCCTTCTCAAGACTTCATAGCCCGAGTTAATCGTGTACAACAATTTTGTAAATTAATAAGAGGAAAAAAAAAAAGGAGATAAATACGCAGTTAGGATCACATATGGGCAATTGTAGTTTTCTCTTTTAGGTTTTATATTAAATCTATGTGTATGTACAATTTTGTAGTGCACCCTACTGCTTCTGATCGATCAGGTCTCTTCCAATTTTTGTCATGTTTTCAGATTTCTAGTTTGTACAAAGCAAGTTTCATAAATGGAATGTTTTAGTATAATGCTAGTCCATGCGTACGTTTAACATATATAATCAGAGCTTCAATCAATCAATTGACCGGTTTACATTGATCCAACGTAGTGATGGGCCAATAGAAGATTTCAGCATCTCCACTCAGTTAGCGGATCCATTGTGACAACGTGCCTAGTGTATTTGGACCGTATGATGAGTGTGGGCCCACACCCATCGTGCGGTCCAGGATTATCAGGTACAACAAGTAGTAGATTCAAACTCTTTTACTTGGGGCGATTCTCAATATTTCAATTAATTTTAAGATTTGTATAAATTTTTTATAATTATAATATAAATTTTGAGAAACATCGAATAGTTAGGAACTCAAAACTTTAAATATCTTGAATCCTCTGAATCTTTTCTTAAAATTTCTTGCTTAACCTACATGTGCTTGCAGCTTTTCATGAAACAAGGTCCTCCAAAAGAGAAGAACGGCAAAATTTTGAGGCGAAACTTTTAGGGAAACGTGTGAAAGAGCATAACAACGTCAATTGATGATATCACGTACCCGAGGGCATGAAGCACCTTTGTCGCCTTCGAAATTTGGCAATTAGAGGTGATGCCTGGCACGAAGTGAAGATAAAATAATTCAACTGTAAAAAGTTCGAATTTTTAATATTTTGATTTATTCATTGGCGGTTATCTCTACCATTTAAAATCATTGGAGTTTTATTCAATGACAGTAGTATCATTTTCGTCCTGAATTTGAATTTAAGTTTCAATTTCTTACTGAAATTTAATTGTCTCAAATTTGTCTCATATATTTGTAATTAGTATCACTTTTGCCTGGTACTCAAGGCCTCTAAATCATTATAATAGACACCAAAATAGCTACTTTAGTCGCATATATCAACACTAACTCATTTAATCATATACTTTTCACGTAAGACATTTTTCTTAAAATGATAAAAAGTGTCATCTTTTATTTAAAAAGATTGAAAGAATAAAGTGAATCATAAAAGATAATTTTGTTATTTTAAAAAAATATCTTACAATAACCAACTCTGGTTGGTATGAGTGGTAAGAGCTCCCGCCCTTAAGTAAATGATTGGAAGTTCGATCTTAAGTTCTTATGAATAAAACACACTTAGTTGATAGGAGTGTACCCTTTATTTTAGTACTCTAAAATATATTAATACTCCTTACATAAATTTTTTTAAAAAAATCTTACATTAAATATGTGTAAATAAATGGATTTGTACTAATATATATAATAGATATAACCACACCAAAGCCTAACAATTTATATACTATCAAATTTAAGTATAAAATTGGAATTAATAAATGAAATTAACGTAATAGATGACGTTAAAAAGAAGAAATTGACTGAAGCTTTTCCCGTGTTGAACTTGAAACGGGGAAATTGAAGACTTGGAATGGATGTGGATATGAATCTTGTGATACTGCAGAGTGGTAACTTGTAATTTTGCATTATATTTATATATATGTGTGTGTGTGTGTATAAGTAAGGGAGGGTGATAATTGAGACAATGATGGGGGTGTGTCACTGGATACATAGGGACGTTTGTACGAATGCCTGAACCCCCGATTGACAGCTCTCTCTCTTTTTCTCCTTCACATCACATTCCTCTCCCTCTCTCTCTTCTGTGAGTAAAGACAATGCATAGACTATAGACGTCGACGAGAGTGCGAGAAGAGAGAGAGAAATAGAATAAGTTTAAGTTACGTAGACGCACATGTATGGCGAAGGAAGGTCCAAGGAGTGAGTTAATTTGGGATTTTAATTGAATTCACACGCTTCCATGCACGCCTTTCTGAGTTTCACTGACGTCACCATTTGTCACCCACCTCAGTAGTCAGTACCACTGACCTCTTTTCATTTGGCAGTCACAGTCAGAGTGAGATAGAGATATGACTTACAGGCAGATTGCAATATTGCATGCTTTTATTCAACTCCACATCATCTCTCTCTTTCTCCCTCTGATGCACTCCTTTCGTACCTCCTTGCATGCCATGCCAATGCCCCTCTGTCTCATGATGTCACTCCACGACAATCTTCCTTCACTCTCTGCTCGCTGCCCCAGCTCGTCCCGTCCCGTCTCGTCGTCTACGCCTTTGCTTCCCTCGAAACGACGCCCGTGGCATCACACGCGCCGCCTCTGCATGCGACGATGCACAGTCCGATGCGCAATCATACATTGGCATGACATGGCATGCTCACCCTCTGCCCGCTGATCACGTCCATCAAACTGCTCACAACCACTACAATATATAGCTTCCTTGCATGGCATCACAAATTTTCTAGCTAGTACATCCATGTCCACACTCGTCACCGTATACCATAGAACCTTTCCCCTCTTTTCTCTTTCTTTCTCTCCATGCGTGTGGGTGTATATAAATATATATATATACACGCACATATTTTCTGGTATATGATTACTTGTTAGGAAAAAACTTATGCAGTTATTAATATATGTGCTGTTGGGTTATAAAATTAAAATATGACGAGTATTTAATTTTTTTAATTAAAATATGATAATTGTATAATATTTTAAAAAATAATTTTAATTTTTAAATTTTTTTATTACACAACTAATGTTTTAAGAAACTTTATATATATATATATATATATACTATTTTTAATAAATAACCTAATAATGAAAAATATAAAAAAAAACTTTATATAAGTATTCTCTCACTTAATAAACAATACACATTACACACCACAAGGAGCTTTTTCAACGGTGATTCTTAAAAAACTTTTAAATTTAAAAATTCGGTTGTTATTTTAGTTCACCACTGAAGTTCATCACACTGGTTGCCATGAATAAGAACGGTTCTTATAAAAAAAGTAATAATAAAATAACTAACTCTCAATAAATATTAGTTAAAAGCAATAAATATTAAAGTAGTGAAAAATTGATTATGAAACTTACTTGTAAATTTTTAAAATATTCACTATTGGAGATGAGAGTTACTTAAACTGATGTGACATTGTGAAAATCACAATAAAAACTCAAGTAAAGTTTACCATTAAAATGCTCTTATTATTAAACTATTACTTAGTGACTTTCCCTTTCTCCATTTATGTATATATATAGACAAAAAGTAATCACTATTAATTAAGTCGCAAATTGATGGATTATATTAATATAGAATTTATGCATATAGAATTTTTAAAAAATTATAATCAATTTATTTTAATAAATTTTGTGTCAATGTAAATGATTAATTTTAAATCTTCAGCCGAAAAAATATTAATTTTAAATTTAATGACAATTTTTTTTCTTTTATGTCCCACAATGAATTAATCACTTCTTATACTCTCTCTCTCTCTCTCTCTCTATATATATATATATATATATTCTGTCCGCTTTTAATAACAATATATAATATATGAACCACTTTTCTAACAGGATATTTTTATTATTGTATTATTTTAATATTTATGTAGCTAATTATAAAAAAGTATTTACATTATTTAGAAAGAAAATAATAAAATAAATTAGTTTTCTTGTAAATGAATTTTTTTTTCACGACATTGTTTGTGTATAGATGAAGAATTAATTAAGTAGAATGATAAAAATAGATTTTTGTTGTGAATTTTGGGGGATTTGGATCCTATCATATTGTGTACAAAAACATGTGGGTCATGTTCTCCATCTGTCTATATTAGATTAGATGGTTTAAATTAAAAGATAAAAATATCTTATAAAATCTATTTTTTAATACAAATAATTTAATATGAGATAAATACTCTACATTTGTTAAATGTCAACCTCATGACCCCATGCAGGATACGGCAAAATCCAAATCCAAATTTTAGGTTATCGTGTCTACAGAATGAATTTGAAAGCCAAACATTCTATTTAGTCCATATGAGTTGTTCGTTGGTATTAATTTTTATAATCAATAATTTAAATTTAAAGATATTATTTTATTTTTTATTTTTATGTCTTTTAAAAATAATTATGAAATTTAAATTATTAATTAAAAAATTAATTGTGTCAAACACCCTGTATTTGGATTTCTTCCAACACTTGAAATATTCGGACCCACTTAGCTTTCAAAATTAAGCAAAAAATTCATTCTCGTTGTTATCTAACGTAATGAAAGGAGAACAAAAAATGGAAGGTTGTTGTATTATAGGAATAGGGGTAGGGGCAGTGATGAGGTGATGATGATAGAAGAGAATCCCAAAGGGGAATTCCAATTGAATAAGGGCTGAGGGGCCCACTAGATCTCATTGCTACGTTGCTTTTGCAGCAGCTTGTCTTAAGCTGACACACTCAATCAGATAAATAATATAATACATATACATGCCATGCATGTGTATGTATATGTATATGTATCTCTCTGTCTCACAACTCACAACCACAGAGAGAGAATGACCCTTCACTCTCCTCTTTCCCAACTGTTCATCCCTTTTATTTGTTTTCCAATTTTTCTTGGTTTTGTTTTTGCATCCTCGTCGCTAAACTGCGTGTTTAGAAAAATATAGGGATAAACTAAATCTAAACAAATCATAATTTACGTAATTTAAATAAACATATTTTATATTTAAAAAATAATTAGGTAAACAATAAATTTAAATTGAATAGACTATTAACGTTATTTATGTTTAAATATTGATTAACATAAACATTTTTTAATTTGTAATAATTATAAATAACATGAATTTTATATTTTATTATTTCATATACTCTTATTATTTATTATCACTTATTTAAATGTAATGTAATGAATTATATTAATATTTTAATAAAATATATTTATTTTTAATTTTTGTTCTTTTTTGTTTTTTGATTTTTTGATTTTTTGTTTCAAATGCTTTTATTTATAATTATTTAAAAAAATAGTCATAGATTGTTAGAGAAAATAACAAATATTAGTGATGACCAAGATGTTAGTCATGTAAAAATGGAATCTAATTGCGAAGAGGAAAAAAAATCTAAAGTTTAACTCTCGTAATAAAGGAAATTTTCAACATTGATACATGTCTAAATAAGAAGTTGAATTTATAAATATTTTTCATAACGCAATAGACCTGTACCCATAATTGCTCATTATTTTTTTGTATACTCTATCATTTGATTTCAAACAATGTCAAGTAAAAACTAAAATAAAATGTTATAATAAAAAGGACCAAAATGAAAATATTATAAAAAAGAAACTAATTGTAAGGGAACTTAAGATCTGAAGAACCAGTCACTAATTAAAATAACAAAAATTATGAATTAAACAAAAAATAAAATGAAACACAAATTAATCAAATTGCAAATAATTTAGGGACTAAATTGAATAGAAAGCTTTTAAAACTTGGGTCAAAGTAAATTTTTGAAAAATGTGGGGCTCAAGAGTAACATTTTTACCAAAATAAAAACCTCCATTGTTGACAAATCTGGACTCTGTTTGGTTCCTATTCTCCCTCACTATTCTTCTTCTTCTTCTTCTTTTTCCCTCGTTCTTCTCTCTTTCTAACTCTCTTTTCAACTCACTACCTCTACTTACAACTTCCATTCTTCATTCTTCTTATTTTTTTGCAATGAAACACAAAGGGATCAATTCTCACTAGCAGAGATGGAAAAAACAAATGAGATGGAAGGTGAGGGGTACAGAGAAAAGAAAAGGTTGAAAAAACACTTTTGAACTCAATCATGAACGGAAAGGCAAGTAAGAGATGCGTTGAATGAAACTGAGGTTATGGTGCAGAACATGTTTGCCATCTTCCTCTATTGCAGAACCAAACATCACAATTTTTATGCAAATCGTGGTTGGAGGGGAAGCAATGTGAATTAGAGAGACACAAACCCAAAACCAAATAAATGCTAACACGGGTGTTCATAGGATGAATTCATTTTGATTTTGACTCAAACTTCAATAGAATCAGGTCGATCACTTGAGTAAAAATGAAGATCTATTCAATTTTTTTTCTCTTCAATTGGTTGTTCTGGTTCATTTTTTTAACAATTTGATTTGATTTTTGTTGGACGGCTTGATTTATTTTTTTTAGTTTTAATCTGAAGCAAAATCCAAAAAAAAAGCACTTTACCTACATAAATTTTGCTCAATGTGTAAAAAACTCTCATAAACTTTAAAACTTGACAATAAACTCCCATAAACTTTTCAATATGTACAGTTTGCCTCTTATGTTAAAAAGTCTGTTAGTCAACATAACAATCAACATTTAGTCAGCAAAAAATACCACATAAGTTGCTGACATGGCATAAAATGCCACAACAGCTTCCAAAATGGTTTGTTGGTTAACGATGCATCTAATTATCACTGAGTTTGTAAGACATATTGAACTTGTTTATTATTCTTTTTTTCTCTCTCAATATTTTTCACTTTCAATTCAATTTATGGCCATCGGCAACCAGGGAACTTGATTCTTGACGAGTGGCGTAGAGCTAAAGCCTCAACTTGTTCTTCCACAAACTCATAGTGCTTCTGCCTCTACCTTTAGCTTCTATCACTACAAGGCCTTCCGTTAATCTTAAAACCTCTATTGTGAGCCCGAAAATACTATTCTGTCCTTCCAGCACTACCCCACATTCATTCGTCCTCCTTAAGACGTCCTCAACCACTTTCTCCATTATCTTCTCTGATGACTCTGACGACAAAAACAGCTCGCCGTCATTGGTTGTGTTGTCCTTGTCATAAAACAAACAAGAAAGGTCCAAACCGGAGGTAGAACGAGATGATATCAAATGCATTCAAATTGGTCATCTTATCTGCTTCATCAAGCCTTATCCCTAACATGGAAGCAAATGGCTCCTCATGAAGTTTGATTGACCTATAGCCTTTCCTTAACCACAGATCCAGAAGGATCCCGTCAATGGTGATTTAAGTCTCTAGGTTGGTGTCCATAAGTAGTGATAGGAGTTGTCGAGATTTGACGACATCCATTAGGGCATTGGTAATCACCTTTGTATATCTTCTTGTACATGACCATGAGGTTCGGGTTGTTGAACGGTAGGTACCTAGCGGTCATTACAAAGTGGATGATGCCATAAGACCACACATCAACCTTCGTCCCATCGTAACTACGTTTCGTTAGAAACTCCAGTGCAACAACTGGAATCTTCTCCTCCATCTTTTCGATGAAATTGTCGGCCCAACCTCACGACCCCTTGTATAAATAGAGGAGGAGAGACTCACTAGGGGGAGAAAAAAAGAAATACAAAGTTTAGTGTGAGAGTGAAGGACAAAGATGTATAGAGAGAGAAAGATACGACATTGAAAAAAGGATAATGCAAAGACTAAGAGAGAAGGGGAGCACACAATTTTTGAGCTTGAAGACAGTGGTGAGGAGAGAGTCCGAGCGAGAGATTTTAAGAGATTGGAGCGAGGGGGAAGCATCTAAGAGAACTTGAATGAGAACGCAAAAATTAGCGACAGAGAGAGAAACATAGATGACAGACGCATAAAGACCTGAGTAAACAAAATCTGCAAGAGCATAATCCAGCAAACCATTTTGGAAGCTGATATGGTATTTTATACCATGTTAACAGCTTATATAGCATTTTTTTGTGACTAGGTGTTGACTGATAGGTTGACTAACAAATTTTTTAACATAAAGGGTAAATTGCACACATTGAAAAGTTTATGAAAGTTTATTATTAGGTTTTAAAGTTCACTAAAGTTTTCTGCGTATTAGTTAAAGTTTATAGGGGTAAAGCGTATGTTTTTCAAAAAAAAAACCATGAAATTAGCAGATATGGGGCTTAGTATCTCCAATATTTTATTCTTTAATCTCAAAACTTATTATATTAACTTGAATCCTCAATTTTTATTATATTATGTATACAAACACATAAATATAGATTTTTCAATATATTATATATATTTATAATCACTAAAAACTAATAACAAAAAAAGAGGGATGACAGAGATGTGAGAGAAGAAGAATCAGATTTTTGTTTCTTTCCCATTCTAAAAAAATGAATGAGGAACTTCAGGTGAGGGGTTCAAATTGACCTTTAACCCATAAATGTCCATAGCTAGTGACCTTCCCAGAAATTTCACGGACCCAAAAGAAAATAGGGAGGAAATCAAACAGACCTTCAACCCATAAATTTCAGAGGACGTTCCTTGCGAAATTGTGGACACTGTCGAAACTTGAAGCCGTCTGTGGGCTTGCCTCTAAGCAGTAGTAGGATTTGCGCGAAGCCATCTAAGGCATTGGTGGGTGATGGAGTTTGTGAAAAGAGCAAGCACAGTGACAGTCGAACCTTCTGAAGAGGTAAAAGGCACGTTTGCAGTTTTATGATTTCTTAATTTTTTTCATTTTAAAAAAAATAATTTTCAGTTAAGGGCATTTTAGTCATTATCTTCTACATATTATCTTTTCTTTTCTTTCAAAATCACATACCGAATGTATTATTTTATTTTTCTTTTATTTTTTTTTCATTACATACTAAATACATTTTTTAATATCTTTCCTTTCCTTTTTCCTTTTTATCTTTTATTCATTTTCATTTCTTTAGCAATAATGCGTACCAAACCAACTCTTAAAGTTTTTCTTTTGTTGAGTTTGTCTTTTTTGACAGCCTTATACATATATATGTTCAGGCGCATTAGGACTTACGATTATTTTTAAATAGGCCTTGCAAACTGGCCCAATCAGTTATGGACTTGGGCTTGTTATCCAAATGAGGAAAGCCCACAGGCTATGTCACTCTAACAGAAACTTTGGGCTGGGCTACTTCATGTTTCCAATTCCATCGAGGACAACACAACTAGGAAAATCGACCAAAAAAAATAAAAGCAAAAAAAGAAAAAGGAAACATCACGGTTGTTCCACTGTTGAGGTGTCAACTATTGATTGGAACCTGAAGAGGACCAACATGCTTCTGAATTGGACGTTACCAGATGTGCAAGCATCTGATGTTTGTGGTTCGAATTTTTCTGAGTAAATTACTAGTTTAGTGTATGGAATATTAATATTTTTTTAATTTGATCATTTAAAGACTCATTGTTTTAATTTATTACTTTCTCAAATATTGTTGTATCTAACATTTTCGTTGTCAAATCATAAATATTATTATCAAATTTTAATATTTTCGTTGTTAAAAAATTACTTTAAAAATAAGATAAACTAAATTGCTACAAACACACATTTTCAAAAGCTAAATTGATAAGTTTAATTTTTTATGGACAATACTTGAGACAGCTGTATTCTTTAAAGAACAAAATTATTAATTCACGCCAATTTTTTTTTAAAAGGTTATCATTAAAATAATGACTAATGTGTTTAGGTTTTTTGTTCTATGTATTATTATCATTATTATTTGCCAATTCTCCTAAAATAATTGCAGTATAGAGTTTGAATGAGAATAATTTTACTTTAAAAAATTAAAATTAAATTAAAAACAAATATACAAATAAGTATGTTAAAAATAATTTGTGTAATATATTTACGTTAGTTTCTCTCTTTTAAACAGCGTTTTGCCTTTTTTTTTTTTCTAAATTCTAATCATTCTGAATCTCCGTACTTTTTTTTAAATGTTATATTCTTTCTTCCTCTCTTATATTTTATATTTTTCTCTTCTTCTAAGTCTCTCATAAGCTCTATTTAGCTCTCTCTCTCTTTCCCCTATTTATTTATTTTTTGGTTACCTCTCTCTAATGAGTTGCAGGTGAAGGAAAAAAAAATGAAGAGTAAAAAAAAAAAGGTATATAATCGATAAAATTAACACCCACGAAAAAACAAATGTAACTTTTGTCAATCCAAATCTAGGTTTGCATTAAAAAATTGATTATGTAAATACATCCAACGCACAGCTAAACATGAAAACTTTCGTCCAAAAGTTAATGAAAAATTGATTATGCAAATACTGTTAACACAACTAATCTTACATTTGCCTGATGATGTATCGTTTCAGCCACTTTCATTTTGTATTCTGTTGATCATTCTTTTCAATTTTCACAAGAGATGAAATATTTATCACATCCAAGCTTTGTGATATGTTTAAAGACAAAAGACAATATGTTTTATTTTTCTTATGATTTAGGTTGCATTATATAGTTTTGGTATAAAATATTATATTTAAAGTTCTTTATATTAATGTGATTTTGTCTTTAAATTGTGATTTATGTAAAAGTTTTAAGTTATTGTTTTTATAAATTATGATTTGTTTAAACTTAGGAGTTCGTTTAATTTGTGAAAATATTTTTTATTTTTATTTTCAGTCTTTATTTCTTAAAATACTGAAAATGTTTTAGATTCAGACCTATTTTAAAAAATATTTTTATTAAATTCAATCAAACATGTTTTCAAGTATTTTTTTTATTTTCAATAAAAATAAAAACAATAAATATCTAAATCAAACAGACACTTTACAAAATCAATTTTATAAATTATAATTTATTCAAACTTATACCTCAGCTAACTATGTTCCAAATCCACACTAGACTGCCAAGCTTGTTTTTGACACTTCTCATCCGGTGTGCACTAGTCTTATTTTTATTTCCCCCATTATTTAGATTAAAAGCACGAGGTGTTCTACTTTGTCTTACTTGAACATATATGTTTTCTTTGTTTTTTAAAAAAAAAACACAACTAACGTGTAATTATATTTGGATTAGTTTAATATTATTCAAGCAACTTATGATTAACGTTACGCGAAGTTGGGCTTTAGCACATTCTGGAAACGTTGTTGTTTAATACTCGCGGGTGATTATTCGCAAATACATCAGAGTATAGGGGGCTCTTTGTAATATCAAAACGGTAGGTTCCATGGACAATGAAATTACCAAGTTACCCATATGAGACATAGTCTAGGAGGAGGTGCTTGTATCTAGGTAATATCAAATCTACCGCACCAAGTGAAATAAACGTGAATAAAAAATTAATAAAAAAAATTTAAACCTGTTTATTATCTTTGTCACTCCATTTGATTCAACTTTTTAAATTTTTTTATTTGAATTATCATTATTTAAAAAATTATTAAATTTTAATTAATCTAATTTAAGTAGAGTAAAATCATAAAAATTTGAAGTTTTCTCAGCATTATTCTTTTAATTTAAAAAATCTAATTTCAAAATTTTACTTAAAAAATAAATATCATATTACTTGAATTAATCATTGTTAATATTCCACTGTAGGATTAAAGATGAATCAAGCTGATTTAATTGATTAGCACAGTTTTTTTTTAATTCATAAAACAAAGTTGAAATTAATTTTGTCCAAAATTGACTTTACATTATACTTTGATGAAAAGTGAATTTCATAATTACGAATAAGGAGGGTATTTTAGTCATTTAAGTACAAAACCTGTGCTAAGGCCTGAAAATTTCGAAGAAAGTGAAGGGTTGACTTGGTAAATTAAGAATGTCATTATGATATCTGCAACAGCAATATCATCAAAGTTGTCAGAAAAAAAAAAGCTTCAGTTTGCAAATTTTTTTTTGGTAACGTTAGAGATGGTTGCTTTTGTATTTTTCGAATTTCTTAGGTTTCTTAGAAGTGATTTTCTATTTTTATCTAACATGTTGTGAATTGATTTAACAAAAACATATATTATTTTTAAATTACAGAAATTAAACTCACAAACAAAAACAGATTTTTGGTTAAAGACATCCAGCTATATTTTTGGATAACTGTTTACGGGACACGTGTTACATATTATTGTTAATATTTTCAGTAAAAATGTCAGTTTTGATTAATTGATATTTTTTTGGACATAAGCATTTTAATGCTTACTACTCTCAAAATCTCATATTTTTATTTATAAAAAAGAAGCTTACAAATAAAATCTACATGTAAAACAATTTCCATTTGTCAAAACTCAAAATTACTTTCCGACATTTAAATCTTCTCGTTGTTTATCTTATTTCAGAAATTTACTACCGATTAAGAATATCTTAATTGGGATTAATTTTCCGTATTTGCTAAAGCCTGAGGCGTCGCTTCTGTTCATCCGTTGGATTTTCTGCTCCCACCTCACCTCCTTTTCTCTTTGCCTCCTCTCTATCTACAGTGAAGTGTCTTCATTTTGTCGTATGCTTCTGTCTGCTGTAGCAAGAAAATTGAAGTCTTCCTCTCTAGTGGAGTGGGTTCGACAGCGTTGAGAGCTGAACAGGTCATTGCCTGAGTATTCCTCCATATTGTCTTCTTCCGGCTCACGCTTTGGTTTCAACAGCATGTCTCAGACTAACTGGGAAGCTGATAAGATGTGAGTTTCTATTTCTTCTTATTTTATTTTCTTATATTCGTCCATATTCTTTCGTGGCTGCATCATTTTGCAACCTGCGTACGGTTCACTGTCTCGCTTTCAATTAGTTTCCCATCTTCATTTCTTCCCCTTCCTTGTCGATTTGGATGATTTCTGTGGTGGGTTCTTGATTTCTGGGGGTGCTACTTTCTATGGGTCGTTCGATTCGGGCCGGGTTTGTCTCCCTCGGGTCTGTTTGTATTGCATCTTGTAATGTAAGAAGATGTTATACTGGGTATCTTAGGGTTTGTGGCCTCTGCAAGCTGAAGAGGTATTTGATGGAATTTTCACCTTTGGCTGACCTTCGGCTTTTGCTTGTGGTCGCCGATAATTATGGTCTGCATCTATTTGCTGACACTATAGTAGCTCAATAACTCTTGCATCTGTTCTGTACTGCTCGTGAAGATTCAATCTTTCCCGCTTTCATTCCCACCTGACTGATACAACGCTTTCTTGCAAAATGGAATATCAGGTTAGATGTTTATATACATGATTACCTAGTAAAGAGGGATTTGAAGGCCTCTGCCCAGGCTTTTCAAGCTGAAGGAAAAGTTTCCTCGGATCCCGTTGGTAAGCTTCTCAACAATAGTACTCTAGTAATTTTTTGTCATGTTTCATTTATATCTTGTGCATTTAGTTAATTTGGTTACTTTTTGTGGCGGATTGTAGCCATTGATGCCCCAGGAGGATTTCTGTTCGAGTGGTGGTCAGTTTTCTGGGATATATTTATTGCCAGGACTAATGAGAAGCATTCTGAAGTTGCTGCATCTTATATTGAGGTTTGTTGTTACTATATATTTCAGTGTTTTAATTAGATTATGTGTTCAGTGGGGTGCAATTTCTCAGCTTCCCTTGTTAACCAAATTGCACCTCTTAACTAATGACTGATTCAGTTAGCTGTTCCTTTAATTTCTATGTATAGCTTAACTGTTATGGAATGTTATGATCTTTTCTTTTAAAAATTAGGCTCTTTTATTTGTAAGGCTGACTAGGCATCTAGCTGTGGGATTTGATACTGCGATTGCTTATTTAAGTTGATTGTGGTTGTATAATGGTTTTCAGTGTAATCATCCTTTGCCTTCAGTAAATCATGAATTGCATTCAACAATTTTTTTTTTTTGGGTGCTAGGTTGCCTAATGAGCTTCATGCTCTATTAGGTGTCTCTATGTAGTTTAAACTCACTTGTGGTGCTTGGATTTCTCGAATGTGATGGGACCTTCCTACTCCTTTTCATCTCCAGACTCCTTTTTAATGCACCATAATCAGTTTAAATTCCCTGTTTTTTTGCAGAGGCTTCAGAACCCAACAAATATAATTCTTTCCAATCTCTACACTTGTCTCCCTATACAGAATTGACATTGCCAATTTCCCTAAAAATGCAGTGAACCAAATATGTGTCTGACACTTTGACCTACTGAACTGTAGTCAACCCACTGGATGATTCAATATTAACTACTAGAAAGTCTATTTTATTTTGTCAAAAATTGTCCCCAAGATTTGTGTCTGAATATTTAACGGCATTGAATGGATGAATTAGTAAAACAAATTAGCAATCTCATATTATATCATAACAGTAACTCCCTCCATCAAATCTGTCTGAACAAGTTTTATTTTGCCAGAAAAATGAATCTAGATAATCAAAAATAAGCGCAAAATTTCACTTTTGGGTTGAAAGTATTTCCACCTATCTTTGCTTTACTTTCCTTATTTTAAATATTAATTGCGTAATGATCAATAAAGAGGCGGTTCTAACTGCAACTGTTATTTTCCATATTTGATTTTTTTTTTTTAGGTGTTGCTTCTGTTCATCTGTTTGATTTTCTGCCACAATCTTTCTATCAATAGTGTGTCTTTATTTTGTTCATTATTCTGGTGCTGTAGGCTTGCAGCGAAAATAAAAAATGAAGCCTTTTGATAGTGAATTTAATCTTCATTTTGTTGTTTCCTTCTATTTGTTGTAGCCTCCAAAAATAAATAAATGAAGCGTTCACTAGTGCTTTATTGATTTGTGAAACTGGAGATATAGTAGCCAAGCTTGATTTTCACAAAGGCACACGAATTGAATAATTTCAATTTGGATAACTAGTTTAGTCATCACTAGCTAATCAGTACTATTCACAAAAAAAATGAAGTTAAATATAATAATGGCATAGTGCATTCTACAACCTAACAAAGTAGTTTCTGAGAAATAAAAGATAAAAAAAAAAGAGGTAACTTTTGAAGCTTATGAAGTATGAAACTGCTTTTTCAGACACAGTTAATTAAGGCAAGGGAACAACAGCAGCAGCAGCAACAACAGCAGCAACAGCAGCAGCCACAACCCCAGCAGTCACAGCATCAGCAACAACAACAGCAGCAACAACAGCAGCACTTGCAGATGCAACAACTCCTGTTACAGAGGCATGCACAACAGCAGCAGCAACAGCAGCAACAGCAGCAACAGCAGCAGCAGCAGCAGCAGCAACAGCAGCCTCCTCAACCACAACCACCGCAGCAGCAGCAACCTCCGCAACAACAGCAGAGAAGGGATGGGGCTCATTTGTTGAATGGCAGTACAAATGGGTTAGTTGGGAATCCTAGCACTGCAAATGCCATGGCAACAAAAATGTATGAAGAAAGGTTAAAACTGCCCCTTCAGAGAGATCCTTTGGATGACGCAGCCATGAAGGTAGGGAGATGTTTGGTCTTTTAGTTATCTGATTAACTGTTGTTATTATGATAAACTTCCTTCAAGTCAAGCTTATCTGTTGGTATTTTATACAGCCAAGATTTGGTGAAAGCATGGGCCAACTTTTGGACCCAAATCATGCCTCAATATTGAAGTCAGCTGCAGCTTCTGGCCAGCCGTCGGGGTGACTTACTCTTAAACTTTTCTTGTATTACCTGTTATTTTTAGTTTTTAAATAAGTGTATTCGCCTAGGAAGAACATAGTGCACTTGATTATCCTGTGGCTAAAGGTACATTTAAGTTTGGATGTAAATAGCATGAGTTGAGGCCCACTTCCTTAATGTAAGACAAAAGTCGGATCCTTCATGGTAAATTTTGTAGCAGTCATCTCCTAGTCTTTTGGGGATGGAGCAGCTGAGGCAGAACTAATTATGTAAAATGTGGCCGGCCCTTCCATCCCTCGAAGAATTAACAGTGATGTGCTGTTAAATTAATTGTGTTATTTGTTAATCTCTACACAGATGAGTATTGACTTTCTTAGAGCCAAATTTCTTCATTTCAGACAAGTTTTACATGGTGCTGCTGGTGGGATGTCTCAACAAGTTCAAGCTCGTAGTCAGCAATTACCAGGATCTACTCCAGTATGCTATTGTTCTTAGAGTTAAATTATTTCCTCCTATCTTCTTTTTTAGTTGTTGTGCCCTGACTTGCCACCTGAAATCAGGATATAAAGAGTGAGATTAATCCTGTTTTAAATCCAAGAGCTGCAGGTCCTGAAGGATCATTAATAGGAATTCCTGGTATTCTTCCCTCCTGTTCTTCCTCTATCATAACTGACTTGTATAATTTCTTTAGGATCTGTATGGCAGGCATGTGATGGGAGTTAATTTTCATCTGGCCTGTTTGTTGTAATTCATTCATAACGCTGATGGCTGAGGATATTTTGGGATATAACATTTGAATTTTATTATGTTTTGCCACTGTACTTCCATATATATTCAGTTAACAGGTTTGCTTGTGTCAGGATCGAATCAAGGAAGCAACAATTTGACTCTGAAAGGGTGGCCACTCACAGTGAGTCGTTTTTTTAATAATTTCAGTGAAATGTATTACTTTTGTCGAATATGTTCGGTCTTCTGAAACTTGATCATCACTTCAAAACATGAATAATATATACTCCATATAAGTGAAGTACAAGTAGCCCTCCTCTAATCATGCCTGTTAACCCTACAAAACCTATCTCTAGTTAGAGTAGGTGGCATGTTATCTTGAGCTTACCCTGTGGAGTTCCTTGCCGCCTCAACAGCATTTATTATTGAAATTTATCAATTGAGTAACTAAATTTTACTGTTTTGCATTTTTGTATTCCTTATTAGGATTTTGACCAACTACGCCCTGGTATTCTTCATCAACAAAAGCCTTTTATACAGGCTCCCCAGCCCTTTCATCAAATTCAAATGTTGACACCACAGCATCAGCAACAGCTTATGCTTGCACAACAAAATATGGCATCACCACCTACCAGCGATGAAAGTAGAAGACTCAGAATGTTACTGAATAGTAGGACTATGGGCCTAAATAAGGACAGTCTTTCAAATTCTGTTGGTGAAGTGGTATCAAATGTTGGATCGCCTCTTCAAGCTGGTGGTCCTCTTTTGCCTCGTGGGGATGCAGATATGCTAATGAAGGTTCTAGTTCTTTTTTTTTTTTTTTGTCATCATTCTCTCCAGTTGTTGTGGGTTTATGGTTTGTTCACCTGTTCTATTTATATTTCTCTTAATATGTTACCACTAGTGTCAACATTGGCATCTTCTAAAAAATTTTATATTTGTAGTTAAAATTGGCTCAGTTACAGCAGCAACATCAACAGCAGCAGAGCACCAATCCACAACAGCAGCAAATTTCACAGCATGTTCTTTCAAATCAGCAACCTCAGACTCCAAACAATAGCATGCATCAGCTAGATAAATTAGGTGGTGGTGGCAGTGTCAATGTGGATGGTAGCATGTCAAACTCCTTTAGAGGAAATGATCAGGTCAGTTCTTTACTGGTCGCCTCTACCTCATCCATGTTTGGGTGATGCTTAATTTCCCGACTATGTTTGCCTTGTGGAATCACTGGGCAAATATATTTCTTGTGGCTAGCTAATTTTTTTTTTTTTAAAATGCACACAAAGTTTCTTTTCTTAGATGATAAAATGAGTCATCTTTCTGAAAGTCTTATAGATTTCATATCCGGTTGTATGAGAAAAATTCACCCATACCTTTGGCTCTGCTATATCGTGGCCCAAAACTAGTAGTCATATGAGGCTTCTACTTGCAGCCCCCTCCTTCTCTGGCTTTCTGTATGTCCATCTGCAAATGCATGTTCAATTTCATGGCTGGCCTCTTGAGAAGTTACTTTGGTAATCCATAAGGGGGTACTGATCTGGATGCATTTGCATGCCAACTATTGAATTTGTTTTAATTTCAAAAATAACAAAAATTAATTTCCATAACCATAAGTTTTCAAAAACTGAGTGGTTGGAAAAGGATTTTATTTCTCTCCAAAGCCTTTGTGTCCAAATGTATGAGATGAACCATTTGTACCAGGCAAATTGAAAATGAATATATATTCACTTTTATCACTTAAAAATGCCACTTAAATCGGTCTGAAATGGGTTCCTAACATGGTTTTCCTGAATGCACTTTAAGGTTTCCAAAAACCAGACTGGGAGAAAGAGAAAGCAGCCTGTATCTTCTTCAGGTCCTGCCAATAGTTCTGGAACAGCAAATACAGCAGGTCCATCTCCAAGTTCGGCACCATCTACACCCTCAACTCATACACCTGGAGATGTGATATCAATGCCTGCTTTGCCTCAAAGTGGTAGTTCTTCAAAGCCTCTAATGATGTTTGGCACTGATGGTACTGGAACTCTTACATCGCCATCTAACCAGTTGGTGAGTAGCTTTTCTGTGCAGTTCTATAATGGAAGGAATAATACATTCCTTGCATGTAGACTCATTGCCATTCCATTTTGGCAGTGGGATGACAAGGATCTTGAATTGCAGGCTGATATGGATCGTTTTGTGGAGGATGGATCTCTTGATGATAACGTTGAGTCTTTTTTATCACATGACGATACAGACCCTAGAGATACTGTTGGTCGTTGTATGGATGTAAGCAAAGGTGCAGTACGCCATTGTTGTTGATCATAAATATGTTGTGATCATCCTTACAGTAGAGTTTCTAAAGTGTATGCCTTTTTTTATACCCAAAAAAAAAAAAAATTCTGCAGTCTTTATCTTTGCAATCAAATGGCAATTATATTCTTTCTAGAGACTCTCTTGTAGTGATTTATTTAATATCTTTTTTTCTCTACTTCAAATACACTGCATGAATATTTATTGTACATTGTTTTTATTTATTACCTTGTTAGTTATATAATTTAGAAGGGATATGCTTCTTTATTATCTAAAATGTGGTTCTGCACTGCTGCTCTTTAATCCTTGTTGTCAGCATAGAAACTATTACTGTTTCTTTCTTTCTTTCTTTCTTTTTTTTTTTTTAAAAAATAAAATAAAATTTTCATTATATTCATTTTCCATGTTATAATTTATTTGGAGGGCATTTGCTTTGTTTTCAGGCTTCACATTTGCTGAAGTAAATTCTATACGAGCAAGCACAAGCAAAGTTATCTGTTGCCACTTCTCATCTGATGGAAAATTGCTTGCAAGTGGTGGCCATGACAAAAAGGTTAGTTGAAGTAATAATCTAGAAATGCTTATTTTCTTTATTAAGTATTCAAGTGATTTCCTGACATTAGCTGCAAATTTGTGCAAAACTTTCTTGAAGAAATAAGAAAGAATAGAATTGGTAACTTCTGTATCATTTATAGTTTATTTATGCAATATGGCCTTTCTCCCTGATGTTTTTGTAATGCAGGCTGTTTTATGGTACACGGATTCTTTAAAGCAAAAAACCACTCTTGAAGAACATACCTCTTTGATCACTGATGTCCGTTTCAGTCCAAGCATGCCTCGCCTTGCAACATCTTCATTTGACAAAACTGTCAGGGTTTGGGATGTTGACAGTGTTAGTAATCCTTTCCCATTTTACTCAAAAATGTATACCTTTCATGTGATTTTTTCTTTTTGGGCATATTGTGCATGTTGCATTGAACGTGGATTTTGAATTGCGCTATGAATTCTAATTTCTTTCAAGATAGCAATCTTTTATTTGATCTATGCACATGGTTTGGAAAGAGTACTTCCTCATTTTTTATGTAGATGTGAATCTGAGGTCTTCATATTATTGATTTCATATTTTGTTTTCCATCTAGATGTTGAGGAATTGTGCCCCTTTTTTTTAAACTGTTTCATCCTTGAGCTGAAAAAGTTTTGCCTGTTATGCAGCCTGGATATACGCTTCGCACCTTTACAGGACACTCTGCATCTGTTATGTCACTAGATTTTCACCCAAATAAAGATGATCTGATCTGCTCTTGTGATGGTGATGGTGAGATACGATACTGGAGTATAACCAATGGAAGCTGTGCTAGAGTCTCAAAGGTAGAATCTTAGTCATTATCTTATTGTATATGCATGTCTCTTTTGTGTCAATATTTATCAGAGTGCTAATGTATCCATTGTTGTTTTCTAAAATGATAATTTTCTTGCTCATTAGGGGGGCACTGCTCAGATGAGATTTCAACCTCGTATGGGGAGGTACCTTGCTGCAGCTGCAGAGAATGTTGTCTCTATACTTGATGTGGAGACACAAGCATGTCGTTGTTCATTACAGGTTGATTTACATAAATATTGTATGTATTTCTTTATTAGGGTAGAATAAATGCTTATCAATCAGGGGCATGCAGTCCCGCCTGAGTCTTTCTAACACAGTTACTGAGTTGCATATAATTCCAAGCAGAACATTAAGAAACAGATGCTTTCAGTAGGAAAAGTTGGTTATGCATTTGATGTCTGAAAATATAGCAGCTATGGGAAGTTGATAGAACCCAAACGGAAACCCAGGGAAAAAAAAAAAAAGAAATATTGTCTGATGACAGAGAAAATACCAGCAAAGAAGCAATTCCAATTCCAGTGGATTTGCTCTTACAAATTTGAAAAATACAGCAGCAGAATCAAAGGAAAATTACGAACCAGAAACTGAGACTAAATGCAGAAAACCAGTAAACAATGCTAGGCCTTCAAGATGCTGACTACCTCCCACCAAAACCACACTATAGTTTGTCCATGACATATTCCACTATCTGACCCTCCTTTTATTGACCCTTCCATTAGTAACTACTTTTTGGAAGTCTTACCTAAATGTGTCCCATTCCCATCCTTGCAGTCAAGGTTAGTTACACATCCTTCGTTACAGCCTATCATTCCCTTGGTTATATCTTCTAGAATAATGGGGGTCCATGTTAAAGTAAACAGGGAAGAATAACCACTTTTCCTATCTAGAGTGACAGAGACAGTTCATATAGACATACACACATCTGTGTTGGAATAAAGCAGTTTTGTAAGTGCAATGCTATTTTGTTTAGTGATAACAGGTATCACCATTAAACCTTCTAGGTTGAATTAAAGGAATATGGCACCGGCCTATCAAAGCCAAATTTTTGGTGTTTGTTCACTGGTTCTAATATTTTTTGGTGTTACATGGAGATCTTCATGATCTGGGAGAGGCGAGGGCTGGGATTTAATTCATTTGTTACATCCATTGCATCTCTATCTTAAATACTGACGGTTGATGCCGCTGGAGCTATTACCCAGTTGCATTGCTTTTCAGAATTTTGTGTAAGCTTTCACATGTATATTATCTACACTTGGATTAGAGCATTAAGCATGCAATTTACTAGTATTCTCAAGTGTAAAGAAGGCTGATAATGGAGCTATAGCTTCGTTGAAACACCTGAGACTAACCAAGATATATCCACATTGTAAGAGATTTAGAATACTGGTTAAGTGAAAATTAACCTTGCACTGACTAAGTAAACTACCAATTAAAAGCTGTCTTTGCTGGAGGGAGATCAAGGAAAGAAACATTGCCTTGGTGATGTATTATCTATATTGACTTATGTTCCCCATCTGGGAAATGAATTGTTGTCTATTACACAGTCTTAGGATCACTAACATTCCTATTTGGAATATGATACTATATGATTGTAGGGACACACAAAGCCAATACATTCAGTGTGCTGGGACACAACAGGGGAATTACTGGCATCTGTCAGTGAGGACTCGGTGAGGGTTTGGACTCTTGGATCAGGGAGTGAAGGAGATTGTGTTCATGAGCTAAGCTGTAACGGCAATAAGTTTCACTCCTGTGTTTTCCATCCAACCTACCCTTCTTTGCTGGTCATTGGCTGCTACCAGGTAAGTCTTTATTTCTTATTTCTTTTTTATTTTTGGGGGGTTAAATTTCTTACTAGTGTTATACTTTATTGACATCCATGAGTTTTGCTTTGTTCATGTAATGAAGTGCCATGTTCATTTTATTTTCCCTCTCCCTCTTCCTTATTTGATCCCCATATATATATAGATGAACTTCTAAAAGGATTACTCCAGGTGGAGAGAAAGGGATTTGTTAGTCCTGCACTATCAAAAATGGATAATATAGTCCCTGAAACAACTGAGATAAGATATTTAATATCCGAAAACCCAAAGCAGTGAATTAAACATATCAAATTAATGATGATTAATGAATGATCCTGACATCCCGAATTACAATTACACTATAGATAAAAAATATCAGTTATCTTTAACTGCGCCGATTAATTTGATCATACTTGTTTGGATGACGTGACTGATTATGAGGCTCTTGTCCTTATGGTTTTGTTTTTCCTCTTACGTATTGTGAATGAATCCTGATCCACAATGAAGTGTACCTCTGATCTCTTACTCTGGTTAAATGGTATATCCCATGCGTTTGCAGTCTTTAGAGCTCTGGAATATGACGGAGAACAAGACGATGACTCTGTCTGCTCATGAAGGACTCATTGCTGCCTTGGCAATGTCAACTGTAAATGGTGTGGTTGCTTCAGCCAGTCATGACAAGTTTGTCAAACTCTGGAAATGACGTGGTTGTGTCTTTTTGTGTAGTAATACTTGCAACTGAGGAAGTAGGTCTTACCATTGTTGATCATTATTGCCTCCAGTACCCACCACCACCTTTTGGCTGTTGGTATGCCTGATCTTCTGTGTAATCTTAGACACTAATCCTTTCAAATATTGTATCATCATTGTTGATTGCCTGTTCCATTAATATTCACTTTGGAGATTTCGTCTACTGCATTATGCATCCTGTGTCACATATCATTGTTGCATATTCTTAACTCTTTTTACTGTTACTGGTGACCCAGTCGGCAAATCAATCGTCTTGTTGAAACTTGATCAAATCTGTTTGGCACAATTATCATTTTTCACTTGTTGGAGTTGGATGCTTTCAGAATCAGAAGCTTGGTCTCTTTGTTATTTGTTTATTTATTGTATGTCTGAAAATAATGTAATTAATAATTCAGATATGTTGGTTTGGTTCAAACCTTTATGTCAGTCCGCACTGTATATTAGTGTTAAAAAAATAACTGTGTTTTCAGATTGGAAGGAAGGCAGTATTGCTAGAATGATAATTAAACTCGCAGGTGAGCCAGGGACTGATTATTACGGTACCTTTCTATTCATATATCGCAAACTTAACAAGATTTTTTTTTTTTTAAATAATAGTAGACCATTTATTTAAATGACTGTTAGGTAGCCCCGAAGAACTGGAAATGTTGTCTTCAAAATCACTAATTGAGTACCTAATGAAAAAATAAATAAACGTCAGTAGCAACCGGCTGTTTATTTCGTCTTTTTTTTTTGGTTTTATTTACGTTCTTTACGTCTCTATGATTATTGTTACAGTTGGTGACGTGGTGTAAAACGTGTATAAAATTGTAATTATAATCAACAAATGAGCTTTATTTAACAGTTATACATGAGCATAATTGGATCTTAAAATGTCTTAACAAGTTTGACCAAAAAAATAATTATAACTCTGATTTTACAACATAAACTAGCAACATAACAAGTGGAATATAGAGGATCAAAATAAAGTTTAAAATAAATATTAAAAAATCTCAAATATCAAATTTTTCTTTTCTTTTTAGTAGACTAGGTATCTCCAACGTAGGGTAAAAACTTTTCCAAAACTAAAATAATGAACGAGTTTGAAGTTAAAGCTGCGACACATCCTTAGAAAAGCAGAAAGCACCCATCGCTTAAAAATAACAGTAGCACTATATATAAGGATTTACTAAATTTAAGGGTTTGGTGTGTAGTATTGTCGGTAGTTCCTATAATTTATATATTCGTTCCTTAAAAGGTAATTCCATTTTCATATATCAATTTCAATTTATGTATTTATGGAGTTTTGGACTATTGTATTTATGGAGTTTTGGACAGCAATAGTCGGCACATCCTGTATTTATATAACATAATGCACTGTAATTAATCCTATATTTTAAAGACTCAGATATGACATGATGAACAATTTTACTATATAAATAATTAAATATTTGCTTACCTTTAATTCATCATTACAGCTTTAGTTCATTGAGATTCATTATTAGACTCAGTCATTGAACTAACATTTTATTTACCAAAGTTGAGCGTCCAAAAAATAAATTTAATTATGCATAAGTTTAAATCATCCATGTCATTCTCCTTCTGAATTTTCAATGCTCGAACCTCGTTCGTAAAAACAATAAGAAAATATTACAAATTTCACTCTTAATAAAATCAAGGAAATAAAAAAAAGTGACAAGAGAGGACAACAAATCTTTAATTTCACCTTATTGTAATTATATGTTTTTATGTATATTAGCTCTACAAGTATTTTTGTTTTTAAATGAGTTGGAAGTAAAATTTTAAGTGATTTTACCTAAAATCAGACAGATTGCGCTTGTCTTTTAGTTCTTCTTCTTCGTTTTTTTTTTTTTAAAAATTGAAGCAGACTACTGTATTTTGAATTAAAAGACAAATAAAAAAAAGGGGCCACTAAGGTACTAGACAGAATGAAAGCCTAGGCCCAGCCCACTATATAATGGATTGATGGGGAACTTTTTGACACAATTTGAATGCTCAGAGTCATTTAAAAAAAAAAAAAAAAGCTCAGAGTCCCTAAAAATAATTGTATGTATAATATTCTATTTCCTTCAAAATTAAATTTTGCCTGGGGTTACCTAGTCTATCGAGGTAATTTCGAGTTTGTTCAGTGAATATTCTATATTCTAAAATAATTGGAACTTAATTATATTATAGTTAATGTAAAATATCTCATAAATATATTGAATATTAGCCTAAAATTTTTATGTGAACTCACTAAAAATGAAAATGATAAATGAAAGACTAAATTAAGTATAATCTTTAGATATTTATTCTCTTTAATTTAAAATTTTACAGGTAAAATTTATTTTGCAAAAATAGTAATTGGAATATTTTGCAAAAATAGTAATTGGAATGAATATTGATTGATTGACATTCTATTGAAAGCAGAGATACAAACTTATACTATTTGATACAAAGGGATCTTAATTCTATCAGCTACAATCATGCAGTATTATTTACAAAATAGGAAATAAACCAAAACAAATATTTACAATAATCATAAAGTTTTCGGCATAATCTAAGCTCAATTTCCTTCAACACTCCCCCTCAAATTGGAGTGTATGTTTATGACACCCAACTTGTTAAGTAAGACTTGAAACTGCGCCAAGCCTAATGATTTAGTGAATATGTCAGCCGGTTGGTTTGCAGTTTGAATATGAGCTGTTCGAATTATTCCTTCTTGAATTTTCTCCCGCACAAGATGACAGTTTATCTCTATATGCTTTGTTCTCTCATGAAAGACTGGGTTTGAAGCTATGTGTATCGCCGCTTGATTATCACAGAATAAAGGCACTGGTTGTGTATGATCTACATTTAAATCCTTCGAGATATTTCTTAACCATGTGATTTCGCAGCATGTGGTGGCCATGGAGCGATATTCTGCTTCTGCACTAGAACGAGATACCGTTGTCTGTTTCTTTGTCTTCCAAGATACTGGTGCTTGGCCAAGTAGAATACAATAACCAGTGATTGACCGTCTAGTGTCTTTGCACCGAGCCCAATCAGCATCACAAAATGCTTGTAATTGAAGTGAACCTGTGGATGGTTGTAGAATACCTTGACCTGGTGTTTGCTTGATATACCTAAGTACCTTATGAGGTGCTTCTAGATGTGGTTGTCGTGGCTTATCCATGAACTGACTTAACACATGCACAACATAAGTTAAGTCCGCCCTTGTTATGGTTAAGTAGATTAGTCTCCCAACTAACCTTTTGTAGGTCGAGGCATCATTCAAAAGTTGGTCATCAGATTGTGTGAGGGACATGTTCTACTCTATAAGGAACTGAGAAGGTTTGACACCCAAGAATCCAACATCATCCAAAATTTCCAAGGCATATTTACGTTGTGACAGGCTGATTCCATGTGGTGATCGGGCCACTTCGATGCCGAGGAAGTACTTGAGTTGCCCCAAATCCTTGAGCTTGAACTGCTTTGACAGTAAGAGCTTCATGTTTTCTATATCCTTTAAGTTATCCCCTGCCAATATCACATCATCAACATAGACCAGTAATACCAAGAAACTACCTTGCCGACGTCGAATGAATAATGAATAATTTGACATAGATTGTTGAAATCCAGCAGCCTTTAGTGCAATAGACAATTTAATGAACCATTGCCTAGATGCTTGTTTCAACCCGTACAGAGATTTGTGAAGCTTACAGACTCGAGTCTCCCCATTTCGTCTGAAACCAGGAGGCAAAGACATAAACACATCTTCATCAAGATCACCATGCAAGAAGGCATTGTTAACATCCAGTTGATGAAGGTGCCAACCTTGGATAGCTGCCACACTAAGCAAGACACGGACCGTGACCATCTTGGCTACAGGAGTGTTGAGTTCTCAATTTAGTGCTATTTCGATGTTAAATACCCTATCTTTTGATCTCTTTCTTGTTGTCTTGTAATTCTTAACTCATGTTTTGAGTAGTTTAGATTAGTTTTAGTTTTCTTTGATCTTTTAATAAATAAAGTGATTTCATGATTCTTTTATGCGATTTAATGAGTTTATTTTGTTATTTTTAGTGTAGGTTGAGTTGGTAAAAAGTTTGTGTTAGAAGATGGAATGCTAGAGCTGAAATTCTGAAAATACTGATGTGATTGCTGTCTCCCATAGCTATAGCAGTAGAATCTACCGCTATAGAGATGGAGTGTTGAAAAAAGGATTTTGGAGCCTTCTTCTCTGTCAGCCACCGCTATAGCGGTGGATATTCACCGCTATAACAGTAGAACTTGAAAAAACACATTTTTAAGCTTTCTTCTCTGCCTCACACACCTATAGCGGTGGGAATTCACCGCTATAGTGATGGTTCGCGATCCTGCACTGATTTAAATACGTCAGAACAGATTTTCTAGGGCATTCTGAGTGGGAGACAGAAGGGAGGCGTCGACTTTTGCTAGAGGAGGAGGAGGAATCCATTCCAGAAGTCGATCAAGCCTGAATTCCGTCAGCCCAACCTCAGATTCATGGAGTTTGCTCATTCTTTTACTATTTTCTGTAGTTTTAGAGCCATGAGTGGCTAATTTTCTGTTCTTGGGTTACTATGAACCTAATTTCAGATTAGGATTTGTATTTCTCTTGAAACTTGTGATTCTTTTCAATTTAATACATATCTATCATTCATGTTTACTGTACTTGTTATAAAATTGGCCACTTTATGACTTGTTTGTTGCTTTCGTCGAACTCGGGAGAGGGAGATGTTGGTAGAACACTGAATGATTAGGGCGAGTGATAGAACTTAGGGGTTTTACTTGTTAATTAATAGGAATATTAATTAATCTCGTTTAATCAAATTAGGTTAACATTAATTCGACTTAAACTCACATAAGGGATTGTGTAGAGTTGAGTAGCTTAATTTAGGTTCGGGAGAATCACTTTAAGCCATTAAGAAACCTAAGATTAATGTGTATAATTGTTTTGAATCACAAGTGTTAGGGAGAATTAGCAATTCCTAGAACGAAATAGGGAGATTAGTAACTCTAGGCCTTATATTTGAATTATTTCCATTCGATTCTATTGCAATTTGATTTTACTTTTAATTAGAGCTTTCTAAAATTAAAAATTAGTTTGCCTAAATAATGCGTTTGAATTTCTGGAGTACTTAGCACGTTAGTCCCTATGGAGACGATAACTCATATTTCATCACTTTATTACTTGTGCGACTGGTGCACTTGCCAGAACGCCCCAACAAGTTTTTGGCGCCGTTGCTGGAGACTAATGGTTTTTAGCTAATTTTCTAAGAAATTTAAAGGTGCTAGCTTAGGCATTTTTTTGTTTTATTTTATTTTGTTTTAGTTTTTTTTTATTTTATTTGTTTTTGTGTAGTTAGTCATTTTTGCTTTTAGTATTAATTTTGAGATTTCTTTTTTTGTTAATTCTTACTGGAGTTTTCTATTGTGTATGCGAGGCACCACTCATACTTCTGATCTTCTCTTTGAGCCTGAGATTGAAAGACTAGTAAGGAGAACTAGAAGAAAAGTGAGAGCTAGGAGAACTCAAGTGAGCTAAGCTACACAAGAAGAAATGGCTGAGGATAACCAGAACCATCGGGGTTTTGGAGTTAATGCTGGTTATGGGGCTGGCAATAAGCCTCAGGAGGATGACAATAGAGCTGTGTGGGATTATGCATCACCCACTGAGGCTGGACACACGTCCAGCATAGTAAAACCTCTACTTGGTGCAAACAACTTTGAAATAAAGGCAGTCTTGATGAAATTGGTCCAGCAGAACCAGTTTGGGGGGAGCCCGATAGAAGACCCAAACAATCACATCACCAACTTCTTAGATATTTGTGACATGGTTAAGATGAATGGATGAGTGATGATGCTCTTCGTCTCAGGTTATTCACTTTTTCATTGAGGGATGCTGCTAAGAGCTGGTTGACTTCTCAACCAAAAGGGAGCCTCACTACATGGGATCAACTCAAAAGGAAATTCTTGGACAAGTTCTTCCCTCCTTCAAGGTTAGTTAAGTTGAGGAATGAAATTAATGCATTTTATCAACATGAAGGAGAGAGCTTGTCTGAAGCTTGGGAGTGATTTAGAGAATTATTGAACAAGTGTCCTAATCATGGAATCCAAGAATGGCAACAGCTCACTATCTTTCACAATGGGCTAACTTATGAGACACGAGATAAATTGGACACTGCAGCTGGTGGTGCTCTGATGGCTAAACCGATCAGACAAGCCCAAGAAATTATAGAGACTATGGGGGCGAGCCAAAATGTATCTAGCCGATCCAAGAATGCTTCAAGAAGGGGAATCATGGAATTAGACACCCTAAATGCTTTGATAGCTCAGAATGAAGCATTAACTAGGAAATTGGACTTGCTATGTTCAAGACAGAATAAATCGACTAAGGCGAATGCGATAATTATGCCAGGTGCAAAATGTGATTTCTGTGGAAGGGCTCATGTCAATGGGAGTTGTGAGGAATTTCCTTCAGTGGAACAGTTAAATTACATGGGTAATTTACAAAAGGACCAAAACAACCAATACTCCAACACATATCATTTGAGTTCGAGGAATCATCCTAATTTCTCATGGAGCAATAATCACTGCTTGAACCCTTCAGCTACATCCTCTAGTAAGCCATCTCACCCTCCTGGCTTTAATAATCAGAGTAATTATCATCCTCAAAACAGAGCTCTACTACCTCAAGTGGAAAAGAAACCTTTAATGGAGGATATGTTCATAAAGTTTATGGAAAGAAGCGAGTTAATGTTCCAAACTCAGAATTTGGCAATCAAAAATTTAGAGACACAAATGGGACAGATGACACTTGCTTTGAAAAATAGGCCATAAGGTAATCTCCCCAGTGACACTTAAAATAATTTAAGAAGGGAGGGGAAATAGCATTGTAATGCTATTATCTTAAGGATTGGCAAGGAGCTTCCAGATACTATTACATCACATGATCCACCTAAATATGTGATTGTTAAAGAGGGAAAAGATGAGGTTGTTGAACCTCTAACTAAGGAAGCTGATGTTTCAGAGAAAAAAAGGTAAATATGGAAGGGTGGCAAAAGATAGAAGGGCTGAAAGTTTTGTTCCACCACTACCGTATCCTCAGGCTCAGAGGCCTAAAAAGCACAATGAGAAGCAGTTCAACAGATTCTTAAAGGTATTGAGTAAATTGCAAATAAGCATATACCTTTAGCTGAAGCTTTGGAACAAATACCTATGTTGTCACATCCCAAATTTGGGCATGTGAATAATTTTTTAAACTAGAGGGTATACCCCTATGATATCCCATAAAATCTCTTATCAATACTAATGCATAACACAATTTTTCAAGAAAGATATTTATACATATAAAAGTTCAACATAGCGAAACAGTAAACACAAACCAAATATCATACAATATGATATTATTTTTCAAGCCTAGGTGACCTATAGGGATTACAGAGCATTCCTAAGCTTTTGGTTTCGTAAGTCCTCCAGATAACATGAAAAGTATCCTCAAGGAATACTAATTCTCCTACGAATTTTCTTCGTTGACATCCACTGTATCTAAAAAAAGTTCATAGAGAGTGTGAGTTCATCAAAACTCAGTGACTAAATGACTGTGCAATAATAAATATGTCACAAGTACAAATACCAGAATCATAATTACAATAATCACAATTATTTTTATATTCAGGGTTTCTATACCTCTGTATTTTATGTTCAAGAATTCAGTTTCCATTTATATTCTCAATCATTACATGCATTGGTATCTTGGGAAATGAAGCCCTCAACCATTCCATGTGTATAATTCCATGCATTGGTATCTTGGGTCAAGCCCTCAACCATTTCATGTGTATAATTCCATACATTGGTATCTTGGGTCAGGCCCTCAACCATTCCATGTGTATTATGTACTCAATTCATAATTCTCATCAATATAATCTTAAATCAACAATAAATTTCATTATATAGCAATCATAATTAAATATAGAATCTAACTGCGATATGAGATGGAATTTATATTGTACTTGGAATAAAAGTAAATAAAGTCGGTTAGCAAGGTCATCCACTCACATAGATTCCATATCCAAGTTACTTTTTTGAGTTGCTACAAAGAAGAGTACGTAGCTGGATTTCAGGTTTCGCTTGTGTCACATCCCAAAAATTTAACATGTGAAAGATACTATTTTTAAGAAAAACCTCAGTGGTATCTTGAAATCCTGGACAATCTTAATATCTACAACTACTTATTTAATAAAATTCTCAAACATGAGTTATTCACATATATTCTGTGAGGTCTTACATTCAACCTCTATTATTCATTCCACATGACAGAATTATATTCATCTGATAAACAAATATAGGCATACATAATCTGAGGTTTTTATCTCATCGCAAGCCTAGGAGACTTATAGAAAGTACAGAGCGTTCCTAGTATCCACATTAATAAGTACTGGTATCCCACCAGACAGAAATAGAGAATAACTTCAAGGGGCTTCTAATCTTCAATTAGATACTCTTCTTCCTTCTTTTCTATATCTGAAAAGATAATCATAGGGAGTGTGAGTTTATTTAAAAACTCAGTAAGTAAATAACTGTACTATATAAAATATCAAAAGTACAAATACCACATTTACTCATATAATTAATTGTCTTATACATCGAGTAGTATGAGACTCTAACCCTTTCAAACTCGTGAATAAGATTTTATAGATATACACCGAGTAGTATGAGACTCTAACCCTTTCAAACTCGTGAATAAGATTTCATAGATATACACGAGTAGTATGAGACTCTAACCCTTTCAAACTCGTATTTATAATTTCATCTATTTACACCGAGTAGTATGAGACTTTAACCCTTTCAAACTCGTGTATAGTTTTTCATCGTTATGCACTGAGTAGTATGAGACTTTAACCCTTTCAAACTCATGTATTAGATCCCGTAGATCTTTACTCATTAATAAGATAGTGAGAATTTATCACATAGTACAATTGCCATGAAATAAAATAATTTCTACATACTCTTATTCCTTTGAATTTCTGTAAAAAAAAATACCGATCATCATATACTGTCATATGAAAAATTGATTGCTTAATATTCAAATAATATTATAAATGGGACTTATATTGTACTTTGACTAGTAATATCAAACTAGCTTAGCAAGGTTATTCACTTACCTTGATATTTGTCCAAGTTTACCTTGTTCCACACTAGAATTTGTGTAGGAAAATTTCTTAGTAAAATATATTACAAGGAAACATAAGAAAGGAAACAAAATTACGAAAATATGTAATATTTTCTGATTGCTACAGTAACGGTTTGCTATAATAACGGTTCACTACAGTTCGTTGACTGCTACAGTACCATTGATTGCCGACACTACAGTAACTGCTATAGTAACTCAAAAAATTTTCCCAAATTTTCTGGTTGCTACAGTAAATTCGAGTTTTGCAGAAAATTTCCCAAAAAATTTCATCATTTCATTTCTTGTTTCAAAACCAGAATCTCAACTCTCTTAACCGACTATAACTTAATCCTAACTCAAAAATAACCTCTAAAACAACTAAGGTTCATGAATTATCATCAAAATCTTCAAGAATAAAACCTCCTCTAATCCTCCATATAAACTTAGACTTAAGGAAAATAATGAGATTAAAGCTTACCTTTGATCCTTACAAGGCTTTTGAACCGAACAAATAATCAAAACTCTGAAGATCAAGGAAAGGATTTGAGAAGAGGATGAAGAAATGAGAGAAAATGCCACTGTTCACTTTTGCTTTGCTTCAGAATCGTGAATTATGAGAGGATACTATTGAAGTTTTATTTTAAATATTTCTAATGGATTATTGAATAACTCATGGGTATCCATAACCCAACATCCAAACCCATCCAGTCAATTTATAATTAATGGACTAATTGACCATTCTTAAACCACTTTTCCATGAATTTCACCATTCTAAGAATATATCCCACATGGTGCAAATATTTAGTCCAGTCATTTAACTCAATTTTCATAAATAATATTCAAAGAGAACAATTAAATATGAAAATTAAAAATGACCAAAATAAATAACTAAAGTAACGTAAAATTCTAAAATACTCTCAAGCGAATTATATTCCGAAATTAACGGGTATTACAGCTTGGATCTAGGCTAAGGAAGAAATACCTAAAATCTCAGAGCCCTAACGTCAGAACAAGAGAAGTTTTGAGGAGAAGAGAGAAGAGAAATTGAAGGTGTGAGTTTAGAAGTGAAATGGAAGGGCCTATTTATAGGAAAAGTCAATGGTACTATTTGATACTATGCGCTAATAAAATATTCAATTTACTATTTATGAAAATGACATTTCTAATAATTCAGTTTACTGTGCGATCACGAGGCAGCTGCGTTAGTCGTTACTATTGGAAACTAAAGGAAAAATTATCCTTTCTCTTAAACCTTTAAGTTTCTTTTCACTTTTGTCCCTTTCAATTTAGTCCTTAAAGGGATTTTTTCATATAAAACATTATTTTTCTCCAAGTTTCTTTCAGATTTCTCTTATGCTCAAGCCATATTTCATCCAAAGGATAAATTCTATATCCTAACATCTATTATATCCCACAGTTTATTTAACTATAAATAGAAATCTGTATTTTCAACAATATGCACAAACGAATATAAAAAAAAAATTAAACCGATAGGAAATTTATTTTCTCCAAAATAAATTTATCGTTATTCTTGAATACTTATAACTTAAAAATATAGCGGGTATTACATTTTACTCCCCTTAAAAGAATTCGGTCCTCTGAATTCGAAAACTTACCTCATGATTCGAATAGGTGTGGATATTTTGTCCGCATTTCATCTTCTGTTTCCCATGTGGCTTCCTCGTGAGTATGATTTCTCCACAAGACTTTGACAATGGGAATTTCCTTGGTGCGAAGTTTCTTGACCTGCCTATCGAGGATTTCTACTGGCATTTCTTCATAAACAAGAGTCTCATCAAACTGTACATCTTGTGGCTGGATAACGTGAGAGGGGTCAGGAAGATACTTACGTAGCATCGATACATGAAATACTGGGTGTACTCCCTCTAGGTTCGAGGGTAAGACTAGGCGGTATGCCACGTTACCCACTATTTCCACAATCTCATAAGGACCAATATATCTTGGACTGAGCTTTCCTTTCTTTCCAAATCTCATTACTCCCTTTAATAGTGAGATTCTTAAGAAAACCATATCACCAACAGAAAATTCTAGGTTACGTCGTCGGTTGTCTGCATAGGACTTTTGCCTACTCTGAGCGGCTAATAACCTCTCCCTGATCAGTTTAATTTTATCCACGACCTCCTATATCATCTCAGGTCCCACCATTTTGGGTTTGCTTAGTTCAAACCAACTAATAGGAGATCGACATCGCCTCCCATATAATGCCTCGAAAGGAGCCATCTTAATGCTAGCTTGATAACTATTATTATAAGCAAATTCAATAAGTGACAAGTGGTCTTCCCATCTGTCACCAAAATCCATCACACATGCTCTTAGCATATCCTTTAAGGTTTGAATAATTCTCTCAAACTGACCATCAGTCTGAGGATGAAAGGCTGTGCTCAAATCTACTCTAGTGCCTAGAGCTTTCTGAAAAGTTCTTCAGAATCGGGAAGTGAACTGGGGTCCTCGATCTGATATGATAGACACTGATATGCTATGGAGCTTTACTATCTCATTCACGTATAGTTGACTAAGTTTTGCTACACTGTAGGTGGTATGAACAGGAAGGAAATGTGCCGATTTAGTAAGTCGATCTACAATGACCCATATAGAGTCGTATCCATTCAAAGATCGGGGCAAACCCACCACAAAGTCCATAGTAATCCGTTCCCATTTCCACTCGGGAATCTTAAGCTTCTGCATCAACCCAGGTGGTCTCTGATGTTTGAATTTGACCTGATGACATGTCAAGCATTGAGCGACAAAGTCAGTTACATCTCGCTTCATGCCTTCCCACCAATAAACTTGTTTCAAGTCCTGGTACATCTTATTGGCACCAGGATGAACAACATATGGTGCTCTGTGAGCTTCTTGTAAAATTTCCCGCTTCAAAGGTTCAATGTTCGGAATACACAACCTCCCGTTAAACCATAACACACCTTCCTCGTCTACTGAAAAACCTGTACTAAACCTTCCTTCGCCTTCTCTCTAGTTTTAACCATTTCGGTGTCATTCTCTAATGTTACCTTCACCCTTTCTAAAAGGGAGGATTTAGCTGACAAGTGAGCCAAGAAAGCACCTGATTTAGTAATCTCGAAGAATACCCCACTAGCTTCTAGCTCATGTAATTCTTGAATCAAGGACCTCCTTACTGTGGTAATATGAGCTAAACTCCCAATCGACTTTCGACTAAGGGTATCTGCTACTACATTTGCCTTCCCTGGATGGTAGAGAATGGTACAATCATAATCCTTTAGGAGTTCCATCCATCTCCGTTGCCTTAGATTGAGATCTTTCTGTTTGAAGATATATTTAAGGCTTTTGTGAACTGTGAAAATCTTACATGTTTCCCCATATAAGTAATGCCTCCAAATCTTTAAAGCAAACACTACGACTGCCATCTTTAGATCATGAGTAGGATATTTAAGTTCATGCTTTTTAAGTTGTCGAGAGCCATAAGCAATGACCTTACCATGTTGCATTAATACACATCCCAATTCTACCTTTGAGGCGTCACAATATACAATGTAACCCCCTGGTCCCGATGGTAGAACTAGAACTGGTGCCGAAGTTAGACACTCCTTCAACATAGAGAAACTTTACTCACAAGCATCATCCCAAATATACTTAGTATTCTTCCTAGTCAACTTAGTCAGTGGAAGAGCCAACTTAGAGAAATTTTTGACAAAGCGACGATAATACCCTGCTAAGCCAAGGAAACTTCGAACTTCAGATACAGTTGTTGGTCTAGGCCATTGCTTCACTGCTTCGATCTTACTTGGATCTATATGAACACCTTCCTGGGAAATTACATGTCCCAGGAATGTTACTTGACTCATCCAGAATTCACATTTTGAGAACTTAGCATATAACTGATGTTCCCTCAAAGTTTGCAGCACCGTTCTCAAATGTTTTGCATGATCCTCCCGACTCTTGGAGTAAACCAGAATGTCATCAATGAAGACGATCACAAATCTATCAAGGAAAGGTTTGAACACTCGGTTCATAAGGTCCATAAATACTGCTGGCGCATTAGTCAATCCAAATGACATTACGAGAAATTCATAATACCCGTATCGCGTCCGGAAGGCGGTCTTGGGTATGTCTTCCTCCTTAATTTTCAGTTGATGGTAACCAGATCTCAAATCTATCTTTGAGAACCATTGTGCCCCCTGAAGTTGGTCGAACAAGTCATCAATTCTTGGTAAAGGATATTTATTCTTTACCGTGACTTTATTTAACTGACGGTAATCTATGCACAATCTTAAAGAGTCATCTTTCTTCCTTACAAAGAGTACTGGGGCACCCCAAGGTGAGAAACCTGGGCAGATAAATCCCTTATCCAGCAGGTCTTGTAATTGCTCTTTAAGCTCTTTCAACTCAGAGGGTGCCATACGGTAAGGAGGAATTGAAATTGGTCTAGTACCCGAAACCAATTCAATATCCCTCTCTGGTGGTAAACCAGGTAAATTTTCTGGAAATACATCTGGAAATTCACTAACTACTGGTATTCGTTCAAGACTTCGTTCCTCCTTGTCTATATCTTTGACAAAGGTCAGAAATCCATGACACCCTTTTCGTAACATATGTCGAGCTGTTAACATAGATATTATGTTACAGAGCACCTCATTTCGGTCTCCTTGAAATATGAAATTATGTCCACCCGGTATACTAAAAGAAATGGTCTTGTCATGACAATTCAATTAGCATGGCATGAGGATAACCAGTCCATGTCTAAGATCACATCAAAGTCTGTCATACTAAGAAGCATGAGATCTACCTCCGTCTCTATGTCCTTAATAGTTATCTTACAAGAACGATATCCAGATCTAACTACTAGGGCTTCCCCCATCTGTGTAGTTACCAGAAATGGTTCGTCCAGTATAACTGGCTCAGACTCGAACCTCTTGGAAAACAGAGGTGATACATACGAATGTGTAGAACCAGGGTCAAATAATACATGTGCAGCTAAAGTGCCAACTAATAAAGTACCTGTAATAACAACATTGGATGCCTAGGCACCTTGTCGAGTTAAGGCATATACTCTGGTAGTTCCTCTACCGGCTGCTTGCTGCCTACGATCTCTTTGGCCTCTGCCAGATCCTCTCCCAAAACTTCCTCCAGTAGAAGTGGTCGGTGCACGAGTAACTGGAGTAACTCCCGGTTGGGTGTGAGATGGAAGAACAAATGTCTGACCAGATCCAGAAGTAAGTTGAGGGCATTCCCTCCTGAAGTGCCCTTCTTGTCCGCAATGAAAACAACTTAATGTTCCCATCTTCCTGAGGCATTCTCCAAAATAGAATTTTTCACACTCAGGACATTGAGGCTTCCCTCTTCCTGCTTAAGAACCACCCTTGCTCGAAGAGCTGTAACCACCTTTATATTCTGAGCGGGGCTTAGCTGCACTAGCCGTGGAGAATGTGGGTTTAGATGATGCAATTGGAACATGCTGTGAAGTGATGGAAGGCTTCAAGGTTCTTGAGTTCCCTCCTTGGTTAAAATACCTTCCGTCTCTAGACCTCTTTTTATTTTTAAATTCTTCCTTCTTATTCCACCTCTTTTCCATTCTACTTGCAGTATCAACAGTGGTAGAATAAGAGTTGTAATTAACCATATTCGGACCCACCTGCGAATAAAGAGAATCGCGAAGTCCTTCTACAAACTTCTCCACTTTAGCCTCTTCAGTAGGCACCAGTTGCAGAGCATATTCTGCTAACTTAATAAACTGAGCATTGTATTCATCTACCGACATAGATCCTTATTTCAAATACAAAAAGTCTCTTACTCTAGAGGATCAAACACTTTTTGGAAGAAATTCATTGATAATCATTTTTTGGAATTTCGCCCATGTAATTGGTGGTGCACTTTGGGTTCTCCCATTTTTTCAGGCCTTCCACCATTTACCGGCTCTCCCTTTTAGTTAAAAGGAGACAATCTCTACTCTTCGTGCATCAGAACACCCCAAAACATCACAAATTACCTCGCAATCATCCAAAAACCGTTGTGGGTCCTCATTAGGATCTTCGCCGGTGAAAATAGGTGGCATCATCTTTAGGAACTCAGACATTTTCACGTCCTTAACTATTCCTTCTCCAGCTCGTTTGGTCTCAATAGCAAGAGGAACCTTTGGTGTATCAACAGGTTTTGCTCGTTCTCCCTACTTTTCCTCTATACGATCTAACCGATCGTTCACCAGGCTGAACATCTGCATGACAACAACGGCGTCAATCTGTTGGGCGACCCCAGCTCCCTCCGCCTGGCCACCAGTTGAACCTTCAATATGTGGAGCATGTGAACTATCTACATGGCCCGAAGGGTTGTCCTGTGTATTAACTGGTAGAATTAAAGTCCTCCCTGAGCCTATATGCTCATTATGATTTGAGGATCCCTCTGATATCGTAGAGTCAAAAGTCTACATAGAGAATAAATACTTCTCAGATCAAACAAGATTATCTCATATTAACCCAATAAGGAATAAGTTATAAAAACAAAAAACACTATACTCTATAAGGTCTTTTATGGAACCTAACCCCATGGTCATGCCGCGGCTCACGACAATGGGAAAGGGCCCACAAAGAACACTTTGTTCTGTAATCTATAGGGGACCTAAAAACTGACCTCTGATACCAAAACTGTCACATCCCAAATTTGGGCATGTGAATAATTCTTTAAACTAGAGGGTATACCCCTATGATATCCCATAAAATCTCTTATCAATACTAATGCATAACACAATTTTTCAAGAAAGATATTTATACATATAAAAGTTCAACATAGCGAAACAGTAAACACAAACCAAATATCATACAATATGATATTATTTTTCAAGCCTAGGTGACCTATAGGGATTACAGAGCATTCCTAAGCTTTTAGTTTCATAAGTCCTCCAGATAACATGAAAAGTATCCTCGAGGAATACTAATTCTCTTGCGGATTTTCTTCATTGACATCCACTGTATCTAAAAAAAATGTTCATAGAGAGTGTGAGTTCATTAAAACTCAGTGACTAAATGACTGTGCAATAATAAATATGTCACAAGTACAAATACCAGAATCATAATCATAATAAGAACAATTATTTTTATATTCAGGGTTTCTATACCTCTGTATTTTATGTTCAAGAATTCAGTTTCCATTTATATTCTTAATTATTACATGCATTGGTATCTTGGGAAATGAAGCCCTCAACCATTCCATGTGTATAATTCTATGCATTGGTATCTTGGGTCAAGCCCTCAACTATTCCATGTGTATTATGTACTCAATTCATAATTCTCATTAATATAATATTAAATCAACAATAAATTTCATTATATAGCAATCATCATTAAATATAGAATCTAATTGCGATATGAGATGGAATTTATATTGTACTTAGAATAAAAGTAAATAAAGTCGGTTAGTAAGGTCATCCACGCACATAGATTTCGTATCCAAGTTACTTTTTCGAGTTGCTACAAAGAAGAGTACGTAGCTGGATTTCAGGTTCCGCTTGGATCTAGGCTAAGGAAGAAAGACCTAGAATCTCAGAGCCCTAACGTCGGAGCAAGAGAAGTTTTGAGGAGAAGAGAAAAGAGAAACTGAAGGTGTGAGTTTAGAAGTGAAATAGAATGACCTATTTATAGGAAAAGTCAATGGTACTATTTGATACTATGCGCTAATAAAATATTCAATTCACTATTTATGAAAATAACATTTCTAATAATTCAGTTTACTGTGCGATCACAGGGCGGCTGTGTTAGTCGTTACTATTAGAAACTAAAGGGAAAATTATCCTTTCTCTTAAACCTTTAAGTTTCTTTTCACTTTTGCCCCTTTCAATTTAGTCCTTAAAGGGATTTTCTCATATAAAACATTATTTTTCTCCAAGTTTCTTTCAGATTTATCTTATGCTCAAGCCATATTTCATCCAAGGGATAAATTCTATATCCTAACATCTATTATATCCCACAATTTATTCAATCTATAAATAGAAATCTATATTTTCAACAATATGTACAAACGAATATATATATAAAAAAATTAAACCGATAGGAAATTTATTTTCTCCAAAATAAATTTATCGTAATTCTTGAATACTTATAACTAAAAAATATAGCGGGTATTACATATGTATGCAAAAGTCATGAAGGAAATGTTGCTGAAAAAGAAGATGGGAAATAATGAAAAAGTCACATTGAATGAAGAGTGCAGTGCAATCATGCATAAGAAGTTACCTCCAAAACTCAAGGATCCAGGGAGTTTCTCCATCCCCTGTACTATTGGAGATGCCACATTCAAGAAGACTTTATGTGATATTGGGGCTAGCATCAATCTTATGCCACTATCAATTTTCAAGAAACTCAAGATTGGTCAGGTGAAACCAACTATGATGACTCTTCAGCTCGCCGACCGATCCTTGAGACATCCATATGGGGTAGTAGAAGATGTGCTAGTCAAAGTAGGAAAATTCTTCTTTCCTGTGGATTTTGTAGTATTAGACATTGCATAAGATGAGGAAATCCCTCTCATTCTAGGTAGGCCATTCTTGGCTACTTCAGGAGCGGTAATTAATGTGGTTCATGGGACATTAACTTTGACAGTTTAGAAGGAGATAGAAACTTTCAATGTGTTAGATATTGCAAAATCATCGATAGAAAAGGAAGCCGGCAATAATAGGGAAGAAACAATATCGATTCAGCTTCAAAACTCTTCCAGGGGTTATTGTGATCCAGGATAAAACTGGTAAAGTCTGACTGAAGACTATAAACTTAGCGTTCTTGGGAGGCAACCCAAGTTTATTGCTTTCGTAGTCTTTTTTCTATTTTTTTTGTTTGATGTGCTGCTATTGGTAATATTTTAACTGCTATTTATTATTTATTTGGAGTTAAACTGATAAATACTGAATATGGTCATGTTTATTATCTTGGTGAATGGCAGTTAGGACGTTTGTAATAGCATTTTGTTTTGTTTTGTTTTGTTTGTTATGTTGTTTATTCTTTTCCTCTGTGTGCTGATTTGGGATAGTGAGGATACTGTCAAATTTAAGTTTAGGGGAGATGTTTAACATGTTGGTGGGTTTCTTCTTTGAGAAAATTTTGATTGATTTTGTGTTTTCCATATGCATGTGTTATAGGAGGAAAATTTTTGAAAATTTTGAAATCTGAAAGTTTGAAGTTTTTGGCAAGTCAAATCATGTCAAATAAAATTCTTTTTAATAGTTACCTCTTGAGTTTGCTAATCTTAAGTTTTCATATTTTATAAGTGTTAGCCCTATCACTTCAAAATAACAGAAATCTTATTTTTGTCTCTTTGAATGGTTTTTAGATCATTTTCATATTTATATATTTTAAAAAATGGTTCAATAAGAGGCTAGTGAAAAAATGATTCAATAAGGGGATAGCTGAAAGTTTCAATAAGGGATAGGCTCCTGTAATTAAAATAAAATGAGAAAATTGTCAAAAAAAATTCCAAAGGAAATAAAGAAAGTTAGGAAGCTATATCCTTGAAAACAAAACAGTGAAGCCCTTGAGAATCGAAATAAAACGATGGCTTTGAGAACCAAAAAGTAATTTAGTCTTGGAATTTTTTGTGAATTTGGTTTTATAAACTGTTCAAAGAGGTGAAGCTTTGATTTCAAATTTTCTGGTGGTTTGGTTAACACTTCTTATTGAATCCTCAAGATTGCAAACTCTTGAGTTAAATCTTTTGAGTAATGGTTTGATGAGGCTTGGTCTACTTTAATTCACATTTGCATATCTTTACTCCTCCTAATTGCACATATTCATGGTCGCACATATTTTTCTCAAAATTTTTCTCATTGAAAGTTTTTGCTTGAGGACAAGCAAAGGTTCAAGTTTGGGGGAGTGTTGAGTTCTCAATTTAGTGCTATTTTGATGCTAAATACCCTATGTTTTGATCTCTTTCTTGTTGTCTTGTAATTCTTAACTCATGTTTTGAATAGTTTAGATTAGTTTTAGTTTTCTTTGATCTTTTAATAAATGGAGTGATTTCATGATTCTTTTATGCGATTTAATGGGTTTATTTGTTATTTTTGGTATAGGTTGAGTTGATAAAAAGTTCGTGTTAAAAGATAGAATGCTAGAGCTGAAATTCTGAAAATGCTAATGTGATTGTTGTCTCCCACAGCTATAGCGGTAGAATCTACCGCTATAGCGGTGGAGTGCTAAAAAAGGATTTTGGCGCCTTCTTCCCTGCCAGCCACCGCTATAGCGGTGGATATTCACCGCTATAGCAGTAAAACCTGAAAAAACACATTTTTAAGCTTTCTTCTTTGCCTCACATCACTATAGCGGTGGTTCGCCATCCTGTACTGATTTAAATGTGTTAGAACAGATTTTCTAGGGCATTCTGAGTGGGAGATAGAAGGGAGGCACCGACTTTTTCTAGAGGAAGAGGAGGAATCCATTCCTGAAGCCGATCAAGCCCGAATTCCGTCAACCCAACCTCAGATTCATGGAGTTTACTCATTCTTTTACTATTTTCTATAGTTTTAGAGCCATGAATGGCTGATTTTCTGTTCTAAGGTTACTATGAACCCAATTTTAGATTAGGATTTGTATTTCTCTTGAAACTTGTGATTCTTTTCAATTTAATACATACCTATCATTCATGTTTACTATACTTGTTATAAAATTGGCCACTTTATGATTTGTTTGTTGCTTTCATCGAACTCGGGAGAGGGAAATGTTGGTAGAACACTGAATGATTAGGGCGAGTGATAGAACTTAGGGGTTTTACTTGTTAATTAATAGGAATATTAATTAACCTTGTTTAATCAAATTAGGTTAACATTAATTCGACTTAAACTCACATAAGGGATTGTGTAGAGTTGAGTAGCTTAATTTAGGTTCTGGAGAATCACTTTAAACCATTAGAAAACTTAAGATTAATGTGTATAATTGTTTTGAATCATAAGTGTTAGGGAGAATTAGCAATTCCTAGAACGAAATAGGGGGATTAGTAACTCTAGGCCTTATATTTGAATTATTTCCATTCGATTCTATTACAATTTGATTTTACTTTTAATTAGAACTTTCTAAAATCAAAAATTAGTTTGCCTAAATAATGCGTTTGAATTTCTAGAGTACTTAGCATGTTAGTCCCTGTGGAGACGATAACTCATATTTCATCACTTTATTACTTGTGTGACTAGTGCACTTGTCAGAACGCCCCAACAAGGAGCGAAGGTCTCCTTATAATCGACTCTGGCAATTTGACTATAGCCCTTGGCCATCAACCTGGCCTTGTATCGTTCAAGCGTACCATCAGCTTTGAGTTTTACCTTATACACCCATTTACAACCAATAGGGCGTTTATTAGGAGGCAATGTCACCAAGCTCTAGGTCCCAGTTGCTTGTAAGGCATCTATCTCATTTTTCATGGTTTAACGCCACTGCAGAGATTGCATTGCTTGAGAAAAACTGGTGGGCTCTTGGAGGAGGGTGAGTTGAGAGATGTATGCTTTACAAATGGGAGAAATGTGAGCATAAGACAAAAATTGAGATAAAGGATGAGCAGTACCTGAGTTCTTGGCCACATTTGAAGAAGAAGACAGTGCGGTCCTTGAAGGGAGGGTGGCGTCGATGTGAAAATCCTGTAAATGGGAAGGTGGTTTGGTGGATCAAGTACTGCGACGGATAGACGGTGGTCCGGGCACAATCTCGGGTGAAGTAGGAGTTGGTGAGGTGTGGGTGATGGGTGAGGATTGAGTATCATTGTCAGTGTTTGGCAGGGAAAACAGAGATGGGGGTGGCGTATCGTGTCCTTCAATGGGTGGGGGAGCAGATTGTGGGTGTTGTAGGCTGTTAGTTGGAATTGGGCCGGTGGGATTGGGAGAGGTTGTGGGTGCGGGCATGGGGTCCAGATCAAAGGTGAGAAAGGGGTCTGGGAAAAGGAATTGGGACTGTTTGGGTTGTTATGGTGGTGCAGCGGAAGATGTGGAATTTTGAAACGGAAAAACGGTTTCGAAGAAAGTAATGTCACAAGAAATAATTACCTTTTTCTGTGTGAGATCAAAAACACGATAGCCCTTTTTCCCATAAAGATATCCTAGAAAAATACAACGTGAGGCACGGGGATCAAATTTGGATCTTGGCTGGGCATGAGTAGAGGCAAAACATAAACAACCAAAAACGCGTAAATGAGAATAATTAGGAATTTTGTTAAGGAGTTTTTCATATGGGGTTTTTCCATCAAGAAGAGGTATAGGGGTACGATTGATAAGGTATGCAGACGTAAGAATGGCATCCCCCCAAAATTGATTAGAAAGACCTGCTTGAATGAGTAAAGCACGAGCCATGTTTAACAAATGTCGATGTTTTCGTTCAGCTACCCCATTTTGTTGGGGTGTGTTAATGCAACTGGTTTGATGAATTATGCCACGATTTGCATAAAAACTTTCAAGTTGGAATTCAGGCCCATTGTCACTACGAACAATTTTGATTTTTGAATCAAATTGATTTTCTGCCATGTTGATAAAATTTACTAGGAGATCCCTAGTATCAGATTTGTGCTTCATGAGATAAACCCATGTGCATCTAGTATAGTCATCAACAATAGGGAGGAAAAATTTTGCACCCGAAAGAGAAGTATTTTTATAAGCACCCTATATATCAACATGAATTAAATCAAAATGAGATGTAGTAGTAATAGTACTGGAAGAAAACAGAAGCCTTGTTTGTTTAACCAAAGGGCAAATCAAACACTTGTCAGTATCACAAGATTTATTTTTGAAATTTACAAAAGGAAATGATGAAATAACTCTGGTTGAAAGATGGCCAAGACGTTGGTGCCAAAGGGTCGTATTATGGTTTTGAACATGGTTTTATGTTCCTTTCTTAGCTTGGTTGAAATAATAGAGACCCTCCCGTTCAATTCCCGTCCCAATCAACTTCCCCAAATGTAGGTCCTCTATAACACAAAAATTGTGTAAGAAAATGGTTATACAAGAAGAATGAGAGGCTAATTTGTTGATTGAAATTAAATTCAATCGAAAATATGGGACACATAGAACATTATCAAGGATTAAATCGGGAGACAAAGCAATCGTGCCAATGTGTGTCACTTGTGCTAATGTGCCGTTTGGCAATTCTACAGTGTGATTTTGAACTGGTCTCGAATGAGTAAAAAGAGCAGGATTGTAAACCATGTGATCGGTGCATCCACTGTCTAAGATCCAAGTGCTTTGTTGTCCATGAGAAATAAGTGAAAAGGCTTTACCTGAAAGCTCATCATGAGTGGAATAATTACCGACATTATTGGCCGAAGAAGATTTGATCTTCAGCGCATTGAGTATTTCCTTGCATTCTTCCGTTGTTAAAGGAAAATTCATCTCCTTCCTTTCATTTAAAGAGGAAGTAGCTTGATTTCCCTTGGAAATATTGAATTCTGCTTCAGCCGTTGCTTTCTTCTTGCGGCAATAATCAACCGTGTGTCCTTTCTAGCCACAGAAGGTGCATTTGAGATGCGCATGACAATTTTTAGTGGTGTGGTTGGTTTTGTTACATTTGGTGCACCTTGGCTCACCTTTTTCTCCTTCACGACCTGAGTTCTTTCCAGGAAAAATAGCAACATCTGGTTGGACATGAGTCTTCCCTGTTGTTGCTTCCGCTTGCTTCTCATGTCGAAGAACTAAGGCATATGCTTTGTTTACCGTAGGAAGTGGATCTTGTAGCAATGTGTTGCTTTGAACACTTGCATAAGATTCATTGAGACCCATGAGAAATTTCATAGTTTTTTGTGTGTCCAAATATGCAGTCACTTCTTTGATTGACCCACAAGTGCATATCGAAAAAGTACAGAGAGCATCACGCTCATCCCAGAGTCCCTTTAGTTTTGTGAAATAAGAACCCACGGATAAGCTTCCTTGGACACAATTATGAATCTCGTTCTCGACATTGAATAACTGGACAACATTCATATATAAGAAACGCTCTTTCAAGTCTCTCCACATGTGCATCGCATCCTTGCTGTTAATCACGCTACTGGCAATGTCCTTAGACATTGATCCCAGCAGCCAAGTTTTGACTAAGTTGTTGCAGCGGTTCCATTGTTGCCATTCATTTGTATTCTTCTCAACCGGCTCCTTGACAGAACCATCGACAAATCCGATCTTGTTTTTAACAGTCAAAGCCATAGTCATGGATTGGTTCCATGTGCTATAGTTGTCTTCCACCAGGGTTTTGTGGCACAAGGATTGCACCAGGTTGATCAGAATGGTGGAGGTATAGTTGATGATTGGGGTCATCCCAAGTGATACCTGAAGCTGTGTCTGTTGCCTTCTCGTCAGCCATGGAGGTCAGTTTAGAGGTTTGGTATTGTTCAGATCACCGCTTCTGATACCATGCAAAAATAGTAATTGGAATGAATATTGATTGATTGACATTCTATTGAAAGCAGAGATACAAACTTATACTATTTGATACAAAGGGATCCTAATTCTATCAGCTATGTAGTATCATTTACAAAATAGGAAATAAACCAAATCAAATATTTACAATAATCACAAAGTTTTCGGCATAATCTAAGCTCAATTTCCTTCAACATATTTTATGACTGGAACATTACATGATTTTTTTTTTTCAAATTTTTTTATGTGTACTTAGGTAGCTTTACTCATATAATAAAATAATTAAAATAAACTGAAAAATGTTTTAAAAAAATGCGTTTGTTTTAGAAGGATGTCACTAATTACATCGATAATATGGGAGAGTTGACGAATAAAAGTGGAAAACCTTGGAAAATCGCCCTCTAACAAGGAAGGAAGAAGAAATAGGTTTGAAGATTTTCCATTATTAATCTACATTTAGCCTGATTAAGCTTTAAATTTTTATTCTAAAATAAAAATTGTTGTTTAAACATTTATTTTGATTAAATAAAAAAATTTCTACAAATATTGCTTCTCAATATAACATAAAAAAAATTCTCTTCTTAAAAATGAAAGGAAAAATAATAATAATTTCTTATTTAGAGTAGAAACAGTTTTTTTAAAGGAGACAATCATAACTCTATTCAAAATCATTATTCGTTTATTAAAAATATAAAGTTAAAATATAATTCAGGTCCCTATAATTTTACTCAATAGAGGATTTAGTACTTACACTTTAAAAACAAAGGATTTGATCCCTATACGTTTCAAAATTCTTAAAAATGATTTTCGATGTTAATCAACCGTCAGTTAATAGTTAGTTTTAGACACATGGCGCTGATTAGGACACTTATATCAAAATTACGTGTCATGTCAACGTTACACATGACAAATTTAAATATATAATATAAAAATATTATTATTAGGAACATTTTGGCAATATTTAGACTTCAAGATTCTGTATATATTTTCAAAACACAAGGACTATGGTGTAATTTGAACGTCTTCTAGATAAAGAAAATGTAATTACGTATAGTATAAATTAATATAATTTATCATTTGAAAACTTTTATTATTATTGTTCTATTATTTCTATCATCATCATCATCATAAGAACAGTAAAGGAGGCCTAGTTTATCCTAGTCTTGCTTGCTGATGGTCTGCGTAAGAACAAAAATCTTCTAGAAGAATATTGAGCATATTTGTTTAAAGAGGTGTGCGAACTGGCCTCCAAGTTGCAGTGTTAGAATAAAGAGAGGTTCTGTTATTTATTTGGAGTGACGTGGACGTCTCTTTGCCACCGGATTGAATAAATATTATGTTGGTAAATTTTAGATTTAACCTTTTAAATATCAAATAGTAATTTTAATAATTTTTTATTTTTTTAAAAAAATTATAACTTGGACCGTAAGTATAGTATTTATCCCATTTCCAAATTATTATACCCTTCTTCTTTATTATTTCGGCGTCTTTATTTATTATTCTTATTCACGTGTCAATTTTCCCCATTTTTTCCCTGTTCCCGCTTCAATTCCAGATGGATTGATTCCTAACACGGTTTTCCCGAATGCAAAGGTTTCCAAAAACCAGAGTGGGAGAAAGAGAAAGCAGCCTGTATCTTCTTCAGTTCCTGCCAATAGTTCTGGAACGGCAAATACAGCAGGTCCATCTAACCAGTTGGTGAGTAGCTTTATAATGGAGGGAATAATACATTCCTTGCCATTCCATTTTGGCAGTGGGATGACAAGGATCTTGAATTGCAGGCTGATATGGATCGTTTTGTGGAGGATGGATCTCTTGATGACAACGTTGAGTCTTTTTTATCAGATGACCCTAGCGATGCTGTTGGTCCTTGTATGGATGAAAGCAAAGGTGCAGTACGCCATTGTTGTTGATCATAAATATTTTGTGATCATCCTTACAGTAGTTTCTTAAGTGTATGCCTTTTTTAAACCCAAAAAAATATATATTTTTCTGCATTCTTTATCTTTGCAATCAAATGGCAATTATATTCTTTCTACAGACTCTTTTGTAGTGATTTATTTAATATCTTTCTTTTTTCTCTACTTCAAATACACTGCATGAATATTTATTGTACATCGTTTTTATTTATTACCTTGTTAGTTATATAATTTAGAAGGGGTATGCTTCCTTATTATCTAAAATGTGGTTCTGCACTGTTGCTCTTTAATCCTTTTTGTCAGCATAGAAACTATTACCCTTTTTTTTTTTGTAAAATAAAATTTTCATGATATGCATTTTCCATGTTATAAATTATTTGGATAGCATTAATTTGCTTTATTTTCAGGCTTCACATTTGCTGAAGTAAATTCTGTACGAGCAAGCACAGGCAAAGTTATCTGTTGCCACTTCTCATCTGATGGAAAATTGCTTGCAAGCGGTGGCCGTGACAAAAAGGTTAGTTGAAGTAATAATCTGGAAATGCTTATTTTGTTTAGTATTTAAAGTATTCAAGTGATTTCCTGACATTAGCTGCAAATTTGTGCAAAACTTTCTTAAAGAAATAAGGAAGAAAAGAATTGGTAACTTCTGTATCATTTATTGTTTATTTATACAATATGGCCTTTCTCCCTAATGTTTTTGTAATGCAGGCTGTTTTATGGTACACGGATTCTTTAAAGCAAAAAACCAATCTTGAAGAACATTCATCTTTGATCTCTGATGTCCGTTTCAGTCCAAGCATGCCTCGCCTTGCAACATCTTCATTTGACAAAACTGTCAGGGTTTGGGATGTTGACAGTGTTAGTAATCCTTTCCCATTTTACTCAAAAAGTATACCTTTTATGTGATTTTTTTAACATATTGTGCATGTCCCATTGAACGTGGATTTTGAATTACACCATGAATTCTAATTTGTTTCAAGATAGCAATCTTAAAGTTTATTTGATCTCATGGTTTGTAAAGAGTACTTCCTCATTTTTTATGTAGATGTGAATCTCAGGTCTTGATCCATGAACTGGCATATTGTTGATGTCATAGTTTGTTTTCTTTCTAAATGTTGAGGAATTGTGCCCCTTTTTTAAGCTGTTTCATCCTTGAGCTGAATAAATTTTGCCTGTTATGCAGCCTGGATATTCGCTTTGCACCTTTACAGGACACTCTGCATCTGTTGTGTCACTAGATTTTCACCCAAATAAAGATGATCTGATCTGCTCTTGTGATGGTGATGGTGAGATACGATACTGGAGTATAACCAGTGGAAGCTGTGCTAGAGTGTCAAAGGTAGAATCTTAGTCATTATCTTATTGTATATGCATGTCTCTTTTGTGTCAATATTTATCAGAGTGCTAATGCATCCATTGTTGTTTTCTAAAATGATAATCTTGCTCATTAGGGGGGCAGTGCCCAGATGAGATTTCAACCTTGTATGGGGAGGTACCTTGCTGCAGCTGCAGAGAATGTTGTCTCTATACTTGATGTGGAGACACAAGCATGTCGATGTTCATTACAGGTTGATTTACATAAATATTGTATGTATCTTTATTAGGATAGAATAAATGCTTATCAATCACAGGCATGCAGTCCTGCTTGAGTCTTTCTAACATAGTTACTGAGTTGCATATAATTTATGTTGAAATAATTTCTCCCAACTTCCATGTGCAATGTACCCTAATGATTAAAGTTTAGATGCTCCCTCCATACCTCCATGATGCATCCTCCACATGTGTTAGTCTAATCTTAGCTGTAGGAATATGCTTTCTTGTAATATAAATCTCCCCCCTTCTCCCATTGTAGGAGTGTACAGAATATAATTGAAATTTTCCAGTAAACATGGTATCAGAGCCTCTGGTCGCAAGGTCTCCATTTTTTTTTCGTTTAAGTCCCTGGGTGTAAGGTCACCTATGTGGAGTCACTTCTAAGTCTCACCTCCACCACAGGAAGCTGACCCACCATTATATCGGCCGGAACCAGGAGTCCGGTCACCTGAAACGGCGCGTGTGAGTCACACGCGCCGATCAAAATTGCCTATTCCCGTCCCACTCGCCGGCGCGTGAGGGCGCTTGGAGATGAGTTAGCCACCAGTGGTTGCTTCGCCGGCATCGTCTCTTCATTTCCGGCCTGTTCGTGGTATCGGGTTGGTCATTCAAGTGTTTTGAAGATTATAGTTACTTGTTCGTGGCCTGTTCGAGCTTTTTTTTTTCTTTTCATTTTTTTTTAAAAAAAAAGAGGATTTAAAAAAAAAGAAAAAAAAATGAGTGAAAAATATACTGAATCTTCTGGATCCAAATCTATTCCTGTAATTGTTCAATCTGAGGGTGTTTTTAATGCTGGCATAATTCTTAGTGAATCAAACTATGACGTTTGGTCACAATTAATGGAAATGCACATTGCTGAAAGAGAAAAACTCTCTTACATTCGAGGGAAGGAAAAACCACCTGCAGAATCTGATGAAGCATATGAAAAATGGTATGCTGAAAATCAGAAAGTAAAGCGATGGCTCTTAATGTCAATGCAACCAGAGATTATGAAACGCTATCTTCGCATATCCACTGCAAGAGAAATTTGGAGTGCACTGTCACAAGCCTTTTATGATGGTAGTGATGAATTACAAATTTTCACTCTCCATAAAAGGGCCTTTACTGCTCAACAAAGTGGAAAGTCACTCTCTGAATATTATGGTACATTAACAGAAATATTCCGCGAATTAGATCATCGCGACAAGGTAATTATGAAAGATCCCGATGATATTGTGGCATACCAAAGGAGCATTGACAGGCAACGAGTCCACATATTCCTTGCTGGACTAGATAGCCATTTTGAGCATATTCGTGGAGAGATTCTACGAAAAGATCCAATTCCTGGCTTAGAAGAATGTTATGCATTAATTCGCAGAGAAGCAGTGCGTCATTATACATTAAAAGAAGATCAAAATAATCATGAGATCTCAGCCATGATTGCCCGACAGCGAACTCCAACATGGCAAGACAACTCCAAAACCAATACTTCAAGACCTGCTACCAATATTGATAAATCAACTCTCAAGTGTACCTACTGCAACAAAACTGGTCATACCAGAAGTCGTTGCTTTGAAATTATAGGGTATCCTGATTGGTGGGATCCTAATCGCAAGAAGGAGTCCAAGAAAAACTCAACTGCAGCCATTGTCGAAAGTAAAAAGGAGAATAATGTTGTTGAGAAAGCTTCTGCGTTGGTAACATCTACAGATTCTGGTAAGATTTTAAATACTTCTGCATCTGTTATTAATAGTACATGGATAATTGATTCTGGTGCTACAGATCATATGATGTTTGATTCTAGACAAATACCAGTCCTTAAACATTCCTCCCAACAGATTGTTTCCACTGCCAATGGTAACACCACCCCAGTTATGGGGGAAGGATCATTACAACTCACTGATAACTTGAATCTGGATTCTGTTTTAGTAGTACCATCATTAGATTACAATCTTTTGTCAGTTTTTCAACTCACTAAAACATTATCTTGCATTGTAATTTTTTGGCCTGAATTTTGTGTTTTTAAGGACATTCAGACCAGGAAAACGATTGGCTATGGTACTAGGAAAGGAAAGCTATATTATTTGGATTTAGTAGACAACTCTACAAAGGCGTTAATGGTAAATCAATCGAAAGAGGAAAACAGGAGGAAAGAGATTTGGTTATGGCATCAGCGTCTGGGACATGCTTCTTTTGGGTATCTAAAAAGACTATTTCCTAGTTTATTTAGAAGTTTTGATGTTTCTAGCTTCCATTGTGATGTTTGTGAACTAGCAAAAAGTCATCGAACTTCATTCCCTTTAAGTTTGAATAAAAGTCCACTTCCTTTTATAATTATACATTCTGATGTGTGGGGTCCATCTAAAGTCCCAACTTTGGGTGGATCTCGTTGGTTTGTAACTTTCATTGATGATTGTACCAGAATGACATGGTTGTGCTTGATGAAATCCAAAGGGGAAGTGAACTCTTTATTTCAAAAATTTCATAAAATGATTGAAACTCAGTACAAAGCAAAGGTACAAGTCCTTCGCAGTGATAATGGAGGTGAATATCAAAGCACTGAATTTCTAAAATATTTAGAAGCACAAGGAATAGTTCATCAAACTACGTGTTCTAACACACCACAGCAAAATGGAGTTGCAGAGAGAAAAAATAGACACTTATTGGAAGTAGTTCGGGCCTCTTTAATCGATGCTCATATGCCACTATCCTACTGGGGAGAAGCTCTTAATTCTGCAGCATACCTCATTAATCGGGTACCATCTCGCACTCTGAATTTTCAAACCCCTTTTCAAGCCCTCACTGATTCGATTATTGCTCCAACTGTACCAAATTTACCTCCACATGTATTTGGATGTGTAGTATTTGTACACCTCCATAAACATCAACGCAACAAGTTACATCCTCGAGCACTGCGGTGTGTCTTTGTTGGGTATGCCCCTCATCAAAAAGGTTATCGGTGTTATCATCCTCCGACACGGCAAATGTTTATCACAATGGATGTTATTTTCCATGAATCTACAATGTATTATTCTAAGACTGAATTTCAGGGGGAGTACCATATGGAAATTCAAACTCTAGATTATCATACTATTTTCTTGGATGTTGAAGGGGATAGTGAGAATTTGCAAGCTGAACCAACCAATAATGAGATGGGAGAATTAGATCAAAGAAGTAATGACCAAGGAACAATACCTGAAGAAAATTTACCAGAAGATGAAGACATAGAGCTACCGTCATCTGATGTACCATGCCAATCGCTTCCTGAAGATGTTCTTGAACCATTCAAGAAACAATTACCACAGCGCCACACTAGAGGTATTCCTGAACTCACATATGAACCAGATTTGTCTAGTAAAACTAAATATCCCATGAGTCATTATGTCTCTAACCATCAGTTGTCAGAATCAAACATATCATTTGTAAATCAATTATCTAGTGTATCTATTCCTAACAATGTGCAGGAAGCTTTAAGTGATCCCAGATGGAAAAATGCTATGGATGAAGAGATGAAATTCCTGCAAAAGAATAAAACTTGGGAACTTGCTTATCTTCCCCCAGGAAAGAAAGCAGTTGGATGTCGATGGATTTACACCGTAAAGTACAAAGCGGATGGTACAATTGAACGTTTCAAGGCAAGGTTAGTAGCAAAGGGATACACTCAAACCTATGGGATCGACTACACTGAGACATTTGCACCTGTGGCCAAGATCAATACTGTTCGTGTTCTACTATCTCTAGCTGCAAATTTAGATTGGCCATTACACCAGTATGATGTAAAGAATGCATTTCTACATGGAGAATTATCTGAAGAAATCTACATGGAACTTCCTCCTGGATGTATGGGACAAGAAAATCATAAACAGAAAGTGTGCAGACTAAAGAAGTCATTATATGGATTGAAACAATCTCCAAGGGCATGGTTTGGAAGATTCACGAAATCTATGAGAACTTTTGGCTACAAGCAAAGCAACTCAGATCATACCCTGTTCTTAAAAAAACGACAGGGTAAGATTACTGCTCTTATTGTTTATGTCGATGACATAGTAGTTACGGGAAATGATTTTGAAGAAAGAAAAGCCCTACAAGATCACTTATTTAGAGAATTTGAAATGAAAAATTTAGGGCCTCTAAAGTATTTTCTTGGGATTGAAATATCTCGATCTAATAAAGGAATATTTCTATCTCAAAGAAAATATACCTTAGACCTTTTGCAGGAAACTGGAATGTCAGGATGCCAACCTGTTGATACTCCTTTGGAAGAAAGTATAAAGTTGTGTGTTGAATCTAATCAAATACCAGTTGATAAAGGAAGATACCAAAGACTTGTTGGAAGATTGATGTACTTGACTCATACAAGACCTGATCTAGCTTATGCCCTCAGTATTATCAGCCAATTTATGCACAACCCTGGAAAGCAACATATGAATGCAGTCATGCGAATCTTAAGGTATCTAAAATCTGCCCCTGGAAAGGGAATTTTATTCACCAAGAATTCAAATCATCAAATCATTGAAGCATATACGGATGCTGATTGGGCTGGTTCTGTGGATGATAGACGATCTACCTCCGGCTACTTTACCTTTGTACGAGGTAATCTTGTGACATGGAGAAGCAAGAAACAAAATGTTGTTGCTCACTCAAGTGCAGAAGCAGAATTTAGAAGTATGGCACTTGGTCTTTGTGAAGTGTTATGGCTGAGACGACTCTTACAAGATTTGGGTTACTCATCAAGGCAACCAATTCGGCTATATTGTGATAATAAAGCTGCATGTGATATTGCCCATAACCCAGTTCAACATGATCGTACAAAACATGTTGAGGTAGACAGATTTTTCATTAAAGAGAAACTAGATAGAAGAATTGTGGAACTACCTAAAATTAGATCTGAAGATCAACTGGCTGACATTCTCACCAAAGCAGTTTCAAATCGAATATTCTTAAAGTTACTTGACAAGTTGGGCATGTGGAACATCTATGCACCAACTTGAGGGGGAGTGTTGAAATAATTTCTCCCAACTTCCATGTGTAATGTACCCTAATGATTAAAGTTTAGATGCTCCCTCCATACCTCCATGATGCATCCTCCACATGTGTTAGTCTAATCTTAGCTGTAGGAATATGCTTTCTTGTAATATAAATCTCCCCCCTTCTCCCATTGTAGGAGTGTACAGAATATAATTGAAATTTTCCAAGTAAACAATTTAAACCAGAACATTAAGCAACAGATGCTTTCAGTAGGAAAACTTGGTTATACATTTGATGTCTGAAAATATGGCAGCTACGGGAAGTTGATTGAACCCAAACAGAAACCCAGGAAAAAAAAAAAAGAAATATTGTCTGATGAAAGTGAAAATACCAGCAAAGAAGCAATTCCAGTGGAGTTGCTGTTACAAAACAGAAAAATACAGCAGCAGAATCAAAGGAAAATTACAAACCAGAAACTGAGACTAAATGCAGAAAACCAGTAAACAATGCTAGGCCTTCAAGATGCTGACTACCTCTACCTCCCATCAAAACCACACTATAATTTGTCCATGACATTTCCCACTCTCTGACCCTACTTTTATTGACCCTTCCATAAGTAACTACTTTTTGGAAGCCTTACCTAAAGCTAATGTGTCCCATCCTTGCATTCAAGGCCTTGGTTATATCTTCTAGAATATAATGGGGGTCCATGTAAAGTAAACAGAGAAGAATAACCACTTTTCCTATCTAGAGTGACAGAGACAGTTCATATAGACATACACATGTCTGTTTGAATAAAGCAGTTTTGTAAGTGCAATGCCATTTTGTTTAGTGATAACAGGTATCACCATTAAGCCTTTTAGGTTGAATTAAAGGAATATGGCACCGGCCTATCAAAGCCAATTTTATGGTGTTTGTTGCTTTGTTATTACCTCCTCCTTACACGATGTTCAGTGGTTCTAATATTTTTTGGGTGTTACATGGGAGATCTTCATGATCTGGGAGAGGCAAGCGCTGGGATTTAATCCATTTGTTACATCCATTGCATCTCTATCTTAAATACTGACGGTTGATGCCATTGGAGCTCCCCGGTGGCATTGCTTTTCAGAATTTTGTTTAAGCATTCACGTGTATATTATCTACACTTGGATTAGAGCATTAAACATGCAATTTACTAGTATTTCAGGTGTAAAGAAGGCTGATAGTGGACCTTTAGCTTCGTTGAAACACCTGAGACTAACCAAGATATATCCACATTGTAAGAGATTTAGAATACTGGTTAAGTGAAAATTGACCTTGCACTGACTCTAAGTGAACTACCAACTAAAAGCTGTCTTTGCTGGAGGGAGATCAAGGAAAGAAACATTAGTCTTAGTTCTTTTGGGAATCTCATACTATTGACAGTCGCAGCTTTTCTATTCGTTGCCTTGGTGATGTATTATCTATATTGACTTATGTTCCCCATCTGGGAAATGAATTGTTGTCTATTACACAGAGTCTTAGGATCACTGACATTCCTATTTGGAATATGATACTATATGATTGTAGGGACACACAAAGCCAATACATTCAGTGTGCTGGGACACAACAGGGGAGTTACTGGCATCTGTCAGTGAGGAGTCGGTGAGGATTTGGACTCTTGGATCAGGGAGTGAAGGAGATTGTATTCATGAGCTAAGCTGTGGCGGTACTAAATTTCACTCCTGTGTTTTCCATCCAACCTACCCTTTGCTAATCATTGGCTGTTACCAGGTAATTCTTTATTTCTTATTTCTTATTTATTTTTGGGCGTTAAATTTCTTACTTGTGTTATACTTTTTTGACATCCATGAGCTTCGCTACGTTCATGTAATGAAGTGCCTTGTTCGTTTTATTTCCCTCTCCCTCTTCCTCATTTGACCCCCATATATATATATATATATATATAGATGGAAGAGAGAGGATTTGTGAGTCCTGCACCATCAAAAATGGATGATATAGTCCCTGAAACAACTGAGATAAGATATTTAGATATCCGAAAACCCAAAGAAGTGAATTAAACATATCAAATTACTGATGATTAATGAATGATCCTGACATCCCGAATTACAATGACACTATAGATAAAAAATATCACAGTTATCTTTAACTGCACCGATTAATTTGATCATACTTGTTTGGATGACGTGACTGATTACGAGGCTCTTATCCTTATGGTTTTGTTTTTCCTCTTACATATTGTGAATGAATCCTGATCCACAATGAAGTGTACCTCTGATCTCTTACTCTTGTTAAATGGTATATCCCATGCGTTTGCAGTCTTTAGAGCTCTGGAATATGACGGAGAACAAGACGATGACTCTGTCTGCTCATGAAGGACTCATTGCTGCCTTGGCAATGTCAACTGTAAATGGTGTGGTTGCTTCAGCCAGTCATGACAAGTTTGTCAAACTCTGGAAATGACGTGGTTGTGTCTTTTTGTGTAGTAATACTTGCAACTGAGGAAGTAGGTCTTACCATTTTTTGATCAATATTGCCTCCAGTACCCACCACCACCTTTTGGCTGTTGGTATGCCTGATCTTCTGTGTAATCTTAGACACTATCCCTTTCAAATATCGTATCATCATTGGAGATTTCTTCTCCAGCATCATGCATCCTCTGTCACATACCATTGTTACATATTCTTAACTCTTTTTACTGTTACTGTTGAGCCAGTCGGCAAATCAGTAGTCTTGTTGAAACCTGATCAAATCTGTTTGGCACAATTATCATTTTTCACTTGTTGGAGTTGGATGCTTTCAGAATCAGAAGCTTGGTCTCTTTATTTACTTGTTTATTTATTGTATGTCTGAAAATAATGTAATTTATAATTCAGATATGTTGGTTTGGTTCAAATCTTTATGTCAGTCCGCACTGTATCGTAGTGATAAAAAAATAACCGTTTTCAGATGGAAAAAGATAGGCAGTATTGTACCGTAGTGTTAAAAAAATAACCGTGTTTTCAGATGGAAAGGTAGGCAGTATTGCTAGAATGATAATTAAACTCGCAGGTGAGCCAGAGACTGATTATTACGGTACCTTTCTATTCACAAATCACAAACTTAACAAGATTTTTAAAAATAAAAAATAAAAGACCACTTTTGTAAATGATAATGATACCCTCTGTTCTGTAGCACCGAAGAACTAGAAATGTTGTCTTCTAAATCACTAATTATACCTAATGAAAAATAAATAAACGGCAATAGCAACCAGCTGTTCATTTTTTTTTTTTTACGTTCTTTACGTCTATGATTATTTTTACAGTTGGTGTAAAATGTGTATATAATTGTAATTATAATTAACAAAGAGCTTTATTTAATAATTATACATAAGCATAATTATAAATAATAAAATTGATTGATAGATTGTGGACTGATTATTAATTAAAGCGACAAGTCACTTTGCTTAAATATAGAAAAGCAGTTGACGCCAGCTCGGTAGAACCTAAAAACAGTTGGTCAAGGTATTAAATTTTTTAAAATCTAAGAAAATTTCAAGGACACATATTTTCTTACCTCGTTTATTTAAGATCCTTAAATTGGTGAAATCTTAAGTATACTTGCTATATTTTTATTATTAAATTTTTTAATTAAAATACAATAAATATATAATTTTTTAAAAATAACGGTATTTTTTTTTAATAAACCCACTATTATATGCCGAGTTATTACAAGAAATTTTTTATATAATATATTTTTGATAGAAAACTTAATAATAAAAATATAAAAAAAAAAGTACATATAAATCTAATGTGTAAATTACGAAAATACCATCTGTTATTCTTTATTCATCCAATTGATCTTTGTCAGTGGCTTGGAATTCACTAACATAATGAGTTATGGCATTTTTGTTTATAAAAGAAGTAAAGAAATTAAGTAGGATGTATTTAAAAAAAGAGAAATTAAGAAGGAGACTGGAATATCAATGAGCCTAAATGGAAATAGCAGAGAATGCCTTGCGTGGGTTCTGTGCCTTAATGGAGACGAAGTCCTTCACAGTGACGGCTCGAAAACGAGGAACAGTTTCAGAATCCACAGGCACCGGAGAGAGAACATAATCCTGTGGGGGCCCATAGAAATACGCAACGGAATACCTCTGACGTGTCCCATTCACAGTGGCGCGATGAAGCACAGAGCGAAACCTCGCGTTGGAGATGACGTGGAGGAGGTCGGCAGCGTGGACCACGAGCGCCCCTGGGTGTGGGTGCACCGGAACCCACCCTGCGTCTTCGATGAAGATTTGGAGTCCGTAATGGGTTTGGTGGACGATGGTGAGAAAAGATGTGTCGGTGTGAGGGGCCAGGCCCATCGCTCGCTGTGGGTCCGGACAGCTTGGGTACGAGTTCAATTGTAAAGCCTGTAGGCCCATGTCTGACCCAACCCATTTCTTCTCTTCTTCGCTAATTCCCAGCAGGTTCATTATTATGTGCGTTACTTTCTCTGCTACTCTCTTCATTTCCTTCTGATACTTTTCCATTATTTCACTGCATCCACAACCAAAAAAGACAAAAAATTTTAAAAAAAAAAGGAAAATGTAAGAAAATATGATAACAACAAATAGATTTGGCATGTTACAGACACACAAATGTTTAAAATATCTTGATACATATTGTAGATACATCTCCTATTAGTATATTTTATAACATGAAGAAAGTCCAATATGAAAAATTGGTTTTGTTTTTAATATAATAATAAAAACTACGTTGTAAAATCTTGTTATTAGTGGGAACATATATTGTGTAGAAAGTTGACATCCATAACAAAAAATAAACTAGAAAGGAGTCAAGTGTATAATTTTAAAAAAAAAGTACAACTAGAAGTAATTTATCTAAAGCGGATCAAAAGATATTAGTGCAATTTATCTTGTTCACAACATAAGTTAAAACATATTTAGCTAAAAAAGACAAAATAAGAAGTCTTTTTCAATTTCAATTATTTTACCTTTAAACTGAAAACTAAAACAATCCATAACAGAATATACTGCTCAATAAAGATTTTAAAATAAAAAATACGACCCTTCCAAGTAGAAACCAAAACTCATCAAGATATATTGTGTACGTGCATGGAAGTGCATGAATATATATGTGTGTATATATATATATAGTGATTAATTTTATATATATATATATATATATATATATAGATAGATACCAAAACTTCGCATGATCATGAGGCCAAATCTTCTTGGCATCATCAGAAGGTGAACCCATCATGGTGTAGCCTTCATGCCACATGTGCTTGGGGAAGAAGGGCGATATGATGGCTTGGCCGTATCCGGTGCCGCCGTTGCCGGACGATCTTAAGGCTTTTAGCTTCTGCTCCGTCGGGAGACTGAAGAGGCGCGTGGCCTGTGCCTCCACCTCTTCAATGAGCGACTGTGGCACCCCATGGTTCTTCAATAGGAAGGCACCACACTTCTCAAGTGCAAGCCTCATTTCTCCCATGGCATTAGGATCCATGAGGTCCACCAAGGGCACGGGCACGGGTTCGGATCCCAACCCGGCTCTTTCGTCGGAGCATTCGTTCGCCCATGCATGAGAGTCCGGTAAGCTCTGAACTGAAGAGAAGTCTATGGGGGTGATGGTGTCGGCTTTCCCAGAAATAGTGCTAGCCATTTCAATTTCAAGATAGTTATGTACTTGAATTAATGGTTATGACTAGAAGCTCAGTATTGTAATCGAATAAGTATGATTATGAAAAAAACGATCGTTGGGAACCTATATATATATATATATATATATACGAGTCATGCGTGTATCTGTGGTTTCTAAGGTTATATATCAATCCATTGTGGATTTTTAATAGCCGAAAAAGGTATATAATTAATTATGTACATATACTTAGTAAGTTATAAATCCTCTGTTTTTAAAACATAGATATCATATTAATTTCAGCAAGTGCAAGGAAATCACATACGTTTAATTTTTGCCTTTTGTTTCTAACAATTAAATCCTTTTAATCAATCACTACTATCTGAAGCCTCTGCAAATTTATGAGTCTTTTATATATATATATATATATATATGAACGAATCTATATATATATATCAGAGAAAGAAATATCTAGAGTATAAGATAGAAATATATTGAGTATAAGATTTACCTGCGGGATGCATGAATTGTTTTAATTAGTAAGTAAAAAAATATTTGCATAACTCAAATTACTTTTTGTTAATTTCAAAATTTGATTATATTTCTTTTAAATTTTTAATTTATACAATATAATCTCCTTATTAATTTTTTTGTCTAAAATTTTAATTAGCACTTCTTATTTATGTAAAATGAAAAAGGCCAAATAAAGAAAGACATCCAACCTAGATTAGAACTTTTCTTTTTTTGGTTAAAAAGTTATTATTATTTGTCACTATATGCCTTGATAAAATTATCAAATCCAGGGATCAGATGGGGATATTTTCTGCTACAAATTAAGAAATCCAAAAAATAAATAAATATCAGACTGGTGATCTTAAAAATCAACTATTGAGATCAAAGAAAACCCTCCTAAGGAAGATCTTGTTTGAGCATTTGGGTTCAACTAATTATTTGTATGTCAGACATTTCGGCTTGTTGAGAGTGTGGAGCCTTTGAAGTGTTCTCAAGGATTCTCAAGGACGGATTTGAAAGCGAAATTGTTTGAAATCTGATGGTAAAATACGTGAAACTGAAGTCAAATGGTCCAATGTCGACGAGGACAAATAAAATTCAATGTCGTGGAGAAAAGAAAAAAATCACCTTTTTTTCCTCATATTTGTGGAAAAGACCAAAATTCTATTTTGATTTTTTACATATAAATTTTTTTTTTAAATTTGGTTTCTTAAAAAGTTCCCTTTCTTAATTTGATCTCTCATAGAAAAGTCTTCAATTTGACATTTTAAACGTAAATATGTTATTAATGATATCCTTCGTCAATATGTTAATAATGAAATTAAAAAAATATTATAATAAGTAACATATATATAAAGAACATATTTAGTGAAAAGAGTGTCCAAATGTAAAACATATTATTCTCTCCTCTCATTTTTCACATTTGGACACTCTTCTTACTAAATATGTTATATATATATATATATGCTTATATTAAAAATATATATTAACAATTAATTTTACTAATAACAAATAGATAAAAAAATATTATTGATAATAATAACAGAATAAATTGAGAAATATTTTATTTATAAATGATTAAATTGAGAAGATAATACTATGAGAGACAACTAAGTTGAAAGATATCTTATATAGAAGGGATAGAAAGGATATTTTAGTGTCTGTGAAATATATATGTGGAGGGGATTTCATTTTTTAGCAGGCAAATTTTCTTACAATTAATGCAAAATTAATGGCCTCAAGGTCCAATAATTAAATTAAATTCAGATATTTTAAGTACAAAAAATAAATCTCTTTATAAAAAATAGCAGCATAGTACTTTATTTCACCCAAAAAGAAAAACAGTACTTTCAAATCTATATGCACCTAAATCACAATCAAGCTGATGGAAAGTTAAGAATTGAATATTATTGAACCCAAAAAAGAAAAACAATGAGGAAGTCCAAATGCTGCCACTTTGTCTTTTTCTTTTTCTTTTTCTTTTTCTATTTCTTTTTTTCAAAAATAATAATTTCGTCTTTTATGTTATTTTAAATTTTATTTTAATCTTTTATATTTAAGATGTTTTGATTTTATCTTCTATATTATAAATTCACACTATTTCAATCTATCTCTTTTTTTGTGTCAAAGTCATTACGCATTTCAAATGATTTAACAAATTTGATAGCTGACAAAAAACAATCTAAAACAATATGAGTTTACAACATAAATAATCAATATCTGTAAAATATAAATAATTAAAATAAAATATCAAAATCGTGTTTTCCTTTTAGTAGACTAGGTACCTACAACGTAGGGTAAAAACTTTTCCAAAAGTAAAATTATAAACGAGTTTGAAGTTGACTCAAAATTGTGACACATCCTTAAGAAAGCAGGAAGCACCCATTGCTTAAAAATAACAGTGGCACTATATATAAGGATTTACTAATTTCAGGGTTTGGTGTGTACTATAGTCGGTAGTTCCTGTAATTTATTATATTCGTTCCTTAAAAGGTAATTCCATTTCCATATATCAATTTCAATTTATGTATTAATGGATTTTTGAACAGCAATAGTCGGTACTTCCTGTATTTATATAATATATTGCATTGCAATTAATCCTATATTCCAAAGACTTAGATATGACATGATGAACAATTTTACGATATAAATAATTAAATATTTGCATACCTTTATTTCATCATTACAGCTTTAGGCCATTGAGTTTCATTATTGGACTCGGTCATTGAACTAACATTTTATTTGCCGAAGTTGAGCGTCCAAAAAATAAATTTAATTATGCATAAGTTTAATTCATCCCTATCATTTTTCTTCTGAATTTTAAATGCGCGAAGCTCGTTTGTAAAAATAATGAGAAAATATTACAAATTTCACTCTTAATAAAATCAAGGAAATAAAAAAGTGACAAGAGAGGACAACAAATCTTTAATTTCACCTTATTGTAATTATATGTTTTTATGTATATTAGCTCTACAAGTATTTTTGTTTTTATGAGTTGGAAGTAAAATTTTAAGTGATCTTACCTAAAATCAGATAGATTGCGCTTGTCTTTTAGTTCTTCTTCCTAATTCATCTTTTCTGAAAAAAATAATAATTGAAGCAGACTAGAGTTGTTTGAATTAGTATATGAAGAAAAAAGGGGCCACTAAGGTAGTAGACAAAACGAAGGCCCAGGAACAGGCCCAGCCCACTTATAAAGGATTAATGGGGAACTTTTTGACACAATTTGAATGCTCAGAGTCCTTGATAACACAAAAAAATGTGCAACAAATACAATATGCTATTTCCTTCATAGTTAAATTTTGCCTGGGGTTACCTAGTCTATCGAGGTAATTTCGAGTTTGTTAAGTGATTCTATATTCTAAAATAATTGGAACTCAATTATATTATAGTTAATGTAAAATATCTTATAAATATATTTAATATTAGCCTAAATTTTTTATGTGAACTGACTAAAAAAAGAAAATGATTAATGAAATAGTAAATTAAGTATAATTACATAATTTAAGATAAAAATTGTTTTTTAGATATTTATTTTGATTAATTAAAGTATTTAAATTAATTTCTACAAATATTGCTTCTTAATATAGCATCAAGAAAAAATAAAACAAAACATCTCTTCTTACAAAAGGAAAAAAAAAAAATTTACCGTTCAGAGTAGAAATAATTTTTTTAAGGAGATAATCATAACTCTAATCAAAATCATTAATTACTACAAAAATTTCCAATTACCTAACTTCTACCATATATGGCTTGATTATAAAAAGACAAAAGAGTATTGTATGCTCCTAACATTTATCTTGATTTTTATTTATGCCCATGAGATTTTTTTTTTACCTGATTATGTCCTTATTCTTTTAATTTTTATCATATATACCCGAAAATAACGAAAGTATCATTTATTCCTATCTTTTTTCTCTCCCTCCTCACTCACACACAGACCCCTGCCAGAGAAACAAAAAATTGAAGAACTCTCACCGCCATTCGCTCTCTTTCCTTCATAACGCGTCTCTCTTCTCTCCAACATTCTCGTTTCTCCCTCTTTCCCTCTACTTCACTCTCTCCTTTCAAACTCAAAATCTTCTTTGCTGGAGACCTTATCGGAGAGAAGACAGAGGAAGAACAACAACATTTCTCCATCCTCACAACTCTCTCTCAATTCTCGTTTTCTTGCTAAGGAAGTCACTTCCTTCCTTTGTCGTCCTTATTCCTCTATCTTCTCTTTGGTGAGGTCTTCGGCAGAGAAGATTATTGAGTTTGAGAGAGGAAGAGAGTGAAGCAGAGGGAAAGAGGGAAAATGAGAATGTTGGACAGAAGAAAGATGCGGTGGTAGAGGAAAGAGAAAATAACAATGAGTTTTCTAATTTTATGCTTCTCCGACAGGAGTCTGTGTGAGTGAGTAGAGAGAAAAAAAAAATAAATATTTTTATCATTTTAAAACATATATAATAAAAATTGAAAGAGAAGTATAATCAAACTTTTAAAAAAAACTTCAAAAATATATTTAAAAATTAGAATAAACGTTAACTGTATATAGTACTCTTTTGTGATTTTTTTTTGAAGAAAGTGTTAAATACAAAAATATTAATAATCAAATAATTTTGTTAAAGACAAACTACTTCTCTCTCATAATACCTTTCATAAAACTTGGTTAAAAAAGATGATAAAAATCTCACAAAGTGAGAATGGTTCAATACCGGGATTGGTTGAGGTATTCCCTACTGCTTTGGCGAGAAACTCCTTTTTGTATATGTCCCTCTCACTAGTTTTATCAATCTTTCCTTTTTCTGTTATCTTAATATTCAATGAACATTGCATCCGGATCCGGATCCTCTGCTTGGAATATCACCTACTCAGTTTTTAGCAACAATTTTTACCGTTGCTAAAAACTTTCAGCAACAATTTTTTAATTATTAAACTGTTGCTAAATGTTTTTAACAACGATAAAAACCGTTGCTAAAAACTGAGCATGCCTCTGCTCAAACTTTTTCCACGCAAAGGATCCGGGCGCATCTGTAACCATGTGATCGTCTTATTTTGTGGGCCTTCCTTTGGGCTTCATGAATTAAGAGACGCTCCAAATCCATGACACAGGCCGATCCACCATTCCATTTCCCATTCATACATTCATCTGATTACGAATCACATATTTCAGCTGGGCCCCTTTAAACATTCATGCTCAACCTACATTCATGCTCAACCAACTTCTTCTCTCCCAACAATATCAAAACAAGAAAAAGAAGAGTAGAAGAGTAGAAGAGAAGATAAAGCCCAATAGTGATTACTAATTAGTGGTAATAATATAAGATATAGCTCTTTCTAATCAGACAGATGTAATATCTATCGATCATTGTGCCCTTTTGTCTTGAGAAGTGGGTTCCGCTGCTTGTACCGGGTTTCTCATATCTTTAGTTATCACGCTCCCTTGAGGCGGCCCTACAAGTACAACCACTTTAGTTCTTTTTTTTTGCTTTTTTTTTTAAACATTATCAATTATAAATAAAAATGAAAAAAATTATAAAGAATTCCACCTCTCAATAAATCAAGTTTTCTCACCAGTTATATAAATATGGACTTTACATATATCTCCATATTAATATGATATTATCTATTTTAGACTAAAGTCTCATGGATTTATTTTTAAATATTACTCAAAAGACCTTGTACTAATAAAAATATCAATCATACTTATAAATTTTTTCCAATTCTCCTCGATAGGAGACTTTGTTTGCTCATCCCAACGTTACCTCAAAATATGTATATAAGATAATAAAAGAAAATACTTAAAAAATCCATTGTCTTAGAAGGTCGAAATCTTCACAGGCTTCTGTAATGAAAATTGATGACGTGGTGTCATGTTTGAGGATTACCTGGTGGAGTAGATATGCGATCGGTAGAGGGAATGGCATGAAGCTTGCCAGTTTCAATATGATCCGTTGCAGAAAGCAAGTTACTGAGAGGAGGTTTGGGTGAGCATGTTGTGGCCGTGGACCAGCTTCCACCACTAGACCCTGCTAAGCTCATTATTACATCCGCCTGCATGCATTCACAATACAACATTCCATCCACAACATATTTACATTACCACAACTACCAAGTAAATTGCAACTGTCTATTATTTAGTACACATGGAGAGACTTGTAACGTTCAACAATTTTTAAAAGAATGAGCACACAATTAAGCAATACAACTACCATCGAGAAACAACCTGGTGCCTGACATATAATAGACTTGAAAGAACAAAACTATGCTCAGCACCAGGCCATCTTAATTCTTGAAAGGGAACACAGCAGCCGCTGTTAACTATATAGTTTGACTTGCATAATTATAAACTCCACGTTCGTATCTTGCCTACAGTTTTGTTCTAGCTTTCTGATAATTGCCAATAACATGGTTCGCAAAGTATAGGTAATGGGTACAACACAACTACAAATGGTTAGCAAAGTGAATGTACGCAGGTAGAAAATAACACCAAGAAATGGTGTTTCAGAACACCTGCTGCTACCAAATCTGTGAACATGCTGAAGATGTCGAGAAGTATGTATATAAAAAGAGATAAGTGACATACTAAGCACAAACAAAGAAACGTGCTTAATTCCATCAATCCTTATAAAAATAAGTTCAGAGAAGAGAAATGGAGAAAACCAGAACCAAATGCCAAAGAGTTGAGAATTTCAAAACAGTAAATGCACTACCTAAGCAGCATAGCAGAGTGCCAACTTATCATTTTATAACAAAAGAGTATACAGCATGCTCATCACTGGTTTTTACTAAGAATTGTCATTCAAATCCAGAGACGAAAACCATCAAGTAAAACTAAAGCTTTAATTCCTGCTTGAAATCTGAGTGGAAGTCAAACACACTTTTTTACGGCCAATGCTAGCAAGCCACCCATTTTGTAGTGGGCCCCAAATTTCTTTTCATGGGTTCAAGTCAGTCACAAACAGCATCAGCAATCAAGTTTAGGTGCAAAAGTGCTACAGGATGCGGATGAGTAGAACTTAGCTCTAACTAACCACTGGCTATCAGCAGGCAATGTTTATTAAAAGAAAAAGGGAGAGAAAAGGGAATCATAAATTGACTTTAGACACTAAAGTTTTTACTATCTTTTAATAAAAGTCACCAAAAATATATTATTTTCTACATCAAAAATTAAATATATATTGTTGTTATTCTACACTACACTAGGTGGCCGAAAAAAGACAATTAATAATGGATAAACAAGTATGATACTTCTACCAATAAGTGAAAAGGCAATCTTCAACAGCAAATTCACCTGGTTGCCAAATATTTAGCAAATTTATAATTAGTTTTTCCAGCAATTATTAGAGATTCAGCATAGACATCGGACTGTGGGCAGGCGGCTATTGAAACAAATTATTGCATCAACAACTTTAGTGCAGCCAAGAAATAAATCCAGAATACCAAGAAGTGTTTTCCAAATAAAATCAAATCATAGTATAAGTTCCTCCAAGAGTATAATCTTCATTTGCCTGGGGCCTCTGAGGAAAAAAGAAAAAGGTTGCCTTGGCAGTTTCACTAAAAGAGGAGGGACAATTGCTGAACCACCCACAAAAATAAACTAGAGAGTAATTTATAAACAGAATTGCTTTCCAGTGACAATTCACAAATATAAACCAATTTCAGCCCTTATAATACTAAATAAAATAAACAAATTCAACTCACTAACAGCCAAAGATCAGACCTTATTAGGGTGGACATCATCAAACACATGAGCTTGACCTCCATAGAAAATAGTCATCTGGCAGCTGGCAGATCTTAACTCATGCCTGCTACAGTCAATACCAAATGCATATAATCAAGTATCCTCCTTCTCCCAAAGTAAATAAGATAAAAAATACTTAGCACCAAGGAGCATAAACTGGACTAGTGTTGTTATGATATTTACCTCGGAGGTGTGGAGGATTCTAAGTCTATTATGTTAGACACAGGCTTAGGCCTGCCTCCACCAAGAACCACTGCAGATGAAGCTTTCTCAGTGGCAGCAGCTGCTGTATTTAGAGAACTCAAAATTCCAGGGCCCTTGATTCCAGTTCGAGATCCTTCGTCAGCAGCTGACTGAGAGATAAATGAAGGTCCAATATTGGAGGTATTATCCCTGATCTTGTTTGAAGCTATCTGATGCACAAAAGGTGTTAATGGAGACCCACGTGATGGATGCTGCATTGAAGGGCCAACATTCATGACAATAGATCGCTCCCATTTATTGGCATCAATTTTAGTTGCAGCAGAAGACTGAAATATCTGAGAAGATGAAGTTGGCTTCAGTGGCTGCATCCCAAGAAAAATTTCATCATCATTGGACCTTCTATGCTGCTCTCCTCCAGCTGTACTCCGGAGAATCTGTATATAAACACAAATCATTATTAAAGAATGGAAATCAGGAGTGAAACTATATTTTCTAATTTTATTGGTAATCATGAATATGTGAAAAGAAAATTTATGTGATAATTCATACCTTCATCAAATGTGAGTTTTGAAAGGAGTCAGGGACCATTTGGAACGCATCTCGGGAGGAACCCATGAAAGTGGACTCAGAATTGCTTCTCTTGTTTCCTACTAGTCTGTTACTTATCCCAGTGCCAGAAAAATCACTCCTCGGGCCATAATATGGAACTCCCTCAAGATGATTCCCTACCTGTCTTTCTATCAAATTGATGAGGAAAAAATATCATACTCTTACAGAAATATAGTACCGCTAAAGTGCTGCATAAGCTTTCTGTGTATATTTTGGTAAAGAAGAATAAGCTTGAGGACAAAGAACGCCCATTCTGAACCATGAAATGCCCAAATAAAATATCATAACAATAATTATGCCAAGACCCAAAAAAAAAAAAAGGATACTATCATTACCGAATGCACAGGCGTTGTAATACACAGCAGAATGCTAAATAATCATCATTTCAAAACTACATATTTTCTCAGCACACATTCTGTTCTATTCTCAGCAGGTAATTCAAAGTAGAATAAAGCAGAGAACGGAAACAGACACAATACTGCAAAGCAAAACTGTGGACGGAAAAACCTGCAGTGAATTTACAAAACCTACCAGAAAATGCTTTTACTACTAAATATTGTTTTAAAAAAAAAAAGTAGAAAACGAATACAAACGTGTGCAAGAAACGAAGAACACCAGAACCTATCTACCCCAATTTGACCTCACTAAGACTAGTGCATCAGAAAGAGAACCCACTGTGAAAGAGTAGGAAAGAGAGAGAAGAAACGGAGGGTTAGAGCACATCAGCGGATGAGATTCGATACACGAAACAAACCACAGGTAACCATGGCTTCCAACGAAAATTCTTAACCCCACCCATCAAATGCTGGAGGGATAGTGTGTGGTACAGAAGGATTTTGTCTTTCTTTTGACTGCAATAACTGAAAGTTTTAAACAATATAATTTGGGAAGAGCAGAGGTCGTATTGTAGGCAAATGGGGACTCACCGGAGGCGATATCAGACGTGGTGGAGAAGGGGCCACGGGGACCGCCAGAAGAGGCGGCAACAGACACCGATGCCGACGACGGCGACGCCTCCGACAGCCTAGCATCGGCGGATTTAGGGGCCACAACGACCAGTGAATCAGTGGGCTTCATGCCCAGAAAATCATGGAAGACTGGATTCACCAACTGTTGGCTCGCACTATTGTTGCCATTGTTATGCTGAGCCATTTATCAGCACGGCCATCGCATACCCATCTCACCCTGCATAGCTGCCTGCTTCTCCCACTCCACACACGAACACAGATAGAGAGAGAGAGAGAGAGAGAGAGAGAGAGAGAGGAAAGCAGAAGTATCACAGTGCACGATCTCCAGAAAAGATAAAAGAAAGATAAGCAGAGTTACAGAGGGAATCAGGATCCTTTGAAGAGAGAGATAGAGAGAGAGCAATAAAAAGCAAAAGGTTCTCTCGGCAACTGTTCTCTTCTCTTCAATTTAATGGGCGCATGTCTGTCTCTCGCTGGGCTTCCCTCTCATTCTTTCGGTTTTTTTCTTTTCTTCCGGTAAATAACTTGCTCTTATTGTAATAACATGTATTTTTCATCCATAAAAAAATTATATTTTTAATTAAATAATTATATTTTTATTTATAATACAAGTACTATAAATGAAATTCTTGTTTATATACTTAATTATATGACGTTAAATTTTAAAAATTATACATTTATTAGGGTAGATTATTATTTTTAAATTTTTCTTAAAAGACTCAAATTATTTTACTATAATTTATAAAAATTATATTTATTTTAATTTAATCTTTTCAATTGTTAAAATGGCTTTTGATAAAAACAAATATGAAATTTAAAAGTGATTGATTTTATGATTTAATAATAAAAATAATTAAAATGAAATATTTAATCTTTAGTAGACAAATTAAAATAATTATAAATTTTCAGTGCCTAGATTTTTAATTTGCTCTATTTTATTGAAATATTTAAAAATAAAAATATAATGATAGGCTTACAATTTTTTTTTACTATCTAGACAGAACAAACAATAGTTAAAAGAGGTGTGTTTTATTTTCATTATTTATGGGTCATTTGGTATGCTGATTTTGGTTGAAAAGAAAAGTTGTCTTTTACTATTGTGTTTTTTTTTCGTTGTTTGGTATAGCTTACTGTAGATACAGGAAATAGAACCCGGCATTCCCTCTTTTTTCAAAATCAAGATTTTGGTTTTCCTCGTGTTTTGGATGGAAAATTGGTCATCTTGATGGAAAGCAAAGTAAAATTTCTCAGTTGCCCATACTCTGTTCATTGAAATGTCGAGGATGCCCTGATACCCTACAGAAATGTTAACGAAGGTCGTGTGTGATTGTAGTTGCCGCTGTGAACTCTGATATTCTCACTATGAGTCCCGAATAGTCGTTGGAGCTTCCGACCTATTTTTCCAGTGCCGGTGAGAGGCTCGTCCTTCATCTGTGACGAAGGTTGTGCACCTGCTTCATCTAAAAATCTTCATCTCACAGCAAGCTCTCATGGGTGTTTATAAATATTGGGTGTATAGTGTAAACATGGATATGGAGACCCAATAATAATTATTGGTGTAATGATTATAATTATTATTGGGTCCAAGATATAGAGATGCAATATGTCCATTTTGTAGAACAGAATCTGAGTATTAAAAATGGATATAAATAGATGAGCTGCACCTGGTCGACCATTAGGCACCAAGTGATCGACCGATTGGTACCCGTCGATCAACCGATTGGTACCAAGTGGTCGACCGGATGTGAAGTCAATGACATTGACGAGAAGGAGCTCGGGGTTCAGGTCGACATAATTCTCATAAGAGCTTCGGTAAGTGAGAGGTCAACGCTAGAGAGAATATAGCATAATAAAATATTGGAGTTTTTCTGGGCAAATAAGACATGGGTAATTTAGTCATTTCGTTCTAATTTTTCCTTTCTTTCTTCTTAAAAAAATACATATCAAACACACAAAATATTCTATTCCTATTCTATTTTCTATCTCATACCAAACATGATTTTTTTTTCCATTCTCTTTTTTCTCTTCCATTTTTTTCTTTTCATTTTTCTATTTTCTTTCTATTTCTACTATTTCTTGAATACCAAATGACCCCTTAGTTTAAATTTAAAAATATTTCAGATAAATACAAAAATATATATTTTTCAGATTATTATGATATCTTTATTGGTTGGACTTTATTATGAAATTTTCATTGGAATTTACAAAATAGCCTCTCTCTTTTTTTTCTAAGAAAGGAGACGGTAAGAGCAATAGATACGCATGGAGAAAAAAACTCCTCTTGAATAACCCTTTTTCCTTTGTAACTCTTCAATTCTTCCTCAGTTGCTGTCACATCCCAAAAATTGAGCATGTGAAAAGATACTACTCATTTGATAAAATTCTCAAACATACGTTATTTACATATATTCTGTAAGGTTTTACATTCAACCTTAATCATTCATTCCACACTACAGAATTATATTCATCTGATAAGCAAATATAGACATACATAGTCTGATATTTCTATCTCATCGCAAGCCTAGGAGACCTATAGAAAGTACAGAGCGTTCCTAGTATCCACATTAATAAGTACTGGTATTCCACCAGACAGAAATAGAGGATAATTCCAACGGGCTTCTATTCTTCAAACGGATACTCTTGTTCTTTGTTTTCTGTATCTGAAAAAAATAATCATAGGGAGTGTGAGTTTATTTAAAAACTCAGTAAGTAAATAACTGTACTATATAAAATATCAAAAGTACAAATACCACATTTACTCATATAATTAATTGTCTTATACATCGAGTAGTATGAGACTCTAACCCTTTCAAACTCATGAATAAGATCTCATCGGTATACACCGAGTAGTATGGGACTCTAACCCTTTCAACTCGTGTATAGGTTTCATAGATATGCACTGAGTAGTATGAGACTTTAACCCTTTCAAACTCGTGTATGAGCTTTCTTAGATATACACCGAGTAATATGGGACTTTAACCCTTTCAAACTCGTGTATGAGCTTTCTTAGATATACACCGAGTAGTATGGGACTTTAACCCTTTCACACTCGTGTATTAGATTTCTTAGATATACACCGAGTAGTATGAGACTTTAACCCTTTCACACTCGTGTATTAGATCCCGTAGATCTTTACTCATTAATAAGATAGTGAGAATTCATCACATAGTACAATTGTCATGAAATAAATAATTTCTACATACTCTTATTTCTATTGATCATCATATACTCCCATATGAAAAATTAATTGCTTATTATCCAAATAATATTGTAAATGGGACTTATATTGTACTTTGACTAGTAATATCAAATTAGCTGAGCAAGGTTATTCACTCACCTTGATGTTTGTCCAAGTTTACCTTGTTCCACACTAGAATTTGTGTAGGAAAATTTCCTAGTAAAATATATTACAAGGAAACATAAGAAAGGAAACAAAATCACGAAAATACGAAAAATTTTCTGATTGCTACAGTAACGGTTCGCTACAGTGCCGGTTCGCTACAGTAACGTTGACTGCTACAGTACTGTTGACTGCCGACACTACAGTACTGCTACAGTAACCCAAAGAAAATTTTCCAGATTTTTTTTCGAAATTTCTGGTCGCTACAGTAACTCGGTTTTGCAGAAGTTTTTGCAGAAATTACTCACAAATTCATCCTTTCCTTTCTTGTTTCAAAACCAGAATTTCAACTCTTTTAACCGATTATAACTCAAATATAACTTCTAAAACAACTAAGATTCATGAATTATCATCAAAATCTTCAAGAACAAAACCTTCTCTAATCTTCCATATAAACTTAGATTTAAGGAAAATAACGAGATTAAAGCTTACCTTTGATCCTTACAAAGCTTTTGAACCGAACAAATAATCGAACTTCTGAATATCAAGGAAAGGATTTGAGAAGAAAATGAAGAACTGAGAGAGAAAATGAAGTTACTGTTCCTTTTGCTTCGCTTCAGAATCGAATTATGAGAAGTTACTATTGAAGTTTTATATTAAATATTTCTAATGGGTTATTGAATAACGCATGGGTATCCATAACCCAACATCCAAACCCATCCAGTCAATTTACAATAAATGGATTAATTGACCATTCTTAAACCACTTTTCCATGAATTTCACCATTCTTAGAATATATCCCACGTGGTGCAAATATTCAGTCCAGTCATTTAACTCAATTTTCATAAATAATATTCAAAGAGAACAATTAAATATGAAAATTAAAAATGACCAAAATAAATAACTAAAGTAACGTTGTGAAATTCTAAAATACTCTTAAGCGAATTATATTCTGAAATTAACGGGTATTACATTCTACCCCCCTTAAAAGAATTCGGTCCTCCGAATTAAAATCTTTCCTCAAGTTTCAAATAAATGTAGATAGTTTTTCCACATTTCATCTTCTGCCTCCCACGTAGCTTCCTCGCGAGAATGATTTCTCCAAAGAACCTTGACAGTAGGAATTTCTTTAGTACGCAATTTCTTGACTTTTCTATCAAGAATAGCTACTGGTACCTCTTCGTATGTGAGAGTTTCATCCAAATGAACTTCTTGGGGTTGAATGACATGAGAAGGATCAGGAAGATATTTCCGCAGCATGGACACATGAAATATTGGATGAACTCCCTCTAGGTTGGAAGGTAGGTCTAGGCGATATGCCACATTACCCACTCTGTCTACAACCTCATATGGGCCAACATACCTCGGACTAAGCTTGCCTTTCTTCCCGAATCTCATTACTCTCTTCATAGGTGAGATTCGTAAGAAAACCATATCACCTATTGCAAATTCAAGGTCACGTCGTCGGTTGTCCGCATAAGACTTCTGTCTACTCTGAGCAGTTAACAACTTCTCTCTGATCAGTTTAACTTTATTTATATCTTCCTGTATCATCTCAGGTCCAAATATTTTGGTTACACCAAGTTCAAACCAACCTATAGGAGATCGACACCGTCTCCCATATAATGCCTCAAAAGGTGCCATCTGAATACTGGCTTGGTAACTGTTGTTATAAGCAAATTCAATAAGAGACAAATGATCTTCCCAACTTCCACTGAAATCCATCACACAAGCTCTTAGCATATCCTCTAAAGTCTGAATTGTCCTTTCGGACTGTCCATCAGTCTGAGGATGGAATGCTGTGCTAAGATTCACTTTGGTACCCAAAGCCTCTTGAAAGACTTTCCAGAACCGAGAAGTAAACTGAGGTCCTCGATCTGATATAATGGATATTGGTACACCATGAAGTTTCACTATTTCTTTAACATAAAGTCGAGCAAGTTTTGCTACACTGAAAGTGGTATGAACAGGAAGAAAATGTACTGACTTAGTAAGTCGATCCACTATGACCCATATTGAGTCATTTCCTTTTGTTGACCGAGGTAAACCTACTACAAAATCCATAGTGATCCTTTCCCACTTCCACTCGGGAATATCTAGTTTTTGCATCAAACCAGGTGGTCGTCGATGTTCAGCTTTAACTTGCTGATAAGTCAAATATCGAGCTACAAAGTCAGTCATATCTCGCTTCATGCCCTCCCACCAGTAAACTTGTTTCAAAGATTCAATGTTGGGGACACAAAGTCTCCCATTAAACCATAAGACTCCTTCTTCATCTACCAAGAAACTTGGTGCTAGACCTTGCCTTACCTTATCTCTGATTTTGACCATATCAATGTCATTTTCTAAAGTTGCTTTTACTTTTTCTACAAGGAATGATCTAACTGTTAAATGAGCCAGAAATGTACCTGACTCAGTGATCTCGAAGAATACTCCATCAGCTTCCAATTCTTGTAGTTCATGTATTAGAGATCTCCTTATAGTGGCAATGTGAGCTAAACTTCCCATAGACTTTCGACTTAGAGCATCGGCCACTACATTTGCTTTACCTGGATGGTAAAGGATGGTACAATCATAATCTTTCAAAAGTTCCATCCACCTTCGTTGCCTTAGATTGAGATCTCTTTGCTCAAAAATGTACTTAAGGCTTTTGTGATCTGTAAAAATTTTACAAGTTTCCCCATACAAGTAATGTCTCCATATCTTTAGGGCAAACACTACAGCTGCCATTTCCAAATCATGAGTGGGGTAATTCAATTCATGCTTTTTAAGCTGACGTGAGCTATAAGCTATGACTTTACCATGTTGTATCAACACACATCCTAAGCCTATCTTTGAGGCATCACAGAATACAGAGTAACCCCCTGGTCCTGATGGTAGGATTAAGACTAGTGCAGAAGTTAAACACTCTTTCAATTGGGTGAAACTTTGCTCACATGAATCATCCCAAATGTATTTAACATTCTTTCGGGTTAAATTATTTAATGGGAGAGCCGTCTTAGAGAAATCTTTGACAAAACGACGGTAATACCCTGCTAAGCCAAGAAAACTACGTACTTCCGACACAGTTGTTGGTCTAGGCCATTGTTTTATTGCTTCAATTTTACTTGGATCTACATGAATACCTTCTTGGGAAATAACATGTCCCAAAAATGTTACATGACTCATCCAGAATTCACATTTTGAGAGCTTTGCGTACAACTGATGCTCTCTCAAAGTCTGAAGCACTATTCTCAAATGTTCAGTATGTTTTTCATGACTCTTTGAATACACCAAAATATCATCAATAAATACAATTACAAACTTATCAAGGAATGATTTGAACACTCTGTTCATTAAATCCATAAATGCTGCTGGTGCATTTGTCAACCCAAAAGACATCATGAGAAACTCATAATGGCCATACCGTATATGAAAAGCAGTCTTAGGTATATCATCATTCTTAATTCGTAACTGATGATATCCAGACTTTAGGTCAATCTTTGAGAAATATTTTGCTCCTTGAAGCTGATCAAACAAATCATCTATCCTTGGTAAAGGATACTTATTTTTCACTGTGACTTTATTCAGCTGACGATAATCTATACATAATCTCATAGAACCATCTTTCTTTTTCACAAAAAGAACAGGAGCACCCCAAGGTGAAAAACTTGGGTGAATGAACCCTTTGTTCAACAAATCTTCCAATTGTTCTTTGAGTTCTTTTAGCTCAACAGGAGCCATACGATAAGGTGGAATAGAAATTGGTCGTGTGTCTGGGACCAAATCAATACTGAACTCAATATCTCTTTCTGGCGGTAATCCAGGTAAATCTTCTGGGAACACATCTGGGAATTCATTAACCACATGAATGTCTTCTAACTTCTGTTCTTTCTTTTCTAAATCTTTGATAAAAGCTAGAAATCCCTGACATCCCTTTCGCAACATACGCCGGGCACTTAACATAGATATCATGTTGCAAGGTACATCACTTCGATCTCCTTGAAACACAAAATTACTCCTCCCCGGCATATTAAAGGAAATAACTTTGTCACGATAATTTATAGTAGCATGACAAGAAGATAGCCAGTCCATCCCTAAAATCACATCAAAATCTAACATATTGAGAATCATAAGATCTATCTCAGTTTCCATGCCCCCAACAATTATTTTCCAAGAACGATAACATGTTTTAACTATCCAAGTCTCTCTCATCGGTGTGGAAACTAAGAATGGTTCCTTAAGAGTAATCGAATCAAATGCAAATCTCTTGACAAATAGGGGTGACACATATGAGTGAGTAGAACCAGGATCAAACAAAATACGTGCAACAAAAGTATTGACAGATAATATACCTGTAACTATAGCATTGGATGTTTGAGCATCCTGTCGGGTTAGAGCATATACTCTTGCATTTCCTCTGCCAGCAGCTTGTTTTCCACGGTCACCTTGGCCTCTTCCAGCAGCTTGTTTTCCACGGTCACCTTGGCCTCTTCCAGAACCTCTTCCCATACTACCCCCTATTGAAGGGGTTGGTGTTTGAGTAATAGAAGCAGAAATAGATTGTGGTCGAGGTGGCAAAGTAGACCCTTGACCTGGTCCTGTCATGAGCTGAGGGCACTCCCTTATAAAATGTCCTTTTTGTCCACAGTTAAAACAACCTGTACCAACAGTGTTTAATCTGCATTCTCCGAAGTGAAACTTTCCACATTCAGGACACTGAGGTTTCTTCCTTCTAGCTTGAGTACCTCCTCTACTAGAAGAACTAAAACCACCCCTGCTCTCTGAACGAGGCTTAGCCACACTGGCTGTAGAATAAGATGACTTAGTAGGAGTGGCTGGAGCATGTTGTGATGCAGTAAAGGTTTCAAAGTCCATGAGTCTTCCCCTTGATCAAAAGATCTTCTATATCTAGCTTTCTTCTTTTGTCGATATTTTTCTTTATTCTTTGATTTCCTTACCATAACCAATCTGTAAAACTCCGTCCACATAACTGGCGGTGTGCCTTGAATTCTAGCTTTCTTCCAGTTCCTCCACCATTTACCAGCCCTACCTTTTAACTGAAAGGAAGTGAATTCTACCTTTTGAGTAGGAGAACACCCTATAGCATCACAGATTGCTTCACAATCTTCAAGAAAACATTGTGGGTCCTCTTTGGGATCTTCCCCTGAAAAAGTAGGAGGCCTCATTTTCTGGAATTCAGACATTCTTACCTCCCTTACGTTATCTCCTCCAGCTAACTGAGCTGGTGGTACAATTTCAGCTTCAACAATAGGAGGATCCACTGGCAGGTTAGCTTGTGCAGCTCGACCTCTCATTTCAGCCTCAAATCGGTCAAATCGTTCATTCATCAAATTAATCACATGTGCAATAGTTGCATTGCCAACGTGAGCATCAGGTTCGACTCTCCTTGCTTGCTCACTAGTTACGCCCTCAGTACTTTGAGCATGTAAACTATCACTACGGTTATGATCATCTTGCACATGTACTGGTGGATTTATGGCCCTTCTTGGACCCATATGCTCATTATTATTAGAAGATCCTTCTGACATTGTACTGTCACAAATCTACACACATAACAAACAATTTTCAGACATAAACAAAATATCACTTACTAGCCCCACTCAGAAGTTATCTATAAGATGACGTTATACTCTACAAGGTCTTTTATGGAACCTAATCCTATGGTCATGCCGCGGCTCATGACAATAGGGAAGGGCCCACAAAGATCACTTTGCTCTGTACTCTATAGGGGACCTATAAAACCTATCCTCTGATACCAAATTGTCACATCCCAAAAATTGAGCATGTGAAAAGATACTACTCATTTGATAAAATTCTCAAACATACGTTATTTACATATATTCTGTAAGGTTTTACATTCAACCTTAATCATTCATTCCACACTACAGAATTATATTCATCTGATAAGCAAATATAGACATACATAGTCTGATATTTCTATCTCATCGCAAGCCTAGGAGACCTATAGAAAGTACAGAGCGTTCCTAGTATCCACATTAATAAGTACTGGTATTCCACCAGACAGAAATAGAGGATAATTCCAACGGGCTTCTATTCTTCAAACGGATACTCTTGTTCTTTGTTTTCTGTATCTGAAAAAAATAATCATAGAGAGTGTGAGTTTATTTAAAAACTCAGTAAGTAAATAACTGTACTATATAAAATATCAAAAGTACAAATACCACATTTACTCATATAATTAATTGTCTTATACATCGAGTAGTATGAGACTCTAACCCTTTCAAACTCATGAATAAGATCTCATCGGTATACACCGAGTAGTATGGGACTCTAACCCTTTCAACTCGTGTATAGGTTTCATAGATATGCACTGAGTAGTATGAGACTTTAACCCTTTCAAACTCGTGTATGAGCTTTCTTAGATATACACCGAGTAATATGGGACTTTAACCCTTTCAAACTCGTGTATGAGCTTTCTTAGATATACACCGAGTAGTATGGGACTTTAACCCTTTCACACTCGTGTATTAGATTTCTTAGATATACACCGAGTAGTATGGGACTTTAACCCTTTCACACTCGTGTATTAGATCCCGTAGATCTTTACTCATTAATAAGATAGTGAGAATTCATCACATAGTACAATTGTCATGAAATAAATAATTTCTACATACTCTTATTTCTATTGATCATCATATACTCCCATATGAAAAATTAATTGCTTATTATCCAAATAATATTGTAAATGGGACTTATATTGTACTTTGACTAGTAATATCAAATTAGCTGAGCAAGGTTATTCACTCACCTTGATGTTTGTCTAAGTTTACCTTGTTCCACACTAGAATTTGTGTAGGAAAATTTCCTAGTAAAATATATTACAAGGAAACATAAGAAAGGAAACAAAATCACGAAAATACGAAAAATTTTCTGATTGCTACAGTAACGGTTCGCTACAGTGCCGGTTCGCTACAGTAACGTTGACTGCTACAGTACTGTTGACTGCCGACACTACAGTACTGCTACAGTAACCCGAAGAAAATTTTTCAGATTTTGTTTCGAAATTTCTGGTCGCTACAGTAACTCGGTTTTGCAGAAGTTTTTGCAGAAATTACTCACAAATTCATCCTTTCCTTTCTTGTTTCAAAACCAGAATTTCAACTCTTTTAACCGATTATAACTCAAATATAACTTCTAAAACAACTAAGATTCACGAATTATCATCAAAATCTTCAAGAACAAAACCTTCTCTAATCTTCCATATAAACTTAGATTTAAGGAAAATAACGAGATTAAAGCTTACCTTTGATCCTTACAAAGCTTTTGAACCGAACAAATAATCGAACTTCTGAATATCAAGGAAAGGATTTGAGAAGAAAATGAAGAACTGAGAGAGAAAATGAAGTTACTGTTCCTTTTGCTTCGCTTCAGAATCGAATTATGAGAAGTTACTATTGAAGTTTTATATTAAATATTTCTAATGGGTTATTGAATAACGCATGGGTATCCATAACCCAACATCCAAACCCATCCAGTCAATTTACAATAAATGGATTAATTGACCATTCTTAAACCACTTTTCCATGAATTTCACCATTCTTAGAATATATCCCACGTGGTGCAAATATTCAGTCCAGTCATTTAACTCAATTTTCATAAATAATATTCAAAGAGAACAATTAAATATGAAAATTAAAAATGACCAAAATAAATAACTAAAGTAACGTTTTGAAATTCTAAAATACTCTTAAGCAAATTATATTCTGAAATTAACGGGTATTACAGTTGCATTCTGGTCCCTCATTAAATTTATGATCTTTTTTAGAAAAAAAAAAATCTTCGTTTGAGTGTGTATAATCAAATACTACACACATTATAATTTATACTTCACATGTGTATTTATTTATAATTAAAAATATTTTAAAAGCACAATAAAATTTGTCAAACTAAATATATAATTTGAAGAATATCTAATTATCATGAATTTCTAAAGTGAACCGTAACTGATAGTTGTTTTTAATTATTATTTATTTTGGTTACGCTAGTGCTTATGTCTGATCCTGTACGTTAATACCCTGGGGTAAATATCTTCATTATTATTATTATTATTATCATTATTATTATTATCTATTAAGGGAGCACAACGTTTAAAGAAAGAAAAGTGCCAAACTAAGAAAGAGAGGCAAGAGGAGTCAAACTTTCGACTTCCAAAACTTCTGTAACTTGTGGTCGAGGAAAATATTATTTGAACTAAAATTCTTGGATAAAGATGTTCATTATTCTGATTACTCATGTAATTATATGTACCGTTTGTCATTGGGAAGCAAGTATGAATTATATATATATATATTTTTTCTTTATAATAATTATTAGATTGTTTAATAAAATATAAGCAAAATGGTACTATATGCCCATAATATTTACTATAATTTTCATTTATGCTTTTGAAGTTTTTTTTTGACCCAATTAATATTTCATTTTTTATGAGATATGCTCCAAAATATTGAAAATATTCTTCATCTATCTCTCTTTTCTCTCTCCTTACTCACACACATCAGCGATGGAGAAGAATTTCAAAGAAGCAAATAACGGTAACGGAGCACAAAGAATCAACATGAGGAGTCTCCAATGATGTAGATAAGTGCAACGACGTCGTTGTGAGGAAGGGGCTCGATTTTTCTACCTCTCCACTCTAGCACAATCTTTGGCTCAATCTCCATGGACTATGTGCATAAATGGGAGCATAAATGTTTGTGAACCAAGGCCTTGGTTTTTGGGAGCATAAATGGCCTCTCCACTCTAGCATGATCCCTGGCTCAAACTTCTAGCCCCTTCCTCATTGAACAAGAGCCCATTTATGCACATGGTCCACAGAGATTGAGCCAACGATCATGCCAAAATAGAGAGGTCGAAAAATCGAGCTTCTTCCTCACAATGACGTTGCTGCACTTGTCTGTGTCATCAGAGACTCTTCTCGTTGATTCTCTATGCTCCGTTATTGTTTTTTGCTTCTCTGATGTTCTTCTCTATCGTTGATCTGTGCGTGCGTGCGTGTGTGTGTGTGTCTGAGAGAGAGAGAGAGAGAGAGATAATAGATAGAGATTGAGCATATTTTTAGTATTTTATAGTATATATAATAAAAAATGAAATATCAGAGATATAATCAGACAAAAAAATTCATGAGCATAAATAAAAATCAGAATAAACATTAAGAGCATATAATAATATTTTGTCTAAAACATAATATGTGTAAAAAATTTCAAACTATGTAATATCCAATTATGAAAATTATACTCTTGATTTTTTTTAACAAGAGCCATTGTATTATACTAATATTAGTTGATTCAAATGATTTAATGCGTGTTATTTTTAAGTAACATCTCAAATTGAAGTTTTGTAAATATATAAAACCATAACTAAAACAATTTATACTTTTGTAACTTTACCTAACTTGAATTAGATTATTCGAAACTCAATAAATTTTGAATGCTTATAGTTCTAATAAACAAAATTATTTTTTTCTTGTTGTAAACTTCAAGAAATCTTTTAATTTTTTTAAAAAAATGCATACAACTCACGCAAGTTGATCTATTATTTAAATTTTAGTAATGATGAAAAATCTTGAAATGTATTTTAGTGTAAGCTATCTTGCACCATTTGTTGCATTAGGTTAATTTTTCTTTTAAATAATAAGTAGGTTAAATTACAATTTTATTTCCTATATCTTACCAAAATTACAAATTGGTCCCTATAGTTTTTCTATCTATATAAGTTAGTCATTGTCATCAGTATGATTAACTTTGTTGTTAAAATAGTCATACATAACAGTTTATGTGTACATGTGTAAACACGTCAGTGTGTCTGATCATTAAATTTTACACAACTTAGCTGTCATGTCTACAAAATTCAATATAAATGCTAGATTAGCGAAATTAGAATCAAGGGCAAAATGAGAATTTTGTTGACATGCTGGCTGAGTTGTGTAAAATTTAATGATTATGTATGTTGACATATTTACAAATATACACATCAGATACTGTGAAGGATTATTTTAACAATAAAAGTTAATCATACTAACGACAGGGACTATCTTATATGGATAAAAAAATTATATGGATAATTTTACATAAAAATAAAATATAAGGATCAATTTATAATTTTGATAAAATTATAAAAACTAAAATTATAATTTAACCTAATAAATACTAAACTCCAATTTGTGATATGCACGATGGTGTGGTGGAATAGGCGAGTGTGACGGGTCTAGGGTCACATAAAAAGGTGCACATAATTAAAGAAATGACGTTAGTGGGAAAACGCAAAAGTTGAAGGGGCTTTTAGAAAATAAAGGGCATTGTTTTATAGAGTTGTGCAAATATAAGGCGAAAGTGATACTGGGAGTAACATGTGCCATTAAAGAGAGTGACAGCTCTCAGGAGATCTGCTACTATAATTCCATACACTGTGTAACAGGGAGGTCCATCTATTTTCCCATAAAAGGGAATTCATTGCCATCTTTATGTAAAGTTATTTTTCATGTTTCACCATATAAGCAAAATAAATAAATAGTTAAATAGTACTTTTAGTTTTTATAATTTTACTCAAGCTTAATTTTGGTCTGTATAGTTTTTAAAGTTACAAAAAATAATTTTTATAGTCAACCATTGTTAATCTTTGTTTATGTGTCACAGAATAAGACATCATATTCAGTATAAATTTTCACATTATCAATCAGTTCAAACAAAAAAAAAATCTAAATAAAATAAATGATATTACAAAAAAAAATTTATTTTCTGCACTTTTAACATGTATATTTTTTTACATCATTTATATAATATTAATTTCTCATTTTTTTTAAAATTTAAATATAAATGTAAATCACTGAAATTCATCATAAATAAAAATAAAGTGAATTTTAATAAATTACTAATTTTCAGATTTTTTTAAAAAAATTTTATGTAAGATTATTTATTGAATGAAATTACAAAAAATTAAAGAGAGAGAGAGAGAGAGAGAGAGAGAGAGAGAGAGAGAGAATTCCTTATTTTTATTGTTGATGAATTTCTATAGTTTCAACAATAAATTGAGAAATTGAGAAATTAATAATATATAAATTATAATGTCAACAAATTTATATACATTAAAATGTAAAAAAATAATTTTTTTTTGTAATATCATTTATTTTCTTTAAAATAATAATATTTTTTTGTTTGAGGTAGCCGATGACATGAACATCCCTGTTAAATAGGATGTCTTAGTCAATATCATATAAACAAAGATTAACGGTTAACTTACAATAGTTGATAATGGGGATCATTTTCTGTAACTTGGGAAAATATATGGATCAAAATTTAAGTTTCTTAAGCTATATGAACAAAAATCAAGTTTGGGCAAAACTATAGCCACCAAAAGTATTATTTAACCTAAATAAATTAAATAATTAAATACTAATATTTTAAAATAAAGTTTTAAGTTGAAATTTTTGTAAATTAAAAAAAATTATTATTAAAAGAGGTTTATATATTTGTAATTCAATTTAGATATAATTACGGGTTGATCTAGTTAAATAACTGGCTAGGTTTTTTCATAAAGTAAATGGGTTGAGTTTTTTAAAAACTGGACCAATTTTTATATGTTAACTTTTAAGCTTTATAAAAGAAAAATCATGTTTTTTGTGTTGAATAAAGAATTTCAATAATAATGTTATACAACTCAAAGGGTTATTTAGAGAAATGTGATAAAATTATAACATAACAGCTTAAATTAACAACTCTCTGTCTACAATTGCATCATAATTCTCTAAGTATAGCATAGCTTATAATTTATGAGTGATATATCATATATATTGAAATTGTACTATATGTTATATAACATAAAATGCATGATAAACTATTGAATATCAAGTCAAATATTGAAATATTTATAAGTTGTATATTAAATTTTAATAAAAACAGTAAATTATAAATTTTAAGATTACATATGTATACAAAATATTCTAAATATAATAATATATAATTTATAATATATATTTTTTATTTCGCTCAACTTGAATGAGTTAATTGGGACTTAGTAGTTTTTCACATCCTGATAATTTCAAAAATAAAAAATAAAAAAAATCAAAGAATAATTTTCCTTTCACTACAAAAAAAAATCCAAAATTAAAAACAGAATTCATTTGTCTTAGATTCCGTTCCTAATCTGTTGCAAATCTCATCCTTTATTTCAAATTGGAAAATAGGGAATCATAGACATATTTTGGGAGAAAAAATTTTCGTCTCTGATTAAAATTTCATCTCTAATATTGTAGACGAATTTTGGCGTGTCAAAAATCCATCCCCAACAAAATTTTCACATTTTTTAAAAGTATTTAAAATATTAGAAACAAATTTGGTTTGTTTTAGAATTCTATCCCAAATGTAGTATATGCAAAACGACGTTGTCTTGAGTTAGAGATGAATTTTTCCGTCTCATAAAGTTGTCTCTGATGCAAACGACGCTATTTTGGCTATTAGTTTTAATCTAATCCCCTTTAACATAATTCCAAACCTAATTTTCCGATTTCTCTTCCCATTTTCGCTTTGACCCATCGCGTTCGTCCTCTCTACTCTCCCGTTGTCGCTCTTGTGCTTCCTGTGTGATCCACCACTGTGGTCTTCGAGCTCGACCACCGTCTCTGCCTCTCTCCCCTCTCATTGTAATACCTATGATTTTTTAGTATTAGTTAATTTGATTTTTTTTAAATGACAATTTGGGCGCATGAAAATTTTTTCAATTGTTCAATAAGGAATGCAATGTTATAAGTGGTACCTCAGGGAGAGTAATTAGCGATTAAGGACTTGAGAGGTGGATACATGGTAATGAGATAGTGAGATAGAGAAAGATTTCGAATTTTAAGGTAAGGGGGTAGGATTTAGGGTTTGAAGTTTGGGGTTTGGGGTTGAAATTGTTGGTTTTAATTGGGAATTTTGGTGTTAAAACACTCCCCAAAACCTCCTTAACTAAAACCCATGGAAAGAATCAAGAAAAATAGTGAGAATTTGGGTGATTTAAAGTCAAAAAGTGAGGCTCCCCACGGGTTCTATCTAACCTGTTGAGCAACCGGTCGACTGCCATGCGTGTGGTGGTCGACCGATAACCTCTGGTGCTCACTATCCAATTTTGGTAGTGACGCAACAATCGACCGGTCTGTTCTTATGCTAGATAGGCAGTCTTGGCAGAGACGAAGCGATCTACTGACTCTCAGGTTTGGATAACCATTTATAGATAAAGACGTAACAGTCGACCAGTGGGGTGCCACCAATCGACTAGCTGTTCTCGAGACAACATTGGCTATAGGTAGCTAGTCAACTGGTTTTGGCCTAGATAGCATAATTGGATAGTTTTATGCTGAAGTCTACGATGGGTGTTTCGTAGGTTGAATCATAGCTCAAGGAATGGTTGAGGCACGTGATGGGAGCCGAAAAATCGTGGAATCAATGTGAGTGATCTAGCTCTTCTCTGTGTGTATGTAATTATCTATCATATATATATTTTAGAATTTGTTTCCTAAATTTATTTAAATACAATTAACTGTTAGATGTCAATATGCATGGTGTGCAGGGTTGATTGGGGGTTCAAGAGGTACGAATGAAAATGGTATAAGTACTACAATTTTTCATTTAGTGCCAAAGGCAAAAGTGCCGATACATATTATTATATATATTCAGGCAAAGGACATAGTAAAAACTAGCATAAATGTGTTGCGTTTGTTTTTATTTGTTTGTGTGTATGGTTGTGATTTGGTTGAAGGCTTAACCAAAGAGGTCAGATACATGTTATGGTTGAGGGCATGACCCAAGAAACTAGATATATAACATGGTCGGGGGTAGAAAGAACTCATGGAGGATGAACCCTTGTAGTGTATTCTTGAGGTCAGAGATCGGTGGTTGCTGAGGTGGGACACGTAGGCCGGGACTAAGAAGAATGCACCAATGGTACACTTTTGGGATTAGGATGATGATTATCAGGTTAGGCCATAAGCCAAGACTCATGGTGGGAGTCGTACCGTAAAGTCAGCGGATGAGGCATTCACGAGACAATTCATGGAGACGTAGATCTATGGGATGATATCCCTTTGGGAATGTTTAGTCTGTAGGAATGCAGGCTCACATGACATAACTCTTGAGTGGTAAATTTGTGGAAGTGTAGACCCATATTAATGAAACTCTTGAGAGGTGGACCCGTGCAAACGTAGACCCATGGAGTGTGACGTGTATGTTGTGTGTTGTGGTATGTATACATATATGTGTATTGTGTTGTGTGAGGATGGGAACTTGTCGTGGGAGTGCAAATTCATGGCAAAACTGAGTAGTGAGTCCTTGTAGATGACTCTCAGGGAGATTAAGGCTAGGAGAAACGTAGACCTTTAGCATAAAGCTATTGAGTAATGATAACTTGGAAAGGTAAGTCCCCTGGTTAGTACTTGATGAGGTATTTGTGAGAACGTAGATTCATGAAAGGGAAATTTGTGTGTTTTATGCATGGCATACTACACAAATATTTATATTACATATCTGTGTAGAGTAGGACTAGTTTTTTTGCGAGTTAGTAGATTAGACTTACCTCCTTACATTTGCAGGTATGAAAAGACAATCAGATTGATGATTCGCGGATCAAAGATACTTATACCTCTCCATTGCTCGAAGTAAAGTAATTTATATTTATTTTAAATTATTTCTCTAATATGCTCTATAATCAAATAAGCTACCTAGGTAGGAGTATATGGGGTTAGGTTTATTGGGAAAGATCTAGGCTTGTGGCGGTGTATATTATTACAGATAGCGACGATCACGACTTCAGTTGCGGGAGTGGTAAAACTCCTAGCACTTATTTTGGATCATGACACTCGCGGTACTTTCTCTATTGGCTTTGTCTGTCACTACTCTATCTCTCTCTCTCTCTTCCATCCATTTTTGACTTGGCTGACTTATAAAAAATAATTCATGCCAACTAAACAAATTAAACTACTTAATTATGTTGATTTATAGGTGAGTTATATGGTTAATATTAAGTGTTTCTTAATCATACCTATGTTAAATTTAAGATGGTTTGATGAAGTATTTCCTTTTATTTTGTGAATTATGGTTCATAGGGAATTTTTTTTTCTAGAACCCTAATTTTAAATTGATCATAATTAAGTAGTTTTAGGGTTGTTTATGATTTTTTTTATCGATTAATATGATTTTTGAACTCTCTATTATGCTATTAATTGAAAGTTTTAGTTATGAAATTGTATGATTTGGTAAAAAAAAATTGGGATTGTTATAAAGAACCCTAATTTCAATTTTTCATGATTTAAGGTGTTTTTGGGTGAATTAACCGTGTTTTACCAATTAAAGTTGATTTTTAATCAAGTTGAAGAGCTTTATTGGTGGATTAAGATCATAAAATATGATTTTTGGTGAAAATTTAGTGTTCTGCTAATGTATTGTACTCTAGATATTCGTGGGAAGAACCTTAATAATGTTGGGACCACTACCATATATTTTTTCCTCTTTGGACCACTAACAACACACATTTACAAAGAAATAAAGAAACCAAATTATTCAGCAGTAAGACAGAGTTGCATTGAAGGTCCACAATTTTGAAATAACGATAATGAGGTGTGGATTGATTGGCCTCTTAACTTCTACTATCCCTACTCATGAGATATTTTGTTCCTAGCAGTAAAGCATGTCTTAACTTGCCATCAAACTAGCAATAAAACATAGAAAAACCTTGAAAACTTCACTTCTCATCATTTATATTATGTTTCTTTTCCTCTTTCCATGAGATACAATAAATACAAGGTTTCCAATTTATATAATTAATTGTGAGGTTGTACTTGAAGGTTGACTTGTAACTTTTAGGGTAAAGTAAACAAAAAGTCTTAACATATATTGTCATTTCAACAACTTTGGACTTTTGAATAGAAGTTGAGAGATCAAAGGTTCAAATTTCAAAGATAAATGACCAAAGTTTCCAAGTATTCAAATTTGTGGAATTTAATTTTGTTAGATAGAGTGTATGTGTATTGACCAACAAAAAAAAAGAGAGAAGGTAATGCATGCCAATATGATATTTATGTCTTTTTTCTACATCTGAAATTTAATTTAGTTAATATCTATTTTTTTAGCGACTAGTGATTGCTAGTAATAATGTCTGATATGCCTATGTCAATGTACACCACTTTTTTAAATTGTTGATGTGTGTTAAACTGCACATAACACAGGCTTTATCAAGTGGAGGGAGATGATTGTAATCAATAACATAATTAAGAATATGTATTATTATTAATTAGGTCACTGATTACAACTATTCTCCTCCACTTGGTTAAAGCATGTTTTATGTGCATTTTAACACACGTCATAAATTTAAATAGATATATGGAAGGATAAGAAGGTAGATTTGTGCACATCATCTGTAATTAAGGTATTAATTTAATTGTTTTCATTCAATAAATTAAACTAATGCAACTCTAATACTTGCAATTCTATTATTGTTCGTTAAATATTTTTTTGAAAAATTGTATGGTATAATAACCTGTTGAAATTATTTGATTATGCATGCATCGTTTTAATTTATTAAACCTAAACATTAGAGGCATAATTTTCGTTCCTAATTGGAGACGTAATCAGAGATCGATTTTTTCGTCTCTGATTTGAGACAAAAAAATTTATTCTTGATTAGAGACAGAATCAATGACAGAATTTTTGTCTCAAATTATGGACAAACATTTATTCGTCTAAGATACCCAAAATTTATCTGAGATGAATTTCTTTTTTTGAGATGAAAATGTTAGGCATCTCAGAAATTAGAGACATCTGGCTCAAAGATGTAAATAAATTTGTTTCTGAGATATCAGAGACAAAATTTTCTTAAATTAGAAATGAAAAAAACCTGATGTCAATTTTTTTTGTAGTGTTTTCGGAAGAATAAATCATTCAATAAAAGACAATAACTTAAAATTTTCTTAAAATATTATTTACCTTTTCATATTTAGTGATGCACTCCCATGGCCATGATTTGGTACAAAACTTCAGTATATGGGCATGCCACAAAATATCTGATCAATTATTAGTTTTAATAGATTAGCATCGTAGCTGGTTTTTTTTTTGGTACTTAAAAAAAACATATATCATGCAATTAAGTTCGCTTTTATTGTGAAATAAAAAAGTAAACCCAAATAATAACCCCATAAAAAAAGTTCGTCAAAAACTAACTATCATATATTAACAAAATATTGTTGTACACAAAATCCTAGATCTAAATAAAAAAGTGTAACTTATAACCAGTGTTTTCAAAACTGGACTAGTTATTGAACCGGTGAAGCCACTGGTTCAAAGTTCAATGGTCGGACGGTGGTCGAACATGTGGTAATTAAAAAAATTAAAAATATACATTATTTAAAATATTTAAAATATATATAATTTAAAATATTAAAATACTTAATATAATTGATTATTCATAACAATAAGTGAAGGAAATTAAAAAGAAATTAATCCATAATTGATAATTCATCACAACTCATAATATCCACAATTTCAAACTAAGTTTTAGCTGTGAAAATAGTCTTGTAAAAGAATGAACAAGTCACATATTATTTAGAATAAGAAGGGGAAAAAACTTTATATACTAATATATGTTAATGAGTTTATAAACTGTTAAGAAAAATGACGGGCTTATGCACTCACAATTCCGGGCCAACGCAATGCAAATCGTCCAATTCCACCCTCCCATGCACGTGTAATAAAGAGGACTAGGCTTGTTTTTTCTTCTTCTCTATTCTTTTTTTTTTTAAATTTGCTTATCTGGACAACGACATATTTGTCAGTTGCAAAATTAACTTGGATCACCATATTTTTTTGCCTACCTTCCTAAATAACCAAAAAAATAAATAAATAACAAAAAAAAAAGTCCAAGCCGGTTCGACTACCTGACCGACCGGTTTGCCCGGTTCAGCTGATTCACTCCCGATATGACCTTTGACCGGTTTAAAGGTATAATGGGACCGGCACCCCCATCGGTTCCCGGTCGGACTGGCTGGTCTGATTCGGTGTTGTAGTCACTGCTTATAACATACTGAGGGTAGGATAAAAATATATGTGCCCGAATTATTTGCTTGGCTTTAGGCCTTTTATAGCCATTGGATTCCAGACCATCAATGACCACTATTGTAATACCCATGAAAAATAAAATATAAATATTTGTTTACAAACTACTGTTACTATTTCAGTATACAGTACTATTTACCCGTATAATACTATTTACGTATATGGTACTGTTCATTTATACAATCGAAATGTCAAGTACTAGATGTGGTTTGGTCATAAGAGACAACTAGAAAGAAGTTCGTAGGAAAAAATGACGTTTTATGTGTAAAAATACCCTCAGGGACTAAATTGAAAGGACTGAATTGAAAAGAAACTTAAAGGTTTAAGGTGAAAGGATAGTTTTCCCTTTAAGTTTCCAATAGTAATAACAAAAAAAATTTGCACGTGTAACTGCATTATTAGAAATGTCATTTTCATGAATAGTAAATCGAATATTTTATTAGCGCATAGTATCAAATAGTACCATTGACTTTTGCTATAAATAGGCCCTTCCATTTCACTTCTAAACTCACATCTTCAACTTCTCTTCTTCTCTCCTTAAGTTTCTCTTGCTCCGACGTTAGGCCTCTAAGATTTTGGGCCTTTCTTTTTTTGCTTAGGTAATGATACTATGCCCTTTCTATGTCTTTCAAATTTTAGAAGTTATTTTCTTAAGTATGCTCTGTGGTTGCGGCTTTGGCTGATCTTCCACATCATAAAAATTGTCCTTAGCTGCTTACATATTATTTTGATTCTCTGATTACTGAAATAGGATGTAAACTGTGAAGAATACATGTCTAGGAAAGTTCTGGCTAAGGAAAGACCTAATTTTTAAGTGTGTCCAGTGTGACCCTCCACTCTTTCCTGGGAACTTACCTGGTGTACTCTTTTACAGATTGTATTCTTTATTTTTGGTATAAACAGTCTCCATATATATAAATAGTGACGATACGTATGAATAGTAACCGTACGTATGAATAGTGACCATATATATGAATACTAACCGTATATATAAACAGTGTCTGTACGAAAACAATCCTAAAGTATTTTCTCTAATTTTTCATGAAAATCTCCGTAGCAGAACACTGAAATTCACCTGAGTACTCTTGTTTGTAACGACTTAGAGAAGCGATGCTCGTACGAAATCCAAGTGAGTGAAACGACCCCATTTTAATAGAGTTTTAGCATTACTTGTGATAAAAAGTATGTCGTAAGACACTCCCAAGATTCATAGGGAAAAATTGGATTCAGAATGACGAATCTAATGAGATAATTAATCCAAAAGTATGGATAAGACGAAACAAGTATTTCATGTTGATGTGAAGTTTGAATATTTTCAAAAATAGATTAATTGTTATCTTGATTTGTGGTTTATAAATTTATAATATAGTTATATACTATACCTGTTATATGGATGAATATTCTATTGTACTTCTGATTATGATATGAACTGTTGTGCTATTGATTGTGATTGAGCGGGACAGTACCCCCTCTCACGGCAAGGCGGAAAACCCGGTTGAAAGGGTGTGTTGATCAATGAGTGTGGAAACAACGATTCCTTCAGTAAGGATATAGCCCGGATTGGTGATAAATCTGTGAGGCGCCCTAGCTAAGAGGATGAGGTTGTGCATCATGGCGGAAATATACAGAATTGGTGAGCTGGCATGTGTGCGCTCTCCGGGATATATTATTATTGATGAGTACTAGTAACGTTTGTTGAATTGGTTGTGCATCATGGCGGAAATATACAGAATTGGTGAGCTGGCCTGTGTGCGCTCTCCGAGATATATTGCCATTGATGGGTACTAGTAACGTTTGTTGAATTGGATGAATTTTATCTTCTTGTATGTAATTTCTAACTATGTTTATTGGTTGAGTATGAGCATTCAGATATGCTTGCATGACTGGTAATGTATTTGAATTTTATTAACGCGAGGCCGATTCGCTCACGGAGCTTAAAAGCTCACACTCTCTGTACAACCTTTTTGTTCAGATCAGGTTGCCGATGAAGAATATCCGCTAGAAGAGTAGATCACTTTGGACATTCCCGCTGTCGGGTAGGCCCCTCTATTGTTGTAGATTATGTTGCTCTGTAATCGTCTAGGACATCTAGGTCAGGGGTTTGGCATTTGGCTTGTATGTCAGCATAATAACGTATTTTATATTGAGAATATATTATTATGTGCAAATCATCTCTATGATTTTCAGATAACAAAAGTTGATATAATTTCTTCATATTTATTAAAGAATTGTTATTTTGATAACATAAATAATTTAATCTCATGGGTAGAATTTATCGAAGGACTTACAGTGATAAGAGATGCATCATTGTACCGGTCATGTGCCTAGAAAATGGGTCGTGACAACTATTTGCTTGGCTAGGAAGTGTTATGGGTTGTTGGATTAAGATCGATCCAACAGCTAGAGATGGTCCTGAGACATTAAGTTAAAATTGTGAAGCGCTACATTTCACTCAGTGAATCCTTTTTAAAAAAAAAGGACATCCTAAGGATCTTTTTGTAAGTTTTAATTGCATAAACACCCAGACTCCTCAGTTTTCATTCAAAAATGCCCTCCCAAGACCCTACCCCCTTAATTTTCTTTGAAATTTAAAAAACGTACCAACCCCTCTCTTTTCTTTTAAGAACATCCCCAATGTCCTTTTTTTTGTCAAAAAAACTTCAACCTCTCTTTGTACTATTAAAAAGGCCCCCTACCCCTTTTCTTTCTTTCAAAAACACCCCAAAATCCTCTTTTTTCTTTTAAAAATGCTCCCTATTCCTCCTTCTTTCCACTGTATTTGAAGAAATGCCAACATTAATTAATTAATTAATGTGATGGTTAAAAAGAAAATGAAGTAAAATTTTGATTTAAATATTATATATTTTATGTAGTTTTCTTGATCCAAACATAATAGAAGAATGCAAAACATTTTTCAATTGATCAACTAATAGTTATTAAAAATAGTAAATTATGTCCATGCGATGACAACAACTTCATTGATTTTAATGAAAATGTATTATTAAATTTAAAATAAAAACATAAAAAAATCGAGTAAGAACCCATGTCCATCATCCTAAGAAAGAAGGGGTAATGGGGACATTTTTTAAAGAAAAAAGAGGAGTTAAGGGTGTTTTTGAAAGAAAAAAGAGGGATTGGGGGCCTTTTTGAAACAACAAAGAGGACTTGGGATGTTTTTGAAAGAAAGAAGATGGGTTGGGGATTTTTTGAAAGAAAACTAAGGGGGTTGGGGATTTTTTTGAAATAAAAGACAAGGGCTAGAACATTTTTGAAATTTAAAAGAACTTAGGAGGTAGGATCTAGAGGGGTGTTTTTGAAAGAAAAATAAGGGGTCTGAGGTGTTCATGCAATTAAAACTTACAAAAAGGTCCCTGTTATGGAGAATGGATCCAATGCTTGTCATGTAAAAACAAGCACCGTGCTTGTTCTTATAGGAATTGTAAGATTTTATATCAACGATTCAAATTTCAAATAGTATTTTTAGTAATTTTTTAAATAAAAAATGACATTAAAATCTGAATAATTGGATCTGAAATCTAACGATATCTGTAAAGACATGCTCAAAGACAACCACCAGATCCAATTCTTCCATTGTGTTACTTATTTTTTATTTTTTAAGGATTCGTGAAATATATTGTTTCACTTAATATGACTTAAGATTATATCTGGCTGTTAAATCAAACTCAATCCAATAGCTTATAGTACTTTCAAACCAAGCAAATCGTGGCCATTGATAGGCTAAGATTCAACGGCTATGAAAAGACCTACCGGGTTGCTTAATTTTAAAAGTCAGATAAACAATCTGCATTAAAAATAAAAAAGCAAGCCAACATTAAAAATACTAAAAAAATGTTACACTATACATTTCTATTATTTTCAAATTAAAAATATTATATTTTACTGCAAGTTCAAAAAGTTATCACATTCTTGCAGAAGAGTGTGATCAGCCTTTCTTACGCATACATGCATATGTATATTTATTTACAGCAATATTTAATCTGTTATCCACAAAATAGAATACCAATAATATTATTATCACGAGCAGTTATTAATGTGATGGGTAATATGCGGTGCAGGTACAATTTTCTTAGACATCAATTTTAAAAAATTAGAATGTATATATGTTTGTTGGGTTTGACTTGAATTTTGTGGGTGACCCGGTTTGTAACCCGACCCACGACCCACGACCCATTTGTCTCTATATATATGAGTGTGAGGGAATTCATTAGTAGAGTGGTTGATGTAATTTCTCTCTGTATAGCCTCCTTCAGAAAATAATACAGATATTCTCTCTGTCCGTGGACGTAGGTCGCATTGACCGAACCACGTAATTTCTTTGTGTGTTATTCTCTATCCTTCTCCTTGATTAATTGCATTTCAGTAACCTAACAAGTGGTATCAGAGCTTTGGTTCATTTTTGGTTCGTCGGTTACTGTAGCACGTCCGAAAATTTTCAGATCCGGCTCCAAAATTTCAGATCTTGCCCCGATTTGGTTGATTTGGAGCATAGGAGACCATTCTCTGCATCTTTGGTGCGTTAAAGAACGTCGGAGACCAATTTTTGGTGGTAAGAAAATTTTCAGATCTAGTTTTAAATCTCAGATCTAGCTTGATTCGCTTGTTTTTTGGGAAAAAGAGACCGTTTATTGCATTTCTAGTGCATTGGAGATCGTTTTTCAATTGTTTCGGTGAGTTTTTACGGTTGCGAGTACTGTTCATCGTCGGAATCTTCATCGGAAGTACTGTTCATTGCCGGAATCTTCATCGGAAGCACTGTTCATCGTCTTCTACGACGAGGCACTGTAGCACGGTCAACGGTCAACGGTACTATTTGGTCAAAGCTGCTGTTTGGTCAAAAATTGCTGTTTGGTCAAAGCTGCTGTTTGGTCATTGTTGTTGTTTGGACCAAGTTTTCTGTTGCGATCGTTATTGTTTCCTCGACACAGTTCCGGTAAGTTTATGTTTAATTCAGAAAAGAATTCTGAATTTCTGTGTGAATTTACTGGATTGTGCTGGATTGAATTTCTGGTTTACTGCTGTGAATTTTGTTGGACTGCTGTGTTGAATTTCTGTTAGTGAAGTTCTGGTCAGTTTGCAAGGTTCTGAACAGTTTTGTGAAATTCAATTTCTGATTGCGAAATTTGCTAGTAATTTATCTGCTGTTATTTGAGAAGATGTCGACTCATAAATTCGATATTGAGAAGTTCAATGGATCGAATGATTTCACTTTGTGGAAGGTAAAAATGAGGGCACTTCTGGTTCAGCAGGGATGTGCAGTGGCATTAGAAGGAAAAAGTAGTCTACCTAACACGTTGAAAGAAGAGGAGAAGAAGGAAATTTTGGCAAAGGCTCATAGTGCATTACTATTGAGTCTGACAGATGAGGTGTTGAGAGAAGTAGTTGATGAATCAACTGCTGCAGGTTTGTGGAAGAAATTGGATGATAAATACCAGAAAAAGTCTCTCACAAACCGGTTATATCAGAAGCAGCGTTTGTATACCCTGCGGATGACAGAAAATATGCAGGTAAAAGATCATCTTGATAATTTTAACCGAATTATCCTGGATTTACAGGGTGTTGGGGTTAAGATAGATGATGAAGATCAGGCTATCATTCTTTTGTGTTCTCTACCAAATTCATATGAGAACTTTGTTGACACTATGTTGTATGGTAGAGATAGTATCTCTGTTAATGATGTCAAAGATGCTTTGCAGTCTAAAGAGCTGAAGAGAAGAGTCTCTAGTTCTAATGAGGATGGTGCAGAAGCAGGTTTGTATGTTGGCAGAGGCAGAGACACTAAAAGGGATGATGGAAAAAGAAGCAAGTCACGGTCTAAGTCGAGGAACAAAGGAGGATCTCGATGTTATCACTGTAAACAGAAGGGGCACATTAGGAAGAATTGTCCACAGAGGAAGAAGGGAAATGACGAGAAGGAACCGAATACCAGTGATAGTGCTTCGGTGGTGCAAGATAGTTCTGACCTTGAAGAAGACATTGATGTTCTCACAGTCAGCACCTCTGGTTCTGCAAATACTTGGGTCTTGGACACAGGTGCATCTTATCATATGACTTTCTCACGTGAACTGTTTACTTCTTTCAAGGAGTGGAATGGTGTTGTGAGGTTGGGTGATGATGAGCAGCTCAGTGTTAAGGGCAGTGGTTCTGTGCAGATTCAGATGTATGATGGAATAGTCAGGACGCTTGATGCTTGGTATGTTCCTGGTCTACGGAAGAACTTGATTTCTCTTGGTACTCTAGACAAACAAGGGTACAAGTACTCTGGAGAGAATGGACAGTTGAGAATTTCCAAAGGTGCTCTGGTTATAATGAAGGGTAAATTGCAGCATGGCATTTACTTTCTGATTGGTAGTTCTGTGATGGGGACAGTGGCTGTATCTAAATCTTTAGGGAAGAATGATGATTATACAGAGTTGTGGCATTGCCGATTGGGACACATGAGTGAGAAAGGGCTGTCAATTCTAAGTAAACAAGGATTGTTAGAAGGAGCAGAAACTGGGAAACTGAAATTCTGTGAAGTTTGTGTTATGAGTAAACAACGCAGAGTTAAGTTCAGTTCTGGGAAGCATACTTCTACGGATGTTCTGCAATATGTTCACTCAGACTTGTGGGGTCCTTCTCCAGTTGAATCTCAGGGCAAATGCAAGTACTTTGTTACTTTCATTGATGACTACTCTAGAAGGGTTTGGGTATATTTTCTGAAATCCAAAGATGAAGTGTTTGGGAAGTTCAAGGAGTGGAAGACCATGGTTGAGAAACGGACTGGAAAACAGGTCAAAACACTCAGAACTGATAATGGGTTGGAGTTCTGTAACGCTCTATTTGATGAATTTTGCAAGAAAGAAGGTATAGTGAGGCATCGCACTGTACGTCATACACCACAGCAAAATGGAGTTGCAGAACGTATGAATCAAACACTGTTGCAGCGTGCGAGATGCATGCGATTAAACGCTGGCTTGCCAAAACAATTCTGGGCTGAAGCAGTTAACACTGCTTGTTATCTGGTGAATAGATCGCCATCTACTGCAATTGATTTTAAGACTCCTCAAGAGGTATGGTCCGGTAAACCTTCTGATTATTCTGGCCTGCGTATATTTGGTTGTCCTGCTTATGCTCATGTGAATGATGGTAAACTAGAGCCTAGGGCAATGAAATGCATATTTCTAGGGTATGCACATGGAGTTAAAGGGTACAGACTGTGGTGTACTGAAAAGGATAGAACTCCAAAATTTATTACTAGCAGAGATGTAACATTTGATGAGTCTGCTATGTTTGGTCAGAAGGAGGAGCTTGGTAGTCATGCAGGTAATAATGATCAAGGTGCTAACCAGAAGGTGGAAATTGAAGTTCAAACTTCAAAAAGGGTTATAACAGACCCTGTACAGCAGCCCAGGGAAGAAGAAGAATCACAACCTATAGCAACAAGGAGGGAAAGAAGGGAAATCAGAAAACCTATGAGGTATGCAGATTGTGTTGATATAGTTGATGTTAATTCAATTGCTTATGCCTTGGTAGTAGGTGAAAGTATTGATTCTGATGACCCGAGATCATATAAAGAAGCAGTTGAGAGTAGAGAAGCATCAGAATGGCTGGTTGCAATGAATGAAGAGATGCAATCTCTTGAGAAGAACGAAACATGGGATATTGTACCGTTACCAAAGGGAGTGAAACCGGTAGGATGCAAATGGGTCTTCAAGAAGAAAGAAGGTATTCCTGGAGTTGAACCAGCAAGGTTCAAAGCACGACTTGTGGCAAAGGGTTTTTCACAAAAGGAGGGAATTGATTATCATGAAGTTTTCTCCCCGGTTGTGAAGCATAAAACCATTCGTGTCCTTTTGTCCATGGTAAGTGTTTTTGACTTGGAGTTGGAACAACTGGATGTGAAAACTACTTTCTTACATGGAAATTTAGAGGAGCAGATCTATATGTCACAGCCAGAAGGATTTCTTGATTCTGAGAAGAAAGATCATGTATGTTTGCTGAAAAAGTCCTTGTATGGTTTGAAGCAGTCTCCTAGACAGTGGTACAAGAAATTTGATGCATTCATGACTTCCCATGGTTTTCTGCGTAATCAGTTTGATAACTGTGTCTACTCTAAGAAACTTGCAGATGATTCTTATATTTATTTGTTGCTATATGTTGATGATATGTTGATTGCTGCAAAGAACAAGGTTGAAATTGATAGTTTGAAAGCCTTGTTGAGCAGTGAGTTTGAGATGAAGGATTTTGGTGCAGCCAAGAAGATATTGGGCATGGAGATTTGGAGAGATAGAAGTGCAGGTTTACTGTATGTATCTCAACAGAAATACATAGAAAAATTATTGCAGTCTTTCCAAATGAATAATTCTAAGCCGGTTAGTACTCCGTTGGCGGCACATTTTAAACTTGATGCTAGTACAATACCTACTACAGCTGAGGAAAAAGGGTATATGAGTTCAGTGCCCTACTGTAATGCTGTTGGAAGCTTGATGTATGCAATGGTGTGTACTAGGCCTGATCTGGCTCATGCAGTCAGTGTGGTAAGTAGGTTTATGAGTAATCCTGGGAGAGCTCACTGGAGTGCAGTTAAATGGATTATGCGGTATCTGAAAGGTACGAGTAATATTTGCTTGGTTTATGGTGTTGATAAATCTGATAGTGGCTTGGTTGGCTATACAGATTCAGATTATGCTGGAGATCTTTTGAGGAGGAGATCCTTAACATGCTATGTCTTGACTCTGAATGGATGTGCTGTCAGTTGGAAGGCAACACTTCAATCTACAGTTGCCTTGTCTACCACTGAAGCAGAATACATGTCATTGGCAGAAGGAGTTAAGGAAGGTATGTGGTTACATGGTTTGATTGATAGTCTGGGGTTAAATATTCAGAGACCTATCATTTATTGTGATAGTCAGAGTGCATTAAGTTTAGCCAAGAATCCAGTCTACCATGAAAGGTCGAAGCATATTGATATCAGATTGAATTTTATTCGAGATGTGATAGAAGACAAGAAATTATCCATCGAGAAGATAGCCACAGCAGATAATCCAGCAGATATGTTGACAAAGGCTCTACCTTCAGAGAAGTTCAAGCATAGCTTGGACTTGGTGAATGTTTGTATTCCATGAAGCCCTACAGGGCTTGAATGACAGAGATGAATTTGTACTTAGTTCTGGTGATTTGAGAGAATTCAAGTCAAGGAGGGAAATTGTTGGGTTTGACTTGAATTTTGTGGGTGACCCGGTTTGTAACCCGACTCACGACCCACGACCCACGACCCATTTGTCTCTATATATATGAGTGTGAGGGAATTCATTAGTAGAGTGGTTGATGTAATTTCTCTCTGTATAGCCTCCTTCAGAAAATAATACAGATATTCTCTCTGTCCGTGGACGTAGGTCGCATTGACCGAACCACGTAATTTCTTTGTGTGTTATTCTCTATCCTTCTCCTTGATTAATTGCATTTCAGTAACCTAACAATGTTTAATTTAGACTCCGTTTTTTAACACATAAAGGTATTTTTTTTATTTGCACATATTTAAATTACATAGTCATCAATGAAGACCTACAAAAATCACTTGAAATTCAAATATAACCAAAATCCCTTTAGAGACAATATTAATTTTATTTATTAAAAATATAATTTATATTTAAGTATATTTTTAAGAATTATATATTAGTATTGTATATTTTGCGTTTAACATTATAAATTTATATTGTTATAAAATAAAAAATGATATAAATCCAATATTTTTAAGAGAGAAGTATTATTTACTATTTACTTTAAAAAAGTTTGAATAATAAAAATCAAAATGTCAAAAGCCAATGGCCACGATCGTTTTTTAGATGGAAATGACGACTCATTTTAGTCTTTTATTGTTACTTATGTCAAAAAAACTTTTGTAGCCTTCAAGCCTCCCTGCTTAACTTGCGGGCCGACTCTTATATATATAATTTTGATTTATGATATATAATTATAAATGTTTATATATATATATATATATATATTTGTAATAAAATTTATTTATTTGTATTTTATAAACAAAGTCAAATACTCTCAATTAAAAAAATTATTGTTTAAGCACATTAAAAATAATATTTATTTATATTTAAGTAAAATTATTAAAATCAAATAAAAATATATAATTTTTTTATTTTAATAAATTGAATAAAGAAATATATGTCTAATTAAATAAATAATAGTTTAAGAGTATTAAAAGTAATATTTATTTGTATTTATATAAAAATATTTAAAAAGTAAAATAAAATAAAACATTGTACTTAGCAGCTTGAATATAATAATATCTGAAGTTCATTTATAAATGAGCTCAATCCGACTTGTTTAAGCGTGCAGATCAAACTGTACCGTTTGATAGAGCTACTTACTTAAGAAGTGACTAGTGAATTATAAGCGAAGTTTCCAGCAAAACACAGAAAGGGATAAGAGTGTGAAAGGGATAAGAGTGTGATTACATTCCAGTCTTGATAGCAAATAAAACAAAAGGGAGATTCGTAGGGATAGAGCAAGGGCGCGAAGCAACACAAGCAAACTATGGCTTCCACCAATGTATTCGGTGCCCTTCCCCACCGATCGCCTGAGTTCTCCGTTGGTGTCCGAAACTCTCTGGATCGAATCAGTTATTCTCCCCTCCAGCGGCCTCGCTCAGTTTCTTTCGCCGGAAATTCTTCGGGGAGTTCGAGCGAGAAGCCTGAAATCGAGCTTGAATTTATTGGGGTAACTATTTTTATTATTTCGAGGTCTTCAAGTTTTCGTATTCTATCATAATGCTGAATTGTAGAATGTGAATGAAGAGTTGGAATTTTAGGGAACTGTATTTGGATATTTAGAAACAAGTAATTGATGGTTCAATTTGGCAGCCGAAGCCCGGAAGTGATGGGTCGTATCCGGTGGAGAAAGCTAAAGCAGTTAGTGGAGAGAAGCTGCTGAGGAACATCATGTTGGATAACAAGATCGAGCTTTATGCCACGTATGTACGTGTTTCAATTTTTCTCGCTTTTGATGTATCGTCAAGACGACGTCAAGGCGGTGCGACGTCGTTTAAGAGTTCTGTACAGCGACACTATTTTTTTTAATTAGTTTCCTTTTGAAAAATTACCGATAAACCTGGTTTACAAATCAGTTTAAGTACCAGATTTTTAAAATTAGTAGTTGATTTAATATTTTAAAATATGTGTTTTGTCAAACCAATTACCTGTTTCTTTAATTCAATGCAAGAATCAATCCATTCATTGGGTCATCATATTTTCAATCAAGTTGAAAGACTATCTTCTTAACAATGAGTATCCTTTTACGGTTTTTTATTGATTTTTAGTGTCTTTCATGATTGCGGACTAGTTTTGAGTGACTATTACAACAGGGGAAGGTGATGAACTGCGGAGGAGGAGGTAGCTGCGGAACTTGCATAGTAGAGGTACATAACTAGCATCTTTATTGGAGCCACTGTAACAAATTCTAGTGGTACTAGCCAAAGCCAGCTAAGGCTTAGAATAAAAAAAGTGAAAAGGTCATTATGAATTGGGTCATTTGAATATTGGAATTTGTGGACTTTAAGCTCTCAACTTTGATAATATTTCTTCGACATCTTATTCTAATGGCATGGAAGAAGGCATGCTTTGTGCACCCGTTATATCTACTTAATATTATATATATATATATATATATATTCCCCCTCTTTTGACTTTGATTGATTGATAAAAACTTGTAGCAACATTAGCAGTGTTTGGAATCTCTAAATTTGAAATTTTATTTTTATTTTAAATAACGTCTTATGTAGAGTTTGTTCGAAATGATATTAATTTAAGAAGTCTATACATACACGAAATGTCCTAGATGTAAGATGATGATTCTGTATATTAATTTAAATTGGGTTTTTATTCATTTGATTTAGAAATGAGCTTTTCAATTATATAAATAGTATTCAAAATTTTCTAAACCATCCATATGAAAGTGCCGTCTTGATCAATTAGTGTCAAACATAAATTATTTATCAGTCTCTAATTGTAAGAAAATTTCTTGCCTTGCAGATTATTGGTGGAAAGGATCTTTTAAATGAAAGAACAAATACTGAACTTCGGTATCTTAAGAAGGCATGTTCTGTCTCTCTCTCCCTATCGCATGCACGCGCACACACAGACATTTGTATAGATCTAATAATAGTGTGACTTTTTTTTCTTAAAAAAAATTAACTACTCATTTTATTGGTGGCTTTCCTAAGCAGAAACCTGAGTCTTGGAGGCTGGCTTGTCAAACTATTGTTGGAAACAAAGAAAATTCTGGAAAGGTAGCTCTCAAAACATGGTGGTTCCCATTTTTCTTATTTATTCTACACTGAATGTCTATTGGCTATGTGCTTTGCCTGAACTATTAGTAGTGCAGAACATAGTCCAGGATCATGATCTTCTATCACAAAAGGAAAATTTTTTTTCTTTCCTGATTCTTCAAGAATTCTACACTGATTGGATGTCATGTATTAGAAAGCTACATAATGCTATCATATTTGTGTAACATTAACAGTAACACGTGACCAAATATTAGGTCTATAATCCACATCGCATGCAAGCAGATGAACTTATTGACTGGGGAAACCCCTACCTAATTGTGTGGCTGTCTTAAATGAGTTATAACAATATTGAATTCTGAGTTAAGTAATTATTAATTTCAAAAACAGATGCTTGTGGATTTATGTCTTTGCTATGATCGGTTTTTAGGTTGTTGTACAAAGGATTCCTCAGTGGAAGAAATAATAAGCCAAGCCAAGCGGCACCTCTTGATGCTTAGCAAGAAAAGGACCATTTGTTGCTTCGATAACAGGATATTCCATAGTTGGAGGCATTGCGAATATATATATGTAACACTCAATTTTATTAGAAGAATCATTGCAGGTCATTATCATAACAAACTGTGTTGGTTGAGAATGATATGTATAATCTATATCTTCTTTTCATGTGGTGAACAGCTGTTTAATGCTTGTTGCTTTGTTTATATATTCATATACAAAAATCTGAATGCTGTAGTTCTATCTGTAAACTATTGATAACGAGCGAAGCCGCAGAAGTTTGGAGTGATGTCAGTAAGTTACAATTGATTTTTAATTATTATTTCCTGTTGGCAAGCGGGGGGAAGACAGTCAAGAACATGCAGAAGCCAGAGATGTCATTTTGCTTCAAATTCTTCTTTCCTGCATCAATTTAACTGGATCATGTCGTACTCCTTTAGACATGGTCTTATATTTTGTCGAACAGATGGCTGTTGGGCAGTGAGTTATATGACGGCATCTATGAGTGGGGGCATTTGAAGGATACTATATATGATGAGCGTTGATGTTCAGTTTCTGTTGGTGCAACGACTTGAATCTTACTTGAGTCTGATACATTCAGCTGAAGCTTTTCTCTGCGCACAATATGAAGTTGGTTTTCCAACTAGTGACCCGTCATTACGGGTAATGAGATGTTTTCCCAAACCTTCCTTTGCTTATTTACAATTAAAGCAACTTGGCATTTTCAGATTCCCTTTGCTGCTTGTGTTCTGGTTTGAATGTCCCACTTCCACATGCATGTGTTTCATGAGCAATGCTAATGGCCCGCGCCTGAGAGCTGAAAGCCCGAAAATGTTATGCAGGGAAAGTGCAGGTTTGCTTTTCTGTGGTATATCTAAAAAGGAAAAAAGCAGTGCAATAGTCAGACTCAGAGGCATACTTAACAAGCTGAAGCTACAAGTGCTTTGGTGGATTGGAGCCTATATCGCCAAAGGCAGGTAGCTATATATTATTGATCTCTCAGCTAAGCTAGCAGCAATTGTTGAAAAGAGTCCAACCAATCTACCCCCATTAGTGTCATTACGTGCTGATTTTGAAATTTCAAATTCAGAGATGTTACTTTCTCTGTCTGGGACGTGAAAGATACGTCTGAGAGGTTGCTTTTACTCAACAACTAGATATAAAAAAAAAAAAAGAAAAAAAAAGAAAAAGAAAAGAAAGCGTTGCTTTCAAATTCTTCCCTTTTTTGATGGAGAGAGCATTTTGGAGCCTTTCCTTGGCCTTTTTCTAGAAGCGAAGAAGCCACCTATCAGTGGCTCTGTGGAGGTAGAAACCTAGCCTCATCTCTTAGATTCCTTGAGAGCTAGATTGCCAAGCCAGAAATGGCTTTTTGTGGTGGTTGCCATTGGGGATACTTGGCCCAACTTTTGTCTTAAAATTTTGAAAAGGTGTAATAAGACATGTAATCATTGCCCCCACTTGACCTCTTCACTTTTAGGGTGCACTAGTAGCACCTCGTCTCAACCTTTATTATCCATTTATCCATTATAAACAAATTAAAAAAACCAGATAGGTCATATGAGGAGCGGGGTAGTGAAGCGAGAGCGCGAGACCCTTTTGTGTTGATATTATATTAGAGTGTCTTTGGCTCTAGTCAATGTCTTTAAAACAAATTAAAGTAAATTTTTATTGCAGTTGGAGCGACTGAACCTCATGGATTTGTTGGGACCCTTCCTAAGCTCTGAGAACGGAATCAAATGTGGATTCTGGGACTTTCAGTTTTTTTTTTTCTAAATCCACCCATTTCAATTTGCTGTGGTGGTTCAATGGCATTCGTTGGTGGGCCAGCTCTTTAAATGATAAACAATTAACTGCCGCAAAGGTAGTAAAAACGAGGGCTAATTTCCAGACCTGCACCATACTAGTCTTTGGTTCAAAATAAAGGATCAAGCGTGAGAAATTTGAACATTGAACTTTTTAGTAGGTTTAGGTGTAATAATTGGGAATGAGTGAATGTGAAATTGAAATATAAATCCCAAATATTGTGCAAAAGAAAAGGACAAATTCAGTTATCTCTTCAGGAATAAATTATTACGTTTGCAGTGGGGGGCGGCCATTAGATCAAAATTTGTAACTTCAGTTCGTTACTCAATTTTATTGTAATTTTAAAAGTCAAGTGTTTTGAACTTCATAGACCCAGCAACTAGTCCCGCCTTACCAAGGGGTAAAAGTTTTGGTAAATTGACCATTTTATAAAATGTCGTGATGACAACTAATAATAATGAAAATTAATTTATTATTATTATTATTATTATTATTATTATTATTTCCTTTGAATGAGCAAAACACATAATGAATGTTTATTGAAATGAATCTCCAGTCTCAGATTTCTCGTCTTATGCGTTGACTGTTTGCAACCGCGACCTAAAAAAATGTGATTGTTTGCAATTGGGCAATTGCATTGTCTCGCGCTCATATATATACACTCTTGTATGTATGTATGTATTGAAAAGTCCATAATGACCCCCGAACTTAAAAGGAGTGTTCTGCAATTTGAATTGAAAGTGTACTACAATCGAGAAGTTGTAGTAGTTGTTGTTGTTATTATTATTATTACAATTTAGAATTTACAAGTGACTTTGTATTAAGCTTTTAAAGATTTTAATATAATTTCATTTTATAATAAGATAATTATAGTTAAAAAAAGATGGCCAGTTAAAAAAAGTGTTTAGATAAGTTTAAGTAAATAACTTATTAATTCTTAAAAAGTTATTTTTAACTTATTTTATAATTTTTAAGCTTATTAAGAAAATATTGTACAAAATTTTAAATTCACATAATTGAACAGTTATTTACATTTTTATAAGATAGATATATTCCTCATCACAATTTGAAATTTTATGGGAATCAAATCCTTCATCTTCTTCATTTATCAATCATAATTTAAAAGTATTTCTTAAGTATGTATTCAAATATTAAATAACTTAATTTAAAAAAATTTATGATGTAAAAGCTTTTTGTATGAAATTTTATTCTATAAACGTTTAAATAAATTATTCATCTAAATAAGGCTATAATTCTTTTTATATTAATTGTAGTAGTTTAAAAAACTATTGACATTTTTGGTACATAATTAATGATAAAACAAGAATAAATAGATCACTACAAGTCTACAACTATGTTTGGAATGCAATTCCACAAATTAAGCAGTTTTCAACATAAAGTACTCGCAAATCTTTTCGAGTTATATATATTCTCATTAATTATTCTTCGTATTTTTTCAGTATTAAGATTTAATTGAAATCTATTGAGATACTTCAATTTCGGTTAACTAGTTAACTGTTACCCCTTTTTTTATTCCGCGGATTGTCTGAATTTAGTCGAAGTCAAATATGTACGGCGCATTAACTATGCATTTAATTCGTAAAACTAATTCTTTCTATTTCTTTATGAGAGGAAAGGAATAATGTTTCAAGCAAATATTTTAACTGAAAATAGAAAACTTCAATAAAAAAAAGATAATTTTTTTTTGTTTTAACTACTGAAATCTAAATAAAAATTTGACTAATTTAATTCAAATCAGATTAAATTCAAAAATATAAATTTCTCTTTTTTATATTAATTTTTTTATTTACGAATGTGAAACTTTACTTAACAAAACAAATATCCAATTAGAAAAAGGACAACTCTTTATGAGTAACCCTTCTTATCCATAGCTGCAATTCTACATTTTTATTTTCGGGAATATTATCATTAAGCAAAATTTCAGCAGGAGATTTAACTATTTATTAAAAAAGAAAACATTCAAAAGGTGTCCAGCTAATTAACACATGGGTGGAAAATGGAAAGCGAGATATTGGGGAAACAGCAAAATCGAGAGTGGAAATAACAATTTTTAATTTTATTTTATTTTATCTTATTTTCCCAATCTGGACAACGCAAATTTGAAGTTTGAACTGTTCGTCCTTCAGCGTCCCGCTTCCGCTCCTCCCTTTCTTATATCAATGTACTCTCTCACTCTCACTCTGTCCTTTTCATTACTCACTACTAACCACTCGTTTCACAAGCTCTCACTCTCAGAGAGCACACTCTGTTTCTTCTTTGCCTCTCTCTCTCTCTCTCTCTCTCTCTCTCTTTCTATCTTCATTAGAGTTCTGAGAGGCCGCTCTTGAAGCTCGACAGCTACGAAGAACACAGTAAGTTTAGCTCGCACGTTACCCGTAAAGCTGTTTATTTTCTTTCTGGAAATTCGATTTTGTTTTTGGGCGTGTAACTCATCGTTTCGGTGAAATGGAGTTTGATTAAGAGGTTTTATGAAAATGTTGATAATTTTTTAGTTTTAGTTTGTGGATCTGGGATTGAGCTGCGCATTTTTGGAAAATATTGGCCTTCTTTCATTTGGGAGGGAATAAATAATGGGGTATTCTAGAGGTCCATTTTTTTATGAATTCTCTGCTTACCTGCTTACTCATAGCGTTTCCTGAAGAATTTTTTTCATCTTTGTTGATGTTTGATGGTAAAACTTTTGAGAAGTTTGAATGTGATTGGGACAGACAAAAAAAAAAGTTTTATGGAAATTTGAAACTACGGTTATTGTCTTGTTTTGTCTATATACTCAATCACGCTAGGCTCGTGAATATTATTCGTCACAGGAAATGAATTTTTTTTTTATTTGCAACTTTCTTTTTGTTTGATAAGTGAAGAAACGTAGGAACAGAGCAAAAAAAGAGACAAAAGAAGACTTTGGGCATTGTTGCACTGGTTTATTTCTTTTAAGAAACTACATTTTTTTATGCTTGCAAATTTTCCTGTGTTCCAAACACCAAGCAGGGAAAATGTAACGCCGATCCTGATTTTAACTATTATGTTGACTTATATTAGTTTCTTCTTAACCCGTTCTCTCTTGTTTGTAATTTTATTATCCAAATGATACAGTACAGGCGAGAACGAATTAGTTATATTTAGTAGTTCTACACATTTGCTCAATGTCTACTACTATCTTAATACATCCAAATCAAGAAAGAAGAGAAGACTGCATTTAGGAGAATAATTTTTGTAGATGCACATATCAGTTATTGATACGATGCATTTGTTTACAATTGGTCATATTCAATATATGATCTGTTATCACCAAATTGTGTTTCACATAAGATATAATATTAACGTCAATTGCAATTTAGACCCCGTTATTTTAATTGCTGTTACCTTATGGTAATTTTTTCTTTCAAGAGCAGGTATGAGCAAAATTCTCATTTGAAGCAATCCGGTTGCTTCCCTTCAAGGCATTAAAAAATGAACAGCGAAAGTACAGTATATGCCAAAGATGAAGAACTTCCAATCCGAATCACTAGAGCAAGGGCCAGAGCCTTGGGAAGGCCACCCCTTAAACAAGAACAGAAGTGTGTCCATCAAGCAAATTCTAAAAGAGCAGCATCTGATGAGAACAAAGCTTCTGTGGTTACTACTGCTGGCCTTCAACATAAGAGGAGGGCAGTGCTTACAAATGTAACCAATATTTGTGAAAAATCATCTGATAATTGTATGGATGCATCAAAATTTCAGGTATGCATGAAACGGCTCATACAATACAAATGCCGAATTTTTAACATCTTATAAATCTAGTTATATGGGAAGTTAAGATTTGTTTTATTTTGCAAGCTACTCTGATCTGAGAATGCAATGTGTGTGTACCTTAACAAGCAAAAATCTAATTTACTGTCTTCTATTTGCTCACTCAGTACGTTTCGTAATTGTGCTGAGTTGCAAGAGTCATCTATTGTTATTATATTTTATAGTGTCAGTTTGTGATGCCAGTTGATTGTCCATTACATAGGCAAGAGGAGGTTATATGAAGAAAAACACAATGCCATCTTCAGCTGTCTCCATAGAAGTTTCATCAACCCAAGAGGACGTTAAAACAAAGTTAGCTGAAGAATTGTCCAAAATAAGGATGGTAGAATCACAAAACACCACTGGTGCACTAAAGTTGGAAGACCAAGATCCACCAGAACAATGCATGTCAAATAGTTTAAGAGATTGTGTTTTAGCCGATCCCATGCTTTCAAGCCAGGACTCTGTGATGTCTGACAAAATCCTGAGTGCTTCCAATAAAGGTTTTCTAGCAATCTTATTATTAGCCACCACTATTATGCATTTATGCACCTACTAACTGTATAAATGACATTTTTGATGCACCTATGTGGGGCAATATATGAAAATTATATCTTAATTTACATTGCAAGGTTGCACATGTTTCTTCTGTATGTTTTCTTTGGTGATTGTTTATTTACTTTCTGCAGTAGATTTGATATTATGTATGCATATCAATCACCTTAATTACACAGAAGTACTTAATGCTATTTGATATAGGCTTTAACATACAGGTGATTGGGATCTTTACATGATTACTATAGCTGTTTTCTTAAAAATATTTTCCATTTCATTTTCATGGGGTTACAATTTATTAGATTTTGTATGGTTTCCCTTTTACCAAAGCATAAAAGAAGTTACAAGGAGCAAGCCACTAATTTGCTTCGTCCAACTCTAAGAAGTTGGTTCCTATTTAATTGAGTTTGATTGTGTCTTAATCGGATTATGCAGATACAGAAAAACTAAGGGCTCCAGATGGCTCGAGTATTGTGGACATTGATTTGCAGTTAAAGGATTCTCAAGTTTGGAGTTTATATGCCCCAGATATATACAATAACATACGTGTCACAGAGGTTTGTGTTGTACTGTTGTCAATTTGACACTTTCTTCTGATTATTGCTTCTATATTCTGTTAGTTCTGTAGATGGAACTAGTAACCAATGTAGGAGCTTCTCTTGGATGTTATTACGATGTAGACCTAGATTGCTTGTGCTTTTCCAGAGTCATCCCAGTTAGACGGTAATATAGCATTAAAGAAAGGTTCTTTCAAGATATATCAACTAGCACCCACTAAAAGCTATTCTTCTTGGACAACAAAGAAAGTTTTCTTTTTAGAAAATTATGATACTGTTGCATAAGAGATCCATTTAAAGAATTTTCTCAATGCTAAGAGTAAAATAATGATTCAGCAAAAGTAATTTGATGGTGGATTTTGGTAACCCAGCTTGAAAGAAGATCGTTAACTGACTACATGGAGAGGTTGCAGCAAGATATCAATCCAAGCATGCGGGGAATTTTGATTGATTGGCTTGTGGAGGTTAGTCTCTTAAGTTTTGTATTTTATTATTTATAAATAATAAAATATTTTCTAATCGTTTTATAGTTTCTATTTTATTATTTATAAATAATTTTAAAAAAGTTAATTCATTATAGGATTATTGATTTTCCATTGTGCTCACCGAGTGGAAAGAAGCAGATCATATCCTAACCTATAGTTTACTTTTATTCCTCCTATATTATTTCCCCCTATGTCTTTTAAATTCAAGAGAATTATTTTATTTTCTTTTGATTTTGGTCATATGTTCTAGTATCTTGACCTAATTGGTATTTCTAGCCTCCTCACTGTTCTTCCTAAATTATGCGTCAAATCTTTATGAACTTTTTCTTCTCTAGAACCTTTTGATGGAAACAAAGTTGACATATCAAATGGTGACAATGAGTTGAATATCCGTGTCTTATTATCATCTTCCTAATTTAGGCTTATTAATTATTTTTTAAAAAAATACGATTATTTTCCAGAGTTTGGCCCTTAAAACTTTGATTTCTGAATATTTGCTATATTTCTTTCAGGTTTCTGAGGAATATAAACTGGTTCCAGACACTCTTTACCTCACTGTAAATCTCATTGATCGGTTTCTCTCTACAAGTTTAATTACGAAACAAAAGCTCCAGCTCGTTGGTGTTACTTGCATGTTGATTGCATCGTAAGTCCCATTCTTTGTGGTGATCCTGGTTTATTAAGGTGCAAGTTCCTCATGCTTAAAGTTAGATGATATGTCAGTTAATAATAATTGATGGCAATCATTTTTTCAATTCTCAGCCTGGTATGGTGATGAATCTGATGCAGGCCGTTATTTTAGATAGTTCCTTGTATAATTTTGTGAAGAAAATATGTCTATGGTAATGTAAAGGCAATGAGTTAGATATTTCGTCATTTTACAGATTTGTCTTAGGGTATGTTTGGCAAAAATAGCTGGTAGTGTTTGGTAAAAGTAGCTGTTGAAGTAGCTGAAAAGTGTAAAATAACATAAAAGGGTATAGAAGTGGTTGTATTATTTTATAATCCTAAAATAATATAAAATAAACAAATTAGTTTTTATTTTTTAATTAAATTAATTTAAATTATTATATATATATAATTAATTAATATATATTATTATATCATATATATATATATAATTTTATATTTTGTATATTATACTTACGTGTATGTATAGTTATGTTGAAAAAGTGTAATATATACTTACATATTAAATATATCACATTTTTTATCTTTAATATATATATTTGTTTAAAATAAATTTAATTAAAGATAAAAAATTTAAATAAAAATTATTTACAATGAAAGTATTTTGGAGATTTAGGTTATTAATAAAATAAAAGGATATAATAGGTATTGAGATAAAATAATAAGGGTAAAACAGGAAGAAAAGTACAGAAGTTATAAACTATAAACTATAAGCTACAAAAAGTAGCGTTTCAAAATAAGCTATAAGCTACTGAAATAAGTTCGTTTACCAAATACTTCTGACAAGTTTATAAGCTAGTCAAATAAGCTATAAGTTCATTTTAAATGCAAGCCAAACACTCTTATTCTCCGTGTGGTAATAGTTAACAATGCCAATATTGGGATATTCTTAAGACATATCAATAAATTTGTAACTCCCAGCATGTGTGTAAGATGCATCTGGGAAGCAGTAACATTTCTCTGTTTTGCTAGAGTTACATAGCTGTAAATAGTTAGAAGAAAGTGAAATTGTGGTTTCGTTAAAACCTAAAACTTTGAGTTTTGAGTGCGTTGATGCTACAGATAAGTGGTCATGCAATGTATCTTAATCCTAGGATTTCTAACGTTTATTTTTCTTTCATGGCTTGAAGAAAGTATGAAGAGATTTGTGCTCCTCGAGTGGAAGAATTTTGCTTCATCACAGATAATACATACACGAGAGATGAGGTATAGTAGTTATTTCTTGAGATATATTGCGTAATTCAAATGGCACTCTGTTTAAACCTCAAACATTAATCACCAAATCTGGTATATAAAGGCACCTAATCAGTGGCACTTGACAGGTATTGAAAATGGAGAGTGAGGTTCTAAATCTTTTGCATTTTCAATTATCTGTTCCCACCACCAAAACATTTCTTAGGTATGTATTATGAATCCAATTCTGGAAAATGCCACTTGGTTATACTGAGCTATGAATATGATGATCTTTTCTGGTTTTCAGGAGATTCATTCAAGCAGCCCAATCTTCTTACAAGGTACTCTAGTTGCTTTTCACAATCCACAATTTAACTCTCGAAGGGTGCTATTATGCTTACCAGAAAGTCCCAAAAAAAAATTGCTTATCAATTCCTTCTATTGTATAGGTTCCATGTGTTGAACTGGAATTCTTGGCAAATTATTTAGCAGAACTTACTCTTATTGAATACAGCTTCGTCAAGTTCCAACCTTCCCTTATTGCTGCTTCTGCTCTATTCCTTGCCAGATGGACGCTCAACCATTCAGAACACCCATGGGTCTGTACTTTTTTCTGTCTATCTAGTCTCAGAATGAAAATTTACCTTGCTCTTTTTTTTTGGGTGTCAAAAGTTCTAAAAGGATTTCCACTATGTGTACTATTTGCACTTTGCAGAATCCAACTCTAGAGCACTACTCAAATTACAAAGCATCAGAGCTTAAAACTACTGTTCTTGCCCTGGAAGATTTACAAGTTAATATCAAATCATGTTCCCTGAATGCAATCCGTGAAAAATACAGACTTCAGAAGGTAAGAAACATGTATAATATCAGAAATTCACGACTTATGATACCATAGTAATCATCAGAAATTCACAACTTACATGTCAGTTTGGTATGTTTGGATTTTGTGTAATTCATTTAAGAAAAGAAATTGCTGAAGAAGTTATTATTTAGCTTTTTTTAAGCTATTCTTTGTCGAAAGCAAATGATCAAAATAATATGCCTTGATTTAGCTTACTGAAACTGGTCGTGAGATGGTGACATGACAGTGAATTTTGCTTCTGACAGTTCAAGTGTGTGGCAGCATTGTCTCCAAAACCAGTGCTATCAGTCTTCGAGGATCAATTGTAAATGATACAGTTCTAAAGGATGACTCAAAATCAAAATTACTGGTACATATCGTTACCTATTGTAATGTGAAATTGGTACAGCATGGTAGAGCAAAATAATAGTTTTGGACTACCTAGCCTACTAGGGACTCTGCTAACATTAACTAGGCTCTTCAGCTTGCCATCATGCAATAGGCCATGTAGTTGTTTCCAGACTACTTTTGTACCAAATCTTTGGATTTGTAATGGAAAATGCCAAAAAAGAGATACAGTTTATTTATTTTTTCTTCAAATCTGTTATTGACCTTTGTACACCCACACAGGAGAAAGAATCAATTGACTTTGCTATAAAATGTAGCAGTTATACATCTTTCAATATATCATAAGATTTGATTTTCATTGATCAAACCACTGAGTTTGAAGTACTTACTATTTTTGATATTTTTTGTCAAATTTTATCGAATTGGATGCAATAAGAATGTAATCGAACAACTAAAATTTTCCTACATTAGACGTATATATTGTACCTTAATTTTTGGATTACCCAGCTTGGTAAAGAATTGACACATCTGGTCAGGAATTTGCTTTTTCTTTTACCTAGCTCTACCTAGGTCCAATAGGACGGATAGGGTTGGGTTTCCCAAGCCTATGAACTCTATGAAAGACTTATTTTTTGGTAGACCAAGGAAACTAAAAAATCAAGAGAAACAAAGGACAGGAAAACTACATCCTGTACGAAATGTCCATGTCAGTGTAGATTAGCTGCATGTTTTTAATGATGAATAATTTATTTGTTTCTTTATAAATCATTTGATATGAGATCAAATTAAATGGTTTAAATTTTAATATTTTTTTTTAAATTAAAAAAATCACTTAAATTTTTTATTATTAAATTTCAAATAGACCATAAAGAGATAAGTAGGCTGCCGATATGTCCTTCATATTATTTAACTTGTCTGTTTAATTTCTGACATGACAATTCCAAAAATAACCATTCTCTTAAAGCAAAAGTCTAACTTATGAAAAATATTCTAGTCACAGTAGAATGACAGTTAATATCTAAATCAATGAAAATGAAAATTATGAGTTATATAGGATTGTTGCATTTAGAGAAATCGACTTTTAAAATTATAACTAAATATAGGAATATATCATTCTCATATAACAAATTTAAAAATTCTCAAAATATTTCGCAAAGTAAAAACTTAAAACTTCATGAAAGACAGAAGAAGCTTGTAAAAAAGGTATGATAAAATGACCTAAATAACCTTAAATTAATCATATTTTTAATCCAAAAAAAGTACTAGAATAGTTCTGCTTTTATCTAATACTTAGCTTTAATTCTAATTTATGGTGAAAAAGTGAAATATTTTCCGTCCACGTCCGAAACACAGAAGTGGACTCTACAACGAGCATAAAGGTGCCACCAAGATAAAACTTGATTAGTAATATTTTTTTGGACAAAAAAACAGTAATAATTTTCAAAACAAAAATTTATTTTTAGTCTTTGAAATTTTCATCAGACATTATTAAATAATTTATCATAATCTTATTAAAATTATGTAAGATTATAACTAAATTAAATCTTAAACTTTATACAAAATTATTTACTTATTAAATATGAATAAAATAATATTGAGTTCTTCGATATTTTAGAAATATAATAAATATTTTCAATTTTTCACCTGCCATGATTGGCTGATTTTTTTTCTTGTCAATAAATGCGCAATAATCAGAGTAAAATACGGAGCTGTTTTCTTCTACCAAGGCACGAATGGTAAGATAATAGGGTAGAAATTCTTACATAAACAAAAAGCCTTTGGGTTGCTAAGGACAGCAGGCAACCGTTGAGTATATAGATTCAACGGTTGTCATGAACAACTATTTTAAATGTATTTTTTAAAAAAAATTTTAAATAAACTCTAATATTTTTTTATCTATTTTCATGAACTTATTTAAAAAAATATTATTTTTAAAAAAAATTTTCAGATAAATCTATAAAAATAAGCACAAAAAAAAATATATTATAATCTATCTAAAATTTTTTAAAACAAAAAAAAATTATTTAAAAAAAAACTGTTGAATCTATAGATGTAACCTTAGGACAAGCAGGTCAGGCAATCCAACAAACAAAATCTGCTTCACATATATCTATATAACCACTTCTCAGAGGTCTTTGGAACCAATTTTCAGTAGTTAGTCTTCCTAAGAAAATTTTGCTGAGTACGGTCTCAATGTCACAAAGGTAGAGAAGGAATATTTTTCTTCGAAATAAACAAACGCAGAAAATCGTTTGATCCACTGCATGGTCCTTTACATTGCTTATCAGATGAGTAATTAGCATTCCACACAGTCGCAATCAAAACCATGTTACAACATAGAGGCTGCCAGACGCAAAGATATGACCAAAAACCAAAACCTTACCGCCCTCATTAACAGCCATTTCCACCATAACAGGAGGAAAAAGAAAAAAGTTTGGAAAATCTAACATCTTGTAGTTCAGTTCAGGTTATCACAGGAGATACTAAAACAGCAGTGTTTCCAATCACAGGTTGGAGACTGGCTGCGCGCTCTAGTCGATCCCACGCTTCTTTTCGCTTCTCGGCTGCAGAGCTTAGAAATGCTTCTTCTTCCTTAAAGTGAGCATGGCATGACAGGAAGAGCTTCTCATCCATCTCTATGAACATCTTTCTGATATTAAGAGTTAAGTTGAGTACTGCCTGGTTCCAATGGCTCTGAGAGTTCCTCTCTAAAGCCGGAAATATGATCGGCAGGATCACATGACGGTTATGCGCAATCAAGTTGATGATATGGTCATTGTTCCATAAGAAAAGGGCCCTTTCAGCTACCTGAAACAATCCAAGTTGAATAGAGGTGTAATCTTTTAAGCAATCAACCAGAGAGAGAACACCATCGCCAAATTTATGGAAACAACTATAATTCAAAAGAAACACAATATGGCAAAGATTATTGCAGAAAGGGTGAAAACACAACAAATGTATTTAGGATAGAGAAAACTGCGGCAATCAAACTATAATTCTACATATAGCAGCATAAACAGCTTCATCCCTAAAGTTTTTTTTTTTTTTTGGGGGGGGGGGGGGGGGGGAACAAAACTCCACGCTCATTTTCAGATTACAATCCCTCCCCCCCCCCCCCCCCAACAAAAAAAAAACCAAAAAAAAAGTCCCACTAAGTACATATCATTGCCACCATAGCTCCCTAACAGCAATGTGCCAACTTACACCTGGAGATAAACAAAACTTTTTGACAAAATGTGAAGCCCAAGAAAAATTTTGGATAGGTAGGTATCACAACCAAATGAAATTAGGAAATGATAGCAGATTAAACTTCAGTATATTCTCCTTTCTCGTACACTTAAACTATGATTTACATCATGAGGAAATAAAAATTGGGATTCAGGAAGTAGTAAATCACACTAACACATGCTATAGCAGAAATTGGTAATCAATTTACAGAGAGGAGTTAAGAGAACGCAAAAGCAAATATAGAGCACCATTCTTCGAAGGATGGATTTAATTCATTCTAAGTGGAAAGATGGAAAGATAATACGGGAATAAGCTAGTGCTGAGGATTCAGCAAACAAATTAAGTAAAACAAGTTACCTGAAAGTGTAAGCTGTTAATGCAGCAACCAATCCGCCAAAACAATGGGACCATGACCCTCTGGAACTCTACCATGTTGATCGCTTCCAAAATCTCTTCCACTTCGCCCAAGAACATCACCTCCTTCTGACTATTTGTTATTGGCCAATACTTTAACAAACCCCTTATCACAGTACTGGCTAGCTTCGGCTCCTTCTCTACAAACTGTGTAACACAGTATGACAATTGCTGGAAATAAACACCGATAGATTTTGGCTTGTGCAAGGGGATCAAAACCCTCCATAAGAAGATTTTGTGTTCCTCTTTCAAAGGTAAGGCAAACCCACTAATTATGCTCCCAAATATCTCCAATAACTCAGCAATGCCATTGTGTTTCTCGGACTCAAACACAAACCGGTAAAATATGTTGTTAATAGATTTCCTGACATATGGCCTGTGCACCATGAACTTCCCATAAACCCTGTGCAGAATAGTCTTCAAGCAATCTCTTTCTCTTGGATCCTCCGACTCAAACAATTCAAGCAATCTCGAAATAAATGAATGATCGACATACTTCTTCGCCACCTTAGCATCAAGGCACGGAGAGGTAATAAACTTAAGCAGCAATTCATACACAATCTGTAAATGTGGCCAAGCAGGATCAAATACTGGCTCATCATCATCATTCTCGCCACCAGCACTACCCACATTAGACCTATAATGAGGCGGGAAAACCCTAAAGAGATTAATAGCACACATTTTGCTCATAGCAAGAATAGCAGGTTCACTGAATTTCATTGAGCCAGAAGCTACAAAATCGACCAGTTCAAGCAAAGTTTGCCTTTTGACATCTTTTTCAGCGATGTTCTTACCGGGTTCAGTGAAATCGAACGTTACACAACAAAGGCTCAACTTGCTCACAAACAGGTTCATCTTCTCCGCATTGGGCACATCTTTGAACGGCACCAAGGGTTCGATCCCAGACACGATGCCCGCTGGAAAAACTGCCGACGAAGAAGTGCGTTTCGCAGAATTGGATCGAGTGGAAGAACCCCCATAGTTCGAGCGATTAGCCCTACCGGTGACGCGTGGGGAAGCAGCCACTGACGAACGAGAAGAATCGTCCCGACATGGCTCCTCCCCGTCGGATTTGGATGACTTCCGAGGAAGCTTACTGAGAAATTGCTTGAACATGGCGATGAGAAGCTAATCCCAATGGACTTTCAGAGCTTTAGATCGAGTCCATGAACAATCAATCTGGCCACCAATGAGAAAATTCTAGAGGAGCCAGGAAAGCGAAAGCATGAGGGAGGCTGAGAAACCCTAGATCTCGCTCATGGAAGGAAGCAAAAATTCCAAACATAGCGAGAGCTACCATGAAATTGAGATCCACCTTTCAGCATACGAATGAGATTGGGGAAGTCTTTGCGATGCCGCATAATGCATTGACGAAAAAGAAAGGGGGGGGGGGGGCGGGGGGGGGAATCAAATCTTGGAAATTTTTGGGTACCAATCACCGTCAACCAGAAGAGAAATTCTGAAACTCAACAGAAATTACATTACAAAAGGAGAAATATTAACATTTAAATCTCCAAGTCACCATTTCGATTTTTCTCCCAAATATAAGAAAAATCAGCAACGAAACGTGTAGTTGAGTATAAGAACAGGAGGTTTTAGGGCATAAAAACAACAGAGGGAGGTTCAGAATGCGCAGAAGATCATATAGCCTCTGTTAAAACTTTGGGTAACGAAACCTCTAAGCTGTTCGTTCTGTTGGTAATGAATGATCGACCTCCACAAGTCTGGAAATCCAAACAATTAAAACAAACAAAAATCATCACGATCTTTTCAAAAATAAGTTATCCGATTTATTCATTTTTAAATTTCAATATAATGATTGATCGGTGCAATATTATATGTTTTCAATAAAAAAATATTGTTTGTCTAAATTAGTAAATTTAAGAGCGGCAGAGACCAGTATAATTATTAATTTTAGTATTTTCATGCACTAAATATCAAATTCTGAAAAATAAAATAAAAGTATTTTTATTGCTTTTTTTTTGCGTATAAAATATTTTAAATTTTAATGATGGAAAAATTACCGAAAAAAAAAGAAAAATAAAGATGAGTGAAATTTCAACTTCAATCTGGACATACACACGTGTCAGTGATAATTTGAAGGAAAGGGACGGAGTGATTGGAGTGAAAATGTAAATGTAAGGACAGGGTTGATGATTCACCTCCGTGTGTCTGCAATTCACAATTATGAATGCCGCGTGTCATTGTCTAAATCTCGCATGATTTCATGCGCACAGATAATCACACCCAAATTTTAAAGTTGTAATTAATTTATGGCCTTTAATTTCTCAAACTAAAAACAATTACCAAAGGAAAATCAGATCATTTTTTTTAGATTTGTTATGAAATTTCTCATTTATAATATAATAAATATATTTTTAAAAATATAACTTTATATTTTTATAAGATTAAATTATAATTTTAGTCCTTATAATTTCATCAAAATTATAAATTAGTCATTATATTTCATTTTCATATAAAATAATCTCTATAGTTTCTCTATCTATTTAAGTTAATCCATGTTGTCACTATAATTAATTTTACTGTTAAAATGGTCATATATGCAGCTAATATGTATATTTGTGAACGTGTCAATATGTCCAGTCATTAAATTTTACACAACTCAATCGCTATGTCAATAAAATTAAATGTAGTCGCATGTCCCGTTTGGTAGGCGACTCTCAATTGGAATGGAAGGGAGATGTAATATCCACCAATTTTAAATCATGTGATTGGCAGTATTATAGCTTTTATAATGAAATTTTTCATTATTTTAATGAATTATTTGGTCATTTTTTATTTTTCATATTTAATTTATTATTTTTTAATATTATTTATGGAAATGGAAATAAATAACTGGAGCAGGTATTTTATTGCAAATAATATTTTTGGGATTTGAGAAAAGATTAGGAGAAAAGGAAATTTCATGGAGATAGTGTTGAGGGACAGAGAACAGAAAAAGAGCAGTCATAAGACATAGAGGGAATCAGGTACGTTCAAGGTCTAAAGATTAACTAAAGTAAAATGAGGAACTGGGTGGAACCTAGAATGAGAGAAATATCTAAATTGAAAAAATTACAGAATTACCATTACCGAAGTTAACTGGGGGTTGACCCAAGTGCAAAGTAGTAATTTTACCATAAACAAGTATATATAGGTGAGCCCACTCTTTTTCTTCATTTTTCACTTTCCTCTCTCTCTCTCTCTCTCTCCCCCCCCCCCCTCACATTCTCTTCTCTTTTTTCTCTCTTCCTTCTCTCTACCCCTCTCCACTCCAAATCCTCCAATGAGCTTCAGTGAGTCTTTCTCCGGTAGTGGAGCGAGTTATCGATGGCCTAGCAATGTAGGAAAATAAGGAATCGATGTAAAAAATCTGATTTTCTGAACTTTTCTCTATTTTCTAGTTTTAAGGCTATTGGGGTAAAATTGAGATTGTGGCTTCGTTTGTCGGTTAAAATTGGGGGTTTTGGTGTCTAAACACTCCTTACGCATCAAAGATGAGAACCAATGGAATAAATCATGGAAAATAGTGAAGATCTTGCCAGATCTGACCCAAAACTCATATTTGACTCAAAACTAAGGCCAAATCGCAAAGTCAAAATTATGGCACCTCATGAGCCTGGGCGCCACACTTCAGAGAGAAAGAGTAAGCCATGGCGCCTCAGGTGCCAGGTGTGGTGCCTCAAGCACCAAGTGTGTGTGGTGTCTAGGCGCCAAGCATACTGATGTCAGGTTACATTGCGTTTCTTTGTCCATTTTCAAATGGTCATAACTCTTTCATCCAGATTCTGTTTTTAATAAACATTATATCGTTGGAAAGCTTTTTGAGTCTAGTTTCCAATGATATTAGTTTCATTTACAAATTACTTACTAGATAAGAGTTATGACTAAATGAGTGACCAAAGGTCAGAGTTTGTGGTGATGATTTTTCCTCATTTTATTTATTATTGATATTGGTTGGTTCTATATGACTTAAGAGCTTTCTTGGTTTCATTTCCCAAGACTCTTATATGGTAAACCTTGATCGAATCAAGGTGAGTATGTGATCTTGCTATTTATTTTTATTAAAAATTTCTCAAGTACAATATAAATGTCATTCACACCATAGTTAGATTTATATTTATTAAATTCCCTAAATTAGTTATATTAACTAATTTATAGAATATTGGCTGTGATTTGTGGGACTGTTATATGGAATGTGTATGGGAATAGCTGGTATTTGAAATGTTGCAACATGTAATTGCATTGCATATGAAAAAAAATTGTGTGGAAATATGGATCCACGAGAAAGAACAGAGGGATGGATCTTTGGAATAAACCGATTGAGCAATAATAGTCCGAGATAAAAAATTTGGATTGAGTCTCAATGTGGCAATCATGAAAAAAAGTGGGAAATACATTACATATTGTGCATTACGTATTCATATCACGAGAGGGAACAGATGGGTTGACCTTTGAAATAAACATATTAAGGAGTGGACCTCAAAGTGGTAGGCATAGGAAAGAGAGAGAAAAACATTGCATATTCATATTATGAGAGGACCCGGCTAGTAACCCAATAGTGTGGGTATTCGTGGGAATAAGTCATAAATTAGGAACAAATAGGTTGTCACATCCCAAAAATTGAGCATGTGAAAAGATACTACTCATTTGATATAATTCTCAAACATACGTTATATACATATATTCTGTAAGGTTTTACATTCAACCTTAATCATTCATTCCACACTACAGAATTATATTCATCTGATAAGCAAATATAGACATACATAGTCTGATATTTCTATCTCATCGCAAGCCTAGGAGACCTATAGTAAGTACAGAGCGTTTCTAGGGTCCACATTAATAAGTACTGGTATCCCACCAGACAGAAATAGAGAACAATCCCAAGGGGCTTCTAATCTTCAAACGGATACTCTTGTTCTTTATTTTCTGTATCTGAAAAAAAATAATCATAGGGAGTGTGAGTTTATTTAAAAACTCAGTAAGTAAATAACTGTACTATATAAAATATCAAAAGTACAAATACCACATTTACTCATATAATTAATTGTCTTATACATCGAGTAGTATGGGACTCTAACCCTTTCAAACTCATGAATAAGATTTCATAGATATACACCGAGTAGTATGGGACTCTAACCCTTTCAAACTCGTGAATAAGATCTCATAGGTATACGCCGAGTAGTATGGGACTTTAACCCTTTCAACTCGTGTATAGGTTTCATAGATATGCACTGAGTAGTATGGGACTTTAACCCTTTCAAACTCGTGTATAAGATTTCATAGATATGCACTGAGTAGTATGGGACTTTAACCCTTTCACACTCGTGTATTAGATTTCTTAGATATACACCGAGTAGTATGGGACTTTAACCCTTTCACACTCGTGTATTAGATCCCGTAGATCTTTACTCATTAATAAAATAGTGAGAATTCATCACATAGTACAATTGTCATGAAATAAATAATTTCTTCATACTCTTATTTCTACTGATCATCATATACTCCCATATGAAAAATTAATTGCTTATTATCCAAATAATATTGTAAATGGGACTTATATTGTACTTTGACTAGTAATATCAAATTAGCTGAGCAAGGTTATTCACTCACCTTGATGTTTGTCCAAGTTTACCTTGTTCCACACTAGAATTTGTGTAGGAAAATTTCCTAGTAAAATATATTACAAGGAATCATAAGAAAGGAAACAAAATCACGAAAATACGTAAAATTTTCTGACTGCTACAGTAACGGGTTGCTATAGTACGGTTTGCTACAGTGTCGGTTCGCTACAGTGCCGGTTCGCTACAGTAACGTTGACTGCTACAATACCGTTGACTGCCGACACTACAGTACTGCTACAGTAACCCGAAGAAAATTTTCCAGATTTTGTTTCGAAATCCCTGGTCGCTACAGTAACTCGGTTTTTGCAGAAATTTCTAACAATTTCATCCTTTCCCTTTCTTGTTTCAAAACCAGAATTTCAACTCTTTTAACCGATTATAACTCAAATATAACTTCTAAAACAACTGAGATTCATGAATTATCATCAAAATCTTCAAGAACAAAACCTCCTCTGATCTTCTACATAAACTGAAATTTAAGGAAAATAATCGGATTAAAGCTTACCTTTGATCCTTACAAAGCTTTTGAACCGAACAAATAATCGAACTTCTGAAGATCAAGGAAAGGATTTGAGAAGAAAATGAAGAACTGAGAGAGAAATCTTTTCTGCTTCCTTCGGCTGAGTGAAAAAAATGAGGGTTACTATTGAAACTTTATATTAAATATTTCTAATGGGTTATTCAATAACCCATGTGTAATATCCCAAGAATTTTTATGAATATTTAAAGTCTGATTTGAAGTTTAGTGAAAAATTTAATTATGTGGAAAATTTTCTTTTTGAATTAGTGAAGAAAATGTGGAAATAGAAATTTTTATTTTTAATTTAGGAAATTTTTACAAATTCTCAAGGACATGTGGGGAAGAGAAAGGCATGGCGCCCAGGCGCCAGGTGTGTCGGAAAACCTTAGCTCATTTTCAATCGGCCATAACTTCTTCATACGGACTCCGTTTTGGGCAAACTTTATATCGTTGGAAAGTTCTTTGAGTCTAGTTTCCAATGGTATAAGTTTCATTTAGATATTCATTACCGATTAGGAGTTATGACTTAAGATGTGAGTAAAGGTCGAGAGTAGTGGTAGGAAATTTCTCTATTTCGTAACCCTAATGTTTTTGTCTGGTTACAATAGGAATGGTCAAGGTGCAAAGTGGGAGTGCCGAGAGCGTGAAATCCAGGTGAGTGGGTTAATACTTGCTATGATTAAATATCTGTTATTGACTTTTTGCATCATAGTGGAAATATGTTGTATATCCAAGTTTGAAGAGGATGATGTGGAACGATGAGGCATAAACAATTGTGGAACGTGTCTGGTAATGTATATAATTATATTTTCTTATTTTCCCATGAATGGAGGTTATATAATGGATTGTGAATGGCATGTGAACTGAGTTGAATAATTGTTCTATATTATGGGTTATGTTGTATACATGCTATGTTGCTGGAACCACATTTATTATGTTGTGGCTTGAATTGTAAATGACTGAGTTGTGTATGTGGCTCAAGATTATGATTGAGGATGTTTTTATATATGATTGTGATTGTGTTTGACTGGAAAGGAAAGGCATGGTGGTGCACCCCATGGAGAAATTTATGTGAAGTTATAAGGGTGGAGATTATAAATGGAGCGATAAGGGTGGATGCGGCAGGGGCCACGGGCAACGATCCAGAGGTATTCTGGACGACCCGGTTGGTACGGAAAATTTGTGTGAAATTGATTTCACCGATTGTTGTTGTGAACTTTTGAATTATGTTGAAATGTATTTGATTTATTTGGATATTGTCGTGAAGTACTACGAATAATATCATATCATATGATGATCGATTTACGTATGATTGCTGCATGTTATCATTATGATGTATGATATTTTTTTGTCATAATGTTGTGTTATCTACTCACTGGGCACGTGGTTTGCTCATACCCCTCTTATTGATATTTTTTTTCAGAGTTGACAGCTGAAGGTAAATATCGGAACAAGGAATTATGGATCCTTAGTCCATGATTACCTTTTCATTTGTTCAGGATAAAGGTATAATAGTTAAGTTTTATTCTAAGTTGTATAAATCTAGAAATCTCTGTAATCGGGTAGGTTCATTCACTGATGTAATGTGAGTAATTGTAGTATGTATAAAGAACTCGTTTTGGTTGCATGAAAAAGAATTGTATGATTTTTAAGAAAAAGATAGGCTTACGGAGGTGAAATGAAATTCACTTTCCGTGCCGGTCACGTGCTCAAATTTTGGGACGTGACACCATGGGTATCCATAACCCAACATCCAAACCCATCAAGTCAATTTACAATAAATTGATTAATTGACCATTCTGAAACCACTTTTCCATGAATTTCACCATTCTTAGAATATATCCCTCATTGTGCAAATATTTAGTCCAGTCATTTAACTCAATTTTCATAAATAATATTCAAAAAGAACAATTAAATATGAAAATTAAAAATGACCAAAATAAATAACTAAAGTAACGTTGTAGAATTCTAAAATACTCTTAAGCGAATTATATTCTGAAATTAACGGGTATTACATAGGTGGACCTCTGAGATAAACCCGTTGAGTAAATATTGTCCGAGGGAAAATTTCGGACTGGGTCTCAACGAGCTATGCGTGGGGAAAGTGTGGCAAAACATAACATATGGTTGCTTGCATATTCATAATCCATGTATGGTTGTTTATGCTTATTTGTGTTTTGAATGTGGTTGATGTAGATTGCAAAAATGTGGACTCGCAAGGGAATAGCAGGTACACTTGAGTACTAGTATGAGCTAGATGTATTTATTTAAATTATAGTTGTAATTTTGGTATTTGTACTTGTGCCTTATTTTATTACACAATCATTTGTGCACTGAGTTTTTGATAAACTCATACTCTCTGTTGTTATCTTTTCCAGATTTAACAGCTAAGGTGGATGGAAAACCGTTGTAGTTTAGTGACTTGGAGATATACTCTAATTTTGTGGATACCAATAGAAACGCTCTGTAATCTTATAGGCCACATAAGTCCTGCGATATTTTAGAAATTTTATTAATTTGGCTATAATTTACAACTTGCAATGTTGTAGATATTAAGGTTGTTCAGAAAAATCATGAGTTACTATTGAGGTATATTTTAACATATATGTTAAGTCACGTGCCCATTTATCAGGGCGTTACAGGAGATTTCTGGAACTGTTCACGACTCTCGTGTTTGGTATAAAGTTTGCTATAGTGAATGGCTGGAAAATGGAATTCCTCTTTCCTTTGTCTTGGTATGGCTTTTTTCCTTTTGCTACACGATGGAAAACCAGTCATAGAAAGAGGAAAAGAATGAGAGATGTCGAATTTGCCCTCTGGTTATTGGTGTGCTTTTTGGTCCTCTGTCTATGCTCCGTTTTGGCGACGATGAGAGTGACAGTGATGATGGATGACAAGGAGAGAGAAGAGTATAAAGGAGAAGATGAGGGTGACTAAACATTGTAATCCATTTTATGATTTCTTCAACAATCTAATAAGACCCATAAAATTCCATGACACCAGTGAAGAGGAATCAAGCAATCACCAAATCTCTTTGGTATCATCTCATAGGAAATCAAATCCTCTAAAAATCTCTCTAAGAAATAAATTGATAGAATGAAGAAGAAGAACATAATGAACATAGAGAAAGAGAGAGATAAAATTCTCACCAAATCTCTGAGTGAATTTTCGTCTACGTCCTTAAGCATCCGTCTATGGTTTGGTCAATGGGGGCCTCAAATGGGGAAGGGGAAGGTTGACGACAGTGTGGGAATGAGGGAGAGAGATATGTGACGAGAACCGTGTGGGAGTGAGGGAGAGAGATTTATGAATCGTGTGAGTTACGGCTGTGACAAGAACGACGACGTAAAGAGACGGGAAAGATAGTTGATGGTGATAGTGAGCAGTGGAGGTAGAGGACGGTGTTGGCTGAAATAGCTGTGGAGGCTAAGAGATAGTGAAGAGTGATGATGAGAGGCTATGGAGGCTAATAAGAGTGACATGGTGATTGGGGTTGAGAGAGACAATGGTGTGGTAGGGGTATTTTGGTAAAATTATTTCATTAAAAAATACATACTAAAATATTTGTTTTCTTTTTCCTATTTATTTTTCTATCCCACACCAAACAATTTTTTTTTCTTTTTTTTTTCCATTCTCTTTTCCTTTTCATTCGTATTCTATCCTGGCTACCAAACAGGCCCTAGGTTAGGGAAATTGGGAATTAAGAGCAAAATGAGAATTTTGTTGACATGATGACTGTGTTGTACAAAATTTAATGACTAGGTATGCTAATATGTTTATAAATATACACATTAGCCGCAATGTATAACCATTTTAACAGTAAAATTAACCATACTGACAGCATATACTAACTTACATAGATAATGAAACTATAAGGTCAATTTTACATGAAAACAAAGCATATGAACTAATTTATAATTTTGGTGAAATTATAGAGATCGAAATTATAATTTAACTTTTTTTATAATTCATCGTGATTGATTTAAAAAATTACACAAATTCTTTTTTAATAAAAAATTTATAATAAAAATATTTAAAAAATTATATAACCTTTTTTTTTTTGGGAACGAAACCATAGCCTAACATGCTGCGCATAGTAAACTAAAGAGAGGGAAATATTTATTATATGTTATTTGATATGCATTTTTAAGTATAAAATAAATTATAAAAGTGTTTATTACTTAAAAATAAATATAACTATATTTAACTCTTTATTCATTCATATATATTGATTTATATTTTTATATTAGTTAATATCTAATTTTAAAATCTTATAACAAAAAAGTTTAAAATCATATATAATAATGGGGTTTTTTTTATAATCTTAAAAAATGTAATGTTAATTGAGAAAGCGTGTGATGGATTATTCTTGAAAGATACCTCAAGAGAGATAGATTTACCAAATCACTTCATTAATATTGTTATAAAATGTGTTTCTTCTTGTAATATGAGATTAATTTGGACTGGTAATTACACAAAAACTTTGTGGAAGACAAAAAGTATCCAACAAGGAAATCCCTTGTAACTTTTTTTAAAGTATTTTTTTTTATTCTTAATGTTTATTTTGAATTTTAATTTTATCTTTAATACATTTTTTTTGTGTTAGTTTTATTCCACATATTTTTTGCTTTCAATTTTGTCTTTAAGTAAGTCATTAACATAATTGATATAAATTGTTGATATGGACTTAGTTATGTGACTCGTCTACTACCAATGTCTTATACTTTGATATTATATTAAATATTTGACTATGTTTCAATTTCGTTTCAAACGACATTTTTTCATTTCTCTCATTCATTATAAATTAATGGTTAAGCATTTAACATGTCATATGAAAAAATTTACATATTACTTTGAAGAATTTACGTATTACTTAAAGGAGTTCACATTAATATTTTTTGTTAATTTTGTTAACTCTAGCAACAAAAATAAAATAAAAAAAAATATATAGGATAAAATTGACATAAAAAAATATTAAGAATAAAATTAAAACTCAATAAAAATTAGGGATGTAATATATATTTTTACTTTTGTTTTCTTTTTTGCTGTGCATTGAACGTCTTGTTCAACTTATGGATTTTACAAAACATAGAGGTCAGTGAAACCCAATAAACTTTTTAAAGAAGACCCACCTTTATCCCAACTCTTTCGCATATGACTCCGTACTATTTGCTAAAGCTTGTTTTGACTATGTGAAGTTATGCAACAGTGTTTTAATAAAAAAAGACTTTATTGAAATAAGAATATGCATGCCAATGTTGCCTTGAACTGTCGTCAAATTTATGGTTTTTCTATCTACTAACCTATGGGAGTATCAAGTATGTGGGCGTCCTCCAACCATAAGAGGGTTTTGTCGTTTTGATCGAGTTTATGAAAATTGAAATAGTTATTGAATTGATAGAGGTATTAATTTAAGAATCTATTTATAAAATTAAAAAATAATATATATATATAATTAAAAATTAAAAATATAAATTTATAAATTTAATTAAAAATAAGATTGATGTTAAATTATATAAAATAATATTTACAATAAAAAATTTATAGTAAAAATTGACCAAATAACAATGAAATATTATTAATCAATATGATATTCACTCATATCAAATCTATAAAATACTAACATACTGACATCTCCACTAAATTTAACTGATTTGTATTATTAATTTATTAATTACTTGATTATAAAATAAGAAAAATTTAAAAATTTAAAAAGTTTCAAGTAAACCAATTCTTTTAACTTCAATTCTTATTTGGTTTGATAAATTTTTGGCTGGTGTAATCACTTATCAGTTTTATAAGTTATTTTGAACGAATTTTTTGGTTAATTTTCAGTTCAACTAGTTGAACAAGATGATCTAGTATGATTCTTACACTAATGGTTTTGATGGAATTATATCATTTTTAGCACAAAAATTAGGGGACAATTAAGTAATTGGCAGGCAAATTTATAAATCCTTAGCTGTGTTGAATACAATTCCAACCTATAAAATGTAAACTAACCTCATTCCAAAGAATACTCGTGAAAAAATTGATAGAATTTCTAATTGGGTGGGACCATGCATGTAAGCCCAAGTTAAGTGGTAGTATGGGCTTGAGAAAATTTGCCCAACATGAACCAAGTCGTTTGACACTCTGGCATGGATATTCAAAAAGGGGAATGAATCTAATTTTAAGTGGAATATGCAAAACGCAGCCCAAAGTTTTGGAAAAGCGTAACATGGAGCTTATGGGACAAAAAGAGCATTAACTTATGACAAGATAAATAGTTCTCTAGAATATCCAATTTTTCCCTTTCACGGAAAAGCTCCAAGTGCAAATGAACAGATTATAGGAGGGACTGAATCAATTAATTCGTTAGTTATTGGTTTAGTTTAGTTGACTTAAAAATTTGACTAGTCAAAAAATTAATTAAGAATTAATTGAAATGATTTTTGAAAAAGAAAGAAAAAAAGAAATAAAAAATTTACTATTTACAAAATATAATTATTTTTCAGAAATTTAACAAATTTTTATTTTTTTATTCTTTTCTATCATGCTATTTTTAAATTTTTTTATAATAATTATTTTTATTACAAAAATAAATAAAAAACAAAAAAATGACAATATTCAAATTAATAAATCTTAAATCAGTACTTTTACTAATTTAATGACTGATTTAATTTTTAAAATATTAAAAATAAATAAATGACCAAACTCGTATTATAAGAACGCCCATCCTTCCAAACGGAGACTATTGGCCACGCTTTACGTGACTACCCCGTAATGAAGAAGGGTGTCTGGAAAATGTTGATGAAAGCGAGCAAATGGAATGGATTCTTTGATCGTTTAATCATAGAAATCATTTGGGGAAAGTCACTAAGATAATTGGAAAGTGGGTTTCGGCTTTGACAATTTTATAAGACATGGCTTAATCGAAATGTAATTATATTTAGAGGGGAGGAGAAAGACGTTATTATGTTGTATTTGTCGATTATGGTTGCAAGATCCTTAATGTTTGATAATTTTTGAACCACCATAAAAGATAAATTCTTGTGGGTTGGATGTTTCCTCCATTTAGTTAGATAAGATGCGATGTGGAATGGTTCCCCTACGTGGCAAAGGGTCCTTAACTTGCTGTAGAGGTATAAGAGATGCCGTAGGCAACTTGCTAGCTAGGGTTTAGGGTAGCTAGTGTTCGTTCAAAGATTGATAATTGACTTTGATGGTAATTTTAAAAAAGTATTAATATTTATTTTATGAAAATTTGTTTAACGTATTGTTTGGTTGAAGGAAAATAGAAGGGAGGGAAGGGGAGGAATTTTTTTAATTTGGCCTTGTTTGTTTTGATTAGTTAGAGGGGAGGGGAGGGAAAATGTAAGTGAAAAATCCCTCCCCTCCTCTTATTTTCTTTCCTTCCAAAAGTGGGGAGATTTGGAGGGAAGGAAAATTATAATAATATAAAAGACATAAGTGCCCTTAATAATTTTTTTTAATACTAAGATTACCTTCTAACTTCTTTTATTTTACTTCTTAAATAATATATTACTAACATATTTTGACTATATAAAATTATTATTATTACTATTATTATTATTATTATTATTATTATTATTATAATATGTAAATAATACATTATATGTATAACTAAATAATAAAGGATAACAAAAAAATAATCTTAATAATAATAAACTGAGTAAATTAATAAGGACCAAAATATCATTTTAGTCCCTCACAGATGTCTTTTTTCTCAAGTTAGTCACTTACAAATTTTTATTATCAATTTGGTCCCTTATAGATTGATAGATTATCAATTTAGTCCCTCGTAGATTTTCATTTTCAATGTGTTGATATGTTATTAATTTAGTTCCTCACATATTTTTATTTTCAATTTGGTCCCTCACAAATTTATATGTTATCAATTTAGTCCCTTCATCAAAAGTTGTTACCATCAAAAGTTATGGCAAGCAAAACAAGAACTAAATTGATAATATATCAATTTATTAGGGATAAAACTGAGAATGAAAATAAGTGAAGGACTAAACTAATAACATATTAATTTATGATGGACCAAATTGAGAATATAATTTTTTTTGAGAGACTGAATTGATAACATATCAATCTGTAAGGGACCAAATTGAGAATAAAAATCTATTAAAAAAATGACATATCTGAGAGACCAAAATAGAATTTTAATCAGTTAGTTAAATTATACTTAATTATTTTTTTGTTTCTTCTAACAATAAAATTATTTAGCTTTTTTTCTTATAACGATAATAATAAAATTAAAATTTTACATGATTTTTAAAACACATTTATATATTTGAGATGCTTTTTAGATGAATTAAATTGAAACTGTTAAAATGTTATATTATTTCACCATAACAAATGAACTAACTTATTTGAATATAAGTGATAATAAATTTGTCATGTTTTGTTGGTCATACAATCAAAGGGCTATAATAGTCATTTTATTTTATTTTCTCTTCCCTCCCCTTGCAAACTAAACAAAAAAAAGTTTATTTTCCCTCCCCTCCCCTCCTTTCAAACTAAACCAAACAAAGAAATTTTATTTTTCCTTCCCTCCCCTCTCTTCCCCTCCATTAAAATCCCTTCCCTCCCCTCCCCTCCGTTGAACCAAACAATCCATAAGAAATTTTCAAGATTATGAAAAGGTAAATTAATCACGTCTTAAAAGATGATAAAAAAATTCTTTTTTTAAATTTGGAAATAATCAAATCATATCTTTTATTTAAGAAAAATTTATCATATCTCAATTAACTCTACTATTATATAAACTAGTGTTGTGACCCGTGCGATACACGGATTAACATAAATGTTACATTTTTTATTTATCAAATAAATAAAAATAATTAAAAAATATATAAAAGAATATATGTACAAAAAAAAGACATTGAAGCCATATTAAGACACATATAAGATGATTCATTGGATACAAATGATTTGAAGATTGAATGTGAATAACGTCAAATGAAAATAAGAACAAAAAATAAGGTATTACATGAATTAATTTAGATAAATATATTAATTTAGATAAATATATTAATTAATGATAAAAATGAGTTGAAATAAAAGTTACTTACCTAATAGGTTTGCTATGATCAAAATCCTTTTTTTCCTTTGACTGTTTCTTCTATTTCTGCAAATATACATTTGGTTTAGCAACAATGATAACAACTATAGGTTTATTGAAATTTAAAATATAACTTACATACCCACAAAATCTCAAAACAACAAAAATAAGATAATTAAAGGAGGAAATATACATCACATCCAAATTTCAAAATTTAATACTTTAAATCATAAATTAACGTTCAATCAATCCGTAGATATGTAATTTCAGCATTGCTTGAAGTTTTTCTTCATAGGGAGAGCTCTACCCTTTGCTCACAGTAAGCTTAAAAGGGATTATTCATTAATCCTATTAGATGAGAAAATCAATAAAAAATTAATTTAAAAATAGTCAAATTATATTATTCAAACACAAGTAATTACCTCAATGACATTATTTTTTTCTTTTAGGCTTTGATATTTCTCATGATCTGTTTTTCTCAAGAAAACGTAACGACAGAAACAACAAAGCAAAATTGGAATTAGAAAACCAGAACAATGTAGAAATGAAATACAATAGACATGAATAAAAAATCAGAAGACCAAAAACAGAAACATGGATGAACCAGAAACACGAAAAACAATAACGAAGAACAAATATAGAAATGAAGAAAGTAGAAAAAAAATGCAAAAACAAAAGAGAAACAGAAAATCAAAAATCACAATTGAATGAATAGTCATCATTAATATGAACAGTACGTGAACTATATAGATTAGAAAAAATAAATAAAAAAATTGAGCTATAATATCAAATGATGTGAAAGAAAGATTACTTTAAAACTTTGATGATAAATCGTCATTGTTGTCATTCATCCATGTAAGGGAAAAAGAAGCAAAACCGAAGAGAAAAAAAAGGGAACTTATGTGAGAGAAAGAAAATGCAAATATGAATGAGATATTAGAAAGAAATATATAAATATCTATATTGATTTTGAATTTTAAAATTCTAATTTTGAAAAACAAAAAAACTTCCAAATAGACCAATAGTGATGGTCACTTTTTAAAAACTTCTACATGAAGATAAGAGATTGGCCATTGATGATAATATAATAAAGAAATTTAGCGTGCTTGTATAAAAAAAAGAAAAATGAGTGATAATTTATTATTTTAGTTTGAGCTGATGGAGGTAATTTTAAATTATATTATAATTATTTAAGAAGAGAAATAAATAATATGAGCACTTGTAAGTTAGTTTTTATATAGCAATTAATTATTTAACTATTTTGTATATAATAAATGCTAATCTATCTATATAATAGACTAAAACAATTCCACTATAGAGTATTAATCTATATAATAGGCTAAAACAATTCTACTGTAGAGCATTAATTGTCGGTAGGTTATTAAATTATTATAATAAAATAAATCTAAATGAATAAATTTGGTAAATTAATCACATCACATTAAATAAATTTAAAAAAAAGTAGGGTATATTACTATATAATTAGTTTATAATTGATATAATTGCTATATAGTCACATTAAATGAATTAAAAAAATTAGGGTGATGTGATTAATTTACCAAATTTATTCATTTAAATTTATTTGATAATAATAATTTAATAATCTACCGACAATTAATGTTCTACAATGGAATTGTTTTAGTCTATTATATAAATTATGGCTTATATTTTATTTAGCAAGTATTTCGATTAAACATGAACAAATTTAGAAAAGATCAATCAAATAAAGAGAAGTTCTTGATCGACACTTGAACGAAAAGAAGTTTGTTGAATCTTTTAATACAAATAGAATCTCAATCAAGTCGAAACCTCAACACCTAAAAGATTTTTGAAATACAGATAAAAAATTTTCAAGATTATGGAAAAGTAAATTAATCACGCCTTAAAAGATGATAAAAAGAATTATTTTTTAAATTTTGAAACAATCAAATCATATCTTTTATATAAGAAAACTTTATCACATCTCAATTAACTCTACTATTATATGAATTATGTCTCATATTTTATTTAACAAATACTTGATTAAACATGAACAAATTTAGAAAGATAAATCAAATAAAGAGAAGTTATTGATTGACACTCATATGAAAAGAAGTCTCTTGAATCTTTTAATGTAAATAGAATCTCGATCAAGTCAAGGTTTCAACACTTAAGTGATTTCTGAAATACAGATAAGTGTCTCGTGACTCGGGAGATCAATATTGAAGGTAACAATGACTTAAAAAAAAGATTGAAGCCAACGGTCAAATAATCAAACTAATATGGAAAGTATCAAAATCAATTAATTGCAATCTTAAAAATATTGATCAATAGTTGATTACATACAATAACTATTCGTGTTTATAAAGTCCACAAAGTTGAAGTTGGAGACATAGAGAACCAAGAAAAACTTCCTAGACTTGTATTTGTGATCACCTTAGTTTGTGAAGAAAAATTGAGCCTAGTATCATTGATTATGTAATACCCAAGAAAAATAAAATATAAATATTTGTTTACAAACTACTGTTACTATTTCAGTATACGGTACTATTCACCAGTATAATACTATTTATGTATATGATACTGTTCATTTATACAATCGAAATGTCAAGTACTAGATGTTGTTTGGTCATAAGAGAAAACTAGAAAGAAGTTCGTAGGAAAAACTGACATTTTATGTGTGAAAATACCCTCAGGGACTAAAGTGAAAGGACTGAATTGAAAAGAAACTTAAAGGTTTAAGGTGAAAGGATATTTTTCCCTTTTAAGTTTCCAATAGTAATAACAGAAAAATTTTTCATCGTGAGCTGCACCATTATTAGAAATGTCATTTTCATGAATAGTAAATTGAATATTTTATTAGCGCATAGTATCAAATAGTACCCTTGACTTTTTCTATAAATAGGCGCTTTCATTTCACTTCTAAACTCACACCTTCAACTTCTCTTCTTCTCTCCTTAAGTTTCTCTTGCTTCGACGCTAGGCCTCTGAGATTTTGGACCTTTCCTTTTTGCTTAGGTAAGGATACTATGCCCTTTCTATGTCTTTCAAATTCTAGAAGTTATTTTCTTAAGTATGCTCTGTGGTTGCGGCTTTGGCCGATCTTCCACATCAGAAAGACTGTCCTTAGCTGTTTATATGTTATTTTGATTCTCTGATTACCGAAATAGAATGTAAACTGTGAAGAATACATGTCTAGCAAAGTTCTGGCTAAGGAAAGACCTGGTTTTTAAATGTGTCCAGTGTGACCCTCCACTCTTTCTTGGGAACTTACCTGGTGTACTCTTTTACAGATTGTATTCTCTATTTCTGGTATAAATAATACCCATATGTATGAATAGTAACTGTATGAATAGTAACTGTACATATAAATAGTATCCATATGTAAAAATAGTATTCATACGTATAAATAGTGACCATATGTATGAATATTATCTGTATGTATAAATAGTATCCGTACGTATAAATAGTGACCGTATATATGAATAATAACTGTATATATGAATAGTACCGTATGTATGAACAGTATCTGTATGAAAACAATCCTAACTTGTTTTCTCTAATCTTTCATGAAAATCTCCGTAGCGGAATACTGAAATTCATCTGTGTACTCTTATCTGTAACGACTTAGAGAAGCGATATTCGTACGGAATCCAGGTGAGTGAAACGACCCCGTTTTAATAGAGTTTTAGCATTACTGGTGATAAAAAGTATGTCGTAGGACACTCCCAAGATTCATAGGGGAAAATTGAATTCAGAATGGCGAATATAATGAGATAATTAATCCAGAAGTATGGATAAGAAAAAGCAAGTATCTCATGATGATGTGAAGATTGAATCTCTTGAATTGTGGTTTATAAAGCTATAATATAGTTATCTACTATACCTGTTATATGGATGAATATTATATTGAGCTTCTGATTATGATATGAAATGCTATTGATTGTGATTGAGCGGGACAGTACCCCCTCTCACGGCAAGGCGGAAAATCCGGTTGACAGGGTGTCTTGACCAATGAGTGTGGAGACAACGATTCCCTGAGTAGGGATATAGCCCGGATTGGTGATAAATCCGTGAGGCGCCCTAGCTAAGAGGATGAGGTTGTGCGTCATGGCGGAAATATACATAATTGGTGAGCCGGCCTGTGTGCGCTCTCCGGGATATATTGCCATTGACGAGTACTAGTAACGTTTGTTGAATTGGATGAATTTTTATCTTGTATGTAAGAGGATGATGTTGTGCGTCATGGCGGAAATATACATAATTGGTGAGCCGGCCTGTGTGCGCTCTCCGGGATATATTGCCATTGACGAGTACTAGTAACGTTTGTTGAATTGGATAAATTTTTATCTTCTGTCTATTGGTTGAGTATGAGCCTTTGGATATGCTTGCATGACTGGTAATGTATTTGAATTTTATTAATACGAAGCCGATTCGCTCATTGAGTTTAAAAGCTCACATTGTTTGTACAACCTTTTTGTTCAGATCAGGTTGCCATCGAAGAATATCTGCTAGAGGAGTAGATCACTTTGGACCTTCCCGTTGTCGGGTAGACCTCTCTTCTGTTATAGATTATGTTGCTCTGTAATCGTCTAGGACATCTAGTTCAGGGGTTCGACATTTGGCTTGTATGTCAGTATAATAATGTATTTTAAATTGATAATCTATGATTACATACAAATCATCTCTATGATTTTCAGATAAGAAAATTTGATATATTTATCGGAAGGCTACAGTGATGAGAGATTCATCATTGTGCCGGTCATGTGCCCAGAAAACGGGTCGTGACAAAGTTGGTATCAGAGCAATGGTTGTTAGGTCTCCTAGTGATTACAGAGCAAGGTAACCTTAGTAGGACCTTCTCTATCGTTGTGAACCCGGGCACAACTATAGAGAGACGGCTCTACTGAAGGTCCTGTAGGATGTTTTCATTTCCTTTCCCTCCGAGACTTATCTCTTCTTAGAAATTATGTTTTCAGGTTTAGTTTTAGACAGATGTGGCTACACTTTTGAACTTAGTCAAGGAAAAGTTGTTATTTGTTTTGATTCCGTTGCTGTCGGATCAAATTTTTATATGGTGGATTTTATAAGCTGAATTCATGATTGAATTTGTGTAGCTATATTTTAGGGTACCAGCCAATAAAAGAAACCACTCGCATTAAAAACAAAAAAAAACTGAAGGATTACATTGCAAAAAAGAAGAAGTTTACTCATGTATGAGTAATCTAAAAGCGAGGTGGTCTTGGATTAGGAGGGTTGTATTGTATCATCACCCCTCGACCATTCCTTGGAGCAAGGGACATAGCAATGTCGCGGAGGGTAGTGTAAATCCCATTCATACAATCAACACTTCTTTGTTGTTGATTGCAGAAGCACTGGGTAGACCAATAGAAGAACCTGTCTATTCTTGAAGTCATTTCTGCATGATTGCGTTTAGTTAACTTCTCCAGGTCTCCTATCATCTTTTTCAGATTTTTCACCTCCTGCTCTAGACAGGCGATTTTGTCCTCCGAGGTATGGCCCGTGTTAGTCTCCTTAGCTTCCTCGATCTTCTTCATTTTCTTCTCCTTCTGCTTCTCTGGAGACCCCTCAAAAGGTCTTTTGCCATTGTCTTTGCCCAGACTTAAGTTTAAGTCGAGCTTTTCTTCTTTAGCCTCTACTGTGAGATCAATGTACTTCCTTGAGGCCATGATTTGGAAAAATTTAGAAATTTTTGTAAGAGTATGAGGCGAGAGGAATACTGGGGGATTGTAGGCTCGGAGATTATTACTCTTTGTGGTGTGGTAACTGAGAACGCTGGGATGATTTTTATAGAGAAAAATTAGGACTTAGAGACAAAGAAGATATCTTTTCACCGCACCCCTACACGATCAACCTATGGATTTCTGCAAGCTGGAAGCCAGAAGTCTAGGGTAGGCGTGCACACCAACAATGCGTCGCATTAATGCCAAAACCACGAAAGTCAGTATTCGGTGGATTTGCGGCCGATTTTACTTGGTTTTCCCATTTCTCCCGTTGGCATTTTCCGAAATTCAAAGAAGTTGATAACATAGCCATCAAAGATTGCCTTGGATGCTTTTATGATGAACTGAAATACATTTCTCCGTTTTATTGTGTTGTTCTTAAGAGCCTTCAGTTGAGTATAATATACATAATTGATTGAATCATGTTGTAATTACATTTATGTATGTTATTCATGCATAATGAGTGAAGGCTACGATCAAGGAAAATATGTGATGATCCTACATATACTCATAGAGATGTGAAATCAAAATGACTTGGATAGAATAAAATGTGTAGATGATGATATATCTTCATGGTTACACATACTTACATATAATGCTCTTGTGGGCAAATGAAAGGCAGTGATTTCCTTACATCATGATAATGCTTAAGGCATGTGACCGTAAGCAGTTAACTTTGTTTTAAAATATATATATATATTTACATATATATTATGTGTAAATCCAGAGTAAAGACACCCATTTGAATCTAAGATAAGGCTAATATGAGGCGACCTAATCATAGAGGGACATCGTGATATAGGATTACAGAATAAAACAAGTTTAGAGGGAGAAAATCTCAGACTGAAGAGCGTAGTTAGTCAGAACTTTGAGAAAGGTCAAGATTAGCCGAAAATTTTTTGAGGAAATCTTTGACTTATGTTAATTGCATTAAATTATATTTACTATTTACTTGCATGTCCGACATTAATTGCTGGCATTGCGACGTATGTGATCTGTAAACCTTATAGCGAGCGGCGTGTAGGTTGTGGTGGCTTTAGCTCCAGGGGCTTCGGGTTGTCTATAAATCTTGTATGCCCGTTACCCTACTCATCGCACCAAGCAAACCTACTTCTTTCATTACATACCTATTTCTCAATTTTCATTCCTTTCTCATTCGAAGTTATTTCTGAGATCCTTAGAGCAATGGCTGATAATAAGTCTTTCAACTTGAATTTTGAGACTGGCAACGTAGAGCTTGATTTAAATCTAAGTCTCGGAGATAACAAAGGGAAGAGACCTGTAGACAGGTCACCAGAAATTAAGAAAAGAAAGAAGGATGTAATAGAGATGGAGGAGGACAGCACTGCAACATCCTCAGAAAATAAGCTTGCATGCCTAGAGCGTAAGATAGAGAGCCTGGAATACAAGATAGAGGACCAGAAGCGACTAATAAGTCATCTCTTTGAAAACCAAGAGAAACTGATAAATCGTCGTTTCGGGGAACTAGCTAATCGAGTTGATAGACATTCAATGTTTGCAACTCAAAATTTTCGTGACCAACAAGCAAGGTGTATTGACTGTATGAACGGAGTGACTTATGCTCTTCGCCAAATTTCTCAGGCGCTTCCTCCAGAAACCCTTTCTAGGCTGCAACGATTAGCTTCCTCCTTAAGGTCTGAAGCACCTTCCTCTTCTAGACCTGGAATACCTTCTACATTTCAAAAGCCTCCTCGTCCTTAATTTATTTTTCTTTTGTTTGTACCTAAAGCTACATTTGGTGTAAGCTTCACGTATTAAAATTATCTATGTACTAGAAATAAAATTTAAGTTAGTATCTAGATCTTCTTTGTTGAAGTGATTCATTTTACTGAAAGAACTTGAGGAATGAGAAGATATTGGACTTGTTATATTTCATACTTGATTCTAAAGCATAGTATAGTAATATCTTTTTGACTGAGCAGAGTTACTAAAATGATATTTCATTGCACTTCTAAGCTATGGAGGAATGCTGAATAAGTATTTTATGAACCTATATATAGAGAACTATGGGTTTGCCCTAAGTATTGAAGGGATACGACTCTATATGAGTCATTGAGGTGAGAGGAATTTCTATATATATTTATTTTATAATTATGCGTTATTTACTTAACACATTTTCTAGAATTGTTCTTCTTAGAGATTTATGTAATGATTTCATTTTATATAACGCCTTCAGCTGAGAGTATCGCCTTAAGGTAGAAGGATCGCCTTCGGGCAAGAGTATTGCTGTAATACCCATGAAAAATAAAATATAAATGCGTGTTTTCAAACTACTGTTACTATTTACGTATATGGTACTGTTCATTTATACAATCAAAATGTCAAATACTAGATGTGGTTTGGTCATAAAAGAAAACTAGAAAGAAGTTTGTAGGAGAAAATGACATTTTATGTGTAAAAAATACCCTCAGGGACTAAATTGAAATGACTGAATTGAAAAGAAACTTAAAGGTTTAAGGTGAAAAGATAGTTTTCCCTTTAAAGTTTCTAATAGTAAATAAACGAAAATTTTCCCGTAAGGTGCACAGTAACTGCATTATTAGAAATGTCATTTTCATAAATAGTAAATTGAATATTTTATTAACGCACAGTATCAAATAGTACCCTTGACTTTTACTATAAATAGGCCCTTCCATTTCACTTCTAAACTCACACCTTCAACTTCTCTTCTTCCCTCCTTAAGTTTCTCTTGCTCCGACGCTAGGCTTCTGAGATTTTGGGCCTTTCTGTTTTTGCTTAGGTAAGGATACTATACCCTTTCTATGTCTTTCAAATTTTAGAAGTTATTTTCTTAAGTATGCTCTGTGGTTGCGGCTTTGGCCGATCTTCCACATCAGAAAAACTGTCGTTAGCTGTTATTTTGATTCTTTGATTACCGAAATAGAATATAATCTGTGGAGAATACATGTCTAGGAAAGTTCTGACTAAGAAAAGACCTGGTTTTTAAGTGTGACCAGTGTGACCCTCCACTCTTTCCTGGGAACTTACCTGGTGTACTCTTTTACAGATTGTATTCTGTATTTCCGGTATGAATAGTACCGTACGTATGAATAGTGACCGTATGAATAGTACCCATATGTATGAACAGTATCTGTACGAAAACGATCTTAACGTATTTTCTGTAATCTTTCATGAAAATCTCTGTAGCGGAACACTGAAATTCACCTGCGTACTCTTGTCCGTAACGATTTAGAGAAGTGATACTCGTACGGAATCCAGGTGAGTGAAACGACCCTGTTTTAATAGAGTTTTAGCATTACTGGTGATAAAAAGTATGTCGTAGGACACTCCCAAGATTCATAGGGGGAAATTGGATTCAGAATAACGAATATAATGAGATAATTAATCCAGAAGTATGGATAAGACAAAGCAAGTATCTCATGATGATATGAAATTTGAATCATATAGTTATATACTATACCTGTTATATGAATGAGTATTATATTGTGCTTCTGATTATGATATGAACTGTTGTACTATTGATTATGATTGAGCGGTACAGTACCCCCTCTCACGGCAAGGCGGAAAACTCGGGTTAAAGGGTGTCTTGACCAATGAGTGTGGAGACAACGATTCCCTCAGTAGGGATATAGCCCGGATTGGTGATAAATCCGTGAGGCGCCCTAGCTAAGAGGATGAGGTTGTGCGTCATGGCGGAAAAATACAAAATTGGTGAGCCGGCCTGTGTGCGCTCTCCGGGATATATTGCCATTGACGAGTACTAGTATTGTTTGTTGAATTGGATAAAATTTTCTTGTATGTAATTTCTAACTATGTCTATTGGTTGAGCTTGAGCCTTCGGATATGCTTGCATGACTGGTGATGTATTTGAATTTTATTAACGCGAGGCCGATTTGCTCACTGAGTTTAAAAGCTCACACTGTTTGTACAAACTTTTTGTTCAGATCAGGTTGCCGCCAAAGTACATCCGCTAAAGGAGTAGATCACGTTGGACCTTCCCGCTGTCGGGTAGGCCCTTTTTTTGTTATACAGTATGTTGCTCTGTAACCGTCTAGGACATCTAGGTCAGGGGTTTGGTATTTGGCTTGTATTTCAGTATGATAATGTATTTTGTACTGAGGATCTATTATTTTTAATTAAGAAAATCTGATGTATTTTCTTTGTATTTATTAAGGAATGGTATTTTGATAATATAGAGATAATGACTAACAATTTTACTTGTGGGAAGAATTTATCGAAAGGCTTACAGTGATGGGATATTCATCATTGTGCCGGTCATGTGCCTAGAAAATGGGTCGTGACAATTGCTTATGGCTAAAATGATGCCTTCGGGTAGGGTGCTTGTATTCGTAAAAGTTATAAGCTATGTGTGTGGAAACATGTGTTCTGATATTCAATGTGAACTGGAAAGACCACGTGCCACTTTTGAGATGACACCTATTTGAGGTTTTACATATAGACAGAGTTCGTCTTTGATTAGGTGGTTTGAGTTTGGTAAAGGTTATGAGGATGAGACACTTTATGGTACAAAAGGTTGTGGAGAAGATCAAACTGATGAGGAAGAGATTGTTTGCTATTTAGAAAAGGCAAAAGTCCTATGAAAATTATTGATAATGCGGTTTAGAGTTCACAGTCAATGGTATAATGTTCTTGTAAATCTCACCAAGGGTGTGATGAGGTTTTGGAAGAAAGAGATGCAAAGGATGAGATATGGACGAAGTAATCACATTTATTTCAGTCTTGAGATGAGTTTTGAATTCGGGGGACCGAATTCTCTTAAGGGGATGATAATGTAATACTCAAGAAAAATAAAATATAAATATTTGTTTACAAACTACTGTTACTATTTCAGTATACGGTACTATTCACCAGTATAATACTATTTACGTATATGATACTGTTCATTTATACAATCGAAATGTCAAGTACTAGATGTTGTTTGGTCATAAGAGAAAACTAGAAAGAAGTTCGTAGGAGAAACTGACGTTTTATGTGTGAAAATACCCTCAGGGACTAAAGTGAAAGGACTGAATTGAAAAGAAACTTAAAGGTTTAAGGTGAAAGGATATTTTTCCCTTTTAAGTTTTCAATAGTAATAACAGAAAAATTTTCCATCGTACGTGAGGTGCACTGCATTATTAGAAATGTCATTTTCATGAATAGTAAATTGAATATTTTATTAGCGCATAGTATCAAATAGTACCCTTGACTTTTCCTATAAATAGGCGCTTTCATTTCACTTCTAAACTCACACCTTCAACTTCTCTTCTTCTCTCCTTAAGTTTCTCTTGCTTCGACGCTAGGCCTCTGAGATTTTGGACCTTTCCTTTTTGCTTAGGTAAGGATACTATGCCCTTTCTATGTCTTTCAAATTCTAGAAGTTATTTTCTTAAGTATGCTCTGTGGTTGCGGCTTTGGCCGATCTTCCACATCAGAAAGACTGTCCTTAGCTGTTTATATGTTATTTTGATTCTCTGATTACCGAAATAGAATGTAAACTGTGAAGAATACATGTCTAGCAAAGTTCTGGCTAAGGAAAGACCTGGTTTTTAAGTGTGTCCAGTGTGACCCTCCACTCTTTTATGGGAACTTACCTGGTGTACTCTTTTACAGATTGTATTCTCTATTTCTGATATGAATAGTATCCATACGTATGAATAGTAACCGTATGAATAGTAACTATACATATGAATAGTATCCATACGTAAAAATAGTATTCATACGTATGAATAGTGACCGTATGTACGAATATTATCCGTATATATAAATAGTATCCATACGTATGAATAGTAATCGTATATATGAATAGTGACCGTATGTATGAACAGTACCGTATATATGAACAGTATCTGTATGAAAACAATCCTAACTTGTTTTCTCTAATCTTTCATGAAAATCTCCGTAGCGGAATACTGAAATTCATCTGTGTACTCTTATCTGTAACGACTTAGAGAAGCGATATTCGTACGGAATCCAGGTGAGTGAAACGACCCCGTTTTAATAGAGTTTTAGCATTACTGGTGATAAAAAGTATGTCGTAGGACACTCCCAAGATTCATAGGGGAAAATTGAATTCAGAATGGCGAATATAATGAGATAATTAATCCAGAAGTATGGATAAGAAAAAGCAAGTATCTCATGATGATGTGAAGATTGAATCTCTTGAATTGTGGTTTATAAAGCTATAATATAGTTATCTACTATACCTGTTATATGGATGAATATTATATTGAGCTTCTGATTATGATATGAAATGCTATTGATTGTGATTGAGCGGGACAGTACCCCCTCTCACGGCAAGGCGGAAAACCCGGTTGACAGGGTGTCTTGACCAATGAGTGTGGAGACAACGATTCCCTCAGTAGGGATATAGCCCGGATTGGTGATAAATCCGTGAGGCGCCCTAGCTAAGAGGATGAGGTTGTGCGTCATGGCGAAAATATACATAATTGGTGAGCCGGCCTGTGTGCGCTCTCCGGGATATATTGCCATTGACGAGTACTAGTAACGTTTGTTGAATTGGATGAATTTTTATCTTGTATGTAAGAGGATGATGTTGTGCGTCATGGCGGAAATATACATAATTGGTGAGCCGGCCTGTGTGCGCTCTCCAGGATATATTGCCAGTGACGAGTACTAGTAACGTTTGTTGAATTGGATAAATTTTTATCTTCTGTCTATTGGTTGAGTATGAGCCTTTGGATATGCTTGCATGACTGGTAATGTATTTGAATTTTATTAATGCGAAGCCGATTCGCTCATTGAGTTTAAAAGCTTACATTGTTTGTACAACCTTTTTGTTCAGATCAGGTTGCCATCGAAGAATATCTGCTAGAGGAGTAGATCACTTTGGACCTTCCCGTTGTCGGGTAGACCTCTCTTCTGTTATAGATTATGTTGCTTTGTAATCGTCTAGGACATCTAGTTCAGGGGTTCGACATTTGGCTTGTATGTCAGTATAATAATGTATTTTAAATTGATAATCTATGATTACATGCAAATCATCTCTATGATTTTCAGATAAGAAAATTTGATATATTTATCGGAAGGCTTACAGTGATGAGAGATTCATCATTGTGCCGGTCATGTGCCCAGAAAACGGGTCGTGACAGATTATCTCGTTTTTGAAAGTTATCAGTTATAGTATGCTGAATTTGTAACCCACTTGGGTGAACTATGAAAATCCTCTAATTGCTGTGATATGAGTTTTAGTTTCTAAGTGATCTATATAACCCTTTAGTTGATAATGACATAACAAAACTATATTATAATTCTTTGTTGCATAATGAAAATATCTTTCTCTACAAGGGGACTAGATATAGGCAATGAAATTGAATCATGATATATCGATGTATCTTTTTTTTTTTCTCTCTATCTTTGTTTTATTTTTGCATACATATATTTATTTAAATTTTAGTCGACTATATCCCATTATAATTAATTGCATATATGAATTGAGTGTAATTTCATAAATTAAATAAAATTTTTATAAATACTTATTCATCTCCCCTACTTATATTCTACGGATGGGAGATTTGAATAAGTCATGCCAACAATGAAGGGAATGCTAATGCAAAGTTGCAAATATTGCACAATGGCATCGATTGGATGTTTCAAATATATGAAGCTACACATCTGCTTTATCAAAAGGGAACTTTCTTCCACCTCTACACTTCTATATCTAATTAGGTCTCAGCCTCCTTTGTATCAACAAGAAACAAAATGTTCGTGTTTAACACTTGAAGCTTCTCAAGTGATGAGAATGCCATTGAGAGTTAATTTTTTTCACATACAAAAGTTAAATAATAATAACAATTTTTAATAAATAAATCATTTTTATTCAAAATAAGTTAAATTATATGACAATATATAAATAACAATGATATTAAGCATTTTGTGTTCTTATTATTGAGAAATTTTTGTTTAGAAAAATATTTTTAATAACATTGAGTATTTAGATTATGAAATTCAATTGTATTTAAAATTAAATTATATTATTTTATTAAAAAATTAAATTACGTAGTGAATTCTAGAAATATATTCGAAATGAGAACAAACTCAAGGATAATCCACAACACGTTAGAAGCCTTATTATTATTATTATAATTATTAAAGTCAGAGCCAGAAGCGAATTTGAAGTGGCTTATCACTTATGAGTTATCACTGTTAGCCAAGCATTCTTTTCCCCTGGTCCCCCCCTCTGGAGACTCTCAATCCAAGATACGTACGTTGTCCTTAGGGTATTTTTGACTTTTTATTGCTAAAGATAAATTATATTTAATCTTCTTTTTTTTGAAAAGGACAATGCTTCGATTACAATTTCGGCATTACCAATTACTCGCTTGACAGTGCAAATAACAATGACATAAATTGATAAAATAAGCATAGTAAAACAACCAAAAAAAAATGCAAATTCTTAATTACTGGATAAAGAAAAGCATAATTATTGATTCATGACGTGAGAAGCATATATTGATGAAAGAGTTTGAGAAAACGTCTCATCATTGTTTTGCACAGATATATCGATTAAAACAATTATACTGTTATTAAGGACAAAGAGCAATGAAAAGTCGTTAAAACCTATCAAATTATGAAGACTGATAATTGTAACAAATGAAAATTTCAGCACACTAACGATTTAAAGGGGATTCTCTCAATAACCGTTTGGTTATTTACCAGTTTGCAAAAATAATATTTTGATGATTTATATAGGAGTGTACGTTTAAGTTAACTTAAACTAACTCATAAAATTTGAATTTGATTTAACTTAAACTAACTCATAAAATTTGAATTTGATTGGTGGAAAAAATAGAGACCAACTTGCTATGATTTTGATAACGAGTTAAGTGAAAACTCAATTTATCTAACATAGAACCAACCTACAACTTTTCTCTTTTAAATAAATTAATATATATGTTTATTTACTTATTTAGTCATTTATTAGATATCTCAAATTATGAACTATTTGTTTGATATGTTATTATTGTCTATTTTTTTAGTCAAACTATAGATTACTTATATATAGACTAACAAATTTGCTAGCACAATATTTTATGCATATTGTGATTGAGACTTTATTTTCTATGACTTTTTCATGTACAAAATTTATTATACAACTTAAAATAATATTTTTTTAGGCTTTATTTAATATATATATATATATAGTTAAATATCCATTTCTTCTTTTTTTGTAAAAAATAAAATAAAATAAAAAACCCCAACCCACCAACCCATTTGTTAGCAGGTTAATTTGATTCAAGTTGAATAACAGATAACAACCCAATCAAACCCACCCATTGTTAATCGATTCATTTCTCATTATTATCTCAACTTGAACCAACCCAACTTGTACGCACTCTATCTTTATGTTTATTTTAAGTTTTTTTTAATCAATAATATTTCATAAGTTTTTATAATAGTCCACTATGTTTCAAAATCTGACTATTATAATTTAGTAATTTTTTTTATTTGAATCATTAGTCTATATAACGGAGTTGACACATCATCTTTTAAATTAAGACATTTTGAAAATTACAAGCGGGACACTAATATTCAGTTAACGACTATAATAATATGTCAACTATGTTACATAGACTAACATTTCTAATAAAAATGATCAAAATAGTCAGATTTTGAAATATAAAAGACTAATATGAAACTTATGAAATATAAAGAACTAAATGAAGCTTAAAATAAACCTATAAAACCAAAATATAATTTTTGCCTATAACTTTTAAGGGTTTTTTTACCAAATATAGTTCTCGTTGTTGTAAATCAAGTTTAAATTTCTATAGAAACATAGAGAATGGAAATTTGCTAACTTTCACAATTTTGGTGTCATAGATTTTTTTTACTATAGTTTAGTCTTGAAAGATTTTCATTTTTTTTGTTTAAGCTATAACTTATTATATGTAAAACAAATTGAATGGAAAATTTAAATCTTTCAAACTAATGTTCAACCATTATCCACCCATTCATTATCATGTAACTTATATACCTGCCACACGCATGTCATTTATATTCGTACATTATAGGTTGTGATAGTTTATGCTCTTATGAAATCAATATACTTAAGGGCAAACAAAATTTTAACACAATTTTTTAAGAATATTATTGAGTATTTATAAGTTTGGTTTCCTTGTCAGAAATATTTATAGGTTTATTTTATAGTGTTCAAATCAATTGATACAAATTAAATTAAATAATTATTTTAATTTGTCAGAGCTATGAAATGCTAGGAACACTCCTTAACCCCAATTTCATTTTATTTGTATGTACTAAATCACTAAATTGTAAAAAATAATAATATTTTGATAAAATGTTGGTTAAATTATTATTATGTTCTGTATAATCTTACGCAATTTTTATTTGAGCATTATAGTTTAAAAATTTTCAACTGGATACTTATAATCTTCAAAAAAAAAAAAGTCCATACTATTATACTTTTTTCAATATTTTCTTTATTTTTTCCAACGTGGTTAATTATTACTATATTGACATTCTAAACATACATAATTGAACTAGTTTGTTTAAGTTATTTAATATAAGTTACAACTTAAATGTTATATAAGTGAATTAACTTTATTTCGTTCATTTGGATGGTACAACACTGGCGTATTTATAGATTTAATGTGCATATACTCATGTCAATAGAATTTAATAAAAGACTCATAAAATTGTAGTGATAGTGACTAAATTAATAATTTATAAAATTATGGGGACCAATTCTAAATTTTTAAACTATAGAGATTCAATCAAAATTACAGTGATAGGGACTAAGAAAATAATTTAACCTAGCATTTTTTTTTTAATTTGATGGTATCACAATGATTGTTATATATTTTGTTCAAAAAAGCGTAAATTACTAATTTGATCATTAAAAATTTATAACTAATTTAATTTAATTATTTAATGATCAAATTTTTGATTCAATTTTTAAAATATTGTATTTTTTTTATTTTAGTCATTTCATTATTTAATCAATAAATATATTCTTATTAAATTTTAGATGTTGCCAAAAGCTAATTTAATACTTGGAAGGATAAAATTGAAACACGCATAATATTTTGAATTAAATTAAAATGTTCGATATTTTTAAAGATTAAAGTAATTAAATTAAAATTAATGTAATATTTGTTAATAAAATGAATAAATCATTTATTTTTTTAATAAATTGTAGTAGCTACAATTTTGCTTTGACTCCCGTGGCTTTTTTTAAAAAAACAAATAAGTTATTCATTTTATTAACAAATATTACATTAATTTTAATTTTCCTCTTTCACCCAAAAAAAAAAAGTTAACTAGTTATCATTATTATTTTTGATCTAGTAGTTAACTCCGTCTTAGTGTGTTACAGCTCGAGTTCTTCGTTTCTTAATATTTATTTATTTTCCATTTTGACCTCGCTCACGAGAAGTTTTGGCGATGAGAGAAATCCACCCACAAGCAAGGATATGGCCCACCACTTGGAACTTGGACTTAAGAGGCAAGGACAAAATGGGCAGAAAATTAAAAAGAAAACACAAAAAAGCAAAAAGATATTCTCAGGCGAAACTGCGAAGCAAAGGAGGTGGGAGTGAGATTGAAAGCAGTTTGACGGCATTAGTCTTTCCCTCCGTCCTCAGGGCGGGTCCCATCCACACCAAGAACCGACCAACGTTACTACAACCCCAAGCTTAGATCATCGCGCCGTTCGCCTAACCGCAGCTTCAATCCGGCTTTCCTTGAATCCCATACGGTTTTGTTGCTCATACTCGGTGCTTCCCATTTCTCAGTTTACACCAGATTTATGTGAATTTTGTGATTCAACTGGATTGTAATTAATAATTTTGACTTTACTTTTGTTGACTGTCCAGTGTCCACCTTGTCGTGTGGTTTGAAATTCTCTGTATGTGGGATCGTTTTGATTATCGGTCAACGCTTGGATTCTTATTATTGGCTTTGATATATTTTTCGTGTTTTAATTAGCAAAAGCACTGAATTAACTGTTTTCTTTCGCTCATAAATCGGGCATCACTTATGAATTCAGTTCGATTATTGTTGAATTCGTTCACTCGGGTTGGTTGTGGAAAGAAATTGAGACAAAGAGTAAGCAAGAGAAGTACATGTTTAATACTAGGGTATACTAAATATCTAATGCTTGGGATTTGCAAGCATTACCGTCGTCTTTGTTAACGTTTAACATGCTTAAGAGTACATTTAAAATATATCTAATTGTGCCTGATCAGTCTGCAATAAATGTAGAGCTGCAATACGATTGCTATAAATATGTTATACTCCTGTGTTTTTTTTTTTACCCTCCCTGGGAGTGGGGGTGGGGAGTGATATATTAATCAATGCGATAATTTTCCTGACTAACAATTGTTAATTTCTTTCTTCTTCTTTTCCAGACAGGGGATATTCGTGAACTTGCTTCGTAGCGGCTCATGAATTAAGGCATGTACAAAGTACAAAGCAGGTATGTAAGAAAAGATGGTAATTCTGATTTTGAAATTATAGCTTCTTGACAGAATGAAATTGCTCATTTTGATGAATCTTGTGGCGCCAACTGCTAAGTAGATTATTTATTTGTACAAGTTGATATACCTGAGTGTAGGGAGCAGCATTTGCTTTGGTTCAGTTCAGAGGAAGATATTGTATTTATTGATGGTATACTTTTCCTGCAATTTTATGCTTCCTTGGTGGTCAGTTGTGTTGGTGGACTTAGATGGAAATTCTCTCACCAAAATTATATCTTGAAGGTTTATCCGACACTTACCCATTATTGATGGAGCAGCCAGGGCCCTCAAATGACAATCATTGCATTATTGACATAGCTAGGAGTAGTGAAGCTTCAACATCTTCCTCTCTTCACGATGGGCATTTTACTAGCATAGGTACATCACAACATGAAGAGAGACCTACTACCACAAGATTACCTGCTTCTCAGCCGTCAGTTTCTGTTGTATCTAATGGTACAAATTCTAGGATTTCTTCTTCTGTAAGACGAGGGGATACTCGTAGGCACAGGAATCCATTGAATTCAGGGTTATGGATTTCTATTGAGCTAGTCCTCACAGTTAGCCAGATTGTTGCATCTATTGTTGTTTTGTCTTTGTCAAGGCATGAGCAACCACGTACTCCATTGTTTGCATGGATTGTGGGTTATGCATCCGGATGCGTTGCTACTCTCCCTCTACTTTATTGGAGGTATTATCATCATAACCAGAATCGAGAGCAAAATTCATCTCAACAACGTCAAGCTTCTCCTCGAGTTAATGTTTCTTCAGGGACACTTCTTTCTTTTTCCAGAACTAATGGAGGAGAAGATGATCTGGCTGCGACTTCATCCTCCCGAAGCAGTCAAGTTCCAGGATTAATGAATATTAGGTATTAATTTGTTATATTATTGTTAACTAGACTATGTATTAGTTAAAATGTTTTTGATTCATTTCTTCATGATGGAATTACACTTAAAAATAAAAAAATAAAAAAGATAAAAACTAAGCATTACATGTTGGATTTTGGATGCCAAATGTAGAAGCTGCTATTTTTTAATAATTGGTACTGAGTTTGTGGGTCCTCTTTTTTCTTTATAATAGACAATGATGTGTTGAAAATGACCATAACTTGTGCTTAACCTATCTGAGTCAGTTGATCAATATCTTTGTATCTTATGGCCCTCAAATATCTTAATTACTAAGTAGTGTAAGATTCGGTGGATTTTTGTCCTCATTCCCCCTTTGACATAGGATTGTTCTTTGCTATTTTTCCAACTTGGTGTTGGCGGTTTTCTTTTCCCCGCCATTAGAGGTGGTAATCATATACTTGTATAAAGCCTTAACCATGCGTGCTTAATAAAGGCCTTGGGAGGAAAATCCAACTAAGCTCTGTAATGCAGCAAACTGTTAAAATTAAAGCTCTGTAATGCAGCAAACTGGTAAAATTAAGTGATAGCTACGTCAGTTTGAAGGTTGAGCACACTCCTGATAGAAAATATAGTCCCAGATAACTTAAGATTTGGGAAAAAAATTTGGTTGCATCCCAAATGGATAAAACACAACAAGCAATCAGGACTTGTCTTCCTTGCAACCAACTTATGACTAGATCCACAACTCTAGCACCAACAAAGTGCTTAATTTGAGAAGTTTGTAGCCTCATGTAGTCACCCATGGTAGATGAAACAGAAGTATCTGCTGCAGTAATCTTGATTTGATATGTAAGAATATGTATAATTGGCCGGCACACAGTTTCTGTTACATGAGGAAATCTATCTTGCAATGGGTGTATCTGTTCATCATTCCTATCACCCTAGAAGAAGGCTGAAAGCTCAAAATCAGAGTTATAGTCTCAGACATTTTGTTTTGGGATTTGGGCTTAGTGACGTTCCATATATACTAGCTAGATAACATGTCTTTATCTCATGATAATTTTCCTATAATAGTCAATAAATACTTTGCAGATCTTAAACAACAAATTGGGATACACTTGTAACTTGCTAGCTTGTTGAAGAAGGTGGTCTATACGATGATCCTTCTTGTAGCTCATAATTTGAACATGCAATCTGCTTTCAACATGTAAAGCTTGGCAGGTTGCGGATCATTTAGTAAAATTGCATAAAATTTTGCATATATAATGCTTGTCTCCTCTTTTCCGCTGTTTAAACCATTTAAACTGTTCAATGATTATGTACATTGTGATCTTTGAGTACTTTAAGAAGATGCTAACATCTTGGTCATATTTGCTCAGCAGACTGAAGGTGATGGTGGATTATTTCAAAATGGCCTTGGATTGCTTTTTTGCCATATGGTTTGTTGTTGGAAATGTATGGATCTTTGGTGGACACTCTTCTGCCAGCGAAGCTCCTAACTTGTATAGGTATAGCCTTGTAGCAGCTCTTAAACCTTGTGCTTTCTCAGAGCCTCTGAACTGTCTACTTTTTTGCTTGTCAGGTTATGTATTGTGTTTCTTACCTTCAGCTGTATTGGCTATGCTATGCCCTTCATTCTATGTGCAACAATCTGCTGTTGTCTGCCTTGTATAATTTCCATCCTTGGAGTTAGAGAGGATCTGACACAAAATAGAGGGGCAACTTCTGAATCCATTAATGCCCTGCCAACTTACAAGTTCAAGATGAAAAAACGTAAAAACAGTGATCAAAGCAACCCAAATGTTTGTGAAGGTGGAATTGTGGCTGCAGGAACTGAACAGGAGCGTGTTATCTCTGGAGAAGATGCGGTAAGTAGTACAATCTGATCATTTTGTGGTGAGGATACTTCATTATAAGTTTCGAACGTATTAGCTTTGCTTCGTACGATGAAAAAGCATGAAAGTGATTATGTTTATGAGCCTTGTTTAAATAATTAAATCCATTATATTGTAGCTCCTGGTTACCTAGTGACTACTGTATCTTAAAAACTTTCAGCTGTAGATGTAGTATCTATGCCATGGAGATGATGAAGGTTTGATTTGGCTTGGGGCTTCTGTCATCAACTCGTGATATTTGCATAGCAAAAATTTCTTAGTCCCTGCTTACTTTTAACAATCAGTTAACAATTCTGAATTGAAAGCTGGTTTTAAATTGAAAACAGAATTGTGAGTTTGTTGTTGTTGTTGTGGTTCTTATTATAATCCTTTTTATTACTTCTGTTTATCTTATCTCCTGTTATTCTGGAATTTAGGCAATTGTTATATATTACGTGCTAGTCTTCTCTCTGTGTATATCTTATTGGAATTTTAGACTCAACATTGCTTGCTGCTCAGTGATAACTGTTGATGGGACTCTTAATGGTCCACTTATACTTAAAAATCCCTTATCAAAAGATCCAGCATCCAGTTTGCCATTCTCGATTTCTTCAATGGGTTTGTTCTGCTGGCTTTGACTTGGGCAGTGTCTGTCCTTTCTGTGTTTTGTCTGCAGGTCTGCTGCATCTGCCTGGCAAAGTATGAAAATAACGATGAGCTGAGAGAGTTGCCTTGTTCCCATCTTTTTCACAAAGACTGTGTAGACAAGTGGCTGAAGATAAATGCGTTATGCCCTCTTTGCAAAAGTGAGGTTGGTCTGAACGTAACAGGATCATTATCTGGTGAAGGTGCCAGCCTACAAAGGGGTGAGGGAAGGATTGGGAATAGCCCAGTTAGTAGCATAGTATAATTTCATCATATAAGAATATACACACCATCAGTTTTGTAAAGTTTTTTTTTTTAAAAAAAAAAATTATAATGCACTCCTCTTCCCCTCTTCTTGGATGGATGGTTGATTCTCTCTTCATCCATTTCATTCCATTTTTGTTGATATTTGTTTTTTTTTTTCTTGAATGGAAATACAAGTGAGATAATACGTGATAATTGCCATGTGTAGTAGTCCTCTCTTGATACAGTCGACCGTTCGAGGCCTGAGTATGAATTTCTGGCCATAACTATTACAACAGAGAAACTGAGATGTTCGTTTATTCAGCATCAAAGAACCGGTTACAATCAGAGGAGGGAATATATATATCACTGCTACTATTGTCATGTACAGAGAGTGCGCTAACAAATATACCAGAAAGAGAAAACAGAGATAACTAATTGACTAACTAACTGGGAACACTTAACTATGTACTGGTGTACATGCTGACAAGGATGAAAATGCTGAACTAGATACATACACATTTCTACACCCCTCCTTCAAATTGGAGCTCGGTTGATTTGATCTAAAACCCAACTTGAAAAACAAAACAGTAAACAGAGGAAGAGCAAGGGTCTTTGTAAAGATATTTGCTACTTGATCCTTAGTTGAAGCATACATGGACTGAATAAAACCCTCCTTAAACTTGTCTGTTATCATATGGCAATCAATCTCCAAGTGTTTTGTTCTTTTATGGAATACAACATTTTGAGATATGTGAAGAGCAGATTGACTATCACAATAGAGTTTTATAGGCAATGTAAGAGGAATGTTTAGATCTCTCAATCATTGGAGTTCACAAATTGTGGTAGCCATACTTATGTATTCGGCTGTTGCAAAATAGCGTGATATTGTTGTTTGCTTCTTTGACTTCCATGAAATGGGTGTGGATCCCAAGTATGCACAGTAACCAGTGACAGACCATCTTGTGTATGGACATGTTGCCCCAATCCGCAATGCAAAAGACAATTAACTGTATGGGAGATGATGAAGCAAAAAATAAACTCGCTATAGAGATATGTTTCAAATAACGCACAACATGAAGACCTGTTGATCAATGGATTTTTCGAGGGTCCTAAATGAATTGGCTCAACAAATAAATAGAATACATAATATCTGGGTGTATAAATCCTAGGTACTCGCTTGCCAATCAGTCTCCTATATTGTGAAAGATCATCTAGGAGCTCCCCTTGTGCATTCTGCAAATGTATACCTTTAGGCAAAGGTGTATGAGCTTCTTTGGCATGTTGTAGACCAGTGACTGCCACTATATCAGAGATATATTTTCTATGATTAACATATATACCCTCAAAAGATCATGCAATCTCCAAGCTGAGGAAGAATTGTGCATAACCAAAATCTTTAATTGTAAAGGCACCATGAAGATAATTTTTAAGGTCTGCAATTGATTCTTCTGAAGAACCATAAACTAAAAGATCATCCATGTAAGCAAGAAGAATTAGGAAACCTCTATTAGAGTTGTAAATGAAGAGACAAGTATCAGCTTTGGACTGTTTAAAGCCAAAAGAAGCCAAATGCTTTGTGAATTACAAATTCCATTAGCGGGAAGCCTGCTTTAGGCCATATAAAAATCACTTAAGCTTATATACTTGTCCTTCTTTTGCTCTATTCTATCTGTTTGGTGGGGCCATGTAAATTTCTTCATCCAAAAAACCATGGAGAGAAGAGTTGTTAATGTCCATTTGATGTAAGGACCAATTCTTATGTGTTGCAATGGAGAAAAAGAGTCTAACTGAGACTGTTTTTGCAACGAGAGAAAACACATCAATGAAATCAACCTCTTTAAACGCTCTATGGTCCCACTAGATTTTATCTTCACCTTAAACCCATTTTTGATCCAATGGTTTCTTTATAGCAGGTAGTGTGGTAAGTTCCCAGATATTCTTCTCTTCTAAAACATTCAACTCTTTTGTCATAGCCTTACTCTAATGTGAGACTTGCAAGATTGTGCATAACTATGAGGTTCATAGACGTTCAAGAGTTTTGCAAGGAAACAAGTATAGGTAACACTAAAGCATGAAGAAGCAAGAATGGGTACAGTAGAGAAATTAAGAAAGGTATCACAGTGATTAAGGGCAAAAGTGTGATTGGCAATAAAGTGAGACATCCAATAAGGTGGTCTTCTGGTTCTATCATTGTGTCTTATAAGAGAAGGAGAGTGAACTGTACCTGAAGAGGAAGAAGGCATATCTACTTGCGTGGGAGTAGTGGTGCGAAGTGCTGGAATGGGTACTGTGATGAAGTCATTCTGCAAGTTAGTAAAAACAAGCAAAGATGGATGACAAGATTCAGAATAAGACTGAGTATTAAGAAATGGAAGCTTGGCTTCATGAAAAACTACATCTCTGGCCATAATGATCTTATTTTGAACAAGGTCATACACTTTAAAAGCCTTGAAACCACATTGAAAACCAAGGAAACACATGGATTGGCTAGAAGGGCTAACTTGTCCTTGTGCGATCGTGTATTGGTAACAAAACAGAGACACCCAAAGGTTTTAAATATTGGTAATCTGGTTGCTTGTGAAATAACATTTCATTTGGGGTCTTACAAGAGAGGTGTCACATCCCAAATATAGGCATGTGAGTAATTTTATGAACTCGAGGGTGTACCTCCATGGTATCCTATAAAATCTTTGATCATTACTAATGTAAAATATAAATTTTTCAAAAAAGAGATTTTGTATATATACATATGAAAAGTTTAACATAATAAAACAGTAAATACAAGTTGAATATCATATGGTACGATAAAACTTTCCAAGTTTAGGTAACCTATAAAGATCACAGAGTATTTCTTAAGCTTTTAAATTTATAATCCCTCCAAACAAATATGGAAAGTATCTTCAAGGATTACTAATCCTTCTGCAGATTTTCTTCTTCCTCACCCACTGTATTTAAAAAAAATAATCATATAGAGTATGAGTTCATCAAAACTCAGTAAGTAAATGACTGTGTAATAATAAATATATCACAAGTACAAATACTATGGTACGATAAAAGTTGAATATCATATGGTACGATAAAACTTTCCAAACTTAGGTAACCTATAAAAATTACGGAGTATCTCCTAAGCTTTTAAATTTTTAAGCCCTCCAGACAAATATGGAAAGTATCTTTAAGGATTACTAATCCTTCTGTAGATTTTCTTCTTCCTTACCCACTGTATTTTAAAAAATAATTATATAGAGTATGAGTTCATCAAAACTCAGTGAGTAAATGACTGTATAATAATAAATTTATCACAAGTACAAATACTATAATCATTATCACAATAAGAATAATTATATTCATGTCCAGGGTTTCTATACCCTATGTATTCGATTTATGTTCAGAGATTCAATTCTCATTGTATTCATGTCCACAACCATTACATGTATTGGTATCTTGGGAGATCAAGCTCTCAACCATTCCATGTGTATTACATGCAGTGAGTATCTTAGGTCAAGCCCTCAGCCATTTCATATGTATAATTACATGCATTGAGTATCTTGGGCCAAGTACTCAACCATTCCATGTGTTAATTACATGCATTGAGAATCTTGAGTCAATCCCTCAACCATTCTATGTGTATAATTATATTTTTAATCATAACTCTTATCAACATAATCTTAAATCATACAATAAATTCTATTATCTAGTTATCATTACTAAATAAGAAACTTAATTAAAATTTCTAATTGCGACATAAGATATGATTTATATTGTATTTGGAATAAAAATAAATAAATTCGGTTAACAAGGTTATCCACTCACATAGATTCCGTATCTGAGTCACCTTTTCGAGTTGTTACAGAGAAGAGCACGTAGCTGGATTTCAAATTTCGCTACGAATATTTTCACAAAAGTCAAATAGAGAAAGTCAAGGTTGCTTTTGTACAAAATGTTATTCATACGTATGATCACTATTCATACATACAAATATTATTTATGTTTACAAATATTATTTATGTTTACGGATACTATTTATACTTACGGATACCATTCATACTTACGGATATCATTCATACGTATAGATACTATTCATACATATGGATACTATTCATACCAAGAATATCAAACATAAATCATAAAAGAGTACACCAGGAAAGTTTCTAGGAAAGGGATGAGTCATGATGGACACTCTCAAGTATCAAGCCTTTTCTTAGCCAGACCTTCTTAGACATGTATTCTCTACAATTTTATACTTTATTCCAATAATTAGAAAATAATTTTCAAGCAATTGAGGATAATTTTTTTCTGACATAGAGGATCAGCTAAAGTCATAACCACAGAGCATACTAAGAATTTAACCTCTAAATAATTATAAGAATTTAAAGGAGCATAGTATCCTTACCTTGGATCTAGGCTAAGGAGGAAATGCCTAAAATTTCAGAGTCTTAACAACAGAGCAAGAAGAATTTTAAGGAGAGGAAGGAAGAAAAACTAAAGGTGTGAGTTTATAAGTGAAATGGAAGGGCTTATTTATAGGAGAAGTCAGGATATTATGCGTTAATAAAATATTCAATTTACTATGCGCTAATAATTTAGTTTGGCACTATGCATTTTATTGTACAATCACGAGGTGGTTAAATTTGTTGTTACTATTGGGAACTAAAGGGAAAATTATCCTTCCTCTTAAACTTTTAAGATCTTTTCACTTTAGTCATTTCATTTTAGTCCCTAAGGGGATTTTTTCACATAAAACATTATTTTTCTCCTATTTTTTTCTAGATTCCTCTTATGCTCAAATCATATTTTACTCATGGGATAAATTTCATATTATAACATCCATTAAACCTCACAATTTATGTAATCTATAAGTAAAAATTCATATTTTCAACAATATGCACAAACAAACAAACAAAAATTAAACAGATAGGGGAATTATTTTTTTCAAAATAAATTTATCATAGTTCGTGAATGTCACATTCTCAACAGTGTGACCGATTCAACTTATCTCTAAATTTAAAACATCGTCAAGGTCTTAACTTTCTTACAATGAAACCATAAGGAAATAAAATATTCATATTTACACATAGTCCATCCACAAAATCCTAGGAGGCTTATGTGACCATAGGGCTACTTCTAGAGCTTACAAGATAGTATAATGCAAAGGAACCAACTGAAAAATACAAGAGGGTTGGTTTAAGATAAACTCGCTATTCCCCTAGACAGTCCCCAGCGTTAGTCACAAATTTTACACATAGTCCATCCACAAAATCCTAAGAGGCTTATGTGACCACAGAACTACTTCTAGAGCTTACAAGATAATAGAATGCAAAGGAACCAACCGAAAAATGCAAGAGGGTCGGTTTAAGATAAACTTGCTATTCCCCTAGATAGTCCCCAGCGTCAGCCACAGATTCTGAAATGTTGTAAAATAACAGGATGAGTAATGGAATACTCAGTGAATGGATAACATTATCAATCGAAAGTAAATTTAGCAATTAGTATCATAAAGATAACATCGAATTAAAACTCACATCAGTTACAAATGATATACGCAGTATAAATCATACAGTGCCAAATACAAAATCCCGTACTAACTGGGTCGTCCACGATACTAGTGGATCGTTGCCCGCGGTCCTCTGGCTGCATCCATCCTTATCTCTCCATGAAAGGTATATCTCCACCCTTATAACTCCTCTAACTTCTCCTGTGGGGTGCACCACTACGAAAATATTGTAACAATGTTCTACCATAACACAAGCATTCACACAACCTCAACATAATAACAGCAATATCAACATTAACTTTACGTATTTTATAAGAATTAACATTTAATCAAACAAGAGGCTTGAAATCCATAAGACCTTTAAATACAAGGAATACAAGTCCTTGAAAATAAATACACAACATACCGTTTAAGTTCACATTCTCAATTTTCTTTATGATATTTGATGACAATACTTTTGAAGAAATATTGATGAGATAAAGTTATCACACTCATCTCGAATGTGGCCCTAACTACCTTTATTTTTGCAGCTAAATTATGGGAGGTGTTAGGAAATAACTCTCAAAGATTTCCTAAAATGCAAATAAGATGAAAAATAAAGAATAAATTAGAATTGGACTTTCTTGTAAGTAGAATAGAGTATATAAGAAGTATTCATACTATCCTAGAAAAGGGGTTTATTGTAAAAATTCTGCAAAATTTGTTTTGTTTTATTATCCAAACCTTGATATTTGCTCAATTTTACCTTGAACCTTTCTTGAAGATGTGTAAGATGATGAAATGTAATTTCTTCTACATCCAAACTAATCACAACATTTCAAAATATGTGGAGATGCGTTAAAGAATCCATCCCTACAAGATAATCATGCCAAAAACATATCAAGGTCACAAAATAGAAAAATTCTTTGCTAGAATTTGACCTTTGATCACCCCTCTAAATATAACTCTCAAATAATAATGAATTTTCAAGTAAAACTTGTACTATTAAAAACTAGACTCAAAGAGCTTTCTAACGGTATTTTATTTACTAAAAATACAGTTCGGATGAAAGAGTTATGAACATTTTAAAACTGATGCTACAATAACAGTGAACGGTCAACACAACTACAGTGTCGTTGACTATGTCAATGCTACAGTAATGTTGACCTAGTCAATGCTACAGTGACGTTCTTCGTGTTTTTCATCCAAAAATCCTAAAATCACATCTAAAACAACGTTTCTTTCGATTTCTTCCATGAGTTTTGTTTCTTAATGTCTAAGGAGTGTTTTGACACCAAAACCCCCAACTTTTACCAACAATTCAAGCTCAAATCTCAAATTTTTATCAAGAACACTAACTTTTTTAAATATCTGAATTTTACGAATTTCTCTTAGTTTTCACCAAATTTCTTGTTCCAATAACATCATAAACCACCTAGGAATGTTTTAGATTAACATCCACACTTAAATTCATCCATTAAAACTCAAAATCCTAATTCTCTTCCATAGGTCCGAAAATGGAAAAAAAGAGAAATAGAGCAGATAAAATTTACCTCTTTGCCTCTAGAACTTCTGAGAATCAGAAGTATGGTTAGAAAATACAAGATCACTGGAAGAAAATTGGAGAAAGGATTGAAGGAGATGGAAAAATGGTAGATGAAGAAGAAGATGGAGAGCCTCGGGGAGGAAAGAAGGAAGAGAGGAAGATGTGTTTAATGATTGTATGTGTGGGCCCCACTAATTTTTTAAAAAATAAAATTGCTCATAGCCACTCTAATTTGTAAGATTTATTCATTTAGGTCCTTGAGAATTTGTGAAAATTTCCTAAATTAAAAATTGAAATTTCTATTCCCAAATTTTCTTTACTAATTCAAAGAAAAAAAATATTTTTCACATAATTAAATTTTTCAAAATAAATTTTAAATTTTCATAAAAATTATTGGGGCATTACAGTGAACACCCATAACTTTAAAATATAGTGGGTATTACAAGATGAGTCTTGTAGGTAGATGATTTATTAAATAAGTGGAATGCATAAATGCCTCTCCCCAAAAGTGTTTAGGCAAAACAGATTGAAGCAATAGTGCTCTGGTTATTTGCAAAAGGTAATAATGTTTTCTCTCCACCACTCCATTTTTTTGCGGAGTCTGTGTACATGTCCTGTGATGCACAATGCCGTGAGCAACAAGAAGGGTTGGTATGCCTCACTCAAAAACTCCAAGCCATTATCTGTTCTAACAGTCTTGATGGTAGCATGAAATTGAATTTTAACAAGATTCACAAATTTTGTGAGTATTGAAGTAGTCTGATTCTTGCAGGCCATTAACTAAGTCCAAGTTCCTCTAGTGAAATCATCCACTATAGTTAAGAAACAAGAGACCCCTGTTAAAGTTTCGGTGTTGTATGGTCCTTAGATATCAATGTGTAATAACTCAAATGGTTGATTAGTTTGTATAAAGCTATGAGGAAAAAGGGACCTAGATTGTATTGCCATGGGACATACAGAGCACACATCATTGTTAAGTTTTGAGGCAAATGAAAAAGGTAAATGTCGTAAAACTAAGTTAATAAGGTGACTAAGTCTCGAGTGCCAGAGTGACATGTCATTATTCAAAACAACATTATACAATTGAGAAGATGAAACAGACAGATTCAAAGAAGTATCATCAAAGCATTGTTGTAACATATCAGATTTATGGAAGTGTTGTAACATATCATGAGCAAATGAGGAATTGTCAAGGTAGTACAGATGCCCCACTACTCTTCCCACAACCAGCACTTTCTCACTCTTCTGGTCTTGCACTAAACAAAAATTAGGAAAGAAAAGACAAGAAACCAGGTTAGTAAGGGTAAGTTTATTTATTGATAGAAGTTTATGAGTGAAATTTGATATAAGCAAGACTTCTGTTAGTCTCAATCCATTAAACAGTATATTGCCAACTTGAGTGACCTTGGTGATGGTTCCATGAGGTAGGTGTACAGAGATGGGTTTATTTAAGGTTGTTAAATCATCAAAACAGTCACAATTAATGCATGTATGAATTGACGCACCAATGTCCACTATCCAAGGACCCTTTTTTCTATTGGTTTTTGATGTTGTCGTACCTGCATAATCAATAGTATGAATGAAATTGACCGCATTGCTACCTTTATTTCCCAATTTCGCTGCCTTAAGTGCCTTTGCCACTTCCTTTTGAATTAGTTTGGCCATCCAATCCTTTTAATTACTAGGCACGAGTAACTCTTGATTTGGTTTTGCCTAAGCCATATTGACTTGTTTAACACCCTTCTTATCCTTCTTGGTTTTAAGTAAATCAACGTACCAATTAGGATAACCAAAAATCTTGAAGCAACTCTCTTTTAAATGTCCTCGTGCTTTACAGTGTTCGCAAAAAACGATTTTCCATCTTTTCAAAATCCTTTTTCTTAGAAGTGGCTTTATTATTCACAAATCTGCCATTACTTTGTCTGTTGACCAGCATTGCACTAGCTTCTACAATATCTTTAAAGTTCTTATTGATTGATTTTTGTGACTCAACATTCTGCAACATGGCATATGCTTTGTTGGCATTTGGCAACGGTTTTTGCATCAGTATCTGGTTCATGTCACCTTCAAAAGTCTCATGCTCATTAGAAATTGTATAGTCTACACTGACAAATCTCTTCTTGCTAGCTTCTTCAAGAGTCCACATCTGCACCCTCCACATTCACAATGAGGCAAAGGTCAAAGCCAGTTTACATCATCCAACAGCTTCTTTAGTCTATTAAAATAGTTTGCAAGACTATTGTTCCCTTGCTGCATTGACACTATCTCACACTGTATTATGTATATTTGGGGACCATTGCCCTCTCCAAACCTTTCCTGTAGTTCTTCCAAGAGGACTTGCGCGGTGGAGCAGTACACAAATGTTTCAGCGAGATCCTTGGTTAATGATCCTAAGATCCATGAATAAGGGCAAACCTGGTGCTACAAAGCTCCCGCTATGCGCAGGGTCCAGGGAAGGGCCGGATTCACTTTGTGGATCTAATGTAGGCAGCCTTACCTTGCAATTTTTGCAAGAGGTTGATTCCACGGCTCGAACCTGTGACCTCCAAGTCACATGGCAGCAACTTTACCGTTGCGCCGAGGCTCGCCCTCATCCTAAGATCCATGAATGCACTATAAAATCCATTTTCCTCCATTTATGATACTCGCTGCTACCTTCATTTGGCTTCTCAATCGTACCATCTATGAAGCGAAGCTTGTTTTTTGCCCTTAATGAAATTTGAATTGCAGTACTTCAGGTCAAATAGTTGTTTCCTATAAATGGTGTCGTGACAATGGTGATGTCTGGATGATCATTGTTCCCCGGCTAGAAAGGACTCGAATAAGTGCTTTCAGATTGGTTTCATTGTTCTCCCTATGTACTCGTAGAACTTGCCATTGAGATCAGGTCTCAAATTGATACCACAATAGATAATTTGACAAAAAAGCTAAAGAAATCTATAACTTGTATCGAGTATGAGTGATTGATGGAAAGAGAGAAAAATCAGTTAAGCACCTCTCGAAACGAATCAAGAGCTCTTGATGGCTCTTGATGATTGACTCTATACCATATTACTATAAAAAAACTAATATGTTCGTTTATCAACATCAAAGAATCAGTTACAATCAGAGGAAGGAATATATATATATATATGTATATCACTGTTACTATGGTCATGTACAGAGAGTGAGCTAACAGATATACCAGAAAGAGAAAATAGAGATAACTAAGTGACTAACTGACCGGGAACACCTAACTGACTATGTACAAATGTACATGCTGACAAGGATGAAAATGCTGAGTTGGATACGTACACATTTCTACAATAACGCAGTTTGGTTTTTGCGGTGAGTTAAAACAACAGATTATATTATTTGATGTAAAAAATGAAGTTTTGGGACTCCAGTCAGTCCGCATTTTGCCATTTTCTATATGTCGCGATTATATTATTTGGCAATTATCTTTTCTTCGCAACTTTATTAATAATATGTTGTCGTTACGAACTTTCGGCTAAATTCAGAGAAGGGAAGAATTTTTATTTTGAAAGATGGTAAAAAGTATTACTTTTTTAGTACTCAACGAAAATTTTTCACGCTTATTACTATGTTAGACGTAGTAGCTTGTTATAACCTTGTCTCCGCCATGTAATATTGAGATATCCGCGTAACATTCTCTTTTTATTCCTCTCCTTAGGAAAGAAAAATAACAAATATAATTAGTTATTTCTATCATCTATTCAATGATTTAAGAATTTGTTATCCTTAATTCTTAAAATTACATGTTACTATGTATACAATTTAATTAAAAAAAAGAAAAATTAAAATGTATATGACAGTAAAAAAGTAAGAAATTGAATAAATCCTTATTTTCTAATTATTTTAAAGTATAATAGAAATAGTTTAATTTATGATGACATATTGGCCTTCAAAATTCTAATATCTATTTATCTCTCATACAGAATTGTCACCATCCTACCACCACTTCTACTTTTAACTAGCAATTCAGTGGTGGAGCGGCATGCATTTGAGAGGGTGCAACTTAAATTTACAAATTTCGTGCAAATTTTTTTTTTATTTTGCCTCTCCTTTTTGGGAACCCCCTTATTAATATTTTTTGGAACTCCTTCAGTAATTCATTCCCTCTCTTTTGTTCACAGTCATGAGACCCCTATTCCCCAGACTCATAAAATTTTTTTTTGATGATAATTAATTTCTCATTCTATTGTTAGAGACTTATTTGTAAAAGCTTAAAATTTGAGATTTTTGTACATAGATTTAATTCTATCAAATTGGTTGGTTGATTGATTATGTAATTAGGATCATGAGTAACATATTTATGAAGTCAATTTTATAAAATTTTTTCTTGATGATAGTTAATTTCTCATTTTATTGTTAGGGATCTCTTTGTAAAAATTTAAAATTTAAAGTTTTTGTACATAGGTCTAATTCTATTAAATTGGTTGATTGATTATACAATTAGGATTATAAGTAACATATTTGTGAAGTCAATTTCTTAAAATTTTTTTTTGATAATGGTTAATTTCTCATTCCATTATTAGAGACTTCTTTGTAAAAACTTAAAATTTAGAGTTTTTATACATAAGTCTAATTCTGTCAAATTAGTTGATTGATTATGCAATTGAAATTTAGAAGAAGAAAGATTTTTTTTAATAGAAATATTTTTTACGAAGAAATTACCATTAAATGAATAACAAATTAAAATTAATTTAAAAAAATTGTCATTATATCTAAAAAAGTAAATGAAAATTTTATCCCATAATCAAATAGTCTTGGGTACGCCAATGATTAGCATCGTTATCATCTTTAACACCCTCTTATTATCGATGCTTTCCAGTTGCCACTGCAAGAACTGTGTACTCGTTATTAGTTATTCCCACACTGATCTCTTTTGCTTCCATTTTTGGTACCACAACTGTTACTATATGTTGGAGTAAACGTATTTTATTCAAGCCCATTTATCTTGATAATGTAACTCATTTGCTTGTTGGGTTAAAATTTAATTATTATTTTAGCCTAATTAATTTTTATTTCTTTGATATCACGTGCTACGCTTGTCCCTCTGAGTACGTTGCTGTGCTTCAGGAAACAATACATTGACTATTGTGCAAAGCACTTTTCTTCTCATTAAGTCAACGATACAGGAGGCAAAAGGGCAACTCGTCAAAACTTTTGCTATTTCGCCTACCCTTTCAAAGAACAATTTTCTGTCTCACGTTGCCTTCTCCCCACTCCCTTCAAGTTATGCATTAATGGATGAAAGAAAATGAGACGAAGCATTTCTGAAGATATTCGTTGGAAGGACCTCAACATCAACGACTAGTTCCATGTTCTTCCATATTTAAAGGCTTGAAGATGAACTATGCATTAACTAATGAAGTATTAAGAGAGTTATTGTGGAGAGAACATTTTCAACTATATCTGATCATCATTTTTTGTTATCAATTTTATGTAAGCCTACATATATTGTGTTGAGTAGTTGAAAGAGTTTGCTTGTCGTATATTTTTCTCCTATATTGTTGTTTAAGATTTGAGATTACTTGAATGGTTGTAAAAACTTTTATAACTTAGCCTTATGTATAAGATTGTAATTTTTCCTTTGATATAAACGTCTGTAGTTTAAATCTATCTTAGTCTAGGGTGTAATAGTTTAGAAAGTTTATCCCTAAGTGGTTCCCTTGTAAATCTCTATTTGTTTATCAAAATTTATAGAAATTTCCTTTGCCTTGTCAATAGGAGAATAACGTAGGATTCAAGTAGTCAGGATATAAACCTTTTTAAATATCTTGTGTCATTCTTCTTCTCTTTACTCTTTGATTTTGATTTATTGAAAACTCTATTTTACAAAATACATCTTCAAGAATTAAATTTTTTCTTAAAAGAAAGCATTTTTAATTACACAATTCAACCCCTTCTTGTGTATTTTTTGTACTAACACTATTATTATTAATTTTTAATGAAGTATATTAAGTCAGAAGTAATTATAATTTATTAATAAAAATAATTAAAGATACTTATAGTTTTTTAAAAGAATATTGTCACTGAACCAATCTAAAAAATATTATTAAAAGCCTTTTGAACAAACTAACCAATTTTTATAATATTTATAAGAATAATGTTTTTCAGGTCAAAGTAAGAAATTTAACCCTATACCAAATACTAAGGGTATATTTAGTATGCAGAAAAGGAAATAAAAAATGATATTTTTATTAAAATACTTTAATTTTAAAAAAATACAAGAAAACAAGTTTAACATTTTTTAGGAGATTAATTTAAACCATTTATTACTTTTTTTTTGAACGGATTCTAACATGTTCATCCTCAATACCAAACATATTGTAAAGGTGAGTAACGGCCTATCTATAATTGTGAAGGGTTAAATTCTTAGCCATAACCGTATGTTAACAGGAAGGGTAAATTCTTAGCTATGAGCCACATTTTTTCAAAAAAAATTTTTCCTGTTGAAATAAGCCACACGGCCAACATTTAAATCTTATTTAGATAAATAACTTATTTAAATATATATAGAAGAAAGTTTTATAAAAAAAAGATTTATATCATAAGTTTATTTTAAATTAAATTATTTAGTGTTTAGATACATACTTAAAAAAAACACATTTAAATTATGATTGGGCAATGATTTAGATGAATAATTTAATTTTTATGAAACTTCAAATTATGGTTAAAGATATATTTATGTTGTAAAAGTACAAAACAATTTATCGATCATGTAAATTTGAGCTTTCAAATAAGACTTTTTCAAAAAATTTAAAAAATTGTTTTCATTAAATAAGTTAAAAATAATTTTTTTTTAGAAATTTAGAAATTATTTATTTAAAATTATCCAAATATTATTTTTTTGGGCATAAAAACACATATACTAATAGAGAAACTATAATAAGTTATAAGCTATGTTATTCAAATAAAATTTTAATTGTATAGATTAAAAATTAGGGCGTATTCTAAGCCCCTGATTTTGTTATAAAAAAAAGTTTGGAAGTAGATAGATTGCTCTAAAAGGAAAATCAAAAACATAATTAATGTATAAATATTTTTATTGAAATATGAATATTGATTTAATTTTGTTGGACGGTATATTAAATTAATTAAAAAAATGATGGGCTAGTAATGCGGGTTCTACGGCCCATTAGCTAAGCTGAACCCAGAAGAAAGAAGAAGCACGGACCCCACTTCGATGGCAAGCTAAGCCACGTGTCAGCTGGTCTGTATTGCTCCAGAAAACCGCCCTTCGCTCTTCGGTTCTGACTCGCATAATCGCGTTCGCATAGTTATCCTCTCAGGTTCTAGGGTTTTCGTTGATGTGTGTCATTTCCTAGCCGACGCTGTTTTGGCTTAGCTTCAGTTCAGGTATGCCTCTTCAGCTACATGTCCGGCGTCTCGCCGGCAACTCTTCTCTAGCTATTCGTTCCTATAAACCACATATTCGTACTGAAACTTGTTAATATCGTCCAAGTGGATTTAATTACATTGCTTATTGTGCCTTGGTTCTTTAATTCACTGCTGAGATTTGGCTTTGTTATATTTCGTTAGGGTTTTGTGTATTGGAAATTAAATCGGTGTGAAATTTGGATCTCAATGCTCTTATGTTTATCGTTTTTTAACAGCACTGAATTGAAAGTTCTCAGAATTAATTAAGCTATTGGCGTACGCGTAAAACGGTTTCTTCTTAAAAGCAAATAACTGTTAAAATTGCCTTTACTTGCTTGGAGCTACACGGTTGCTGCTGTTCGGAAATTAGGGTATCGGGGGATTTGATTTTTTAGTCACTTATGAGAAGTTTAGGATGGTTTTAGATTTAAGAAGTAGCAATGGTAAATGCCTATGTGCTATGTACCTGTGAACGTATATGTCCTAAAGTAATTTGCGGGGGTGAATTTGTGAAAAGGAAAAAAAATGTCGTAGATATCAGATTCTTCGCTTTTCACCAATAAATGATAGGTGTAGTTCAATTTCAATGGTGCTTTGGGCTGGTTTGCATGATTATTTCCTTTATCATTTGTTGGCAGTTTAAGTTGTCACTGTTGATCATATGATGTTTTTCCAGAACGCAAATATTTTGTACATCATTTTAGTAAGTGCAACATTTGGTTTACATTCAGATAATTGATTTTGAAAATGTAAACTTGATTGGACTTTGGATATTGTTAAGAAAAATCACTTGTTTTTTTTGGAATATTAATACCATAAGGTTGAATTTTAAAAAAATAAGATTTTTTTTTTTTTGGGTAAATATGCTGCATTGAGAGCCACAAGGGTTAATATAAGATTGCAAGGGCAACCTCAACATTGGTTCTACATACAAGGCACAATTTATTCTGTGCATTTTTACCCAAACTTTGAGCATGCTGTTTAATGCTTCAATTTTAGCTCAAACTGGATTTGGCTGCTTCCACAATCTTATTTAGTACACTAACATGTTATGAGCTGTTTCAGGTTAAAATATCATCTCAGATCTCGTTGCATTTGTATTCTTTATGCCTTACGCTACTGGTCTAGAATGTCTAACAATTTGGTCTCGGAGCAACTTCCTGTACAAAGCATTCAAATGGATCAGCTGGAGCCCATGGTGCACACAGTTGACTCATCAGGGAGAGACTTGCAAATGGAACTCTTAGGCCCTGTATCTAGTGGTACAATGTCACAGCAACAGGAAACACCAAATGATCATGTTGGACTATTAAGAACCATGTCTGGTAATCCTGGGTCCCAAGGGTTAACAATGCTGATGCAGAGTGGGCAGGTTGGATCACACATGAGTACCATGGGCATGCACCAGCTTTTTGTGCCTAACAAACAATCCATGCAAATGGAGACAATGTTAAACAGAATGGGGCCGCAGCAGATGGCAACAATGCCCAAGCGGAAGGCACCAGTAGAGCCATTATCCAGTATTTCTGTGGCATCTAAAAGGCGGGCACAAATGGAACATAGACCTTGGTTGCAGCAAGTTTCTAATGTTTCAGATAAAGGGTCAATGCAGATGCAACCCTTGTCAAATTCCCCCAGACCGCAGCATCTGCCAGCATCTGGCAAGAGAAAAACACAGATGGAATCCATTTCCAATAAATCAGGCACACCTCGGGCCTTGAATTCGAAAAGTCAGAATGCACCGGTACAACAATCTTCCAAGGTTCAGACTGAATCATCTGAGTCAGTTAGGTCCAAGATGAGGGAGTCATTAGCTGCTGCTCTGGCCCTGGTTTCACATCAGGATAAACCTCAGGTTGCCAACAATAATCCAACACAAGAGGCTGCTAATGCCCAGGGTAAACTGGAGAACAGTTCTCAGTGTGCCGGGTCAGAATCTGCTCATATGGGGCAAAGGCAGGAGGTTTCTTTCCCTGTTAAAAACTCTTCTGCTGCAACTGATTCAATTGACCATGTAACTGAAGAAGATAGAAAGGCTTCAACTTCTGAAGAATGTTATTCTGAAAAATGCAAGCAAAGTGAAACTGGATCCGCAAACATATCAAATTATGAAAATATGCAGAATTCTATGCTACTCTCAGACTGTGATAATCAGGACTTTCAGTCAAGTTACACTTTGACAACTGATGATGTTCCTTTCAGTGATAATTTTTTTGTTAAGGATGAACTTTTGCAGGGAAATGGTCTTTCCTGGGTACTGGACTCTGGCATGGTGGACATGGTGAATCAAAAGGAAACACAAACTAATGAAGAGCAGAAATCACAGCCTGAGGAAGTAGCTTGCGGGGAACACTGGTCACCTGAACTTTTGGCATCAAGGATTGAATCAGAACTCTTCAAACTATTTGGAGGTGTGAATAAGAAGTACAAAGAAAAAGGGAGGTCTCTATTATTCAATTTGAAAGACCGCAATAATCCTGAACTGAGAGAAAGGGTTATGTCTGGTGAAATTCCCCCTGAACGGTTATGTTCCATGACTGCAGAGGAACTTGCCTCAAAGGAGCTTTCCCAGTGGCGAATAGCCAAGGCTGAAGAGCTTGCTCAGATGGTGGTTTTGCCTGATTCAGATGTTGACATTAGACGTTTGGTCAGGAAAACACATAAAGGTGAATTTCAAGTGGAAGTTGATCATGAGGACAATGTTCCAGTGGACATGCCTGGTGGTACAACCTCAGTCGCTCAAAGCCAAACAAATAGAAAGGATGTGGAAGCCGCTGCTTCTTCTAAACCTGATGAGATTAAAGGTGATGTGAACACTGATGGTGAAAAAAATAATTCAGAGAAGGATAACACATTTACCCTTTCCATTCCTTCCAGTGATGGGCCTGATCCAATGCAAGGGCTTATGACGGATGATGCTTTGAAGGATGCAGAGTTTCTTCCTCCAATTGTTTCTCTTGATGAATTCATGGAATCCCTTCATTCTGAGCCACCATTTGAAGATTTACCAGTGGAATCTGGAAAACTGACACCCATCTCGGACAAGGATTCTTCTGAAGTTGGCTCTCAATCAAAGTCTTCTGACATGACTCCAAGTGATCATGTTGATGGAACCCCTGACAAGTCTGAAAAAAATTATAACACAATTTCAAATGTTGAAGCTGCCATGGGAAAAAGGGTTAATGCAGAATCTGGGGCCATTTCTTCTGATAAAAAATGCAATGACATGAAGCCAGCTGATGGTCAATCAGCGGTAAGGTCAGCCGAAGATGTGAAGTCTGCCTCTAGTCGTGCTGAGTTGAGAACCAGTCAGTTGCATGCGGAAAAGAGACATGGTGGAAGTCACATAAATTCCAAAATTGCTGTTCTCCCTATTACATCCAAGGGTGAATGCGTCTGGGAAGGGATGCTTCAACTGAGTATCTCGACCAATCATTCTGTCATAAGCATCTTTAAAAGGTATTATACTAATTGTTTAAGCACCGTCCTTGCTATATGGTAGGCTCTAGCTCGCTACATTGCTTTCAACTTGATGCACAAATAGATTTAGCTTTGATGGTCTCTACTTGCTTTTGATATACTCTGCAGGATTGAAGAACATGAAATGTATCTTTTCATATACAAATTTGATTGGCCTTTATCAATTAATTTTTTGGGTTCTGAATATTATGTCACTAGAAGTATAATTTATCCAACTGTTTGTAGAAAAGAGGTGGAAGATGATGAATATTTTGGCAGTTATAATCCTCATTTATGTATGAGTATGGTCATTAGTGGTGAAGAAGATTAGGGCATTTGTGAGCGTTGACTTTGGATATTATGATTTGGCACAGCAGCTTCCTTTGTCAATCATTATGTAGACTGAGCTTTCCAATTAATATTGGGATTTAGAACTATTTATGCTTTCATCATTCACATCTTTAAGTTGTTATTTGGCCTTGAATAAGCTCATCATTATATGTTATCTTTCATTGATACTCCTTCAAATTCTAATAATAGGACTCAGGCCAATTTTTAGGAAGGGTAATATTTCCTTAATGTTTGCTCTGTGAAATACTAGTCTGATGATATTTTTCTACAGTCTGCAACGTCAGTCTTAACTGAACCCCATCTTATAAGGAATGTGTTTTGTCCTTCAAGCACTCTTGCCAGATGTCTTGTAAAAATTACTAAACATGTCGTTCATTGTTCGGAAGTTTGCTTTTACGTTTGTAGTCATGTGACTGTGAATCTGTGAATAGTTTTGCAATTTCTTTTTCCATCAGCCTATTCACAGCTTCACTATCTTACCAATTAAAGCTTGACTTCATATAAAAATTAAAAGGAGGCTTATGCTTGTCCTGATCCTGATCTTTGAACCGCTCGTAAATTTTGTTGGGTGAATTTCTAGCTGCTTTGAAGCAGATTTGGTGTAGCATTATCTGATTAGCATGGGCCATAATAAACTCACTTCTGAACAGTTAGTATATCTGTTATTACTGCCGTATATTTTACTCCTTTTAGCTAGAGCATATGTTACTATATTTTGATGGTTGTGGAGGGATGAGGGTTGGACCAATTTTCCTATTTAGCGTGAGCCATAAAGAAGAGAAGCCCTGTGGTTTTAGGCACAGCACTAGAACCAGTGAAGCATTGCCTATGTCATATTCCAACCGATGGAAGGTGATTGAAATTTGTGTGGGTTGTGTGCAATGAATAATTTAACTCTATGAAATAAGAGAGTAGTGAATGGGAGAATAGAATTGAAATTAATTTAATAATACTACTGTAGTTGCTTAAATAAACTAGGATTATTTTAAAGGGGGTTGAAGGAAAATAGAATGCTGTGAGGAGGGGCAAAATGTTTTGGGCTGGTAATTCACATTTTCAGGCTGAAAATCAAAGTATAACTATGTGTAGGTCATACGTTACAATTTTGCTTTAAACTATTTCAAACTTATTGAAACCAGATGCTTACAGATTTTTTTGTGTAGTTTATTTTAGAGATGTGAATTTTTTCTTTTATGTGCTTGTTAATCTGATATACTTTGTGCAGTGGCGAGAAAACTTCTGTGAAAGACTGGCCCGGGCTTATCGAGATCAAGGGAAGGGTTCGACTCGATGCATTTGAGAAGTTCTTGCAAGAGCTTCGTCTGTCCAAAACTCGTGCTATCATGGTATCTCAAGTTTCTTCATGTTCTTGCTGTACCTTGTCTGTTTATATCACTGTGGCTTCTGAAAGGGATGCTACCGAAAGTGTAAAGTTCATGTTCCAGTTTGATGATTATTCCTTTTTTCACATTCACTATAAGTTTTTGCTGTGTAACAACGTAACAACATGGCTAACGCTATTTATTTGCATCCTCTCATTTTTTGATAAGATTAAGGAGGATGTAGAAAGTTTGATGGTTTTTATTACATCTGACTCTTCGTTTGAGGGTGAACAGGACATGTATATTTTGAGTTATGATGTAAGGAGTTATCAAAAAAAAAAAAACTTCAATAGTTGTGATGGATTAAGAAATTGAATGTTGAGGGATTCTATGATACTCCAGACATATTTATAGTGGCAAAACATATGAGCGAGTTTTTTGGTACAATTAAAAAGTCTGCCTTGTCTTTTTGGGCTGTTGTCCTCATGCTACGAAATCAAATTAGACAAACCTTATGTATTATCGACGTGTATAAACCTGATGTTGGTTCTGTTTAAAAAAACAAGTGTTAGCTGATTATATATTTATTGGCTAGTTCTCATGAGACGCATTGGACCATGAGGATGTTGCAGTTTGGTTAACCGTGTAAATCTGCTCTAGTCTGACTGAGACCACCTGCTGTGTGATGTTAACGTTGCGTTTTCCAGAACATTTGTCACTTGTGAACTTAGCTTCCTATGGCATCTTTTTGGGCTATAATTCATGTTTCTTCCCCTTACAGGTTTTGCATTTTGTTTCCAAGGAGGAGTCCCCTAAGAATGAGCAGTCAACCTTCCGTGAGGTAATAAATTTTTTGATTGGGCGTTTTCTACTCCTTTAGTTATGTGTTGTCTTTTTGATACTATTAGAGATGTCTTTGCGCAGGTCGCAGATTCGTATATTTCGGACGAGAGAGTAGGCTTTGCGGAGCCTGTGCCTCGAGTTGAACTTTACTTTTGCCCACCTCATAAAAAAACAGTTGAAATGCTCAGTAAGATACTACCAAAGGAACAAATTGAGGCAGTTAATGCTATTGATTATGGCCTAATTGGTATTGTTGTATGGAGAAAAACTCAATTAACTTCTATATCGCCCACCTCGTCGTCACACCCCAAACTTAGCTCTAAAAAGCAATACTCCTCTACTAGGAGACAGCAAGATACAAATATGAATTCCAATCCCACTCCCAAAGCTGAGCCCCCCATGGGCTTCACTGCCAATGACACTGGACTCCCATCTGATGATGATGACATTCCTCCGGGATTTGGGCCAGCAGTGGCCCGAGACGAGGATGACCTTCCGGAGTTCAAATTCTCCGGTGGTTCAAACCAATCACACATGGTCCAAAGACCTTCTATGGGACTAGGTATGGCCCCATTTCATTCGGTTAATCAAACCGCATCACGCCCTGTGGAACAAGTGAGGGAGCTAATTCACAAGTATGGGCAAAACCAAGTAAATTCACCTTCCGGAAATTGGCAGGATAAATTTGGGGCCGCAATTCAGCCCTGGAATGATGATGATGATGATATACCTGAATGGCAGCCTCAAACCCCCCAGACTCATTTTCGCCCCCAACAGCCCATGTATAACTCTCAGCCTCGACCTCACGTGCTGAATCAATCCTATGCTGTCTCACCCCGTTCGGCAATGACGCCTATACAATCTCTGCAACCCCCAATGAACATGACGCAAGGCCAACGAAATTTTGTCCCTCCCTGGGTTCCTTCTACCCAGCCTAATAACTTACAGCCAAGTAATCTTACACACACCACTTCTTGGCGCCATGATGTATCTAGAAGTAGGGGCTATTAGTTTCCTCCATTGTAAAGTTAAATCATCCCTTTTCACATTTGTAGCCTTGTAAGCATGGATGTTTCAACTTATTTTTGTAGTTTCAATAACTTACCCAAGCCAAACATGATTACTGTCTGCTGTTTAATTCAAGTATTTGGCGAACGGACGAGAGTTCAGTAAATGACGATGAACAAAGCACCGATCCTCAAGTTGATAATTAACTTTGCATATGGTTTAATGATACTAGGCATAGAGCATGTGAGAACATTTTGTATGCTGCGATGTCACTTATTCATGCTTCGGCGCTATAAGGGTTTGGGTTTTCTAGTGTAGGTGTCTGTTGTCTGCCGAAAATTGCGCTGTCAATTGTTTGGTAGGCTGTTTTGGCATCACTTGTAATGCAACGTAGTCATGCTTTAATTGACATTCAAGCCTCTACCCCACTTTCTCTTCTGTGTCGGCTATCTTTGACCTTTCCTTTGTAATTCGCAACGCAAACACGATATTTGAGATCAATGGATTTCGCGTATTTATGACTTTTAAAGTTAATGGGCTGATTTTGATGGGGACTCTGATAAGTCCTATTGTTAATTTGGTTTTTTCTCGTAGTTTTGATTTTTTTTAAAGAAAAAATTATTCAGAATACAGAATTGCTCAATCACTATCAATTGTTTTTGCAATTTATATGTTTTAAGTCAGAATTCTATTTATATTATGTTCATTAGACACATAGAAGGACGGATATTTTAGCACAAAAATACAAAACTAGAATTGGCCTATGTGTATTACACAATTATAAACAAAAGGAATAATTTATAACCGTGAAAAAGAATGGGGATTGGAAACGGGATCTCCGCATCATTCCCGGCGTGCAACCTCAAAATGGCTATATGCAAATCCTCAGCTGTGTCAGTCTCAGCCCAAAACAATGAACACTTGAGTTATGAATAAAGATGATCCTCAACCTCCCAGTGCACGCCTGAGCCCTGCTCGTTGCTCTGGCGTCAACTTTGTAGGGAACTTCACCTGAAATTTGACCTTCAAATCACCTCTATTCCCAGGCTCCTTTGCTATTGGCATCCCCTCCTTTGCAACAAGAAGCTCATAACCAGGGGTCACAATGTCAGTCACTGGTATTGATAGACTCCGTCCATCAAGTGTGGGGACATATACTGTTGTTCCTCCGATGGCCTCTGCTAGTGACACCCTATGACTCATTATGAGGTCGTTGCTATCTCTCGTGTACAAATTATGAGGCTTTTCATCAATCACGAATACAAGGTCTGCTGGCAGTTGATTTGTTTGCTGATTCCCTTTATCTGGGAATGTTATCTTTGTCCCTTTCTTCCACCCCGGCTTTACTTCAATGGTTAATATCTCTGATTCTGTAACTTTCCGTCTTGATTTTTATTTTTCAGCATAGAGGAGGGAGTTAGGAGAAATGATAATCTTTGACTACTAAATCTCTAATGACATTATACAAAATGGTATATACACATACACAGAGCACAATGGCTCGTGCACTAAGCTCAAGACTAAAAATCAAAATGTCTCCCTTCAGGAAGACGCAAAGCATGCTTTCATTTTGTTGGTCTATGTTCATTAAAATCAAAGTCAGTTCCTTCACCACTATTGCAGCTTTAAATGTTGAGACTTGAAGAGCTTATCAGATGTTACTACATAGTACAGTTTATTATAGCCCGGCTACGTGCAGACGAGAGAATTGGCCACTTATTATACACTTTATCCCCCATTAGATGGTTGCTCAGACCATCTAATCGTTTTGAAAGCATGAGAAGAAATTAACATGCTTCTGAGATATTGAATATTAGTTGACCACGGTCTACCAACAATACTTGATTCTGGTTGACAACGATTGCTTAGGGGCTTTTGAAATTTCGATTCGGCAGGAAGTTTTACCACAAAATTCTTATATCTTGGAAAGAGTACAAATGACCAAATTAAAGGTTAAAGGAGTTTATATACCCAGAAACATATGCTTGAATAACCGAGCTGAAATGAGAACAAATACGGACCAAAAATAAGAAGATTAAAAACAGTGAATGAGAGAGTTGCACATACCCATTGGCATCAACAGTCCTTGAGATCTTCATTTTCCTTGTGGATCCAGAGTACAACTCCTCCAGGCTGCAAGGCAGTTTGCTCTCCACAGGTGGTGGCTTTTTTGGCATTTGCTTACCCTCATTGTATGGACGAAAAACATTGTCACTTCCATTGAAGCCACCATACATTCCGGCTCCGTCAGACTGGTACCTCGTGGACCTTCCTAGCCCTCCCGATGATCCAAATCCAAAAGGGCTACTGCCAAAGAATTCTGCAAAAATATCCTCTGCGTTTCTCGGATTAAACCCACTTGATGGTCCACTCCCAGGTCTTGGCACATCTTTCAAGCCTTCCTCTCCGTGCTGATCATAAACCGCCCTTTTCTGAGGGTCACTTAGTACCTGAATTCACAAAACGAATTATATATATATATATATATATATATTTATATTTCCACATTTTCTCCACAATCAACCTCCATAAAATCTCAAACTGGTCAGTTTACAACTATATAATCATAAATTTGTAGTCATTTACGTTTAGAGGAGAACTTAAACATAGAGTTATTGGATTATAGTATGTTATTTTTTTTTTTCCCTAGTAGTTTGTAAAAGGGAACTCAGACTCGAGTAATGTGAATGTAACTATTGGGTGCTACATATTTCCCGTTTCATTGGAAGAACGTTCTTTAGAGCCCTGTCATGTGTAGGTGACCTCAATCCGTATTTCCATTAATCCGTTTTTCCATTGCTCTCTCTCTGTCTCTCTCTCCATAAACACCGGGAGAAGAATAAATATGAGGACAAAAGAAAACGATGAGAATAAATTCTTGCCTCGTAGGCTTCAGAGATCTGCTTGAATTTGGCTTCAGCTTCTTTTTTGTCGTTGGGGTTCTTGTCAGGATGCCATTTCATGGCCAACTTTCTGTACCACTTTTTAAGATCTTCGTCTGTCGCATTTTTATCAACGTTCAATATCTCGTAGTAATCCACCCCCATTTTCTTTCCCAAGGTTACAATCAATACCTGATCTCAAAACACCTGAACTTCGAATTAATTTCGACCCATTTCCTTTGACGCCTAGTTAACGAAATCACCCCTTCTTCCCGCTCCCGAGAGTAAAAAGTTCCTTCAATGGCAATTCAGAAGCCGCAACGTGGAAATTAATGACGTTGAATTGGATTGTAGAGTTCGATGAATCTAGGGTTACGATTTACGAAGAAATATATTCGAATTTGTGCTATAGCCTATAAGCATTCCTTTTTTTTTTTTTTTTTCCTGTTCCAAAGAGCAAGAACAAACGGGTTGAATGAAAAGAAGCGAGAGAAACGGAAGTATTTATAGATTTGGTGTGTTCCATGGGATTGGACCTTGGGATTGGGATGTATTCTGCTTTCTTCGGTTTCTGATTGCATGTTTTGTGATCGCACAACACCCAAAGCAACGTACAAAACTTGCTTCTTCACAACCACTAATGCGAAGCCGGCGACCTCGGAATCGGAGGTATTATATTTGCGCTTCTGTTATTATGTACTGAGGCCGGTAGCTATTTACTCCTTAAAAAAAATAATTATTCAATTTAATTTTTTTAAAATTAACTTTTATTTTAGTCTTTTAAAGAATCGAATATCTCAATATAATTTTTAAAAAATTTATAATTAATTTAATTTAATTTATTATTATTAAATTTAAAATTTTCTTATCACGTCACTTTAATAAATAAACATTTAATCTAGAGTAAATTAAAATAATTATAATATTTTAAATTTCACATCAATAATTTATTCTATTATACGTTACCATTATTTTCCAACGTTGGAATCCTAGCATGATAAAAGAAAAGATGAAATTATTTTTCATCTTTTTAAGTTAGAATAAGTTTTAATTAAATTCTGAATATATTAATAATATTAATTTTATTCTTTACATAAGAAGAAAACTTAAATTTAGTTCTTATATCTTTACTTTCAGATTCTTTAATTAGTACATAACAAGTATATTTAAAAATAACAACATATTTTTACAATTAATCATTATAAAATTGGCTTTTTCAAGTAATTTATTACACATATTTCACTTTTATTGAACCTAATAACAAAGAGATGAAAAAAAAAAAACCGCACATAAGACTAATACTATTTATATAACTAATGAAGAGACAAACAATCATTAAATAATGCAAAGATGATGATAAATTTAGTCAGAACAATACCTCCGAAGAGTTGTGACACAATTTCAATTGAAATAAAGGGCCCTTCTATAAACATGGGTTATGAAATTGGGCAAGATAGCAAGACTGTTTGACCATGTTGTTTTAAGTCATATTTTATGTTACCAATTTGAATAATATTAATAATTAGGAAGAGATTGAAAGTTTTTGTAAAAATACAGAATGAAATTAACGTGACCAAAAATTTAAACGTACATAGAATTTAATATGATAAGGGAGCTACTTCATATAAGAGGATACTGAAAGATTAGAAAATTGAAGGGCTAAAGAGCATATTACTGATACTTTCAAGTGATCCAAAATTCAAAGAGATTTTTTTTGCATTTGTGCCAAAATCTATTACATAATATCCAGAGCTGCTGACCACGGTACAATGTGCAGGAAGTCACCCATCCCGACCAAAGATGATAATCTCAGATGAATATTTATCACTATTTGACCACCCATTTCACAATAGAAAGCTGCAAAAATTCCGTAAGTAGTCTTACCTATTTTTAGACCACAACATAATAAGAATCAACTGGGAACTATACAAAATTACAAACCATAAAACTGAACCATGCGTGAGAGATGCCTCCCTCCCACCCTAAGTAGTCTTCCCTATTTTTACACTTCTTAATCACCACACCACGCATGACTTTATGAATTATGACTGAATAATTTACGAGACATTGGCAGATGCCGAGGGACTAGATGAAGTACTGGCTTCGGCTGCTACATTCTTCAGTTTCAGTGAAGTAGAATTGCCCAAATGTCCAGATTCTGAGACATCACCGATATCCAGTGTCTCTGGAAGACTTCCAGAAGTCTCAACGCTGTCAAGCTGAAAGCAGAAAACAGTTAACTGCCCAAAATAGAGAAGGTAATGAATAAATGTGTTATGCATTATTAGATTTGCAACTTATATGTATTGCAGAAGTGACATAAACAAAGATATAACCACTAGATATGTTAAACCCAGAGCAAATGTGACAAATTTTGATTGGTAACCTATGTTCATTCTAGGAATTCGTGTATCTAGAAACAAATAGGTCAAAGTCAAACATATAAAAAGGAAACGGAAGTTTAGAGATTTCCCTGAATTTGTCTCCAATTACTTCATATATACCACAGGACAGTTGAATTATTCATAAGCAATCATCCATCTAACAGGTTCCAAACAGTGACATACAGAGACGCATATCTTAATCATATATTCAGAGTCATCTTATATTAAGTGATCCAACAAACAGCAGAAGCAAAATGAAGTCTATGCAAAGACGAATATTTTCAGTTACTTAACAAGCTGGAGGAAGAAGCAACAAAGACTAATTAATTAAAATATTACCTCAAGTTGGCTCAGCATGTCAATAGCAGCATCCAGGTCACCCCCGTTTACCATGTAGACATCAGTAAGGGATTGATCAGATATACCAGGAAATGTCATTCTAAGATATTCCAGATCCATGTCAGATTCTTCATCTAGTATCTGTTCATCTGTTATCTGAGTTGCCGAACCGTAAGAACTAGATGCAGGTTGGCTTTTCAGATGATATGCTTCAGACATGGAGAACTTTTGAGAAGCATGAGTGTTAGGGTCAGGACGGTGCTGATCTTTTGTAATATGCTGAGGATTCTGAAACCAGTCAGCCCCGTTATAACTCTTGGATTCTTTGTCTGTTACACAAGTTCTATCATCCGCCTCCCTTTTAGAGAGTGGAATATACGAGGCTGCATATGGATTCAGAGAAGATGCTCCTGGCTTCATGGACTTTGTTTAAATAGACAATGCAATTTTCTTTTTCCTTTTCTCTTTCGTTTTGGAGCCCCACAAATACAAGAATGAACTAGCCAACATGCCATACAAGAAATACTAAGTTTCAAAACCAAAAGAATTTACGATACAATAAGTACTTTATGATAGAACAGTGTCTGCATCAGTGATCAAATCAGAAGTTATCATTAATGATATATCTACCTCTCTTGAATTTTCCCTGATAGCCCTTTACAAAGATAATAACTTTAGACCATATTCAAGAGACTTGCAGTATCCTAAGTAACTCTGTTTATCATATATTACTATCAGCCCTGATGGAGCAACGAACAAACGATCCTCAAAGACGTAAGCATAGGATTTTAGAATTAGATCGAAGGAGAGAAAATCAAAACAAGCATCAGGATTAGGGTTCATAATTCTTTCATATATCCACTAATAAGTAATAATCCTATAATCTCTTTCAACTCAACATCTAACTTATTAAAAAGGAAATCAGGAATTTGCACCGATCTAAAAGACGGTTGATTCGAATTCAATAATTTTTTCTTGTGCTACGATAAGCAAAAATGTAACAGAGATTCATAGCTACGACCAAGAAAAGTAAAAGCGCAGAGCAAAGAAACCAAGAACTGCGAAGAATGAGAGTGGAGAATCGGAACAAACCGGTTATATCGCAACACGTATGTGAACCCTAGTCTTTCAGATCAGATCGCTTGAAGTGCAAATGAATGATTGATATGCAGAAATTCTGAAAAAGAAAATAAGAAATAAATGAGGACTTTCTCCCTCTTTTGCGTAACTTGCAATTTGGTGGGAAACCACTATTAAAGTTGTTGACAATTATAAAAAGTAACTAAAAATGAAAAAATAAATATAAAAGGTAGATGAAGCTGAGAATGGATTCACTGTTGCGTTGAATATCTCATTCAATGATCACTATTAATTTATAGTTTTTTTATAAAAATTACATGAATAATTTTTTTTAGAAATAATATTAGACTTGTCAAAATTAATCATGTAATTTTTTTAAAAAGAAAAAGGTTTGGATAAATTATGGCTGTTGGCTAAAATCTAGCGTGAAAGGGAACAAGCCCCTAACGAAGCTGGCCTGTGACAAGAATTGATTGACTTCAGTATCAGAGTTACTAATTTTTTGATATTAGTTGTTTGATTGTCGACGGACAATGAAATATTTTTTAAGTAATTTATTACCAATTGTCTGATTATCATTGAGAACCAATGATTCCAATACTAAAGCTAATAAGTTCTTGCCTGGGACTAGGGAGAAGTAGTGAATGATTACATCGACTCGCTTAGTTGGAAGTAAAAATATACTTGAGATTCTTATAGTTTCACCTAACAATTTAGTCCTTATACTTTAAAAACAATAAATTTAGTCTTGGTAGTTTCCAAAATCATGAAATTAGTTCTTTAGGATTAGTCAAATGTTAGTCAACTGTTAGATCAATACATGTGACACTAACTATGATGTTTACATCACCACTAAGAGCCACATCAGCATCACATGTGGCAAGGTAATATGCTAATGTGGCACCACATAATAAGTTCTTTTTTCTCTTTTCTCTTTTCTTTTTGTACAACGTTGAAGATTGAAACTGAAACTACAACTTCCTTACCGCACCAACACCTCTTTCCTAAAGAAGCCGTCAAAACTTATCAGAACCTCTCAAATGGTGACCACAAAAGGTGAACACACTTGAAGCGATTTGTTATAAACGACAAGCATGCCATTCGCTCATTCGAGATTTGTAAAGAACTTTGAATTTTTAACTACAGAGAAAGACAGAGAATATGGGCTTGTTCGGTTGCAGTTACTTGTTTGGTGTAGTGGTTGGTGCCACTAAGGGCATCGTTGAAGGGCTTAGGCTTGCTTTCTAACAACCTCTGCTGCTGATTCCACAGATTGCAAGCCTTTCATTGCCTTGTAAAGTGCGCTAGTACCAAGTTCAGCCGCAACACTGTTCAAATCATCAGTACCCTTCAAATGGATGATACCACTCTTTAGACCAACAAAGATCAAACCTAAGACGCCGAGCGAGTTTCCAAACTTGCGACCACATTGACCCTCTGTTAGACCAAATAAATACAAGAAAGGGGGTTGAATTATGTATATAGACAATTTCAACTTCTTTTTTCAAAATTCAATTTATCTTCCTTAGGAGGATGAATGATAAAAGTATAATGTAAACAAAGGTAAGAAAAGAGAAATTTTACACAGAGGGTTTAAAGAGGTTCGAATCCCAACCACTTGGATTCTACATCTTCCTCTCTGTCACGTCCCAAAATCTGAGCACATGACCGGCACGGAAGGTGAATTTCACCTCACCTCCGTAAGCTTATTTTTCTCTTAAGCACAATACTAATCCTTATTTTGGTTATTCTTTTTAAATGTAATTAATTTAAATTACACAATTTAAGAATTAAAATAAGAGAACTATTTTTCTTCTCACAAAAAGATAAGAAATTATGGCTAAACCAAACTTCCTATACACGCTATAGTCATACACATTATATTGCAGAACAGACCTACCCGATTATAGAACTTTTTTAAATTTATACAACTTATTATAAGACCTAAACATTATACCTTTACACTGAATAATTGGGAAGCTAATCTTTGTGTGTATGTCATCGAACTAGAAAATCTTCCATACCTGAAACTGAAGACAGCTTTTACTTGAGAGAATACTACCACATTCACACACAATATAGGTATATATATACATGTAGATATATATAATTGATTTAACATTACAATCATATAAGTTTTAGTATACAAAATATTTATCAAGATACACATATTGAAATCACCTTACAATTATTAACAAACACATTCAAGATCAAGTTAAATCACATTTCAAACAATTCATACAATTCCAGTTTAAGTTCCTAGACATTTTTCGGGTCCCGTCCACATAAAGTGGCTGTTGCCCAATGGCTCCCACCACATCCTCGCTTATTTCACCCCTGCATTCAAAGGGATGAATCTGTAATCCAACCTTATTTCACCCCCGCTCTTAAAGGGACGAATATCATATTTAATACTATGTGACCATAGTGGTTTTATTCCACCATTATTTCATCACTGTCTTCAAAGGGAAAAATCTGTAATTCACCATTGTTTCATCCCATGGGATCCCATAACTCCATTTTTGTTTCTTTTAAGATCAAATATAATCGCATTACACAAACATAGGCAATCATATGCATTCCATTTCAAGAAAAGTTCACAATAGTCTCACACTTACACATTTCAATGCATAACATGAATGCATTAATTTCATGTCACATACACACACACACACACACACACACACACACACACACACATATTTATAGTATACTTTTAATATGTACATAAAATAAGCAAACAAGGTAAGGTAGGATCTATCACCTTGATATTTGCCAATTTTACCTTGAACCTTCCTTGAAGATGTGTAAGATAATGGAAGGTAATTTCCTTTATATCCAAACTATTCACAACATTCCAAAATATGTGAAAGATGCATCAAAGAATCCATTCCTATAAGATAATCATGCAAAAATATATCAAGGTCACAAAATAGGAAAATTCTTTACTATAATTTTGACCTTTGATAACTTCTCTGAACATAACTCTCAAATGATAAATAATTTCAAATGAAACTTATACCATTAGAAAATAGACTAAAAAATCTTTCCAACGATATCTTATTTGCTAAAAACAGAGTCCGGATGAAAGAGTTATGAACATTTTAAAACTGATGTTATAGTAACTATTAACGGTCAACGTAATTATAGTAACTTTGACCAAAGTTAATACTACAGTACGTTGACTGAGTCAAAGCTATAGTATTCATGAAAATCTGAAAATTCTTTTCTATGAACAGTGATTTTTGAAAAATTTTCAGAATGAACAGTAACATTCTTTATGTTCTTCATCCAAAAATCCAAAAATCACATCCAAACACACCATTTCTTTTGATTTCTTCCATGGGTTTTCATCCTTGATGTTTAAGGATTGTTTTGTCACCAAAAACCCCAATTTAAACTAACAATCCAAGCATCAATCATCAAATTTTCATCAAGAATGCTAACTTTTTTTCAAATATCTGAATTCTATAAATTTCTTCTAGTTCTCTCTAAATTTCTTGTTCCACAATTGTTATCCAACATATAGAAATGTTTTAAACCAACATCTACATTTAAATTCATCCATAGAAATATTATACAAAGGTCTCCCAAATTGATAACTTAAGATTTGTTCTTGTAAGAGGAGGAAGAAAAAGAAGAACATCTACTTACTAATCTTCCTAGCTTCCATGACTTCCATCCCCAAGCAAGATGGCATGAATGGATGATGAAGGAGATGACATAAGAGTGGCTACGAAGGAGATGGAAAGGGCTACGGGAGGAAAGAGAAGAAATAAATAGGAAGAGAGGAGGATATGTTCAAGTGAGTGTATGTGTGGGCCCCACTAATTTTCCTTTCAATTTGGTCCTTTTGGTAAAATTAGAACCTTGCAAGGGAATTGGAAAAACTTGATCATACATAAGGCACCCAAATACACTTCCATAAAATACACACCATCACATCCTTTTTTTTATTAAAATATCAAAATCCTGTATTTATTCACTTTAGTCCCTCTTGGTGTCCCAGACTCCACTTTAATCTTGAATTCATCATCCTTTCGATACCGGACACACAATTCATTCTCATAAGATCTATTCTCCCTCTCGGGTTCCTATTTGGTCTTTTCTCAAGAGTACTCCATATTTTATTTTCTTTTCACTTTAGTCCTTGAATGTACTTCTTACACTTACCACACATGTTTCCTTTTCTTGATGAATTCTTACCTGACCGACAGCAAGTCTTAGCCTTATTAAACTTTGGGGTCCTTTGTTTCCCTAATCAAAACTCCTAAATTCGCAAAAAAAAAAATTTCACTCTCAGGAATATGTGTACTTTTAACTATATTGTAATACCAGGGTATTACATTCTTCCCTCTTAACAGAATTTGGTCCTCGAATTCAAATCTCACCTCAAGACTAAAATAAATGTGGATATTTCATCCATTTCTCATTCTCTGTTTTAGAATTTTCACAATCAAGTACAAAATATAACAAGTCCAATATATTTTCATTTCCCAAGTTCCTCCAGTAAAAGAATCACATCAACAAAAGAAGATCTAAAAACTTAAATTTCATTTCTGGTACATAAGTTATAAGCAACAAGCTTAACTGGATTTATAAAACAGATATTTTAATATGTGAAGCTTAGATCAAACATCAGCTTTAGGTACAAACAAAAGAAAGGATAAATTATGAACGGAGAGGCTTATGAGATATAGAAGGTGCTCCAGATCTAAAAGAGGAAGATGTTTCAGACCTTAAGGAGGAAGCTAATCGATGCAGCCCAGAAAGGGTTTCTAGAGGAAGCGCTTGGGAAATTCGACGAAGAGCAGAATTTACTCCATTCATACAATCAATACACCTTGCTTGTGATCACGGAAGTTTTGAGTTTCAAACATCGAATGTCTATCAACTCGATTAGCTAGTTCCTCGAAATAACGGTTTATCAGTTTCTCTTGTTCTTCAAAGAGACGATTTATCTACCTCTTTAGTCCTCTGTCTTATGTACCAAGCTCTCTATCTTATGCTCCAGGTTTTCTATCTTATGCTCTAGGAAAGCAAGCTTATTTTCTGAGGATGTTGCAGTGCTGTCCTCCTCTAGCTCTATTACATCATTCTTTCTCTTCTTAATTTCTGGTGACCCATTTACAAGTCTCTTCCCTTTGTTGTTTCCGAGACTTAGATTTAAATCAAGCTCTATATTGTTAGTCTTAAAATCCAGGTTAAAAGATTTATTACCAGCCATTACTTTAGGGATCTCAAAAATAAGTTTAAACGAGAAAGGAATGAAGATTGAGGAATAAATATGTAATGAAAGAAGTAGGTGTGCTTGGTGTGATGAATAGGGTAACAGGCATACAAGATTTATAAACAACCCGAAGCCCTTCGAATTAAAGTCACCACAACCTATACGCCACTCCCTAAGAGGTTTATAGATCTCATACGTTGCAATGCCAACTATTGATGTTGGACATGCAAGTAAATAGTAAATATAATTTAATGCAATCAACATAAGTTAAAGATTTCCTTAAAAAAAATTTCGATTAGTTTTGATCTTTCTCAAAATTTCGACTAACTAACCTCTTCATTTTGAGATTTTCTCACTCTAAACTTGTCTTATCTTGCCATATCACGACGTCACTCCATGATTAGGTAGTCTCATATTAGCCTTATCTTATATTCTAATATGTGTCTTTGCTCTAGGCTTACACATAATTAATATATATATATATATATATATATTTTGAAACACAGTTAACTGCTTACAATTGCATGCATCAAGCATTATCATAGTGAAAAGAAATCATTGCCTTCCATTTGCCTATAAAAGCATCATATGTATGTATGTGTAAACATGAAGATATATCATCCTCTACACATTTCATTTTATTCAAGTCATTTTAAATTTTTGACTTCTCATTCTCTATCAGTGCATGTGGAATCATTATATATTATCCTTGGCCATAGCCTTCACTCATTATGCATGAATAGCATACACATCATATATTTTTAGATACATGTAATCATATCTTGATTCAATCAATCATGTATATTATACTCAACTGAAGGCTCTCAAGAACAACACAATAAAGTAAAGAAATACAGTTTAGTTTATCACTATTTTATTAATCCTTAAAATTTTCAATCAAAACAAATTGAATCAGTTGCAAATCCACTGAAATTGACTTTAGTGGTTTCAGCATTAATGGAACGCACTGTTGGTGTGCATGCCTACTCTAGACTTTTAGTTTCCAACTTACAAAAATTCGTAGGTTGAGCGTGTAAAGGTACATTGAAGAGAGATCTTCTTCAACTTTAAGTCCTAGTTTTTCTCTATAAAAACTATCCCAGAGTTCTCAGATACCACACCACAAAGAGTAATTATCTTTGAACCTACAACTTTCCAACATTCCTCTCTCATCATATTCCTACAAAAGTTTCTAAATTTTACAAATTATGGCCATAAAGAAGTTCATTGATCTCATGGTGGAGGCCAAGGAAGAAGAGCTCGACTTAAACTTTAGTTTAGCCAAGGATGAGGGTAAAAGACCTTTTGAGGGGTCTCAAGAGAAGCAGAAGGAGAAGAAGAAGAAGAAGAATGAGGAACCTGAGGAGATTAGCACGGGCCATACGTCAGAAGACAAAATTGCTTGTCTAGAGCAAGAGGTGAAGAATATGAAGAAGATGATAGAGGACTTGGAGAAGTTAACTAAATGCAATAATGCGGTAATGACTTCAAGGATAGATAGATTCCTTTATTAGTCCACCCAATGCTTTTGCAATCAACAACAAAGAAGTGTTGATTGTATGAATGGAATTTACACTACCCTCTGTGACACTGCTCTGTCTCTCATTCCAAGGAATGGCCGAGGGGTGATGATACAATACAACCCTTTTAATCTAAGACCACTTCGCCTGTAGATTACTCATGCATAAGTAATT